>OX422223.1:81026750-81731750 GCA_949130495.1 Sambucus nigra
GACGGCTGAAAAGGGGGTCCTTGAGAACAAGGTCATGACCTCCTTAAATGGCCAAAATTAGGGTAAGTGGGTATTCCGATCGACATAGTACCTAACTTTCCTATAGGCATAACCATGGCTTGGCGATGAAGTAAAATACACATCTGCCTATTGGCTGGGGGGCTGGGGTCCCTATAGGCAGTTTAAAAAAGACTTTTCGAAAAAATGGATATAAAATACAAATCGTAAGTCTGAATTGTGAACGGCCAGGACCGTTGGATATAGGATTAAGATCCCTATGAGAATATATGGTCCACTCTCAGGTTTGAGAGTTGATTAAAGTCAAACACGTCTCAAAAGTAACCAATGGCCTCTAGACGGATTAATGGGATGAGAATGTCCGGCTTATCAATTTATTTGGTAAACTACTAGGGGCTCATATAGCACATGCCGATTGATCGTATTCTGGACCGGAGAAACGAACCTATTTGAAGAGACTCATTTCATACCAGTGATCTATCAGAAATAATTAGAGGTTTTCAATTGATCATTTTCGGAGAATTAGATGTTCTTCCTGAACAGGCCTTTTATTTGATAGGTAGCATCGATGAAGTTATCGTGAAAGAAAGATTCATCTATTTCTTTCTTACCATACTATCGGATCTCAGAGAATACTTCCTATTAAAGTCATCTCATTTCATTTAAGACGTGAAATTGGAATCCTTTTCATTTTCTTTCTTCAACCATTGATAATAACTCATAAGTCAAGTTGAATTCAAAATGTCTTTTCTATTTTTCTACTATATTAGTATTTTATTTATATTAGTATATTATATTAGTCTTAGTTAGTGATCCCTCCTTAGTGATTCCTTTATTCCGTGATGAACTGTTGGTGCCAGTCCTACATTTTATCTCTGTGGACCGAGGAGAAAGAGGGGGCGACGGGAAGTGGATTGTACCGTGAGAGAAGCAAGGGATCAGCCTCTTTCAAATATACAATAGGGACTCTGGCAATGCAATGTAGTTGGAATCTCATGTCGATCCAAATGAATCATTATTACCTATTCTAGTAAAACCACCATCAGGGCCATCGTTAACCATTGGTCATTAAGGCGTATTCTCAATATACCTATATCGACAGCTGTGGCAATAGGCGCGTGATTTGGTAATACACCAATTTGCCCACTATAGGTAGATAAAATGATTTCTTTCACTTTAAGATCCCAAACAATTCGATTAGGGGTGTGTACACAAAGAGTTAAGGCCATTTCTTCAAATTGCTTTCCATTTCTAAATTCTTCCTTCACGGTAGCTTCATCGTTGTTACCTACAAAATCCTTCAAATTGTATCTGATTAAACCCAGGTATTGTAGATATTCCCTCATTTCCATCCAGGAGAATTTTTAATTTCCCATTTATAAAAAAATCTCATTATTGGCTCATTCTTCAGTACTTGATTCTGATACGAATCATATCATTGGATTAAGTAAGGTTAATAACTTGGCCTAATGAAATAAGAACTCATTATTTTAGTTAGTTTATTCCAAAGGATTAACTAGTTCATTATGAAATTGCGTGATTGTTTTCCATTTCAATTAAAAAAACATTTCTATTTTTCTATATCTATTCTTTATTTTTTATTTATCGAAAGAAGGAAAATTAAGAAAATCAAAATAATATTCCCTAAGTATATTATTTTGAGCCGCGCATACCTTGACTTGGGCTAAGCTAAAAAAAGACCATTTCGAAACCTAGTCAATGATGGCCCTCCATGGATTCACCTATTTAAGCCGCGACTAAAGTTGCAAAAATAAGAGCTTGAATACCACTTATAAATAATCCAAGGAACATGACAGGTATAGCAACCACTGAAGGTACTAAAAAACAAGAACAACAACTACTAATTCCTCAGCTAATATATTTTCCAAAAGTCAAAAACTAAGTGATAAAGGCTTCGTGAAATCTTCTAAGATGTTAATGGGTAAAAGGATTGGAGTTGGTTGAATATATTTCTCGAAATAACCTTATCATTTTTTGCTAAGACCCGCATAAAAATATGTCACTGACGTGAGTAAAAACAAAGCAGTTCCTTTTGGATTTCCTTCTTGATCAATGATAACTGTAGCATTGTCATCATATCGTATTATCATACCATGGTCACGTTTGTGTTCTTTACAAGTACGTTCAATTATAGTTCGGACCACTTCTGATCTTTCTAGGGGCATATTAGAGCTAACATCATATACCCAATTGAGACATTATAGAATAGGCTAAACTTCTCTTAATGTCTTTTTGAGCAAGAGCTAAAGTATATCCTTGGATAAAAAAAAAAAAAGTGACTTCTGATCTTTCTAGGGGCATACTAGAGCTAACATCATATATCCCAATTGAGACATTATAAGATCGTGATTGGATATATTTGGTAAAGAGAATAGTCTTCTCCTTTGAGAATAATAAAAAATGGAAAACGATTTCATTTTATTTCAGTAACAATAGTCTTTTGGTTTTTGTGAAAAAGAATTGTAATCCCTTCTATGTGAAAAGTTTAAATTGAAATATTTAACATAAAATATCCATAACAGTGACAGTTGTACAGTCTATCTGATAGACATGCAGAAGAGAAATGATATCCCCACTCGGACTAAGACAGAACCTTTACTTGTTCAAATAATAATTAAGGTAAAGTAGGGTCCGGAATGACGAATATCTTTATGATAAACAAATCCATTTTTCCAGTTCGTTATTTTGTGAAATAACTCTGATGAGAAGAAAAAAAAAGGCGTCAAGAGACTCTGCTGGCCCAACCCTAGACACTCTAAGATCCCTTTTCAAACCTACTCCCATTTTGAGTCAAGAAATAGATAAATAGACACGTCCCATTGCTAACTATGGATATGTTGCTGAAAATAGACCAATTTTATATCACTCTTCAATTCAAATTAGCTAAAGTAATGTCTCCTTGCATAATATGGATTCCGAACATTCATGATCTGGAATGGACGGTAGTTGGAGTCGGTGGATCTACTAGGGTTTCCTCATCCAAGAACCCTGAGGTTCCAATTAAAGAATCATTCATGAATTCGAAATCAACAATCAATAGTTAATGGTTCAAATTTGTCATAATGGCTTTTGCGACTGAAAATCCACTTTTTTAATATAGAAAAGTGGGGGGGGGGGGGGGGAGCTTTTAGGCATTGTGTGTTTTGAGATACAGGGTTCTCGAAGTAAAAAGGTAATTATGTGCGAACCGTAAGGCTGATTTGGGCATGGCATAGATTGTTCGAAAGAGGATTCAGATGCCTAAGAAGGTGAAATGAGATTCACTCAGTTTTGAGAGTTGACCAAGGTCAAATGGGGCTCGAGAGTGTCTGGTGGCATTGAAATCGAGGTATGGAGTAAAAAGTTGAATATGCGCGAATCGAAATGTTGATTCGCGCACGGTATGGACCGTTGGATAGGGAATTCACAGCCCTATAAAGGTTCAATGAGATTGACTCATGCTAGATAGTGTAATGAAGTCAAACGGGTCTCGAGAGCAGCCGGTGGCCTCCAAATCAGTGTTTGGAGTAAGAGGAGTGTTAGGGACCTAAGGTGTTATTTAGGTGGTACTAGGATGAGGCGTCTATAGTATGATTTCCTGAATCACGAACAATCATGGCCTCCCTCTAGTTTATAGTACAAGGTTGCATCGTTCATTGTGCATAACGTGTATGTTTACGCATCTTGCCCACTTCTCTCCTCTAATATGCCTCTAATCCCCCCCAAACTTGTAGTATTACATGAATTTAATGAGAATAAGACACAAAAGTAGTTGTAGGCTCATTTTTATGTCCGAGCCACTTTAAACCTCATGTTATCTCTCTTTTACTATATTTCATATACTTTTACTATTGTGTATATCTTTGATGGTATAATTTACTCTAGTAGAACCAATTTTAAACAACAAAAAATTGATAGATCATTTTAAGTAGCATTTTGTTGAAACCTCATATATTTGGATGCCCGGTCTAAGGCCGTGGTAACGACTTAAAAGTTCACAATAATGGGGTTTTGGGTTGCATGGATTAATAAAAATGGGTTGCGCAAATTATTATGATAAATAGGCGTGCGATTTTATGTGTGGTTTCTACTTGGCTTGGTTAATAGATTTTATTGTGAGCGTGCCAAGGAAGGTTGTGGTCTTGGTAAAGAATATAAGTTAGCCTTTTTATGATATTAGATGGTTGTGTCTTGTTTAATACTTTGATTAAAAATATTTGTGCTTCCCTTAGGGATGACTTTGGCACCAGTGATAAATGTTTTTCAATTAACTACCACGTAATAAACTGCAAATTGTATGAACAAAAAGAAAAGTAAAGCTTTGGAATTAAAGAAAAATAAATGCGATAAAGTAAAAGAGTACACTACGAAATGAAAAGCAAGAAAGTAATAGAAATCAAATGTAAAGGCAAGAAACTTTTAATAATCTTGAAAGAAAGTTACAGTCTACCTTTCGATCTACTTCAAATGAAAGAAAAACAGTAAATAAACGAAAAGAAAATAAAGGAAAAGAAAGGATAAAAATGAGTAAATGTAGTTTTTTGGTGAGGGGGAACTTTTTTCCATAGTCTGCTCGTTGCTTACTTATAGACTTTCTTGCCATGCAATGTAATTGCTAGGTGATTATACCCCCTAATTTTTTCCCACGTAAGTGCACAAATACCCCTATTTAGATCATTTTCCTATTTTTTCTACACCAAGTCTAAAACTATGATAGGTGCCAGGCAAGCGAGTTACCAATTACTTTGATCTAGTGTTTTATAATTCAGTTATTGTTATTATAATCTATGTGGAGACACCTCATTGGAGTGTGATAATGCGGTGTAAAGATACCTCAGCACTAATTGATTTTTGAAAAAAAAAACTAATTAGTGGATTGTTATGTTTCTCACTTCATCACTCCTTATTTTGGTCATCATTACTCTCAGGTAAATGCAACATATGTATATGTCTTTTAGTGGTCAAATCATTTTCATTCCAATTAATTAACTATCTAGTTTTCACCAGAGCCACTTGTCTTTTCATCTTCTATTCTTCTCTGCACAAAAGTTTTTTCTCAAGACAATAGAAATATTGACTACAAGGTTCCTCGTGAATTGACTTCAAACCTGTCCGGTAGTGATGTGAATACATGGGGAGTTATCGTTTATTTGAATAATTTTTGTGATGTCGAATTATTTCTTATTGGCCCCCAGGTTGGAATAAATCATGACTTTTATGAAATCCCTGCTCTATATTCCCTTGGTGTCTCTAATTTTGAAGCCATTAGACCTATTGTTAGAGAACCTCATCGTAAAGTAGAAGATCATGGCGATGCTATGGACATCAATGATAATGTCAAAGTAGAGAATTTTTTGTATAGACCCAACTACACACTTCATAATTCGTCCAGTGATTATGGTGAGAGTCCCACCATAGTTCACGATGGCCTAAAGTCAGACCTTCCTATCGGACCTGTATGGGAGGCAATTGTATTATGAGCCTATGATACCCCGAGTATCGGTCATGAACCAATCCTTGGTCCTCTACATCTCTCACTTGAACATCATGTACAAGTGATCTTCTCAATTTACACCACTTATCTTGGAAATGCTTATGCCCGGTCATGGCCAACCCAACCTTACTTTCCCTTTTAATAGGAACATAAAAGAGTATTTGAACGCCTTAAATGTTTGGAATCATTCATCACTCACTAAGCCAATATATAAATCCAAATACACCCATTATACTTCTCATGCCTTTGTGTATTTCACACCTCATCACTTTTCCAATGAGCTCAGTACCTCCTCCAATTTAGCTGGGGCTAGCTTTGAAATTCTAGACTTTTTGAGAAGAAAGTGGTGGAGACCAATTTCTCCAATGTCATCCTATAAGAGATGGTAATGTTTCCATATACATTGTCTACGGATCCTATCAAAGATCTAGAGAGCCTTGTCCAAGGTGATGTGGACATTAGTTATAACACCATTACTCAGACTTCTACTTCCAATATTGTTAGCAAAGACCTATACCTTCTACACTCATTTTCCTATCTTTCCCCATTTAGAACTTCAAAGACACTCCTCTAATCCCGAAGACTCAAATCTCATTTTTCCTAAAGTCTTATCTTTCTTTCATTAAGAGGTTAAGACAACATGATATCTATTTTTTAGATTATGATAGTCGAATGAATGTTAAAGTTGATCTTTTAGCAAAGGAAAATCATGCCTTGGATAATTGAAAGGAATTACCCTCTATTTACATTTGTGAAGACTATGGTTTTGACAAACATTCTTGCCAATAAAATATCTTTAAATATATCCAATATCATAAGGAAGCTGAAAAGGAAGTTCGAAAACTCCAAAACTATTGGCCTTTTTTGGTGAAAATGGTTCAAGATTTTGCCTATTTAAATTCAAAACAAGACCAAATCCTTTCTTTATGGAATACATTCCACCAGTATGTCACTTATGCATTTCCCATTACTTCTAGTTCAAAGGAGATGATGCTCTTAATTTTCCATCATTTATAATATTCTATATTGGGAAATCAATGAAAGATTGTTATCTTATTTTGAATGACTGTTGGTGGCTTGTGATTGAACCAATTATGTTGTGAATGTTTATTTTTCTCATTTTGTTTGGTATTTAATTTTCACATTAACCATTTTTGGTACCTTGGCATATGATTTTAATTTAACTATTCAGTAAATATTTTGTACCACAACCAAATTTGGTATGTTAAAATGTACCCATTAAAGTATTTTTATTTAAGACAAAAAAATGTTCCCATTTTAGGCCCTTTTTGCATGCATGCCTTTTTATTAGCAGTGGTCCCACTAACTCTCACATCACGTGTGGAAGCATCCAAATGATGACTCTTAATTATCTATTGAGATAATTAATTCAAATATAGATAGCCTTTTTTGCAATTTTCCTTTAATTAACATACTTGGGTTCTTGGAACTCTCACCCTTTGATTTTATTTTTCTGGGTCATTATTAGACCATAAATCTAATCATGAGGGCATTTGGATTGATCTAGTCACAAACTGTGTCACTTCTCTTCCCACTTCCCTATGATTCAACTTTTTAGAGGGAACAGTCTCAAAGATACATGTCGACCTTTTCTTGGGCTTTCTTTGCATTTCAAATAACTCTCGTTAAGCTATTTAAGCTCATTTTAGTACATATTCTTAATTTTGACTATTTATTTTCTCTTTCTAAACACATTCTCAACCCTGAAGCGTACTTTTTTCTTCTTTTAGATTTCACCATCAATGGCGTCTAGCTCTTCAAATGTTGTTGATTACCTTCAATTTGATGAAACCATCCATAAGCTTTCAGTTGACGATTACATCATTGTTAGAAGCATTATTCATTCCATTAAATCTTCAGATGGGGAATCTCTCTTTATTGTTGGTCCCGAATTCAAGAAGGAACTCCTATTGCCTATATATATTACTATCCAAGATTTGGGGAATAGAATCTATTGGTACAAGACTTTGATAATGTTGAAGAACCATCCACATTTAAGTCTAGGGTTCGGCCCAATAAGTTGGACAACGACAAATGGCCTAAGTGGGTGCATCAGATGCTTACTCATAAAGCAGTGGACATGAATGAATTCGACATTCTTGACACCATTAAACTTAACCTGAGAGATATTGAACCTGACTCATTCGTTGTCTCTAGAGCTATCCATTTTTGGAATTTAACTTTTAACAACTTTTAGTTTAATTTTAAGATGGCAGGTCCAACCATGTTGGACATTTGCCAACTAACTGGGTTTAAATACATAGGAGAAGATTTTCACCCATACATGGCTCTAATCTAAATTCCATTGAAGCTCAAAAGTGGAAATATCTACCTATCATTTTCTACTTTTATGCATACACATATTAAGAATACTCAAAGTTTGGATAAAAAGAGTATTTATGTTTCCTCCTATTTTGGCTATCAAGACCTGTTTTTTTTTATGTAAAATCTCAGAGAGTGATTCTAGAGTCCCATTTTTTAGCTTCCATTTTAATGGAAGACAGAGAAGTTTCTTTGTCTTCCTACCTTTTAGGCTCCCTTTAAAACAGATGATATGAGCTTTTAGAGGATTCCTTTAATTCCAATCAAGGTGGGCCACTATGGGTCCTCCAAATGTGGTTTCATGCATACTTCCCAGATATTGGACATATAAAAAACAATATTGAATGTAGCCATTACCATGCCTTTTATTTCTCTAAACTAGGTGATCAGATCTTTGAAGCTCTCATTAGTATGTTTAGAGGTCTACTAATTGGCAGACCAAGATTTCTTTTCATCCCTTGTTGGTAGCCACTAAAGCACCATTTTGACTCACCTTGGCTTTGAAGGGATCCCTCCTTGTAGCAGATGTAGATCCATATTGGGAAAGTTTTTTGATTTCTAGGTATCTATACTATAGAACATTACCTCTTATTGCCCCGAACTCCAGATCTTTTAGGTAGATATACTTGCCTTCCTTATTTTCTAGGCAATTTGGCTTATATCAGTCCATTCGAATCCCTATTGAGGAGTCTTAACAACCCTTATGTGTTTTTAAGTCCTCTAACCTATTAAAGACAACTTTCATAGGTAATTGTTGACTATCATAAGGTTCAAATCACATTTATCATAGTTGGGGCAGAGTGTTACTACAACACAAACCGAGAATGGTCACGATAGATGGGTCACAATCCTGGGCCTTGATGACCTGGTCATGGTCATGGGCCGTGACCAACATAAAAACCACATGACTAAGACCGTGACTAAGCAAAAGGGTGATAACTAATGGCTTTGGTCACAGCCATAGACCATGACTATGGGGGTCACGACTCAGGTCTATGACTTGCCCTGATCAAATTGTACCAAATCTCCTGCCAAAACTCTTGCCGAAGAGGGTCACGACCCGGGGCCATGACCACATGTGTGATAAATGTAATGGGCTCAGTTAAGCATGGTCAAACCCCAGGACCGTGAACATTTTGAAATAGTTATGGTTTCTCATCATGGTCATGGATCGTGAACCCAGTATGTGACCATTTATTTTTTACACATCACCAAGATGATCAAATTCTTGGGTCGCGACCATATTGGTGACATGTAAAAAAATAATTAGTCACATCTTGGGATCACATTCCATGACCTTGACTAGACTCGGTACATATAAACACCCTAAGCTCTTTTTTCATTTCACGATATCTCTCTCTCAAAACCCTAACTCCATCTGGACATTGCCTCTCTTTCTACTCCGCCACCACCACCGCCTCTCTCCCCTTCAGCCTCTCTCTCTCTCTCTCTCTCTCTCTTAAGTACTCTCCCTCTCCAACCCTTATTATTTTAATGGTGTGTATTTTGGGTGGTTATGTGCTTGTATTTTGAGTGTCTATGTGTGTTTATTTTTTATATGTGTGTATATTTTGTCATATGTGTTTGTGTATTTTGTATTGAATTAGTCTATATATGTATTTAAATATCTGTGTATAAGTGTGTGTATTTTAGATAATACACATTTATGTGTGTGTATATTGTTATATGTGCGTGTATTTAAAAAATTACATGTGTATTTCAAATGCCATTTTTTGCAACTATTATTATTCCATCACGACTTCCACATATACCATTTTTTGCAGTTGTTATTAACCCATAATTATAATCTATAATCAGTCTACAAAATGATAATTTTAAGGTCTGGAGAAATAATCTAGATGGACAAATCTCAGGCTTCACCCAAAACCCTAGCAAAACAAATAACCTAGATGGAAGCCACCTAATAGGAGAAGGAGTTTAACACTAATAGGAGAAGGAAAATAGTAATAATAGTAATAGAAGTAATGATTCTGATTTTAAGATTGTTTAGAGTGAAAATGAGGATTTTGATTTGGGTGTGAAGAAATTTAGGGTTTTAGGTCAAGTTGAAAATGATATTGTGTGTGCGTATTTTGGTATAATTTTAATTGAAAGGTGTATATGAATCATTATATGTGTGTGTGTGTGTGATAAAATAGTGATGTAGAAAGTGTTTGAGAGACACACACACAGGCAATGGATTGATTATAACAAGTAAATAGATGATTTGATGTACCCCCAACCTTATAACATGGATTGAATGTAATTAATTACATACTGGATTGATTCACATATTTTAATTAGATGATGTCATGTATTGCCATTCCTAAAACGAGTTACACTCCCCCTTTAACACAAATAAACACATGCACATGTATAACACACACACACACACACACACACATAAATATATATATATATATATATATATATATATATATATATAGAGAGAGAGAGAGAGAGAGAGAGAGAGGCTCCTATGAGGTCCTTAAATGAGGACCATAAAAAGACAAAAGCTAATGTACTTTAGTGAGATTCTATTTTAAGACTAAAAATATCATAAATTTATATTTGAGACCACAAAAAATTAAGAAAGTAGAGAAAATCGCCGAATTTCGACCCAAATCCAATTATAGAATCAGAGCCAAGGTGATCCTTTTAAACTGATATTAGTAAAAGACTTTAATTCCTTTGGGATTTATCCCACGTATTTACAAAGATATTTTTGGAACACATCCAGACTGCCAATCCATCCCGGTAACTGATTTAGACCCCGAAGGTTATTTAACCTCATATATAGACTATTGTTCACACATTGAACACATCCCATCCAAACAAGCAGACAGTAGGCAAGTTACTGCCAGTGCTATCAATAGCATAATAGGCCAAAATAAGTGTATCCAACTTATTTTACAACAATTATTTAAAGACATCCAAACCCTAGAAACAAAGATTAAAAATATCTCTAAATAAATACAAGAAATAGACAATTAGATCCCAATAGACCTTGTAAAAGTGTTATAAGATATAAATACTAGGACTAATCACATAGAAGTCCTTAACAAGGAAGTATCATAACTTAAAATTCTGACAAGAAATCAAGAAAGTGAGTTAGTCAAGCTCATAAAAGAACATGCCAAACTTATTCCAAGATTAGACAATTATCTTCCTAATGGAAGTAGTTAAGTCAGACTAGAATGAGGTATATGGAAACCTCTGCATTCAAACCCTAGAATATTTTTACCAAAGAATTCTAGAAAAGATAAGTGATGAAATATTCTATTACCGGATAAATGAAAATGATATTGCTAATGCTACTAAGGCATAAAGACTTATACTCGAGAGATTAAACTTAATCCCAACATCTGTAACGACCACAAAAGACTACAATAGTAGTTTTGTTAAAGACTTACAATTATATTTAAAGGCTAAGACAGAAGGGTTAACCACCTTCTATACAAACTTTGTTAAATTTCAAAAAAATTTAGACAATTATTTTAACAATATGGAAGGTCATAACCTATCCATAATGGGATAGTATTGTTAACAAACTTGGACTTAATATAGCTCGTGTAGAAGAAAAATATGGATAAATTATGAAGGGAATTAAGTTTATATATGATAAACCTTCCCAAGAAGAATTATACTCCCCATTTATTCTAACACGTTTAGATAAAATAGAAAAATTTGAGAATCTATAGAAGTAAGAATAAAACAAGAATCTATCGAAAAACAAGAAAAAAAATGATGAAGTAAAAGACTATATTGCAAAGATTGCTAATTCTCTTGCTAACCATAATGAAGATATTGATGAAAATACAAGAAGAGAAAATAAGCCATTTAAAGAAGAAATCCTTAGTCAAATAAAAGGACAAACGGATTATTAAGACTCTTTAGAAAGAATTGAAAAAATACTTAAAACAAAAATAGGTAATTTCCTTATATAGAAACTAAGGAAGTAAAGACCATTACTAAAGGAATCATAAATGACGGATTAGATAAGACTAGTAAGATAGCTAGCCCTATCCCAAATATTGGACAAAATAATCTTATGATCCAAAGACTTAAAGACTTATCCTCTAATGTTAGAACATGGTGGAAAGAAAGAAACTTCACCAATCCTCTTCAATGGAAGGAATGGGGAAAAGTTTACTGAAAAATTATAGAAGACTCCATACATAATGGACAACTTTCAATAGTTAGATACATAGACTTGTTTAAAGAAGGAGCAACTCCCAAAAATCCTAATTATAACATGACTTATCATTATAGAAATCATGTGTTAGACAAGTCCTATACTGAGCTTCAAGTTTTTGACTCAGAATGGCTAAGATCAAGAGTAACTGATAGCAAATTCCAGTTCTTAACCTTTGGACCCTTACAAGAAAGGATCCACGTATTACATAGACCTGAAAATAATATCAATTTATTATGTTGCTTAATAGATAAAAGATGAATTTTTTTTAGAAAGCCTTATTGGGATAGGCCAATTAGAAACGTTAGACACTATAGGATAGTTTAATGTTATCCCGGGATTTACATTAATCGTAAGCATAGCCAAGCATTTTAAGTTAATCCTATATGCAAGTATCTATGAAGACTATATTATCCTAGATGATAATATCAATATAGAATTCCAAAGCTATGTGAAATTCTCCTAATTCCCTTATGAAGGAATACAATCGGGAATTTCTAGCGGTAGACTTAATGAAGAAATATTGGTTAGAACTAATAATTCAGACTACAATCACACATACAGTATTAGGAATACTGGACCTATGAGAAAAAAGGCTAAGACTCTAGCAATTTCTATAATTCTAAGAAACTACGACTATACAAAATAAACCCTTATTTATTAATAAAGACGATGTCACTAGAAATGTTACCATCCAGTTTTTTCCACTTAAGACTACTATAAAAAGTCTCCATACCGAAGAAATTATATTTAAAAATATGAGAGAAACCATACTTAGTGATCCCTCATAAGTAGAATGTAGTAGTAAGGCTAGCTCTAGCTTATTAAAACAAGCTCCAGAAATTACACCAAGAAGATCATTTGAAAAAAAAAGATTTAGTTAAAGGGAAAGATATAATCAAGAACTTTAGGCATGAACCCTCAGAATTAGACATGAAGACATTTAAAGAACATCTTAAAAAAAGTCACTCTATTAAATTCCAATATAAGGATAGATTTAATATGATATCTCAAGACCACATATTAAAATTAAAAGAATCTAAGAATACCAAAGAACCTCTTAAAAACCTTAGATTAATAGAAGAAAATTAAAAAAATATTAATCCCAACTACATAGGTAGGTCCTGCTAACCAGAAAATTGGAACCATTAGTACGATGAATCATGCTTCTAGACTCTTTAGTAAACCAATAGGAATAAATATTACTATTTATTCAAATATTCTAGTGAAGACTAAACCTCATTATATAAAAGATTTATCAACTAGTGATAAGAGTTTTACTCCTGTTAAGACCATGGCAAGTCAAGCAATAAACCCAGTTGGAATATGCCTTAATGTAGATAATGTCTAAGATAGAAAGAAAGCCATAGATGAATGGCATAACCAAAGGAATATGTAATTTGCATCTAATGAACAATGGGATGAAAGTTCATGTAAACAAGATGCAAAGAAATGCAATAGAGCAATTACTAAGAATAATTTAGACAGTCTTAGACAAGCTATAGATGTAGAATCCATAGCTAAAGTTGAGAAAATGAGACAACGTCAAGATGAAAGATCAATTGAAGAATATATTCAATTATTTATAACAGAATTCATTGGAGCTGAACATTTAGCTCAAGAAAATGAACAAGACTTAGCAAAAACTAAGCTAGCTCTTCTTAGTATTTACAAACTAGATAAAATCAATGAATATAACAATAATTATGAACAACTATATTACAAAATTAAATAATTTGTAGAGACCTTAAAAGATGAATATTTTAGAAAACTTCCAGCTATTGGACAAATCCTAATCGATGAATACAGGATTTGGCCAAGAGTTGATGGAGTTAAGAATAACTCCCTTGAGAAGGAATTAATTTTGCCAAAGACTATATAATATCTAAAAGACGAGATATAACTTAAGGAAAGTTAATTGAAGAAACCTTCAAATAGATTCCTCCAATTAAAGATGAAAGAGACATTGCACCAATCCAATGGGGATGTGGTAGTGAATCTAAAGATAAGAAATTCAAAACGATTAAGCTAGATTGGAAACAAAATAAGTTTAAGACTATGCCTTTAAGTTTTTCAAAGATATATAGATTCAGACCAACTACTACCTTTAGATAAAGGAATTTCAGAGCTAAGAAAAATAGATTTAACCAAAGAAGATATTTTAAGAAGAATACCAATAAACATAAGAAAGCACCTAATTATAGGAAAGAAAAAGAAGTAGCTCAACCAAAGACTTCTACCAAAGAATATTGAACTTGTGATAAAAAAAGGACACTTTTATAACACCCCGCTTACCCGGGGAGAGCGAACGGAGCGCTAATGCGATAAAATAAATCCAAATCCAAAAGTGACAAGGTATAGAGAATCTAAGTCCCACAACAACAAAAGATCAAACTAAAAATCTCAATCTCTTAAAATTAAATACCAAATCTCTCGAATTACATACAACAACTAACTTGAAAATAAAATACAAATATCCAAAGCTCTATACATCAAAATAATACAAATATTTCCCAAACAATCCTCGCTAAAATCAATCTCCATAGCGCCCTAAAATCCGCGTTAACCTGCCACTAAAAGAAAATATGGGAAAGTACACAATAGGACAAGAAATATTCTCAACAATTATATTAACGATGAACAAAGTGTAACAACACGAGTACGAATATTCAAATCAAAATGCAAATCTCAAAGAATTTATCAATAGATTTTCTCAAGAACACTTTAACTGGGTCACCAGGCCTCACCACATCCGTATATGCTTTATCAAGCCATAGCCCGGGAAACAGGAATTTTGGCGGGTGCCCAACATCCGTGCCATATTAAAATCTCATGACAACTTGATCAACAACAACATGAATAATACCACATGAATCAAAATAATTCAACAATTATTTTTCCATATTTTCAAGAATTTATCAATTCAAACATGAGTCCAATTAAACATGAAATCAACGGAATAAACTCTTGAGAGATTTAAAGGAGCATATTGTGTAAAACCCCATACCTCAAACCATGATGAGAAACTAACGATCACATCCTCAAGATCAACACAAAATATCTACAAAAGCTCCTCCAAGAACCTCCAACAAAATAGCCCCAAGAACACCTTTAATCTAAGGTTGAAACTCACAAATCTTAAGGGCCAATGTGTATATAAAAAGAAGAGGAATATAAAATATATTTGCTGCCAAAAAGTTGTGCCAAAAGTAGGTTAAAAAGGTTGCCCACGACTCCCTTTTATAATGCAAAGAAATGAAGAGTTGGAATCCAAAAGACTGCTTCAAATAAGGCAAAGAAATGAAGAGTTGGAAGTCAAAACACCTCCAAGAGTTAAAAACATTTAAAAATCATTTTAAAATTCGTTTTAACTCCGATTTCTAAACCGTTTGAAATTATCTCCTTTAAAAATAATAACCAACATATTTGAGCAATAAAAATAATTTTATCAAAAACTTTATTTTCCTCCATTTTCCAAAAATTAATTAAAATAGATCAAAATTACGCGAGTTATTACAACTTTGATAAAGACTTCCCTAACAAGAAAGATAAAGAAAGTGTTAAGATTATTAATACAATATTAGACTTTGCAGATGAAGAAGAATTAAATATACTATATGCTATAAAAATATCAAACATGGAAAATGATGACAATGCCAATATATATAGTGCATATACAAATAGTGATTCAAAAGACTACAGTAGGGATACTGATGACTATGAAGATTCCCAAGATACTCTAGACTTATATATGATAGAAATTGATCAAGAAGATGATTATATAGATTTTGAAGAAGCATGGTATAAATGCATATGAAGCCCATTTTTAAAGAAAATATGGACAGTTAGTTTTCAGAAAGTAGCACAAAAGACTTAACACCATTAAATTTTATAGATAAACCTCAAAAAGGAATATCTATTCGAGATAAAAAAAATAATTTAGGAATTTGTACTAAACCTAATGCTTGTTTTGTAGAATTATTTATACAACACAAAGATTATACCAAAAGACTTTTAGCTTTTATAGATACATGGTGCTCTCAGAGTATTTGTAAGGCAAATGCCTTCCCTGAAGAATATTTTCAAAACTCTAATCAAGAGATCCATGGTAAGGTATCTAATGGAGAAACATTCTCCTTATACTTTTAAACTATTCCTATATTCTTCAAATTAGGAAATTAGACTAACTAAACTATAAATCATCAGTTTTGGATTCTGGATCCCCGTCCTAGTTTGACAGGAAACATTATTGTAGGACAAGACTTTATTAGTAAATATCATCCTTATACTTAGTATAACGATACGATATTACTTAATGATCAAGAGGAATTTAATATTATAGCCCCTCTAATTGATCACAAGACTACTTTTGACCTTATGCAAATTAAACCAAATTATAGACCAATAACCCATCAGAGTTCTTCAGCTGAGCATGGTGGTCTTAGACATACAAATCAACAAGAAGCCCAAGAATTAACTAAATCCTTACAAAAATAATGTAAGTGTATAGACCAAAAGTGTTATAAGAAGATTGCGCTTATATAACAAGAAATTTTAGAACAAGCCCAACAAGACTTATTAAAGGTCCAAGCTATATCCAAATAAAAGAAAATGGATATAGAAGTATGAAAAGAAAAGCTTAGGAAGTTAGCAGATCCTACTTTAGGAGAAAATTCCATTATCAAATGGGATAACAACTAAAGCTATTGTGAAATTATCCCTATTAACCCAGATGCCACTATTAATGGTGGAACCTATAAGAAATGATATTCACAAGAAGATAGAGAAGAATTCAAAAAAGATATAGATGAGATGCTTAAACTAGGCATTGTTAGAGAAAGAAAAAGTAGACATAATAGCCTTGGCTTCTACGTTCAAAATGACTCTGAACAAAAGAGAGGAAAAAGACGAATGGTTATAGACTATAGACAACTTAATAAGAATTATGAATTTGATTCTTATAAGATACCATACAAGAATAATTTAATCAACCTAATTGAAGACATAATTATATTCGGTATGTTTGATTACAGGTCAGGCTTCTAGAAAATTAAGATGCACACAGACAATATAACTTGGACAACCTTTAGTGTGCTCTATAAAAAAATATGAATGGTCAGTGATGCCATTGGAATACTTGAATGGACCTCAAGTATTCTAAAGAAGTATGGATAATATTTTTAGACCCTACTCAGAATTTTGTTTTATTTACATAAATGATATTCTTGTAGCTAGCAAGAGTGAAGTAGAACATGTACACCATCATAAAAAGATTATCTTAAAATCAGATGATATCACTCTTGATATTTAGGTTAGTTAGATATTCAATTAATGGTTTTCTCTAATTCTCTTGAATATCGATATTGTAAATTTAGACCAAGGTCCACGTGTTATGCAATAGTGGTATGAAGACCTCAATGGAACTAAGCTTCAAATTTGCTTAGAATATGTCATCAAGATTGAAACCTGAAGCCTTTTGAGCCATTTCATTAGCTTCTTTATTTAGAAATTAGAGAGCATAATTTAGTGTGACTTCATCAAATTTGGAGACACCTAGTTGTATAAAGTTAAACCATCATAAACACATCTCTATTAACCAGTTAACTATCTTTTAACTATTTGAAAAACACCAACAAAATCAATAATAGAAGCATTATAACTTTAAATAATCTCTAGGCCGATTATAATGGCCTCACATTTCACTTGATTATTAGAACATGTGTTCTCTTCCAATCTGTATCCATGGTTGGTTTTAATAAGCTCCTCGAATTCAATTACTACCCATATTCATGACATTATCTCAGTCTTCAAACCATTAAACCCAAGCTTCCATGGACTTAGAGATGTATATCCTATCTCATATTCTCCTTCTATCTTATCCTCACATGGATGATCTGAAAAAAAATAAGCTAGGGCTTGTCCTTTTACTGCTCTTTATGGCATATATTGTAGGAAAAACTTAGAGAGAGCTAACACCGATTTACTAATTCTATTACGCAAAATAGGCCTTGCCAACATATATTTGATTAAATAAAACTTCAAAATGACAAACCCTTATCTATATAATAGACAATATCTTAGTTTCATAACAACAAAATACAAATTCAAACATAGTTTTGCCATTATAAAATATCTACATTCACAATCATTCAAAAACTACTAAGGTAATACACTGCTTATTCTTTTGGGTCCTCAAAATCTTATGCTAATAAACTCTAATTAAGGCATCAGAGGATGTAATGTACAACTCCAGTAGCCTCTCTTCCTTTGGATGCGCTAAAATAGGTGGCTTGTCAAGGTATTTATTGAGTTCTTGGAATTCTTCATCATTCTCTTCCTTCCGATCTAGCTCCTTTTGGTCTTTTAGCTTTAAGAAAGGAGAAAATACTTTAGTTTTTATTCTTGCCGCATTAGATATAAATCTATGAAGGAAATTGATTTGCCCCAAAATTTTTGGAATTATTTCTTATTTTTGGGATTTGTTCAATTATAGATTTATCTTTGTTATAAACAACTTATAATGCTTTTTAGTGCACCAGATATTCTAGGAAATTTCCTACATAAACTCTAAAGGAACATTTCAAAGGATTTATTTTAAGTTGATGAATTCTCATTCTTTCAAAGGAAGTTTTAGGTGTGTTATACCATCAATATAACACTCTGAAAAGGTGCCAACTATGTCATGGAAAATAACGTCCATTCCTCTTTGGTATGAGGCCCCTGCATTCATCAATCTAAATGGAATTTTTACCCATTTGAAGGTTTATAAATTACCAAGCACCTGAAAGAAGTCTTATGCACATCTTCTTCAACTAGGCATATTTGTTTATAGTAGGAATTACCATCCATCATGGACATGATAGCATGACTAGTTGATCTATTAACCAATAAATCAACCACCGACATTAGATATTCATCTTTTGGAGTGGCTGCATTTAGATTTCTAAAATCAATGGAAGCTCTTAATTTGCCATTTTCTTAATTATTGACACTGTATTAAAGAGGCAATTAATATACTTTCCAATTCGGATGAACCCAGACTTCAATAGCCTCTCTATTCATTATTTTATCTTGGTTGTGATCTCTAGAGTCATTTGTCTTGGCAACTGTTTGACAAGTTTATAGACTTTTTTGATTGGTAATATATGTTCCACCAATTTCTTGTCCAAACTAGGCAGCTCATCATATTCCTAAGAAAACAGTCCTTGTACTATTGTAAAACGGCTATAAACGACTATTGGTCTTCTTTGCTCAGGTTGACAAAAATGTATGCGACTCTCTTATTTTTTTAGTTCTCAAATTGATTTCTATCAAGGGATCCGGTTGATTCACTATGAGTTCTTCATACTTTAATAGCGAGCTTGCCAATTCACCACTGTCCTGAGGATTTTCATCCCTTATATCTTCTTCGAAGGAATAATCAGCCCAACCATTGGTCTATTCTTTGCCAATTCTAGTGCTTGATTCCAAATCTTTGAGCTTGTACAATAAAATGGCCAAAATTTCATTAGATTTTTCGATATCAATGGATGTGATATCCATTAAATAACCATTTTATTTCTTCATATGGTCACATTAGATAAAAAACCAACTCATCCGTAGCCTCATCTGAGACCTCTCCTTCTTATGGTTATGGAACCAATGCATCTGCCTTCATTGGTTCCACATTCTCTTGTTAAAGTCTAGACTCCACACAGTTGGAGCTAGTGTGAAAAGGCAATGGATTAGCCTCCATCTCTTCCACAATCCCATCCTCTTTCATAAAAAAATAACTTGTGATGCATATAAGAAGGAATAAATTTGTTAGGGTGAATCTAATCTCTACTAAGTTATGCATTGAAGCTTTGTTTGCCTTCAATGACAAATAAGGTAGTTTTAGATTTTCTAATGCATATTTCAATATCAACTAATAGTACATTTTTGGTTTACCTTTTATCCCCACTAAAACTAGATATAATAATTTGAGTCTGACCCAATTTTTTGTTTTATTTGTTCATTTTGGAAAGCATGGAATATGGCATTATATTCATAATTGCATCGTTATCTACCAATATTTTATTTATTAAAACCCCATTTATTCAAGCGTTTATAAACAAAGGTTTGATATGATTATTCGTATTCTTAGTATGCTATTTGAACTCATATATCAAATCTAGAGTTGAGATAAATAAGTCAAATTTATCTACCCCTGACTTCTCATCTTCACCCACTTCCATTGCAAGGAGTTCTTGTCCTTCTTCGGCTTCAAACCTCTTTGGGAGGATGATAACCTTATTAATTGGCACTTGTTGAGGCTAAGACCCAAGCTGGATGAACTATTATTGCCCAACTTCTTAGCCATGTATTATGGCATCTATTTCCATCATATCTTCCTTTTATTCCTCACTAAAAAAGCTACACCCAACTGAACTATCTCCATATGCACTCATTGATTTTTCCAGTTCCTTAAGCTTTCCAACCAATAAGTCTGAAGAAGATCGAATCCTTTATAATATTTTATCGAAACTTAGGTATGGATTTGATGACAAGGAAGTAATACCTTCAAACCCATTTGTGCGTATAATTTTTAGGCCTCTTACCTGGACCTATACTCTCTTTAGAATCTCCTTTGTTAGGTGCGTGAAATAACCACCTCTAGTTCCTTTATCTTTGGCTTTCGTAGCTGCACCAAATGCCACATAGCAGGAGTCACTTGATGAGGCTTTATTTCCTTTATCCTCTTTGGCATTTCATTAAACTGTTGTGCCACCTTTAGGTGTAGGATTACAAACCAGTTAGGCACCCCTTTCACCTTTGGGATTAACTTTGGAATCTTTGTGGGTCCTGACCTCCCCAAATACTGATGCGATTTGGCCGCATTGAAACCAGACCTTTGCATCTGGTTATTTCATGGAATTTTGGCCTCCTAAGGATAATAAGGAGAAAAATGGTCTCGCCTTCCCAAAGGCATTGCCTTGGAATTCCTCTTGACCAGTGAAATTTTGGGCCTTAACAACATAGCCATTATTCCCAATCTTTGTAGTTTTATTCTGTTGGTTTCCCTTCGTAACCACAAACAGGTAAATTTCTGCATACTATTCCCCAAACCTGATGCACAGGTATTCCATAAACTTTTGATCTGGGTTCTCAATTATTTCAGGCTTCAAAGCCTTTGATTCAGCATGTCCTTTATTTTGAGGCAGTTGAATAAATTTCATGTTTTTCCTCATTTCTTTAATATTGGGGAATGTGTCATCATCCACATTCAGGGTGTTGTTCTCTTTTCTAGGGAACTTAAGTTTTCCACACCTAATCAATTCTTAAATCCTGTTGTGAAACACATAACATGTATTAGCAGAATAGGATAATACATTGTGCGATTTGCAATGGTTTTTTCCTTTAGTTTCATGTTTCTCTTTAACACCATAAGTTGATTTTAACATCTTAACAATTATGAGATAATATAAAGCCCCATCAACCTTTTTTTATATGGAAGAGGGACGAAACCCCACACATATTATTAAAAATAGGAGAAATATACTCTCTTAGGTGGCTAATGCAAGCTCAAGAATAAAAAAATACTTTGAGGAGCCAATGAACAAGAGGAAAGCTTAGGAAATTAAACTTGGGCCTTTATAATAGCCCAATTACATGAAAATCTACCTAAACAACCTTCTTTGAAATCCTTATGTATTTACAACCCATGAAATCCATCTTCAAAGCACCTCTGACAAGCTGAGGAAGATCCTGAAAATTCTCAAACATTTTACAAGAAGACATGTTGATTCCACAATTGGCCAATATATTAGCTACCATATTAGATTCTCTGAAGCAATGATTCAAAGTAAACTTGCAAAGACTAATGAGATATTGACTATATTATATAATGCCCTTGTATCACCAAAGAGGTTTCCAATAATTATTCAAAGCCTTGCTCACCATTAAGCAGTTAGTCTCAATTTGAATAAAGTTTAAATTTAGCTTTAAACAGATTTTGACACCTCTATATAAACCTAAAATATCCACTTCAGAGTTTATAGATATGCCATTTGAGCAATCATAAGCTACTAAAAGTTGACATTTACAGTTCCTTACAATGCCTCTATACCCACTAGGACCCGAATTTCCTTTTGATGCTCCATCAACATTAAGTTTATACCAAATAACGATAGGGGGATTCCATTTTATCAAGTACACTATCCTCTACTTTAGGATGATTTTCAAGACAAATATAGGTAATAAATTCCCATGAAAAAATTGAGCAGGACTGTTAAACTGCAAGCTTCTATATATATTGGAAATTAAGCAAGTGACTTGATTAATAATGAGTGAGTGATTGACTAAATTACCTTCATAACAAGTTATATTCCTTCCTTTACAAATTTCCCAACAAACCACCCTTGGGATGAGTTTACCAAGACATCTCAAGTAGTCTTTAGTACCATCTTTACACCACCAACTAATGAACATAGATGAAATTGAATTGTTATCTATTTTAGTCCCTATTAAGTCAGAGAAGTAGTCCCAAATCTTGATAGTCACAGGACATTTAACGAATATATGCAAAGAGAATTATTCTTGATTCTTGTACAAATAACATCTAGAATCCATTCTAATGCCAAATTTTGAAATTTTTTAATCAAGAGGAAGGAAATAATGTAAAATTCTCCACATGTTAAATTAAGATCTTTTTAGAAATATAAGAGTCCAAAATGTTTGAAAATACAGTAAAGGTTAAAAAATCAGGCTTATACTGCTTAAGAGATGATTTAAAAGTGAAGGATCCCATTTTTAAAGTAGTCTAAATCCATTAATCACCTTATAAGGTCATGAGTTTTAGGCAGACTTCTTTCACTTCTTGAATTCTTCTCCAAGATAAAGAACCCCCTTGGGTTGAATGATCAAGGGACTTATACCTGCTCTTCATGAATTTTACCTATAGAGAGTTTTCATAAGTGAATTTCTAAATAAGTCTCATGCTTGAAGCTTTGGTGATATAATTAAAATCAAAGAATCCGAGACAACCTTCTCCCTTGTATTTGCATAAAGATTTCTAACATGTCCATTGGTTCTTCCATCTTATAGATTCAATACCACGCTAAAAGAATTTGTTGAGAATAGAATACATACTTATAATAACAGACTTAGGAGGTTGCATAGCAGCCAACAAATAAGTGGGAATGGAAGAGAGGACATGATTTATCAAAACATATTTACCTCCAAAAGAAAGTAACTTGGACTGACATCTAGATATCCTACTTCTAATGGAGCTTATCAAGATGCAATAATAGGTAATATTATTTCTGCCTTTGAATAAAGGGCATCCCAGATATTTAATAGGGAGAGGCTTATAATTTAGACCTGTATAGACTGTAATAGGAGATCTCCTTTTGTCTACCTGCTTTTAATCTATTGAAAAATTACTTTTTGTTAAAGTTTATAGATTGCTTTGAAATAAAAGAGTACAAACTTATGAATTGTATAATGTTCTTGAGGCTTTCAGCATCACCTGTAAAAAAGATCACTATGTCATCCGCAAAAGACAAGTGGGAAATTAGAGGGCTGCCACTAGGGTGGTAAAATGGCTTAGTGTTGCCTTTCAACATAAGAGAATCCAATCCTCTAATCAAATACTCAGCTACCAATATGAAAAGGCCTGGGAGAGTATCCCCCTTGATTTAGGGGAAAAAGACTATATTATTCTGTCCTTTAGAACCAATGGTTCAGAGACTCTATCTTCAGTTCTTATAATCTCAACAACATCAATTGTTAAGTTAACTATTGTAGTATGTCTTGAAAGAAAAGGTATTTCTTTCACACTTTTCTTCTATAATAGTCACATATTTAGATACCTTGCTAGTCAACTCTACCAAATCTTTGAATTTAGTGGCATCAAAATTCTTTCGAAGTCTAAATTATAATCCATTTTGTGTCAAGTTTACAAACTTAGATTCATGTAGGACTATTTAACTTCTATTTATATCACTTTTGAATCTATTAATGAAGGAAATTACCTTTTTGTCAGGTTTTTGGCTTAACCTAGCTAAATCAGCCATGGACACCTCTAGCTCAGTTTAGAACTGTTAATGGAACATGTCTTCCATTTGTTGTCGAGTTTGGACAATGTTAGGTGGAAAACTAATGAACCATTAGAAGACTGCAACAGTGAGTAAACTATAAAATAAATACAGTATGAGATACTCATTTGTTCCAACATCATCACATTGACTAGTGAAGTTAGCAATGTGTTCCACAATGGACTGACTTGCATCTCCTGAAAATGCGAAAATGTTAGGAATTTGAAACCTTTTGAATTTTTAATCATATCTATCCACTCATAATATGGCTTCCTATAAATTAGGGTTTGCACTCTCGATTAATTGGTCCATATATTTCATGTATGAGGTCCAAAGTTTCATTTCTCCCAACTCCCCTAGGAAATTTCTTATTTTTTGGAATAATTGTATGGTTTACTATGGGATCTGGTTGCAGCAATGGGGGCAGAGCCTATGGAGGCACATTTTTCTATACCTGATTAGGTATGTGATGAGATACTTGAGGAACTTGATTATCAAACCTACGGTTATTCCCCAACTTCATGGGTTCTTGTTCAAAAATGTTATTGTTAATGACCCCATAGCTCGAAGTACCTTGGAAGCCTAAATTGATTTCATTTTGGTATGGCTTAGTTCTTCCTACCTCTTGCAGAGATATTCTCCCGATTGATTTTTTATAACTAACTTGTTGGTAAGTGTTAGTTGCTCATACACCCTCTAGTTGGTTTTTCATACCTAGACGATTGGTATTAGAGTAATTTGATATCCTTAAATTATTTCCAAAGTTAGTTTTACCTATTTTAGGCATTTGATAGACCTGATGATACGGATTGGGTTGAATGGTGGGGTTTACACCAAACTATGGTGCATATCCCTAACCATTATAGACTACAATAGTAGGTGTGGATAAACTAATAGTCACTGTAGACACCCCATCCTTGGACCCTCTTAAGAACCTCCTTAGGTCCATAGCACTCGCTCATTCACCGCATATCCTAGGTCATACACCGAGTACCAATCTAAAAGCCACCGGGCGCTCTCAGGTCCCATTTGAATCCTATCAACTTCCTCACTTAAGAAAAAACTTAATGAATATTCTAAGAGATCTGAATTCCCTTTCCAACGGTCTGTTTGTGCATGAATCGGCCTTATGGTTCATATGAATAGTTTATTTTACTGCCAAAAACTAATTTGGAGGTCATCGGGTGCTCTTGAGTCATGTTTGACTCTAATCAACTTCGTTAGATGACTGAAAACTCAATGAACCTTCTAAGGTCTCTAGATACCCTTTTCAACGATCTACCCCTTGTGCAAATTAGCCTTACAGTTTAGACGAACATTATGTTTTACAATTAAAAACTGATCTAGAGTCCATAGGGTGTTCTCGGGCCCCGTTTTGACTCTGGTCACTTCCTTGCTTAAGAGGAAACTCAATGAATAGTTAAAGGTATCGAAATCCCCTTTCCAATGGTACACTCCTTGTGAAAATTAGATTTACGATTAGGATGAACGGTTCATTTTATAATAGAAAACTAATATGGAGGCCATTGGGCACTGTCGGGCCCCGTTTGACTCTGTTCAACTTCCTCTCCTGAGAAAAAATTCAAAGAATCTTCGAAGGTCTATGAATCCCCTTTCCAACGGTCCACCTCGTACTCAAATTGGCCTTACGGTTCGAACGAATGGTCCGTTTTACTATTAAAAATTTATCTAGATGCCATTGGGCACTCCCAAGCCCCGTTTCAACTTCGTTCACTTCCTCGCCTAAGAGGAAGCTCATGAATCTTCAAAAAGCTCTGAATATCCTTTCCAACGGTCTACCCTATGCACAAATCGGACTTATGGTTCAGATAAATGATCCACTTTACACCGAAAACTGATTTGAAGGCCACCGAGCGCTTTTGGGCTCCATTTGACTCCTAAAAACTCTTCAGCTCGAACGAGACTGAATGAATCTTCTAAGGGATCTCAATGCACTTTCCAATGATCCACCCTGTGTGGTATGGTACAAATGAATGACCCATTTTACTCCAAAGGGTCACTAGGAACTTCCAAGCCTAGTTTGACCAAAGTTAACTCTCTGAACCGAACGGAGCTGAACGAAGTCTTGAAGGGCAATGAATACCCTTTCCAACGGTCCATCCCATACGAGAAATTGTCCTTACGGTTTAGATAAATGATTCGTTTTGCATTAATAATTTTCTATCTAGTGCCAAATGGGCTCTTTCAGGCCCCATTTTACCTTGGTTAACTCCCGAAACTGAAAGTGGCTCAATAGATTCTTAAAGGGATCTGAATACCCTTTCCAATAGTCTGCCCAGTGTGCAATTCTGACTTATAGTTTGCATTTTACGACCATTTTTCTGAAAAACCTGCCTCAGAGTGCCAATTGGAAACTCCAGGACCCTGTGCATCGGTAGTGTATCTAGGGTTCTATGCCGATAGGTAGGTCTAGGACCATGTCGATCGGTACCCCCTTAGACCTATAAATAGAGCCCATGACCTCACTTTAAAAGGCAGCCATGAACATCCCTCTCAGCTATTTAAAGAGAATTTCCTCGAATTCAGATTTTTTCTTTCCTTAAATGCCTATTCCCCCACATTACTTCCATTATTTTCATACTCTTTTAGTAAATTCCCACCCACCTCCTCAAACCACCATCACTTCATCTTGAGATCAGCGCATCTCCAAGCAAGATCTACTTTAAGTATTCATAAGGAGGTCAATTTATTCCTCTTTGTCTTTAAAGTCTCTTAATTTTTACTTCATTTTTTATTTAGTATTTTACTTCATCACATCACATATCTTAATCCTAAAACTTTTATTATTAGTATTCACACATACTTTATTTTCTTAGAAAAACCCAAAAATAAGAAAAATAGGGTTTACTTGTAAATTCCAAAAGGGGATTTAAGCAAATTAACACGTGATTTTTAACGTGGTAAAACCGTAAAATAAGGGAAGTATCCACGGCCCCCTCTACGGAGCAAAACAAAAAATCCACTAGAATCACAACCAAGTTACAACACTAAAGCATGCAACTAAAAACCAAAAAAAAAGATCAGAAAATGTACCTACCCGAGTTACTCCACTCTTAAAATCATCCTACCTTGATTTGTTCTTCTCCACGCAACTTCTTGTTTTATCCTTGAATCCCGGATTCCAACAGCCCCACAAAAAACATATCTCACCAAGAACCACAACTCCTAAGTGTTTGTGTGAGAATGATAGTGTTTGTGTTTTAAACTAGATGCAAAAAATGTATCTCACTCCTCTCAATCAAATGTACAAGCAATATCCTATGAATTACAAGCAACTTCTATATGCAATGCAAATCATATCAAATATGCTTTGAATACAAGACTTCAAAATTTTCAAATTCGAAATAAAAAAGTTCAAATCAAGTTTTGTCTCAAAATTATTTATGTCCAAAATTATTTCACCATTTTGTGAAATTAATTTTTGAAACAAAAAAAATATTTCTCAAAACTGAATATAAGCCACAACAATAAGTCTTACGTTTCAAATTTATTTGAAACCACAAATTTTTGGATTAAAAAAACAAATAACAACAATAATAACCAAGATAAAAAAAAATTCACAAATAAAGAACCAAAAAAATATTAGTGTGAACTAAATGGTTCTTAAAATGATATAAAGTTGAAGAGGTCTTCAACCCACATCAAACCAGTAAATACCCCAACATTAAACAAACCCCCAAGAAGTTAATGATTAGGCATAAATTCTTCCCATTTGTCCCCTTAACCTAGAGGCTTTTATTGCTCCGCAAAGTGTAATTCAAGTGGATTTATGTTAAATCACTGCTATTGACATTTTCTAATTAGTACACCGAGTTTCATGTATTTCCTGTCTATTTCACAGGTATTCAGTGCACAAGAAAGGAAACAGTCAGAAGGAAAGTCGAAGACCTCGCGCCTATAAATGCTTAGGAAGAATCGACATTCTAATCCAAACTCCGGATCAAAAGTTACAAGTCTTTAAAAAGTACAAGGAGGGAAAGTTTTTGTCATAGAGGGAACCGAACCGAAGGTCTTGAAAAACGAACCGATCCTATCCTGAAAAACTTCCTGTGAAGCATGAAAAGATGGAACCGAACCGAAGGTCTTGAAAAAATGAACCGATCCTACCCCGAGCAAACTTCCTGTGAAGCATGAAAAAATGGAACCGAACCGAAGATGAAACAAACGAATCGAACCGGTTCAAGGAAAAACTTCTATCAAAGATGGAACCAAATCGAACCCCCTTAACAGGATCGATTCGGGTATCGAAAATTTGAACTTATCCACTTGAAAAATTAGAGTCTTGCATGGTTAAAACTCTTAGAAATTCGTTGAGTATATATTATACACCTCCCAGACATTGAGAAGGCTTCTAATTCGTTAGAGACACATTGTAATTAGTTTAGAGAAGACAATAACAAGAAACCCTAGTTTTGATTCCAGTTTTGCAATTCAAGTAATATCATTCTAATCTTTGCTTTCATTATTGCAGTAGTTATTTCTATAATGAGTATTTTCATTCTTCTTCTTCTTCATTCGTTAGTAAAAATATTTTCGTTCATTCAAAACGTGTTTTCTTCTAGTTTTAATATGTCCGGCTAAGTTTTCAAGGGTTGGGGTGCATGAACCCCACCCGATGTAATTCATGATAGTGGAAATAGAAGTTGGAATTAAAACCTTAGATGAATTGTATCGCAGTTAATACGATACTGCTTTAATTCTTCCTTTGCTTACATACTGTGCGGACTACGATCCCTCATATGTGTAATACTTAGGGGAAATAAAGATCGAATTTTAATTCAACCTTTGCTTACATACTGTGCGGGCTATGATCCCTCATATATGTAATACTCAGGATCATTAAAAATCGGATTCATTTAAAGCTTTAATTCTAAATCTAGTATCCTCCGAAGTGAATTACTAGGGTGTGGGGGATTGTAACCCGACCTATCTTTATCATCTTATAGTTAAAGTTTTAGTTAAATCATCATCAGTATTTTAGTTAATTTTGAGTAATTGCGTTTCAATTATTCCTAAAATTAATCATTTTCAAAATTGCATCTAGCTGCAGTTATTTCACAATTCAAAGCACCTTTTCGTTCATCCTATTGCCCTAAGGATCGATACCTGACTTATCGGATTATTACCTGAGCGACAGGCTTGCACTTGAGCCTAAATAGCATGCACACTTGACACATTTGTGGTCGCGTCAAGTTTGTGGCGCGTTTTCATTGATTATCGAAAACTCAATGTGGGAACTAGGAAAGATCATTTACCCTTGCCATTTATCAATCAAATGCTTGAAAGAGTAGCGGGCCACCCTTATTATTACTTCCTAGATGGTTATTCCGAATATAACCAAATTGAGGTGGATGTACTTGATCAAGAGAAAACAACCTTCACTTGCCCCTTTGGAACGTTTGCCTACAAACATATGCCATTTGGCTTGTGTAATGCACCGGCGACCTTTCAAAGGTGCATGTTGAGCTTATTCAGTGACATGGTTGAGAGATGGCTAGAGGTGTTTATGGATGACATTAGTGTTTTTGGCACCTCTTTCAACCTATGTTTAGCAGATTTTGAGAAAGTACTAGCCCGATGTGTGGAAAAGAACTTAGTACTGAATTGGGAAAAATTCCATTTCATGGTAACCAAGGGTATAGTTCTTGGCCACATCGTGTCATCCAAAGGGATCGAGGTTGATCGAGCAAAAATAGATGTCATAGCTGACCTACCCCCACCTAAATTGCTGAAAGACATGCGCTCCTTCTTGGGCCACGCGGGATTTGATCGAAGGTTCATTAAGGACTTTAGCGTCATCGCTAGACCCTTAAACAATCTTCTTATGAAGGAAACCCCATTTGAGGGGACGGAAGCATGCCAAAGCGCTTTTGAAAAACTGAAAAACATGATTGTGTCCGCTCCCATCATGCAAGCTCCGGATTGGTCCTTACCATTCGAGCTTATGTGTGATGCTAGTGATTATGCGATAGGAGTTATTTTGGGCCAAAGAAAAGACTATAAGACTCGTGTCATCTACTACGCTAGCTAGACCCTTATCGAACCACAACTCAATTACTCCACCATGGAGAAGGAGTTGCTAGCGGTAGTATTTGCGCTTGACAAGTTTCAGTCCTATCTTATCGGTTCTCCCATCATTTGTTTTACCTACCACGCGGCTTTAAAATATCTACTTGCAAAGAAAGATGCAAAGCCGTGCCTCATAAGGTGGATCCTACTCCTACAAGAGTTTAATCTCTCCATTAAAGACAAAAAAGAATAGAAAACGTCATTGTCGATCACTTATCACGGCTTTCGTCCGACATACCTAGTGATCCTACACCCATAGATGAATATTTTCCTGATGAGCAACTCTTTGCCACCTCTTCTTTGCCCTGGTTTGCGAATATAGTGAACTATATTTCACGGGAGCCGTCCCTCTCGATTGGACACCGCAAGATAAGAAAAGGTTCATCACTTGGTCGCGCATGTTGTTCTATGATGATCCATTCCTTTTTAAATATTGTGCCGATCAAATCATCCGATGATGTGTACCGGATGACGAAATTCCAAAAGTCATCCAATTCTGTCATTCGAAAGCATGTGGAGGCCACTTTTTCGTAAAAAAGACAACCGCTAAAATTCTCCAATGTGGTTTGTACTGGCCCACAATGTTTCGAGATGTTAACAATTATTGCAAATCTTGCGATAAGTGTCAAGGTATGGGAGCAATCACCCTATGAGACATGATGCCATTAACCCCGATTCTCATCATTGAGATTTTCGATTGCTGGGGTATTGACTTCATGGGCCCTTTCCCCCGTCCTTTGGATACCTATACATCCTCGTCGCGGTAGACTATGTTTCTAAATGGGTGGAAGTTGTATCTACCAAGACTAAAGACAATAAGGTGGTGATAAATTTCCTACACGAACACATACTTTCTCGCTTCGGTGCACCTAAAGCGATAATCAGTGATAACGGCACACACTTTTGCAACAAGCCGTTTGAAAAACTCATGAAAAAGTATGGTGTCATTCACAAGGATGGAACAATATATCACCCATAAATGAATAGACATCCCGAATTGGTAAATCGTGAAATCAAGTACATACTAGAAAAGACCATCAATCCCGACCGAAAAGACTGGTCCCTTCGATTGAACGATTCACTATGGGCCTACCGTACCGCATACAAGAACCCTCTAGGAATGTCCCCATTCCTCTTTGTATATGGCAAACCTTGCCATCTTCCCGTTGAATTGGAGCACAAAGTGTATAGATATTAAATTACAATATGGACAAAGCCGGTGAAGCTCTCAAGCTTCAACTAAATGAGTTTGAGGAGATACGCAATGATGCGTACGAGAATGCCAAGATTGAAAGAGCCCGGATGAAACTAGCACATGATAAGATTATCCGATGAAAAGAGTTTCAATCGGGACAAAAGGTACTCCTCTATAACTCCCAGCTTCATCTATTTCCGGGTAAATTACGGTCCCGATGGACTGGTCCATTCGTTGTGAGAAGCGTTTTCCCCCATGGAGCTCTAGAAATGGAAGATACAAAAGGGGGAATGCGTTCAAAGTCAATGGACAATGCCTAAATCTATATGTTGAGGCGTGCGTAGAAGATATCGACACTATTTGGTTGTCGAACCCCATTTACGAGGTAGAAGGAGCTTGAACTGAGAGGTCGTCGCACCCCCGAAGCGTATGGGGTGAAGTCTTGTGTATAATAGCTGTGCGTATGCAGAGTACTTAGAGTCCGTAGGTAGGTTGCGAAAGGTTTAGGATTAGGCACACCAACACGCACTTTGTGAGGAAGTCAAGGAAGTCCAAGTGTGAGAATTAGTAAGAGAAGTCAAGGAAGTCCAGTAAATTTATATTTCATAATATAAAGATAAAGAGATTAATAATGTTTTCGCAAGATGACGAAAAGATAAAAAGATTAATAATGGCAAACATGAATTCCTAAAAAGATTAGCACATAAAGGGAGAACAAACTATAAAATAAGAATATAATTCATCACATCAATTTAAGTATTATTATGGCTAACTAAACTGAGCAATTCAAATTTGAAATATTGAAGTATTAATGCATGCATGATAATGGAAAGAATCAAACAAAAATTCACACAATCAACTAATTGACATCTACATCAATAAACATTTACACATTAAAAAACTCACAAGGCACATACCCATTTTCATCCTCGTTTGAATCTGTATGCTCATTTTCTTCTTCACGTGGCACACACTCGTCATCATCACCAATGATTTTTTTTTACTCTTTGAACCACTTTTTTTTTTATTTTTATCTTTGTTTTGAATTGCCAAATACAATTCATGTATTCCCAATTCCTTCAATTTTTCTCTATTCTCTTCTATTCTCTTCCTCTTTTCTTTCTCTTACTCCTTCATTGTCACAAACTTTTTCTGAGAAAAGATATGTAATTAAAGAAGGAATGAGACTCATACTACTTCTTTAACATGTTAATTTCATTTCTATACTTGCTCTCAAAGTAGTTGTAGAACTTTAATGACTCATTTGGTTCGAGGTTTGGAAAAGGAATTTAGAATTCCCCTCATCTAGAATTACAATGTTTGGTTGGAAATTTGGGAGGAACTTAGAATTACTGGAATTTATAATTCCCACGAATTGGAATTCTCATTTCCCCTCTAAAATGGGGGAATCCTATATTCCCGGGCATTCTAGTTTACTTTTGTGGTGAGACAAAAATACCACCTCACATAAACTCTCACACGTACATTATCTCTCTTACACACACACACACTCTCTCTCTCTCTCTTTCACACACACACACACACACACACACACTCTATCTCTCTCTCTCTCTCTCTCTCTCTCTCTCTCTCACACAGACACACTCTCTCTCTCTTTTTCTCTCATACACATACACACACACACACACTCTCTCTCTCACAACACACATACATAATCTCTTTCTCTATCACACACACACACACACACACTCTCTCTCTCTCTCTCTCTCTCTCTCTCTCTCACACACACACACACACATATACACACGCTCTCTCTCTCTCACACACACACACACACTCTCTTTCTCTCACACTATCTCTCTCTCTCTCTCACACACACACATAAACTCTCTCACACACACATATACACACACTCACACACTCACAGACACACACACACTCACCACACACTCGCGCGCACACACTCAAATCAAGTAGAAGGGTATTTTAATTAAATGATATTTATTCCTAATATGGGAAAATAATTTAGATGCCCAAAAAAAAAGAATTCCCGTTCGAACCAAACAATGGAAAGGAATTCAAGATTCCAGGAACTTAGAATTCCTGGAATCAAGAATTCCCATCCCTTTTCTAAACCTCGAACCAAACGATCCCTAAATCATTTTTATCCTTGCATTTAGCTTTGTAGTAATAAGACCCAATATCATTTAACTTCATTCTTAGAAATACATAAAAAAAAATCTACCAATCATAACTTTACATAAAAAACCTAATCAATCGTTCTACAAACCTCAAATACATAAAATAAAAAACATTAATGGTTTGGGAGAATAATAATTTTATGATCTTTGAATAATTGGTTCATGAATTTAAGAATTTCTTTAAAAATTAAATAAAAAACTATTATAGAATCATTGAGCCAACATGAACCATAATGCTATATAACATCAAACAAAATAAATAGCCTATTATAGATCTTCTTATTAAGTCACATTGAAAGCTACAAAAAAAATTAAAATCAACAAATAAGCATCCACTCTTTATTTACATTTTATATAAGTATTATGCATATGGTTATTTATTTATAGTTTTATGTATATGGCATCATTAATTATGTCTAAAGAATAATTTTTGTTCACCCATTGTTACCATTGTGCGACAGACTATTTACAGTAGCATATCTTGAAGAAGAAAATAATAAATAAATTAATAACAATAATTTCTATGTTGTTTTCCTAAAAAAAAAAGTAAAGATGAAAACTTACCATGAAAAGAAAACAACGGGAGAGATAACGCAGTTGGGGGAGGGAGAGAACACAGCTATGGTGGGGGAGAGAGAACGTAGCTGTAGTGGTGGGGGGGAGAGAGAACACTGTTGTGGGCGGGAGAAGAAACGGCGGTGGGTGGGGGTGTGGGGGGGCGGTTTGGTTTGTACTATTTGGTTGGAGAAGACGATTTGGGTTTTTTGTTTTTGTTTTTTGTTTTTTGTTTTTTTTGAGGTGGGAAGTTAGGTTAAAGTGTTAGAGCGGGAGATGAAAATAATTAGTGCCGGGAATAAATTTTTTTAGCCGTCTTATTTGGTTTATCTTTGGATACAGTAAGTATTTACCATCTCATTTGCTTTACTTTATAAGACAGATATAATTAATCGTATGAAAAAGTGACCTTTTTTTAGACGGGTATAATTAACCGTATAAAAAAATGACCTTTTTTGGACGGATATAATTAGAAGTCCCAAAAAATAATAGTTTTTGAGACGACTAATTATATCCATATAAAAAAGTATGTTTTAAAGACTATATTTTATCTGTCTAAAAAAATAGGGTCTTAAAAGCAACTTTTTTTTATAGTGGGTCTTGGGGAGATTTTAGACCAACCCGACACCACGTAAGGGAGTTTTGATCATTTAGGAGTCTAGAGCAGAAGGAACTTTGAAAATTAGAGTGTTATTTCAGCCCCTTTGAGTTTTGGGTTAGGGTTACTGAGGTTACCCCAGCAATGCGGGTCGGTGCGCAAAGACTTTATGTGCGGAAGTAAACTATTGTTGAGTAAACACCTTAAACCTACGAGTTTGTATGAATGATGCCAAGGGGGACCAAATTAAACTTTTACTTAATTTGATTAACTTTTATGAAAATAATTTTAATTTTCAAAGTTAATTAAAGTCCAAAACAGATTCAATTTTTAGGCGAGTTTCTAATTATTTAGTCCTACCTTTTCGTATGAGGTGAAATGCAAGAAATGTACAACACACGGTATTTATTTAACGTCGCAAAAACCCTTCCCCGGGAAAAACGACGAACTCCTCTAGGAGTTACCTAAACTACTTCCACTAAAACAATAAAAGAATAGGTACGAGTTACAAACAACAAACTTAACAATTAAAGAAGAATGATCTAGCTATTATCCCACACGACCAAGTCTACCCTGGTTGCTTATTCAGTTCTCTCTTTAACTTGTCCTCACTTGTTTTTGCGTTCTTCACTTCCACGCCTCCCCTTTAACTTCTTTAAGCGCAGGTTGGCTCAGTGCCTATTATTTACTTTCTAGTGAAGTGTGTGTGATGCAACAGAATATATTTCACCTATATCTTTGCAAGTCTTGTGTTATTCAAATCAAGTCAGTTTGACTTTGAATACACCTTTGAAAATCTTTCTTTTCTCTTTATTTAAATCTCGAACACTAGACTTGTTCAGATATTACACAAACATGTGTCTACGTGAATACAAAGTGAGTGATATGTGAGTGATATGAGATGCAAACAATTTCAGAAAATCACCAACACAATCAAGTAATCAAGTTCGCACAGATATATTCTAGACTGAACAGAAATAAAACATATCAAGCATACAGTCAGAAATAATACAAACTGTTTATAACTAGTTTAGATTAAAATGATTTAATCCAGTTTAGTTTAAGTTCCAATCAGTCTGAACAGTTCAGGTTCTTGATTAGGTCCAGTATGTTCTTGTTCTCAGTCCAAGTCCTTGGTCAAGTATACAGGTACAAATGTCCAAGGTCATATTTCCAGTATCAGGTAGTTAGGTTCCGATTCACAGCTTATATTAGGTTTAAATCTCTAAACCTAGAATTAGTTCCTCTTTCGTGTAAATCAGATTTTCAGAAATAATCAATTTAAAACAAAGTGTTTTAAATGAAGTAAGATCAATACTGGTTCTAGTGTGTGTAGTGTTTATAAAATATATCAGCACAATACTTACACAAACACTTTAGATCTAGCACATAACAGATCAGAAACTACAAGAAAACAAGAACAATAATAGAGATACTCACAAAACGATTTTTCAGAATGAAAAATCAATTGATTTGGAAATGCAGAAATTCTGAGATCTAAAAACCTTCCATTCTTGAATCCACAAAACGTCTTGAAGACTCAGCAATGTTTTGTAATGAATACACAAAGGATTTCACTGAAAATACTGGTGTTTAGTCTCTCTCTCTCAGAATAAATTTTGGCAGAATTTATGCTCAAAAACGAATTTTCTCGGGTTGAAAAAATGAAGGCACAAAGTCTCTATTTATAGGGTGCACAAGTGTGTGCTGATAGGTGTAAAATAGAATCACAAGGATCACTAAAGAATTACACAGAACCGTTGATAAGCAATAGATCTTGTGGCTGAGAAAGAAACACAAAAGGTTCCATTAAAAATAAGACACGTGTAAAGCAAGTTGTTATACTAACAGATTCAAGAAGCAATTTGTTATTTAAAACGCAGTCGTTTTAAAAATATAAAGCCAGCTGTAAGACCAGTAGCGTAATGAGAACGCCCAACCAAATATTACCGTTACTCAAAAAAATGAAACTGCGTCGTTTTAAATTAAAAACCAAAAACCATTTTCGGATTTGAGTAAAACCGCGGGCGGTAAAAGGCAGTAATGAGACCCAGCTGGAACGCACTAAAATATTACCGTTGTAATGAAAATACACGGCGTCGTTTTAGTGAAATAAAACCAAAACCGTTTTTGGTTTAAAGAAAAACCGTGGGCGGTATATAAAACCCGACGTCGTCGTTTTAAATGTACAACCTAAAATCCGTGTTCGGTAACAACAAAACCGTGAGCAGTTTTCGAGGAAACAGGGGGCGTCACTCGTCACAGCTAAGGCTAAATGCCACTAGACCTGATATGCTATGGTCAAGTCTTGGACAGTAAAAACCACGCCTGTAAAGTCCAATCATGGACAGGTGTACATCAACAGCTAAAGTATATATAAAGGCAACAAATATCTTTATTATAAATAAATCTCCTTTGGTACAGAGATGGGACAATTCGTCCACTAGGGAGGACAAACCATCAGATATGATAATATGGGTCAAAGAGGCAAAAGTTGCACTAACAAGACTACCACATGCAAACATACAAACATATAACATCATATACATGTATAATATATCATACATACATATATATTAACATATAGAAAAACGGATGCACCAACAATGTTAGGCCGAAAAAAAATAACAAGGGCGCTGGTATGTAAATGCCACGCACATGCACAAATACAACAAACATATATATATATAATATTATATACACGCATAAAAATATTTTTGACTTCAAATATTTTATTTCGAAAATTTTATAAAACAATATTTTGTGTCAAAAATCTATTTTCACAAAAATATTTATTTTTATAAAACATTCAAATTAAAACATTGAACTCAAAAAAATGATTATGATGAAACAGAGAATTATCATAAGATATGATAAAAATGCAAAATGCAACGTGGTGTCGTGTCCTACGAGACAAAAAGTCCTATGAGCCATAGAAAATGAAAAATACCTTTTTCTGAGATGGCGGACTGAACGGAGTGCACATTTGATGTAGGTGGACAAGAGGCGCTTGAAGTCGATATGGGGACAAGCAATCCTAAATTACAAAAATATTTTGTCAAAATTCTAGTCCAACTAGATGAAGTCCTATATAGCTAAAGCACGAAAAGAAAATCCTAGGTGTGCTCTATATAGGGCCTTCAGTTACAACACTTGAGATAGATAGGAGGTCGTAGGAGAGAAAAAATGAGAAGAGACCTAGGCCGTAACAACAACGAAGAAGACTATACAGTCAGGTACGAATCGATTCGATTTGAAGACCAAATCAATTTGATGGGCGAATCGATTCGGAATCCCTATTAAGCGATTCAGTTGTCCAGTTTTGATGAATTTTGTCTTTTATGTTAAATCTCCTCATGAAATAAATTACGAAAAACTTTGGCGATAGTTTGGAAATTGTACAAAAACTTAAAGAACGCCAGTAGACTTATAGTAAAGGCTCAGTTAATCTTAATGAGGGTAATCTTGGGATTAGGACCGACAATAATCAACCTGTTGAGATGCGTTTTAGGAATTTAAGAATTAGATAACGGGAAGAGTAAACCATGACCTAAAGCAAATACCAGTAGTATAGTGATGCCTTAATTACTAGAATAAGTTAAGGGACAATTAGGACCCTTCGGGTAGTGAGTGATACTCGAAAAATACGAGAATAATATGTGTAAATTATTAGTACGTCGAGTATTTGAGAGATATAAATACCACGTACGGGATATATTATAGGTTGTGTGTACCTACACTGATGTTATATATATATATATATATGTATATATATAAGTTGTGTGAATACCTATTATGTGATTGATTATGTGTGTGAAAATACCTACGTTACCTGCTATCACGAGAGGTTCTATGCCGAGGGAGATTCCAGCGAGGTCCGGATATGTGCCCCAGAACATAGACGACCAGTGAGGAACTTAAGGGAATGCATGTTAGGCTCACATGTGTATCTAATAACTTCTTTTATAACTGTAATTTAAATACCTGCTAAATAAATTTCAAAGGTTTTGGGATCTAACCCGTATCAAATCTATTTTCCAAAATATTTTAGGTGTCCAACCGCATAGACGCCAAGATTGATGACTCATTCCCGGAATGCGTAGCTATAGAAGTTGTGGAGGCTTGCAAGAGTTCCTTAGACGCTTCAGTTATTCATTCCTAGATTTGGACTTATGATTCAGTCTTTTAGTTAGGCATGTTCCCCCTTCAGTTGATATATTCTTATAGTTTCATTTATCAAACTATGTATTGGGATTCAGTTTTATTTCTGTAGACTTATGGTTTGGATATTACTCTGGAACCGATGGTTTCTTCAGTATTTGTTTCTATTTATTTATCTCGTGATGATTTAGACTCCTATTAATTGTGTGAATGGGTGAGTTATATTATTTAAATTTTTTCATGATGTTATACGTTAATGAGAGATAAAATTTGGCTCCGACTTAATTTAACATAAGTGGTTAGTAATTTAAAAGGTTTAAATAGTGATGCTAAGAATGAACCAAATGATATTCCTATTTATTTTCATAAAGGACTGATCACCATTGGTTAAAATATGCGGGGTATCACATCCTTGTCCGTACAGCCGTTGTATAAACAAAAAATTTAAGTCTTTGGATGACATGAATTTCATTTACTAATGCGGGGTATGATGAAAGACTATAAGATATGGACATTACATGGGAAAAAAAGAATGTACCATATGTTTCGAAAGAATTACAGGCACATGACCGTGTGATGGAACCCCATCGGGTGGTAGTTATGAATGATTCGCCAACACATTGTCCTTTGACTGATCTAGTTAATAATGCTTATAGATTCCACCACCATCAAAACTGCCAGCCCATAGATATGGATAATTTTCATTATGACCATGTCAATGAACAAGTTGATGCTGAATTAATCTAAGATCGGGAATATATACCGTTGAAAGTTAATGCGACTATACCTTTGTATAAAAATTATGACGAATATAACTCAGTATTGTACTCATTGATTTATTTTTAAAATTTGAAAATTCAATTTGGTTTGTCAGGAAATAACATAACTGCAATTCTTAATTGGGCTAAACACATTCTCCCGAAAGAGAACACATTACCAGATAATTATCCGAGCATAAAAAAAGCTTGAAGGATTTGGGTTTGAAGTATAAATCTATTCATCCATGAAAGTATTATTGCATATTGTACTATAACGAACGCAACCCGGAGAATGAATATCATGTATACAAGGAGCCAAGATATATGGTTTGTGAGAGTAGGAAAGATAGTACAATAAAATTTCGCAAGTGATCGCAAGTTCCATAGAAGGTATTGAAGTATTTTCCCCTCGGGCCTTAGTTAAAAATATTTTCATTGTAATGTGGATAGCAGAGGCTATGACATGGCATGCTCGAGCCGAGGTTAGTGGGAATATCATGTGTTATCCTATTGATTCACTCATATGAAAGATTTTAAATGCACAACACCCTGAATTTATAAAAGAACCAAGCAATTTCCATCATCTATTATCAACTGACGGGTTTAATTAGTTTGATAATTTAAGCATTAATCATAGTTATTGGTCAGTTTTCATGGCCCCTTTAAGTCTTCCTCCAACACTGTGCATGAGAAAAGAGTTCACATTATTTTCGTTGTTGATAACCGGGCCAAAGGCTCCTAGTAACAATATTGATGTTTTATTAGCCCCGTTAATCTAAGAACTTAAAGAGTTTTGAGATGAAGGTGTGAGGGAATTTGATGCTCGCAATAGTGAAGAGTTAACACTTAAAATAAGGGTTATGTGGGTGATACACGACTTTCCTACTTAAGGGGAATTATCCAGTTGCAATGTTCATGGTTAGTATGGATGTTCCATATGCGCAGAGGAAACTAAATCCACTTGTCTACATCATAGTGGGAAGATGAGTTATGCTAGTCATCATAGATTTCTTCCAAACAATCACCCCATTAGGAATGACAAGTCTAACTTTTTACCTATCGGTTAAGAGTGTAGGGTGGTACTTGCTTGGCTTTTCAGTTATCAAATCGAGGAGAAGGCGATGGTTGTGACTTCAAGGAATAAATTTGGAGGCAAACACCCTCAGTGTGTGGCCAAAAGTGTAAATATTTGGAGGATCTTCAAGATCCTAGTAAAATGAAGGCATAGTCCAGAGAGTCAATCTTGGTTGACTTGTTGTATTAGAAACAACATCATGTAAGGCATGTAATTGATGTGATGCACACGGATAAGAATTTTGAGGAACATCTGGTAGGAACATGTCTGGGTGGACCTCATTCTAAAGATAGAGAGAGGGCACATCGTGAAATAAAATAGATGAAAATAAAAAAAAATGTTGTTAAAAATTGATCCTACAACTGGACGAAATTCAATTTTTGCGGGTTCTTATATTTGAGATAAAGATCCTTCTAGATACGTTGTTCAACAAGAAGATTCCGAATGGTTATTTCAGTAATTTACGAGGGGTAGTAATCTACCAAATAATTAATCCCTTTTGTTGTTTAAGCATTATTTTTTTGAGAAAAAAGATCTCCGCATGGTAATTATGTAGATTAATTTGTACTTCACCTTACTATGTACAATACTGGTAAATAAGATGCACATTATGACTATGAAAGACACTTTATCTGAGGCGATATTTATCTTGGAGAAGTATTTTCCTCCATCATTCTTTGACATCAACATCCTCCTGCTTGTGCAGTTATGAGATGAGTCCTTGGTGTGTGGACCCTTCAAGTATCACTGGATGTACTCTTTTGAGTGATTGATGAAAACCTTAAAAGACCATGTTAATAATACATGGTATATTAAAGGGTTAATTACGAAAGAATATATATAATAGAAAAATCATCGTTTTATGGCCGAGAAACATATTTCGAGAGAATATATAATAACAAAATCATCGTGGAGGACGAGTGATCGAGGAACGTGATGACTTTGAGGATAAATTGCATTCAAAAGCCCAAAAGAGGTGAGACTCGCCAATTTACAATACGAGCAAGCAACTCGTTATGTCTTTGAATCCTAAGATGAAATTGAAGATTAAAACGATTAAGTAACTACATAGATAATTTATTTTCATTTTATTACTTGTATTATATGTATTACCATCTAAAATCTACAATTTCATGAACACGTTTAGGAAGTATGAGCGCAAAATAGCCAAAAATCATAAGAGAAGTGATTTTTAGGCATGGGTATCAAAAGAGGAAATTCTAGCCTCTTTTGTTGAGGGTATTTATAAATCTTTCATAAAACATGTAATACCCCGTATTTTTATGGCTTTTAAAATTTGGGGATTTATTAAATTTAATTGAAAATTAATTCAATATTAACCCAAAAAATTACTTTAAACATTTACTAGCGTGATGAGAGTTAGTAATTATTGGGAATTTGATGAATATTACTAGATGAGTAAAGTAATAAATAAGATTGATTTTATTAAAATTGTCACGAGTGAATAAACTGGCAATTATGAAAATTTAAGTCGGGGCGCGCCTGTGTTGTGTCGGGACTAAATTATTATTGTAAAAGTGAATAAATTATAAGTCATCTGTATGGTGGTTTCGAGTGCGCCAACATGTTCGAAAGGGTCGAGATAGTCAGAAAAGTGTACCGGGGGGTTTTGTTTGGGTGTCGGGGCATTTTTAGGCCTAATTGGCATCCAAGGAGGATATTATAGTCATTTTGTATTTTTGGGTAATTAAACCCACGAATTTTCCTAAATTATATCAATTATTAGAGGTTAGCTTTAGGGTTAACAATCACAGAACCATAAGAACAGCCATTAGAGAAGAAGGTGGGAAGCTTTCCAAGAAATCCAAGGCCAAGAACCCATCCGATTGCACCACCACCACTGCCAAAACATAGATCGTAAAACGAGGAATGCAGTCATATTCACATTATCATCAAATCAGACATTAGAATCCCAGGCAAGTATCTGTCTTACTTTCTTTTAGTTAATGTCTCACCCATGTTAGAATAGTATTGTTAAACACATGTTTCATGGAAGAATTTAATGATTTAGAGAATTAAATCACATGTTTTAGAGGAAATAGATATATTCTGGAAATCTCAATCATATGTAGAGGATTACCCATGAAATTGTATGGGTTTAGAAGCAAGAAATCTGAAAAAGAATTAGAAGAATGGAAGTTTTGTGAAAAATTAGGGTTCTTGATAATTATGATGTTTTACCCCATTAATTCAATACCTTTGATGAATTTGTACATGTTTCACGTAGAAAATCATGTTTATAGGTATATGTGACCAGTAGTAATATTGTTTGGGGATCGTTAATGGAGTTTTGGTGGAGGTTGGAGAAGAAAGCCCGTAGTTAACAACGGTAAAATTCAGCATAACTGCTTGATCGATCGATCGACCCAAGAGTATCGATCGATCGACGATCGATCGATCAACCCAAGAGTATCGATCGATCGACGATCGATCGATCGACCCCTTTCCTCGATCGATCGACCCCTCCTGAAAAATTGCATATTTTTCCCCTTTTTGTTTCATCCGTGTAAAATATGTTGGAACACTTGAATATCATTTAAATAGTATAACGGGTCATGAGGAGGACCAGTAGGGTCTAAGTAGACTCCGTTAAGTGAAATTTAATATGGGATGAAATTTTGGGTTAACGGGGGATTTAGTCACATGTTGAAAATTAGGCGTACGTTTACTAAAGGATTTAGAGACTCGTGAAAGACTTAGACCAGAAGGTTAGAGAGGGTGTACCTACTGAAATTATATTTTAGTAAGAAGGAGTACTTCGAGAGAAGAGAAGTAAGTATGAAATAAATTATAAGTGTGAATAAAAGAAATGAATCCGTAATGCGAGATAATTGAGTAAAATTGTCCTAAGAACAGATAATAATAATTATGGGTCGTGGGCGAACCTAATTTTGGAAAATGTGAATATCTATATATATGACCATGTGACTGTGTACATATATTAAGTATTATATTTATGAATAATCATACCCGTGCTACTTGCTACACGGAGGTTGCCGCGCCCGGACAGTCTTATCTCGAGGGGACCTTTATGGGGGATATTGACTTGTACCCTAGAACATAGGATTCCTTGGTACAAGCTATCTGAGAATGATAGTCAGACAGTCCTAAGAGACGTGAGGGGTATGTGCTGACCTTTTAGTGACTTGGAACTATGCTTCGCCTCCATTTTGTGTGTATTGTGTTAATACAGTTCGAGAGTGATTCCGAACTAGTATTTCCCTTCGTACGAGTGATACGGGGACTTGATAACAGAGTATGCCAGCACCATAGATTTTATGTGGAGTGCCATTAGTATATATATTATATGAGTGACTAAAATATATATACTTATATATGGAAACTTTCTACTGTGGGTATAAGTAGTTAAGTTATGAATAAATGCTCCAGCCTTATATAAGTGTTCGGGAACTTTGTAACGGTACTGAGTTGTTCTAAGTAACGTAAGAAATCAGGAAGAAGTTGATTTTCTAAAACTAAATATCATAGCCTTAGTACTTCTCAGGATAAAACTTTATGGAAAATAATTTAGATAGACTAATGAGTTTAGTAGTATGGTAGGCGTGCACACTGGATGAGAGGTGAGAATTCTCAAGAGAGTGTCACATACTAACATGGTTGTCACATTAGCCTGTAAGCATTTTAAATACTTACTAAACTATTTTTAAACTATTTTACACTCGGGCTCTGACCCGTCTTCTGTTATTTCTCTCTTCTATATATATGTATGTATTACAGGTGCCCAGCCACAGGGGTATCAGGCATAGGATCTTTGGATTCGATGTGCTGCAGCTATGTGGGAGTTGTAGGCCCTTACTTTAGACGACCTCTTCATTGATTCAATTCCTATTTTAGTTCTTCATAGTTAGGGCATGTGTTGCCCGATTTCCTATTCCATTTGGATTTTTTAGAGATTTATGTTTATTTATATTTCTAGTATTCAGTGCTCTTTAGGAGTTAACTCTTGTCAGGATGATTTCATTTATGGTTCTTAAACTTAGTTTGGTTTATCTAGATGGTTTAATTCTTGTGTACTAATTTCCATCCTCAGTATTTATGTGATTCTTAAACTGTTGTTTATTAAAAAGGTTTTCATTGGAATTTAATAAAATGAAAATAAGACTTTAAATTGTTTTGACACTTAGCTTAATTATTTAGGGTGTTTAAATTGAAAATAATTATTTTGCGACAGTGATGCTAAGAATGAACCAACCGTTCACCTTAATTTTAATTTGATAAAGGACTGATCACCCCGGATTTAATCAGGAGGGGTGTCACAGGTGGTATCAGAGCATCGGGTTCTAGTGTCCTTTAGGACCTGTGCGGCTTATTATGCTTCTAATGTAGTTTTCTTTGATATAGAGACCTATGTTTAGGATTGTTGATATCTTTGGTGTGATTTCGTTCTCCTATTATCACGTATATATTAGTGAATCTTATTTGCGTTCGGACGTGTTCGAACAATGAAGTATGGCAGATGAGGGCCATTGGGCGGGTGGCGGGAGGCAGGGCTTAGTGAGGTTGTGAAGTATATTCGAGGATGATGACCGTAGTCGAGGTCACCCCTATTATGGCACAAGAGGCTAGGACTGTAAATACGACTAGGGCGCAGCTTACGAATTCCAAGTGCTGATATAGTCGAAGGTGAGGCCGAATCAGACTCACCCAACATGGTATGAATGGGAAAGAGTCGAACAAAGCTTGTAGGAGAACCGTCGGTGGAAAATCTAGAAATACGGGGATTGTGTGTGTCAGCTAAAGGAGGTAAAATACCCAAAGGCTTGGACATATGACGGAGTGTGGCTAACTGAAAGTGAAAAATTTAGGGCAAAATTTTTCTTGGCTCGTCAGAACGAAGTTATAATGGTGGGAGTCAGCCACCATTTTTAGAAGTGGAATGCTATGTCTATAGAAGGATCTTAGCTACAGTTTGATCGCAGGTTCCTTCATCAGATATTCAGGATAAGATGAGAATGTTGTTCTGAACTCATCACCGAAGGGCCAGACAGAGGTCCATGTGTGGAAATGAATTTAATTATTTAGCAAGTCCCATACCGGAAGAAGTAGATACAAATAGAGAAGATGATCTTAAGAGGGAAATCGAATCGTAAGAAAAGTTATCAACACTTAAAGAGAATTCTACTGGACAGTTGATCCATATGGTGGCATGGTCACACATTGTTCATAGAGATGTTAACGCCTTTGTTTGGGAGGCTAAAAGAATCAAAGAATTTAGTCAGAGAATAAGACTGGACGAAACGGTGTTAGTAAAACACCACATGGGGGAGACCCATCAGGGGACCCATTTAAATGATTCGGATAGTTGAATTGTTACCAAACGATGGTGAATTTAGTAAGGGATATTAAATCCAGTAGCATGTTCCTTTAGGCCAACAAAGCTAAGGGAACAATGGGGGTAGCCATCAGGAATCGGGCCTACCAAAGCCTGAGAGAAGAACAACCCTAAGGTGATTGGCAAGGATTCTGCAAAGAAGTATTTTGTGGAGAGTGAAACCACATGCATTAATTTTTCTCGAAGCGGGTAAAGGGGACAAGAACATGGTGCTTAGTGAAGGGCAACGATTAAAGTAGTTTTTATTTTTGTTCGGACAGGCGTGTTACGTCCGGAGACCATTTGAGCAGCCAAGGTGATTGGCAAGGTAGAAGTATGAGTTTTATCCTCGAAGGATGAGGCGTGTTTTATGTGACACGAGCGAGTCACTACATTTTATTTATTGCTAGATTCGCAAGTGAGGCGAGTTTAGTGCGTATATCTATAACGTTATTATTGTGTGAATATTTTCCCTAGTGTAGTGGGATTATCTTTAGTGTTATCCGCGGAGGATGAATGGGTGTATTAATAGTGTTATATACTTTATTGAGATTACTCATCTTAGTGATGCATTATACGGGTATGATATTATCCGTATTATGGTTTTGTAAGAATGGTTAAGACGATAGTGGGAAGTGATTGCAAGGCTATCGGAGTTGCTGCCCTAGTGCAACATGTTTTGTTCTGGTAAGACCTCATCTACGAGAGGGTTGGCTTGCACTCATATTATATATTATAGAGACTTTGAAGGGTATAGTGGTACCGAAATGTTTAATCCCGGGGTGTTTAGGGACTTTATTGTTATGATTCAGTGTGTATTGGATTTACCGTTGAGCAGAAAGATTTAACTCATTATTATGTTTAACGCTCAGGACTTAGTGATAGGAGGAGAGCATTGTTATATTTATCATTTAGAAATGTGGAAGTTAAGACTTATATTCATATGTTAGGGAATTGGATTTTGAGTGTCCCAATTGTATATGTACGAGGTTTATGGAATGTGATTACCACCAATACTAAGCGATAGTGCAATTATTGAAAAGTTCTTTATTTTAGTACAATTGCGGGAGGAGATGTAGATTTTCTAGCAAGAGACGGAATAGAGGGGTACAGGTTATGAACAGAGGACCCAACGGATTTCGATAAGCAACTATTCTAGGTACTAGTGTATCGGGGGGTTACTTATTTGGATTTCGCTTTACGAGACATCCCACGCATGAAAATTAGCGTCTGGTTGGAAGTAGGGAGATGTTGGTCATTAGTCCATGAGTCCGGTACCTCGGTCATCATAGAAGCTGATAATTATGACTGTAAGTCAGAGTTAAGTGATGATTTAAGGCCAATGGAGCCGATTTTGTGATAAGGAAACATTGAAAGTTTTATTTTATCACAACGAGTTGAAGGGTGGGACGATGATAAGGAGGACTTAAAAAAATGATTTCTAGGGTGATTGAGAGTACCCCAGTGTTGTAACCACATTGTAAGCACAAGGGAAATAAAGAATTGGGTGTTATGTGTGAAGAAAATGTGATGCTTACAATAGTATGCCCGATTTATAGGCTGTGTGGGCATCCTGGTTAGCTGTTGCTTGAATTATCCGAGTTAAAGGGACGTGGGAATAGACGCGTGGAATATATATTTGTGAGAGTAACATAACGAAGTGGAATGGGTAGAGTGGATTAAGCGCGGTTTGAAGGACGATAATCCATATATACGTGTGCGATCAGAGTAGCACACAAGAATTTAGTTGGAAGGCTATGGGAAGCCATTTAGGGGTATTCCTTGAGAAGGGTAAAATTTAACTATCATGGAAAACACTTGTAGTGGAGTTTTACCTAGTCAAGTGTTGAGAGAGACTTGAGCGTAGGTTGAGTGATGATGGTATTAAGGTATAAAAGTTCAGCAGTGCACATCGTGGAGAAAAGTGCACAGGTCGGAACTTTCGGTATACGCTAAGGAAATTAGAGGAGTATTAAGTGTCACTTAATGTGAGACATTACAAGTAGAAGTCGATGTTGAGCGGGACATAACGATTAGTCTCTACGGGCACCACTCATAGATAAAATCGGTTGGAACAAGAGGATTGATCAGAGAATTTTATAGCAAGATGATGATTCCTATAATGTAAGTGGCCATTAAAGTTGGTAAAGTTTCTTTGATGGGTTGCCAACCTCAAGGTAAGATCAAGGGTTCCTTCGAACATGTGGAATAATTTGCCCAAGAAGTATGTGATTGACATCCCTTTGGGGTGACTTACAATATTATCTAGTGTGCCCCAGTCTTCCTTTGAAAAGAAGAATCACGTCGATACGTGACCCTACACGGTATTTTTCTAAATTAGAATGAGATTTTTGGAATCCCACCTTCAATATGGAATTTCAGGAAGCAACGGGGATAACGTTTCATTTTGAGTAGGTTATATCACCCTTAGCCGGGGAGTAGGCGAACGGTGAATAATGATTAGTGGAGCCACGTGAAAGAAATTTTGGATTCATGGTGATCATTTCCTTTCCACAGCGGATGTAGCTAGCAAGTGAAGTATAGTATAGTAGAGTTTCGTGGAAGCACTCGCACCTGTTTATTGTGGACAAACTGCTTATTGAAGTTTTGAGTGGAAAGACCTTATCTTTTCTCCCTCTAGTTGTTTAGAGGCGAGCGGATAATCCTAAGTTTGGATTAGTCAAGTTAGATCCGATGACTAAAATGGAATAACCACATACAGTCTGAGGTAACCTTTTATCTGTCGTAAGAGTTATGTCGCCAAAAATTGAGATTCAAAGAACTTACAAGAGTGGTCATATATTCGTATGGTTTCTCTCAGAATGGGAGTTGTGTGCTTAGAAAAAATACGAGTAGTTGACACGTAGTGAGGTATGGCCTCCTAATGATATTTAAATAATGGGAGTCCATGATGTATATGCTCGTCTTATGAGAATGTTGTCAGATTGGATCACAATGTGAAGTGCCGTTAATGAGAGTGTTAAATAATCTTACTGTGACGCGGGGGCTATTGTAATTGAATGCCTTAACCTAAGGTTAGTCCTGAGTACTGATATAATATCTAGATCTATTTTTACCAGGTATGCCTTATTTTTTTAATTTCGGGACGAAATTTTGTTATTAGGAGGGAAGTATGTAATACCCCGTATTTTTATGTCTTTTAAAATTTGGGGATTTATTAAATTTAATTGAGAATTAATTGAATATTAATCTGAAAAATTACTTTAAATATTTACTAGCGTGATGAGAGTTAGTAATTATTGAGAATTTGCTGAATATTACTAGATGAGTAAAGTAATATATAAGATTGATTTTATTAAAATTGTCCCGAGTGAATAAAATGACAATTATGAAAATTTAAGTCGGGACACGCCTAAGTCGTGTAGGGACTAAATTATTATTGTAAAAGTGAATAAATTATAAGTCACCCGTATGGTCGTTTTGAGTGGGCCAACGTGTTTAGAAGGGTCGAGATAGTCAGAAAAGTGTACCCGGGGGTTTAGTTTGGGTCTCGGAGCGTTTTTAGGCCTAATTAGCATCCCGGAAGGGTATTATAGTCATTTTGTATTTTTGGGTAATTAAACCCACAAATTTCCCTAAATTATATCAGTTATTAGAGGTTAGCTTTAGTGTTAACAATCATAGAAACATAAGAACGGCCATTAGAGAAGAAGGTATGAAGATTTTCAAGAAATCCAAGGCCAAGAACCCATCAGATTGCACCACCACTGCCAAAACATAGATCGTAAGATGAGGAACACAACCATATCCTCCTCATCATCAAATTAGAAATTAGAATCCCAGGCAAGTATCTATCTTGCTTTTCTTTTACTTAATGTCTCACCCATGTTAGAATAGGATTGTTAAACGCATGTTTCATGGAAGAATTTAATGATTTAGAAAATTAAATCACATGTTTTAGAGGAAATAGATATATTCTGGAAATATCAATCATTTGTAGAGGATTACCCATGAAATTGTATGGGTTTAGAAGCAAAAAATCTGGAAAAGAATTAGAAGAATGAAAGGTTTATGAAAAATTAGGGTTCTTGATAATTATGATGTTTTACCCCATTAATTCAATACCTTTGATGAATTTGTACATGTTTCACGTAGGAAATCATGTATATAGGTATATGTGACCAGTAGTAATTTTGTTTGGGAGTTTAGGGATCGTTAATGGAGTTTTGGTGGAGGTTGGAGAAGAAAACCCGTAATTAACAATGGCAGAATTCAGAATAACTGATTGATCGATCGATCGGCCCAAGAGTATCGATCGATCGACCTCTTTCCTCGATCGATCGACCCCTCCTGAAAAATTGCATATTTTCCCCCTTTTTGTTTAATCCGTGCAAAATACGTAGGAATGCTTGAATATCATTTAAATAGTATAATGGGTCATGAGGAGGACCAGTAGGGTCTAAGTAGACTCTGTTGAGTGAAATTTAATATGGGATGAAATTTTGGGTTAACGCGAGTCTTAGTCACTCGTTGAAAATTAGGCGTACATTCACTAAAGGATTTAGAGACTCGTGAAAGAAGTAAAGCAGAAGGTTAGAGAGGGTGTACACACTGAAATTATATTTTAGTAAGAAGGAGTACTTCGAGAGATGAGAAGTAAGTATGAAATAAATTATAAGTGAGAATAAAAGAGATGAATCCGTTATGCGAGATAATTGAGTAAAATTGTGCTAAGAATGGATAATAATAATTATGGGTCGTGGGCGAACCTAATTTGGAAAATGTGAATATCTATATATATGACCGTGTGACCGTGTACATATATTAAGTATTACATTTGTGAATAATCATACCCGCGCTACTTGCTATCACGGAGGTTGCCGCACCGGGATGGTTTTATCTCGATGGGACCTTTATGGGGGATATTAACTTGTACCCTAGAACATAGGATTCCTTGGTACAGGCTATCTGAGAATAATAGTCAGACGGTCCTAAGAGACGTGAGGGGTGTGTACTGACCTCTTAGTTACTTGGAACTATGCTTCGCCTCCATTTTGTGTGTATTGTGTTAATACAGTTCGAGAGTGATTCCGAACTAGTATGTTCCTTAGTACGAGTGATACGGGGACTTGATAGCAGAGTATGCCAGCACCACAGATTTTATGTGGGGTGTCGATAGTATATATATTATATGAGTGACTAAAATATATATACTTATATATGGAAACTTTCTACTGTGCGTATAAGTAGTTAAGTAATGAATAAATGCTCCAGCCTTATATAAGTGTTCGGGAACTTTGTAACGGTACTGAGTTGTTTTAAGTAACATAAGAAATCTGGAAGAAGTTGATTTTCTAAAACTAAATATCATAGCCTTTGTACTTCTAGGGATAAAACTTTATGGAAAATAAGTTAGATAGACTCATGAGTTTAGTAGTACGGTGGGCGTGCACACTAGATGAGAGTGAGAATTCTTGAGAGAGTGTCTCATACTAACAAGGTTGTCACATTAGCCTATAAGCATTTTAAATGCGTGCTAAACTATTTAAAAACTATTTTACACTCGGGCTCTGACCCGTCTTCTGTTATTTCTCTCTTGTATATATATTTATTTATTACAGGTGGCCAGCCACAGGGGCGTCAGGCATAGGATCTTTGGATTTGACGTGCTGCAACTATGTGGGAGTTGCGGGCGCTTGCTTTAGACGACCTCTTCATTGATTCAGTTCCTATTTTATTTTTTATAGTTAGGGCATGTGTCGCCCGATTTACTATTCCATTTGGATTTGTCAGAGATTTATGTTTATTTATATTTCTCGTATTCAGTTCTCTTTAGGAGTTAACTCTTGTCAGGATGATTTCATTTATGGTTCTTATACTTGGTTTGGTTTATCTAGATGGTTTAATTCTTGTGTGTTAATTGTCATCCTTAGTATTTATGTGATTCTTAAATTGTTGTTTATTAAAAAGGTTTTCATTGGAATTTAATAAAATGAACATAAGACTTTAAATTGTTTTGACACTTAGCTTAATTATTTAGGGTGTTTAAATTGGAAATAATTATTTTACGACAGTGATGTAAGAATGAACCAACTGTTCACCTTGATTTTAATTTAATAAAGGACTGATCACCCGGTATTTAAATAGGCGGGGTGTCACAAAATATTGCCGAATATAAATCCTTTAAAAAATGCAACTTTTAAAGAAAGGTGATGCATCTTCAAGGCTTTCACGCTTAAACAAAGGTCCTAGTTTCCATGCGAAGGTTATTAAAAAATTCCGCATCACTGATTTTGATTTCGTATCATACCCATGCGAGGAAAAACTATTGAACATAAAATAGTAGAATATTAATTTTTGCCTTGACTTCTTGTGGAGCTAACAAAAGCGATAAAAATCCAAAGGACATGGTGTTGACCTGTTAAAGGATTGTCTAATAAATCCTAAAATTAAATTACCTATACTTCAAATAAATTATTTTCTATTATGATTGGGTGAATCTGGAGGACACTAATAATGGTTGTAAAGTTGATACTCCCTCAAAACTTATAAAGGTAGATTTATCTAAGCTGAAGAGTAAAGATCGCTGATCGACTAGCCTTTTATTTTTGCCTTTAAAAATGTCAAGAAGGTATTCTACTCTAAGTGCATAAACAATGATAATTGGTATGTTGCGTTATGAATGCACCGAAGGGTTTGACTACTTAAGAAGACGCATTAAAGGCCCCTACAAAGTTCCAGTCTACTTTTGATGACAATCCTAATTCGACAATTATTTTAGTTGATTTAGACGAAGATTGAGTTTCAAAACATTATAATATTGTCATTTAGTTAACTCTTGTATGACAACCTTATTTGCATATGTATTTGAATAACCCAAATATTTATTTATGTTTGTGTATCTTCTACTCATATATTTAGTTCTCTTACACTTGCTTCCCCATCGCTCACATTTGTTAAAATATCATTATGTAAATCTTCTTAAGTTTTGTATTCGACACTGATAACAAACCACCAATATGAGGTAACCACATAAATGGTCACGAATTTTGTTGATGTTCAATATATGTGAGGTTGCCTCAATTGGTGGTTTGTGTAATATGATGTTCACCAAGACACAAGGCATCAAAGTCTCTTGCTAGTAAAACTAATTCCATTTTGTTATATTCTTCAATCACTAATCCTACTTTGTTTCATGTTATTATTCCATTTTTAACTTATATCAAGAATCCCACTCTTTTATATATATATATATATATATATATATATATATATATATATATATATATATATATATATATATATATATTAGGGTATGCCCGTGCCTAAAGGCACGCTGATAATCGCAAAATGACGAACATTTTCAAAAGTATGTAATTGCAATAAGGCAAAAACCTTCCCATGTACGTAATCGCAAAACCGCAAAAAATTCCAATATATGTAACTACAAAATGGCAAAATTTTCGTTCCCCGACAAAACAAAGTGTAATTTAAAAATAAAAAATTGATCATAATATCCTTTATTTATAAGACTATCCACCCTATTTAACAAATAATAAATAGTTCAACATTAATGTGCAACAAAAACTCCAACTGACATGTTAATTATCAAATTAAAAAAAAAAATAAAGCATAACATTTTTCAAGCGTATCTCAAAAAACAATTACTTGATTCAATTATCAAACTAAAACATAAGAATTGCAAAACTTGAAGCAATAGAGTTACTCTATATCTATATCTATAGAGAAGTAAACAAATATGTACCATAAATGAAATCTATACAATAAAAAGCATAACAAATAAGTAGATTAACAAATTAAAGTAAGAAATTACATAGACATCAATAACAACTTTATAAGATCCGGTCCATTGGTTTATCTCTACCAATTTGAAGTAAATTGAAGAGATCACTGTTCTAGAACTCGTGTTTCAAAATGGGATAAAAAACAAACATGTTTAAAGTTACATCACAATTCCATCCTAGAATAAAAGGGAGGAGGGGGAACAAAACATTAGAGGAGAAATATAAATAAAGGATTGGAAACTAAATTTCAAACAAAAATTAGAGTAGAGTCTATTATAAACAAACAAACAAAAAATACTTTAATAGCAACAGTGGCGTTTGGAAATAAAATCCAAAATATTCACAAATGCCAAAATAAATTTATGACTTTTTATTAGCCCCGTAAACATCCACACACAATAGCAAAAAAAACTGACAATGTTCATAGGTCCGCGCCTCGAGGACTACCAGCCACATTATCATTTATCTCCCCTGATTTCTGCTTTTTAGCACCACACTTGGATGCAACAGTCTCCTTTGCAGACAATAGGTTTCTCCAACTTTTGTTTTTGCAGCTTCATACCCTTCCTTTTCTTTTTCCTTGGCCCAACTCAACTGCTCCTCCACCTCATAAATTGTCTTCGGCCAACACTGTTTATAAAAAAATGAAAAGGATAGATGGCTGAAAATATGCAAGTACATATGTATTTTAAATTTAAGGGAATATGACCTGACAATAAAAAAAACTTTACCATGCGCGGATTCCATTGAGACACTCAAAGACCCAAGGTCATAAAAACATATCTGATGGAAAAACTGACAATAAAGACTAAACAACTTATTCAACTATTTGATAGGACAACCAAAGGGTAAAAATTAAAAAGAGAGCAACCCTAATTCTAGTAGCGTCGTCCTTTTAGCTTTATAGATTTTGTCCGAAAAAGGATGTTGACTGTCATTTTATATTTATGATATGATAAAAGTAGTTGAATTTAGTGATATAACAAAGATATGTTAAATATAAGGAAATGTTCGGATAGACTTACTATTAGGCGAAGGGAGATACTATAATTTGATAGGTGATTATCACACCCACGCACATTCTAAGAAATTAGCAGTGATAGATCTCTTAAAGTCGAGGTTCAACCATTGGCTGAGGAGCTCTTGATTTTGTTCTTATTGAAGAAATCTACAGTTGTAAGGACATAAATTTCCAATTAAGTCCCTGTATTGTTTTGACTTAATTTCGTGAATAAAACTTTGTTTGTAATATGTCATAGGGAGAATTTTATTTTGTCATGATCCCACTTGGTCTATGACGTATTGAAGAAATTGAAGATGTTGCGGCAAAGCTTCAAAGAAATAATCATGCCGATGGTTATTTGGTGCAAGTTTACTCGTCTTCAAAGTTAATTTCATTCCGAGATCACTCAGGTATGAGTGCGTATAATTAATGGTGCTCGAAATTATTTTATAAAAGATAAGGATGTAATTTTTATAAAGAAAAATGTTTTTAAATGTTTTAAAAGTGTTTTAATGGTTTATACTTCGTTTTATGATGATAAGCTCGAAAGAGAGTTTGACTAATTTGAATATCTTTGTTAAGAGACGTTCTTATCCGAAAATCAAAGAAAGACAAACTTTCGCAAGGTAGCTCTAGCGACATTGGATCTCGTTCGAACGAGATACAATGTCACGCGAACGACATGCTTAAGTCGTTCGAACGACACATTTTTCGAGGCATCATTTAAATCCTATTTAAACAGTATTTTCATCATAATTTCGTAAGTGTGCCTTCTAGAAAAACGTTTTACGAACCAGAACCTTGTTTGCACATATTTTTTAAGGTTTACAAAGCACAAACACATCCTTAGAGTTTGCAAAGATCCGAGTTATCATTCTTATATGTTTACGTGATCTTGCTGCACCAAAGTTGTTTGTTCTACACATTGAACTCAAAGGGTTTTGCGGTGAAGAAGCGACGGACATCGTGTTCGTCATCGTAGACGAATCAAAGCCATATCGGTGGACACCGAGACATACGTGGAGGCGTGTGTTGTGTACAGAGATCATAGAAGACGGAATTTCTGTGTGGGCACTATTGAAGAACGGTTGAAGATCGGAAGGAGCGTCAAGACCCATGGGGATCGAGTCTTAGTGTAAGGCTAATCTGTCTTTGTAAAACCATTGTTCATAGTGATTGTCTGGCTTGGGCCGTCCGAGGTTGTTTTCTCGCTTTGGGTTTTTTCCTCGTACATCCGCTGTTATGAGTATTCTTCACTTTACTTTACTTGTTTTAATCACTAGATGCATGTTTAGGATTAATCAAGATAAAATTGGTTTAAAGTGAGAATTGGGATTTCACAACTTGGTTGGTGCATAATTAAAAGTTGGATCTTTTTTCGAAGAAAAATTGGTTTTGTTGAAAACACACATATATTAAGCCACTCTTCAACAGTCCTTGTCAAAGAGATGAAGATAGTTTATTGGAAGAAACCAATTCACAACAGAGCAATGTTAAATATAGATAGCGTCCTAATACCTTTCTCGATAAACACTAAAACAATGTAAACTTCAGTAAGTGATTTTCTATGTTGGTCATATGATATTCCAGATTTTCCATATTGGTCATATGCAGTCCCTATAACAATATAAAGTATCACAGTATATAAATAAAAGCTTTCAGTATTACACTTGATGACACATCCTTGTACAACATTTTCTCCTCGATTGTGTAATTGCCAATAGCACCTCCTGGACGACTCAGATAGCTGAAATTGGAAAGCACTCCAAGTGAATTATATGCATCATAAATATGGTGAAAAGAATGACTTAGGAAATACTACATAGTAAGATTTCATTCATTTCTCCAAAAATACATAAAGGTAAAGACAATAGTTATAGTAGTATGAGCTCTAGTTCAAAAGGGCAAGAATGTACCGCACAGATTCTCACTGTGTAGATTGCATGCCTTAGTTGGGTAATGAGGTAAATACAATAGTTATAGCACAGTGCAACAGCAGGTCAGGACCAAATACTATAAAGAATACAGCAGATAAACTAATGAGAGTGTACAACATATTTGGGTAATGAGGTAAAAGCTTTAGTTATAGCAGCAAGAGCTCTAGTTCAAATGGCCTGCTATGAAGAACACAGATAGGACCTACTGCAAAGACATAAAGTAAGGACATGGAAGAAGTGACATGAAGGGTAAACTAAATCCAAGTAAACACAATAAAATTAAAAATTAAAAATTAAAACTAATTCAATAAATAGAATACACTTCAAATACCAACAAAGAACATGAAGGCATTTCCTGTAATTTCACAGAAGAACCGCCAAAAAGGTCACGAATCATAACAAAAATGAGTAAATCAAGAGAAAAAACTGAAATAATAACTTCTTTTACTAAGCTAATTTTAAAATAAAATAAAGGAACTTAAGCAAAACTATCATTTTAGATCAAATACTAAAAAATGTTTTAAATCCAAATATCCTTTAATGACCATAGACGGCTTACCTCATGCGGCAAATAAATAGTTATAAGGTATGCTGCGGGGGTATAATGTAGTCTAACATTTTAAGCACAAAATGTGGAATGAATAGTGGTGAAAACATCACCTGATCCATAGAAGCATCCACCTTGTAAACAAAAATCTCAAACCTGAAACACATATGAAAACAATGTATATAACAACCACCCGATTTGAAATTAATATGTTATACACTCTCAAACACTTGGCGATTTTTGAAATATGAGTTCAACGATTGGGGCTCTAAAATAAAAATTCCACCTAGCCAAAGAAGTCACCAAATTTTGGAAAATAAAGCTATCAATCCATCATCACCCCAGTTCAAATGGATCCACTTTGTTACGCTTAAACAAAGAATTGTGTCATGGGACTTATCCTCTGTTGAATGACGAATCTGTACAAAAGTTTATTTTCAGAAAGTAACTTTATCGAACAGAATGGAAGAGGGTAGACCCTAAAAAACATCTGTTATCCCTTAACTTAGAGGTTCAGTTGTATCGAAGGTCTTTGGAGGCACCTTAAGAGAACTCATCTTCACAATCGGCATTCCAGGTTTCGCCACTTCCATTTTTGCTAAATGGATTTGGTATTGCAACTTCATAATCAATCAATTAAAGAAAAGAAACCAAAATCCATTAATTATAAATAATGGCAATTTATACCTCTTTGACGGCCTTCTTCTTCGAAACATCCACCTCATCCATCCCATCATACTTTCTAAACGGCATCTTAAGACTCTCACGGTTGGTGCTGCTTTAACTAAGTTGTGCTTTTCACATTGCTCACACAGTTTTCTATGAACCTACCATAAACAAATTAGAGTGATTTGTTGGTAGAGTTGTTAATAGGGAGAACATATATAAACGTTCTAGGAACTTGTAGCCCTGCCGAAACAAATTTTATGCATAGATCTAAAAATATATGTGCAAATAATCACATACCTCAGATATTTGAATCATCCAGAGTGTCGCAAAGCATGGATCACCTACCTAAAACATTTCTAGTCAGCAAGCTCCATTTACTCTCACACGAAAAATCATATGCCTAATTTACAGATGAATGTAAAGACAGAGACACCGAGGTAAAAATAGTGAGAGAGAGCCACAGTGTACCACAGAGGATTTTAGGTTCAACACTGCCAAAGGCAGTGGAGGCATTTGGCATTTGATAGAGGCATTTGGCAGGTCCAACACTGCCAGAGGCAGTGAAACTGTACGATTCTTGGCATAAAAGAGAAATAAAGTAAAATATGTGACCCATAGATTAAGAAATGAGAACTCATCACTTAATACACAGAAATAATTTACCTTACAATCTTCAATCGATGACTTTGGTGTGTGATTATCTCAAGTATCCGTCTCGAAGCCTATGAAACTTCAGAATCAGTTTTCACCTTAAATTTGAAAAGAAAGTAGGCCCATGATTCTACCAACACAATATTTTGAGCTGATGTTAAATTATTAGCTGGTGAAGGCTCAAAGTTGGGTTTCGACTGACATTATTACAGTCCATTCAATGGGAGGAAAGGTTGCTTTGCAATTTGACCTGAGTTGTGCCCGTGCTCATTATAGTCATTCACTTAAATTGCCCAAACAGTTATGGACACCGGACTCTATTCCTGTAAAAGTGCATTCTGAAAACCATAAGGGGGAAATTTTGCAAACTTTACAGAGTTTACCTTGCAGAGTTTACCTCGAAAATGGCTGGTGGATCACATGATGAAGCTTGGGAGAAAACCAAACATTTAAATTGACTATTTGCATCTTTTGAAGAATCCAAAAAATGGATGAAGATATTAGTTATGCGGGCAGAGAATAGTGGTCGGTGCGACCTAGGTGTGGTTCAATAGCTTGAAAGCCTTGCTGCTGCTCAAAAAGTTGATGAAATGGAGTAATGAGAGTTGGAAAATGAATAACAGATAAAGTCATATAGAATACTGATATAACAACCACCTGAGCAACTCGATGAAATAGCGCCATTTAGTTGAGGCCAAGGCGAAGCAGCGTACTATTCGACCATCGATTCGTATATGGAGTGGAGCTCCTTGGCAGCGTGCTCATATTTGATGTAGGCACTTTTTTCCACATCAATAGCATTCCAACATCTCGAAAATAAAACCCCATAAGAGTGTATGTCTAACTAACTCTGCATTCCCCAACGTCTGAAGAAAACACACACAAATTCAAATGCACCCAAAATACATACTTAAACCATATGGGAAGTGACAGTATATTACATTACAATAGTATTAGATTACTAAAAACTTTGTCAAAAAGAATCAATTGCGACTTTTGCTAAAAAATGGAATGCAACACTTTTGGAAAAAAGTAGTACATGAGGCCAAAATCAAACTATAGTTTAGATCTATGAAAATATAAAAATCATAATTCAAAGCCCATGTTAAACAGCTCAAGAGAGAATATTACACAAAAATAATTATATGCAACAGCGGTGCTGATTATCGAGCAACAACGGTGGTTATATGCAAAACATTTATAACATCAAAAGAAAACATACATTTATTCTGGAGTTCCATGATTCATTGAAGTGTTTCCCATACTGTGTAGCCATCTGTGCAGACATGTGATTCCCTCAATTGAAGTGTTGCAGATTCCCTTGAAAAGTCAAAAGTAGCAATTTTACACAATGTGCCCAAATCGTCCACCCAGTTAACATTGAGGCTGCCAAGACTATCGACCTTAACGGTGGACATGGCTAAAGTGAAAAACAACCACAATTAGTTGCAGATTTACGACACGAAAATGGAAAAAAAACAAGAGAACTAAGTGGAATAACCTCCAAACCAAAAAATTCAAAAACCGTTACAAAATTGATTCAGACATTTATCCAAACATATACCATGCAAAAGATAAATGAAAAAATTCAAATGACATGACAGCTACCTCCCATTAATGCCACAAATTATTAAAACATATATGTTGCTGCATAGAGACGTAGAATATTAGATAGAGACACAGAATAATTTCTCTATAGAAGTAAATTTAATATGTATCAAACCCATGTCAACGGCATGAATGTAATTTCAATAGTACTATACCAAATGTGTTGCAAAATATGACTAACAAAATAAAAATGTTCAGAAAAAAACCTAAAATCTATAAATAAACACAAACTAAGAAAGAAAAGGAGCATACCTGTTTAAGGTGTTCAAGTATAATCAGGTCCCTGCAAAAAAAAAAATAACAAAACACAAAGAATAAGTAGATCCCAAAACATAAACATAAGGATAAGCATACATGTTCGAAGCAAAGTAAAATTACAATTAAATTGCCCCATATTTTCATATCTGTATTCAAATCATAAACAAAAACATATATGTAGATCTGAAGCGAAGTGAAAGTAAAAAAGCCCTAATGGAGATTACATGTTCGAGAGAGGAAGAGAAATAGGAACATGGATGAGAAAAGGGAGAGAATGAGGGAGGGGACATCAGATGAGTGAGAGGGCACCGAGTGAGGAAGTGTTTGTGTTGCCAGAGTTAATCGTACAACACAAAGTGTAAGAATGGTGTGCAAATACTTTAGTACCCCAATTTTTGAATTTTGAATAAAAGGGGTAAACAAATTAGAGAGTGTTAAATGAGAGGGAAATCAATTTTTGAAGGGGCAATATAGGCATTATAGAATAAAATCATATTGATGACATCATTGATCAAACTTATGACATACATAAGTTTCCTACTTTATTTTATATATATATATATATATATATATATATATATATATATATATATATATATATATATATATATATATATATATATCCCAAAAAATGGGACCTATACCACAATTCCCATTTTATAGTGTTCTCATAATTTTCTACCATACATTTCACATATATTGTCATAAATAAAAAGAGACCATGGATTCGGATTATGGGTTAGGCCCCAACCTTGTTCATCTTACGACCTAGGTGGACTTTGATGTCATTTTTATCTACGTAGGTGTCTCGAAGTTATTCTGGGTTTCAAATCATTTGTTACTTACCATTTTGAACATTTTGAAGTCTTATTTACAGGCCTAGCAGGAGAAGGAACATTAGGAGGTCATATTTCGTGGAAGGAAACAATCACTCTATCGGATTTCGATTAGGATATTGCGATGTTATTATCATATTCACACAAGCATGAGTTGTATTACTATATGCATTGAACAATTTAATAGCTTTGGTTAGCTAATTTGTGTTGTATTATTATTATTTTATTTTGGATGGCATAGTAGCTAAAACATTTATTAATGGAAATGTATACAAGTTTGAAAAATGTACAGGTTTTTTTGGGATGCATAATATTAAATTTTGAAAAATATGACGGTGTGATATCGATTTAAAATAAAATCGCAAGATTCCAATAAACCCTTATTTAATTAGAGTCTACATAAACCAAAGTAAATCAACCCTTAAACATGCATTTATGTGTGTGCGCGTGTCAAACCATAAATAGATGAATCATGTGACACAAAGTTAAGGAAAAATCCCCGCAGGGCAAAACCTTTTATTTCATTATAATAAGTAAATCACAACTTACACGGATTATAATGAAATACAGTGACACACGAATACCCGTAGGCGTCGATCGGTGTCGTCAGCAATGAATCCACACGCAGTGAACCGACATGGACCGCAATCGAATCAGCAAAGGAAGAACTGCAACACTCCTCAATGGCACGCATCCATAAAACTTCGTAGAGACTCCCTCAGCAATGAAACGCAACCCTCGGTTGCAAAGATCTCCCCACAAAGATAAACAAAAGCAAAAAGGTGTTCTAGGGTACCAAAAGGATTCACAAAAATATGGAAATGATGTGTGAATCAAAACATGAGTCTTGGGACTCAAAAATATGAAGACTTGATGTATTTGGACTCTCAAAAATGTCTCTCGAAGTCTTTTAAAAATAACTCCACCGAAGCTGGCTTTTATAAGGAAACCAAAGAGAGTTTTAAAATTTCAGAACTCTGCCAGATTACAGGTACCCCGAACCGTTTTGGGTGTACCGTGAACCAGTTCGCACCTCGAACCGGTTTGGCTTCGGTTCGTAGAAATTCGCTGGTATGTGGGGCTTTAAACACTTAGCATTTTTCCAAGAGTTTTCCTAGGAATTTTCTCCATTTTCAAAGGGCCATAACTTCTTCACCGTTGCTCTGATTGAGGTGTCGTTTCTTCCAGTGTCTTCTTTGCAGCGATATCTACAACTTTTCAGTTATCGGACCTCTGGAAGGTGGCTATAAAATTACCAAAATTCCCTTGAACTTCCATATCTTGCCTTCTTTCACTATTTTGACTTCTCTTGCGTACCACTTGCCTAAATACTTAAAATCATGGAACGTGAAGTCGTTGAGGCAGATGTGGGACACATGATGGAGATGTTGAATGATTGATTCTTAAAATTCGGATAGAGGCCATCTTGTGAGATCGTGAGGTGACGTACCAAATGTAGCGGCGTACGACATACATAAATGTAACATGTTGGACATGAGAAAAATGTCCTTACAAATCTCCCACTATGTCTATACCGGTACATACATAAAAATATTCGAATTATCAAATAACAAATTGCCTATACAAATCTACGCTCCAAGACCCAAAACTGGAAAGATACAATTGAATAAGTCTTCATCGTTTGTTCTTCGGATCTTCAAAATCTCAAATCTTTTCTCATTAGGGTGTGTAACATATGATCATCAATGCAGTACCTACACACATGAGATAAAGAAAAAAAATACCAAGTGACGTATCGAGTTTGAAATGAGATAAACATAGATACCAATTTATGATGAAAGCATAAGTCAAATCTCAAAGTCAAAAACTCCCCCATAATATGATAATTCTTCTCCCCCTTTTTATTATGTCCCCCAAATAGACAAATGAGAAGAATAAATCAAACAAGCAAAATCGGGGTGTCACGGTATTCAAAACAAGGGATCAACTAATGGCAAACATGCTCTTGCAAAAAGATGCTCAAAAAAAAAATTCACAGACTATTTTTAAATTTTTTCAAAATTTTTATCCAAAAATAGGATACAAAAAAATCACACCATGGATTTTAACTCAAACAACCAAGTCAAGGAAATGTAATGAATGGGTGTGAACACATTCGATAGGTAAATCAACTCAATCAATCATATGTGCACGATGCATATGTGTACCCCTAACGAATGAACATCAAAAGTATCCTTAGGTGGAAAATTTGTTGAATTTAGATGACATCGTCTTATACAAATCAACAAATCAAAGTCAAAATGATTTCCACACCAATAACGTCCAAAACTATGTAGCTCATTCTCAAGAATTTCAAGGACGTGCAAACCCGTTTTAATTCTCCATCCAAACTCCCTCGTAGACATTTTCTTTTAGAGGTAATCTGAATTCTCAAACATTGGAGAATTGGTGCAAAAACCTAACTGGCCCATAATTAGCATGAATTTCTTTTTAATGCCTTTAACTTTTTTCGGGCTCTTTTAAACCTCTTTGGACCCCGGATAATAAAAATCCTCAATTTTTAGGTCCAATTTAAACGGCGGCTTAATCGCAAAGGATAATAAATAATCTTTCATAGCCCTTCACCGTTTTCAAACAAAGCACACAATCTCACAAAAGGTTCTTACATGCACATCTTATTTATCAAGTTTTATCGCGCTTGGTTTGTTTTAAGAATAGGATTGAAGTGAAAACACCCAACCAACATGTGATAAGACAAGCACAGTAATCAAATAAATCCGTGCATTTGTGTAATAAAGAAAATTATGAGTCAAAAATGTAGGAAGTAACACTTAATTACATCTTAATGACTCCAAACGTTATAAAGCACAAGGATGAATTGACATATTGTCTCAAAACACTATCAAATAGTCACATGAAAATAATGGAATGATGTTGTGACTTGGTCATCCTAAGTGTTCATCCATAAACGGTGCAAACAAAATAAAAAAATCTTTTTAAATTTTTCAAAATTTCATCAAAATAAAATCTTTTTGTATTTTTCAAAAAATTTCAAAAACAAAAATTTATACAAAAAGTACATGTCACAACGCAAGAAAAAATATATCAAAAGGAACAATTAGCGTATGACAAACATGCAAACATAATCATCTATATGATATGGCAAGAAAAGAATCATGTGCATGCAAACGAGAATCAACTTGTCTAAAATCTAGTGCCTCTAAAAGTGATTACCTAACCCAAATAGATGTGAAACGTCGTGTGGGGGATTTAGGAACCAAGGGAACACTAGACATAGACTTCCTAGGACATTTTCCAAGATCAAAACAAAATCGCCTAAGGTGACCTTTCCTACCACAATATGAGCATGTGTAAACGGGATAAATGTTACCTAAACTGTGATCTTTTCTAACATCCTTGGGATTAATTGACCCTCTAAAATAAAATATGGTTTTGGATTTTACACTTGAAGCAGGAGAACAAGATGAGCCATTACCATCACTATCAAACCTACTTGAGTCTGTCAAATCATTTTTTAACTTCAAATTTTTTTACTCAAGCAAAGAATTAGACTCTTCCAAATTAAGGGACGCCTTCTTCAAATTATCAATCAAACCTAGAAGGTTATCTCGCTCCCGCTCAATTAAAGTAAACTTTTTCCTAAGAGTCTTTTCACGTGCCATAAAATCATCGATTAATTTTTAATCCTCGACGGCACAGACGGGAACCCTAGAATTTTTTAAGTCCTCTAATTCCTTCTCTAAAATAAGGACTCTCTCATCACTCTTCTTTTTGTCAATTTTCAAAGAATCGAAATCAATACAAAAATTGCCAAAATGCTCATGACAAATATCACTTTAAGTTTGAAACGCTTGCAAATATTCAATCTTACTTTTAAAGAGAGAATTTTCTTTTTCCAAAACATTAATTCTTTTGCAAAGTTTCAAATTCAAACTTTTTAACTTTTCAGAACGATCTTGAACTATTTCAAAAATAGGCTCCTCATTAAATGGGCGTTCAATTGAAAAATTGCGATTTAATCACAAAACTGATTTTTCAAAAAAAAATCAATATCACACAATTTTGTGGAAAATAGGAATACGCGATAAATTAGCAACCTGCTCTGATACCAATTTGAAAAATATGACGGTGTGATATCGATTTAAAATAAATTCGCAATATGCCAATAAACCCTTTTTTAATTAGAGTCTATATAAATCAAAGTAAATCAACCCTTAAACATGCATCTATGTGTGTGCGCGTGTCAAATCATAAATAGATGAAGCATGTGACACAAAGTTAAGGAAAAATCCCCGCAAGGCAAAACCTTTTATTTCATTATAATAAGTAAATCGCAACTTATACGGATTACAATGAAATGCAGTGACACACGAATACCCGCAGGCATCGGTCGATGTCGTCGGCAATGAATCCACACGCAGTGAACCCACATGGACCGCAATCTAATCAGCAAAGGAAGAACCGCAGCACTCCTCAATGGAACGCAACCATAAAACTTCGTAGAGACTCCCTCAGCAATGAAACGCAGCCCTCGGTTGCAAAGATCTCCCCACAAAGATAAACAAAAGCAAAAAGGTGTTCTAGGGTTCCAAAAGGATTCACAAAAATATGGCAATGATGTGTGAATCAAAACATGAGTCTTGGGACTGAAAAATATGAAGGGTTGATGTATTTGGACTCTCAAAAATGTCTCTCAAAGTCTTTTAAAAATAACTCCCCCGAAGCTGACTTTTATAAGGAAACCAAAGAGAGTTTAAAATTTCAGAACTCTGACAGCGTACAGGTACCCCGAACCGATTTGGCTTCGGTTCGCAGAAATTCGCTGGTATGTGGGGCTTTAAACACTTAGCATTTTTCCAAGGGTTTTCCTCGAAATTTTCTCCATTTTGAAATGGCCATAAATTCCTCACCGTAGCTCTGATTGAGGTGCCATTTCTTCCAGTGTCTTCGTTGCAGCGAGATATACAACTTTCTAGTTGACCGGACCTCCGTACGATGATTATAAAATTACCAAAATGCCTTTGAACTTCCATATCTTGCCTTCTTTCACTGTTTTGACTTCTCTTGCGTACCACTTGCCTAAAGTCCCTAAAATCATGGAACGTGAAGTCACTGAGGCAGATGTAGGACACATGATAGAGATGTTGAATGCTTTATTCCCGGAATTCGGATAGAGGCCGTCATGTGTGATCATGAGGTGACATGCTAAATGTAGCGGCGTACGACATACATAAATGTAACATGTTGGACATGAAAAAAATGTCCTTCCAAATTTTTATTATTTTTATTTTTTTAAATGGGTCACGGATCCTGACCAAAACTCTGGAAAAATTATCATGCACCATTAACGTCACCCACTAGCCCATGACCCCCCTATGGGGTCATATTTTTGGGTCATGACCCACGATTTTATCACATTTATTATGGTCACGGTCCAAACCTTGACCCATAGGCCTTGGTCCCAGGCCAAAATCGTGACCATCCATCTGTTTTGGTGTGGTGAATGAGAGGATCATGTACAAGGATAGAGACACAACATGTGATAGTGGGTCATAACAAGATGATCTTATATACATTGATCTAGAAGATATTCCTGATGGAATTGTGGAAACGAAGACAATTGTGAATTCTTAGTCATAAATGTCTACACCAGAGAGTAGTAGACATTAGAGTGCGCCATAGAGTTTAAATGCTATGCCAACACTTAGGAGGTCCTATCGTGTTAACCTACATAATCAAAATTATATGTACAAGTTCTCACGGATGGCGGTGAAGTTGAATGTTATAATGAAGCATGTTGGGTAGGGATAAGAGCAAGTGGGAGCTTTCAATTAAAGATGAGATGAAGTCATTTATCTTTAATAACGCATAAGATCTAACTGAATTGCTCATAGGAATAAAGGCTCTTCATAACAAATGGGTATATCGAGTCAAAGAGGAAAACTATGGGTCCGAGGTAAGTCTCACGGTCAAAGCTTTTAACAGAAGGGAGGAGTCGACTACAATTAAAAAATTTCACCATTTTCGAAATTGGATATAATTCAGTTAATTTAAGCATCGTTGTAGTTAAAGGTTTACACCTTGAGAAGTTAGATTTTAAAACTACTTTCTGAAGAAGTTTAAGAGAAGAGAGTATACAGAAGTTTAGGAGAGTAGAGTTCTAATTCTCATTTCTTTTTTTTTCATTACAATACATCACTACTGATATTTATATTACACAAGATCATCACCTATTCTAATTCTATATTAACACGTGCTGCTAATGTAATACCCCGTACTTTTGGCTATATTTATTTTTGGGATTAATTAATTAAATGCGTATTAATTGGAAATTAATCCGGGTTATAAATACTAACGAGATGCGAGTTGGTATTTGATTATGTGCATATATGATTATATATGAATTTGGAATTTATGAAATTTGTCGTGAGATTTATATACGGCATTTTAGAAATTTTGTTGAGACGCGTGTGACCGCCGCGTCATGGTATATTATTTTATTTATAAAAGTGATTTTTATTTTCATTATCCGTATGGTCGTTTTGAGTGCACCAACGCGCCCGGAAGGGTCGAGATAGTCAGAAAACACTAGCCAGGGGTGTAGTTTGGATCCCGGGGTATTTTTAGGCCATACCGGCAACTTAAAGGGTATTTTGGTAATTTTATATTTTGAGGAATTAAAAGTGACGAAAATTGGGAGTTTTAATCTGATGTGGATTTAACCCACTAAGCCCACTAACCAACCCATATTAACCCTTTAAGCTACGGAGGTTATCATTTAGGTTTCCAACTTTCCCCAAAGCAAATCCTAGCCACCTTAAGCCACCATTGGAGAAGAAGCTTGGAAAGAGAAGGAATTCTGCAGAAACCTTTACAGAAATCAACACCAAATTCAGAGACAATCAAGGCAAGTGTTTTAATTATATTTAAATTCGTAGAATGTTCCTTCCATGTTAGAAAATTGAAGAATATCAATTGTTCTTGAAAGATAATGAAAACCCATGTATTTTGAAGCATAGAACTTGAAAATCTTGAGGAGAATTGCATGTAGAATGATAGGTAGATGAGTATTCCCATAATATTTGTGATTGGAAGAAATTAAAACGGATTTATATTGGGTTAATTCATGATTCAAAAAGTTAGGGTTCATGTTCTTGAAAAATTGGGAAAAAGTGTAGAGATTTGTAAATTTGGTTAATGTTAGGATGGATTAATCCTTCAAAACGTGTTAGGATGTGATTATAATATGTTTAGGATTGTTTAGAGACCTTAAAACGATTGTTGGGACTTAGTTTAGAAGAGATTTGAGGAGTAAGAATGGTGGAAAAACGAGATTAGACAAATCTGGGACGAATCTGGTAGGTCGTTAGAAGCCCCTACCCAGGTCGTTCGAACGAACTCGTTCGAACGAGCTTCTAACGAATTGACCAGTCGTTCTAACGAAAGGGAGCCTCGTTCGATAACTTCGTTCGAACGAGCTCTCATTAGAAGGTACAGTTCGTTCGAACAAACTGGAATCTCGTTCGAACAGTCTCGTTCGAACGAGACTTCTAACGAGTTGACAGAGGAATCTCGTTCGAACAGTCTCGTTCAAACGAGACTTCTAACGAGTTGGCAGTCTGGGCCTTTTTGGACTGTTTCGATTTTTGGAGTCCCGTAAACTTGTTCGAGGAGATAGATAACCTTCCTTTGATGATGTATGGATAGATTTGGGACTTTTGGGTTATTATGAGGAGTAAATTATATACGAGAGTTATATTAAATGGACGGTTTGGATTGAGACGTGAGTGTCTACTACGACGTGAGAATAAATTATGGCGCGTATGATGATAAACCGGAATAGTATAAATTGTGATAATTATAAGTTAGTACGAGAATGCGATATGTACTACGATTAAACTACGGGATTACTAAGACGTGTGTTTACTTAGTATTGGTATATGAATTGTGTGTATGACATACCTACCATACTTGCTATCACGGGAGGTTTGCGTTCGCTTAGGGCCCTCTAATCCTTGTGTTGCCTGGATTTAGACTGGTTACCTTGATGAACATAGGTCATAGAAAGACTTATTGGGATATTAATAAGTCCGCTGATCGTGGGAGCGTAGGTATGTGCGTGACCCATGTGATGTGACTGTGTTCGCCTCCATTACTTGTGATGTTGTTATCTGTGAACTATTCCTGAGAGATTCGGAATATGTAATCCTTATGTACGTGATGTACCGGGATGGATAGCAGAGTATGTGTGCACCGCAGCTTAGTTCTCGGGGTGCTTATATTGTATATTTATGATGTGAATAATATACACTTTATTAATGGGAACCTTCATGTTAATGTTGTAAATATAATTACGGTATTGTTTCGAGAAATATAACGATTTAACTGATAGTGATATATATTGCATATTGAGCATCTGAGTTTACGTTAAACCCCTACTTAATTACGAGCGTTATAATGTTAATAGAACCGAGTAATAAGGGTAGAAACTATGGCAGTCTAGCTAGATAGGATGGCACTTAGCTAGTGGTTTGTATAGTTACAGATGGGTACTTACGTTAGGAGTGCACAGTTAGACGAGAGGTGAGAATATCATGTGAGTGCACGTCCTAACATGTACTTTGCATTTAATGTTTTAAATGTTTTTAAAGCACTTGCAGGTTTTTAAAATATAACTCCACATTCGGGCTCTGACCCGTTTGCTTCTCAAATCTATTTTTCTTTGTAAAACCATTTTAGGTGCCCAGCCACAAGGACACCATGCATAGGGTACTCATTCAGGTGACGAGCTGTAGCTGTTTGTGGAAGCTACAGGGATTTGCTTGTAGACGCTTCTATCACTTGGATTCCAGATTCATTATCTATCAGATGTAGGGCATGTTGCCCATTTCTATTAGAGTTACATTTCCATTACAGTTTTCAGACTTTGGCATGTATTGATTTAGTATTCAGTTTACTTATCAGTTGTGGGATTTGTAGTGAGGAGTTTTCCTCCAGACTTTATTTATATTATGTGATGGTGATTCTTTTTGCTTCAGTATGGTGAATGGTGTTAGTATTCTTTATTACACTTGTTGCATGTTAATCAGACTTAAATTAAAATTTGGCACTTATTTTTTAAATACTAGGTGGTTAGTAATCTTAAAATGTTTTCGACAGTGATGCTATTAACTGGACCAACTTGGCATTTTGAATTAATTTAATAAAGGAGTAGCTACCCGGTATTTAATTAGTCGGGGTGTCACAGGTGGTATCAGAGCATCAGGTTCTAGTGTCCTTTAGGATCTGACGGCTTATTATGTTTCCGCTAAGTTTCTTTGATATAGAGCCCTAAATTTTAGGACTGTTGTACTCTTTTTGTGTATGCTTCGTTCTTCAGCTATCTTAAGTTTATAAACAGCGAACTTATAAACTTTGTTCTTATTTCAGATGCCTCCACGACGTGCACGACGAGTTCCTAGGGATGCAACGCCCGAACCCCAGCCCGCTCCAGTTCAGGGCATGATGAACGTCGCTGAGGTTGCAGCTATAGTAGCCCAAGAGGTAAATGCCGCCATTGCCGTTGTTCAGCAGGCACCACCGCAGGCGCCGGTTACCGCGCCAGTACAGGCTAATGCATTCCCGTCTGCTTGGGAGCGTGTACGTGATGCTTTTCAGAAAGCGCATCCGCCAAAGTTTGCAGGTAGCTCAGATGTAGTAGTCTCGAGCCAGTGGAGGAAGGATATGCAGAGGCACTTAAGGATGTATGAGTGCATGGACGTCCAGATGTAGGTGCTAGCTACTTTCAAGCTAGTTGGATCTGCGCTACAGTGGTGGGAGTCTATTACCACCATGGAGGAGAGGGATACTCTCACTATTCAGGACTTCTGGGTGCGGTTTGACCGCAAATACTTTCCTTCGGCTGTTCACACGAAAATGAGGAGGAAATTGATGAGTCTGAAGTAGGAGGGTAAGACTGTGGCCGAGTATGAGGCCGAGTTCACAAATCTGTTGAATATCGTTCCAGATGAGATACCAACAGAGAAGAAGAAGATTGAGAAGTTCACGGACGGGTTGACATGGAGGATTCGTCAGCATCTGCTAGGGAACCTATCGTTGGCCACCTATTCTGATGTGGTTAACGCTGCATTGTTACACTGCCAGGACCACCGTTTTCATATGGCCGAGGGCAAGAGGTCGGGGGAGTCTAGCCATCAGGGCAGGACTGGAGGACATGGTGCCAGCGGGGCACAATCTGGTCAGGGGCAGAGACAGAATGAGTAGGGCTCCCAGCAGGGGGATAATAAGAGGTTCCGATCAGGGAAATACAGACAGGGACAAGGAGGTTTCCGTCAGGGCCATCAGGGTCCAAACGGCCATCAGGGCCAACAGGGGCAGAATGGGCAGCAGTTCCACCAGGACCAGCAGGGCCAAGGGAGGAACGGTAACGGCCACCAGGGCCGGGCACAGCAAGGGCAGAGAGGAGGGAACTTCCCAGGGAAGTGCTTTGTTTGTGGCAAGACTGGACATAAGCGACAGGATTGTCCTGATAGGGGCAGGGCCCCACAGCAGCAGCAGCAGGGTGCTCGCCAGGAGCCACAGAGGCCTATGTTTCCCGCCGCTCTTCCCGCACCGCCACAGATGGCAGCATTGCCACCCATTCCAGCAGTCCCAGCTCAACAGGGGCAGCTACAGTATGGACGTGTCTACAACGTCCACCAGGCTACAGTTCCACAGGCACCGCCCGCGATTGAGGGTACGTTTCCTATCCATGGCACTATGGGTCGGGTGTTATTTGATACGGGGGCTACACATTGTTTTATAGCTACACACTTCACGAAAGCTTTAGGATAGTTAGCTACGGCAGAGAGCACAGTGACGTGTGTCGACTCACCATTGGGGAGTGGGTCACTTATTTTCTTTATATGCCGGGGAGTGGGGGTAGAGATTGGTGGTTTGGTATTACCTGCAGACATGTTAGTATTAGATATGCATGTTCACGATGTGATTATCGGTATGGATTGGCTCGTAGCTTATAGGGCCATGATTGATTGCTTCAGCGGGAGCATTGTTTTTGCCATTCCGGGGCAAGAGATGTTTATAGTGGCGATGCCTCGCCCAGAGGGAGGATCGACCGCTCATCTGTATTACATTGAGGAGGATACCTCTAAGGAGGTAGTGATTCCTTTAGATTCTATCCCAGTAGTCAGGGAGTATTCGGATGTGTTTCAGGAGATACCAGGCTTACCCCCCAGTCGAGAGATAGACTTTGTTATAGATTTGCTACCGGGTACAAGACCTATAGCACGCGCACCGTACCGTATGGCTCCAGCTGAGATGAGGGAGTTACGGGATCAGATAGAGCAGCTGTTAGGTCAAGGTTTTATCCGCAGGAGTACCTCACTTTGGGGCGCTCCAGTTTTGTTTGTGAAGAAGAGGGACGGTTCACTGAGATTGTGTGTGGACTACCGAGAGTTGAATAAGGTCACGATACGGAATAAGTATCCGTTGCCTCGAATCGATGACTTATTCGACCAATTGAGAGGAGCTTCTTTCTTCTCGAAGATTTATTTGAGATCGGGATACCATCAGTTACGTATCCGGGAGGAAGATGTCTCAAAGACTGCGTTCTTGTCGAGATATGGTTCTTACGAGTTTCGAGTTATGCCTTTCGATTTGACCAACGCTCCAGCTGTGTTTATGGACTTGATGAACAGAGTGTTCAGGGACTTCCTAGATCAGTTTGTCATTGTTTTTATTGATGATATACTGGTTTACTCCCAGACAGAGGAGGAGCACGCCGAGCATTTGAGGTAGGTTTTGCAGACACTTCGTCAGAACGAGTTGTATAAAAAATATGAGAAATGCGGGTTTTGGTTGAAGGAGGTCCAGTTTTTAGGACACATTATTTCCGACCGGGGAATATCTGTCGATCCGGGGAAGGTATCAGCGGTGAGGGAGTGGGGACAGCCCACGACACCAACGGAGATTCGTAGTTTCTTGGGTCTAGCAGGATACTACAGGAGGTTTATTCGAGGTTTCTCGGAGATAGAAGGTCCTTTGACACATCTGACTCGTAAGGGTGTGCCATACATCTGGAGTGATGCCTGTCAGTTGGCATTCGATGAATTGAAGGATAAATTGACCTCAGCACCTGTGTTAGCATTGCCGAGATCGGGAGTTGAGTATTTGGTTTACACCGATGCGTCTTTGCAAGGGCTTGGAGGTGTATTGCAGCAGGAGAGACAGGCCATAGCTTATGCTTCCCGTAAGCTTAAGCCTCATGAGAAGAATTACCCCACACATGATTTGGAGTTGGCAGCGGTGGTATTTGCTCTACGGATTTGGAGGCACTATCTTTTGGGGGAGAAGTTCCAACTGTTCACGGACCACAAGTCCCTACAGTACCTGTTCACGCAGAAGGAGTTGAATATGCGGCAGTGTAGGTGGATTGAATTTGTGAAGGACTACCAGTTCGACATCCAGTATCACCCGGGAAAGGCTAACGTGGTAGCAGACGCATTGAGCCGTAGGCCAGCAGATGAGGTGGCAGAGGTGTGGAAGGCTAAGTGGAAAGAATTGGGACACCAGGATGCAGTGGCCCGATCTTTCATCTCTGTGATGACCGTTACCCCGCAGATTATTACGAAGGTAGTACGGGCATAGGCTAATGACTCGTTTTGTCAGGAACAAATAGTTCAATTACAAGCAGAGGGAGCCGAGTCCTATACCGTTAGCTCAGACGGGGGATTACGCTTCAATGGGAGATTGGTAGTTCCGGAAGGGGAGGAATTGCGACACGATGTGATGGCAGAGTCGTACGGCTCACGGTTCGCGGTACATCCCGGAGGGGACAAAATGTACCAAGACATGAGACGACAGTATTGGTGGAGCGGTATGAAGAGAGATATCGCTGAGTTTGTTTCGAAATGCGCCACTTGTCAACTTGTAAAAGTGGATCATCAGAGACCGGTAGGATTGCTACAGCCGTTGGAGGTCCCGGTGTGGATGTGGGAGAGCATATCCATGGACTTTATCACGGGGTTGCCTACGTCGCAGAGGGGTCACGACTCCGTTTGGGTGATTGTGGACAGGTTGTCCAAGGTCGCTCACTTTTTACCCGTAAGGACTGACTACACTACGGGACAGTATGCCCAGCTCTTCATTTCTGAGATTGTGAGACTTCACGGTGTGCCCCTAAATATCGTGTCTGACAGAGACAAGATATTTGTTTCGAGGTTTTGGGAGAGTTTCCAGGAGGCCATGGGCACAGAATTGCGGTTGAGTACGGCTTATCATCCACAGACTGATGGGCAGACCGAGCGCACAAATCAGATGTTGGAGGACATGCTACGCATGTGCATTATTGACTTTGGGGGTGGATGGGAGCAGTACCTTCCACTGGTGGAGTTTGCTTACAACAACTCCTATCAGTTCACTATTGGCATGGCTCCGTTTGAGGCATTGTACGGTAGGCCTTGTCATTCCCCAGCGTGTTGGTTAGAGGTGGGGGACAACAAACTACTTGGGCTGGAAGTGATTCAGGATACTTCGGCAAGGATTGAGTTGATTCGGAGTCGCATTCGGGTAGCTCAAGACAGGCAGAAGAGTTATGCTGATGCGAAGAGATTTTTCAGAGAGTTCCAAGTAGGGGACCAGGTTTTGCTCAGGGTATCTCCTATGAAGGGGATTATGCGTTTCGGGAAGAAGGGGAAGTTGGCACCGAGGTATGTGGGGCCGTTTCCCATTATTGAGCGGATCGGACCGGTTGCGTATAGACTTGGGTTACCGGAGCATTTGCATCGGATTCACGATGTGTTCCATATTTCCTCGCTGAGGAAATACCTTAGAGATAATTTGGCTCATTCTCACATTGCTGTGGAGGACATCGATCTCCAGCCGGATAGCTCCTACGAGGAGGGGCCAATTGCTATTTTGGATCGAAGCGAGAGGAAACTGCGGTCAAAGATAGTTCCGTTAGTGCGTGTTCAGTGGCGACATCACAATGTCGAGGAGTCCACATGGGAGCGCGAGGATGAGATGCGGGAACGTTATCCAGAGTTATTTTTAGCAGGTACTTTCTAGTTTCGAATTTCGGGATGAAATTCAGTTATTAGGGGGGAAGTATGTAATACCCCGTACTTTTGGCTATATTTATTTTTGGGATTAATTAATTAAATGGGTAATAATTGGAAATTAATCCGGGTTATAAATACTAACGAGATGCAAGTTGGTATTTGATTATGTACATATATGATTATATATGAATTTGGAATTTATGAAATTTGTCGTGAGATTTATATACGGCATTTTAGAAATTTTGTTGAGACGCGTGTGACCGCCGCGTCATGGTATATTATTTTAGTTATAAAAGTGATTTTTATTTCCATTATCCATATGGTCGTTTTGAGTGCGCCAACGCGTTCGAAAGGGTCGAGATAGTCAGAAAACACTAGCCGGGGGTGTAGTTTGGATCCCGGGGTATTTTTAGGCCATACCGGCAACTTAAAGGGTATTTTGGTAATTTTATATTTTGAGGAATTAAAAGTGACGAAAATTGGGAGTTTTAATCTGATGTGGATTTAACCCACTAAGCCCACTAACCAACCCATATTAACCCTTTAAGCTACGGAGGTTATCATTTAGGTTTCCAACTTTCCCCAAAGAAAACCCTAGCCACCTTAAGCCACCATTGGAGAAGAAGCTTGGAAAGAGAAGGAATTCTGCAGAAACCTTTACAGAAATCAACACCAAATTCAGAGACAATCAAGGCAAGTGTTTTAATTATATTTAAATTCGTAGAATGTTCCTTCCATGTTAGAAAATTGAAGAATATCAATTGTTCTTGAAAGATAATGAAAACCCATGTATTTTGAAGCATAGAACTTGAAAATCTTGAGGAGAATTGCATGTAGAATGATAGGTAGATGAGTATTCCCATAATATTTGTGATTGGAAGAAATTAAAACGGATTTATATTGGGTTAATTCATGATTCAAAAAGTTAGGGTTCATGTTCTTGAAAAATTGGGAAAAAGTGTAGAGATTTGTAAATTTGGTTGATGTTAGGATGGATTAATCCTTCAAAACGTGTTAGGATGTGATTATAATATGTTTAGGATTGTTTAGAGACTTTAAAACGATTGTTGGGACTTAGTTTAGAAGATATTTGAGGAGTAAGAATGGTGGAAAAACGAGATTAGACAAATCTGGGACGAATCTGGTAGGTCGTTAGAAGCCCCTACCCAGGTCGTTCGAACGAACTCGTTCGAACGAGCTTCTAACGAATTGACCAGTCGTTCTAACGAAAGGAAGCCTCGTTCGATAACTTCGTTCGAACGAGATCTCGTTAGAAGGTACAGTTCGTTCGAACGAACTGGAATCTCGTTCGAACAGTCTCGTTCGAACGAGACTTCTAACGAGTTGACAGAGGAATCTCGTTCGAACAGTCTCGTTCGAACGAGACTTCTAACGAGTTGGCAGTCTGGGCCTTTTTGGACTGTTTCGATTTTTGGAGTCCCGTAAACTTGTTCGAGGAGATAGATAACCTTCCTTTGATGATGTATGGATAGATTTGGGACTTTTGGGTTATTATGAGGAGTAAATTATATACGAGAGTTATATTAAATGGACGGTTTGGATTGAGACGTGAGTGTCTACTACGACGTGAGAATAAATTATGGCGCGTATGATGATAAACCGGAATAGTATAAATTGTGATAATTATAAGTTAGTACGAGAATGCGATATGTACTACGATTAAACTACGGGATTACTAAGACGTGTGTTTACTTAGTATTGGTATATGAATTGTGTGTATGACATACCAACCATACTTGCTATCACGGGAGGTTTGCGTTCGCTTAGGGCCCTCTAATCCTTGTGTTGCCCGGATTTAGACTGGTTACCTTGATGAACATAGGTCATAGAAAGACTTATTGGGATATTAATAAGTCCGCTGATCGTGGGAGCGTAGGTATGTGCGTGACCCATGTGATGTGACTGTGTTCGCCTCCATTACTTGTGATGTTGTTATCTGTGAACTATTCCTGAGAGATTCGGAATATGTAATCCTTATGTACGTGATGTACCGGGATGGATAGCAGAGTATGTGTGCACCGCAACTTAGTTCTCGGGGTGCTTATATTGTATATTTATGATGTGAATAATATACACTTTATTAATGGGAACCTTCATGTTAATGTTGTAAATATAATTACGGTATTGTTTCGAGAAATATAACGATTTAACTGATAGTGATATATATTGCATATTGAGCATCTGAGTTTACGTTAAACCCCTACTTAATTACGAGCATTATAATGTTAATAGAACCGAGTAATATGGGTAGGACCTATGGCAGTCTAGCTAGATAGGATGGCACTTAGCTAGTGGTTTGTATGGTTACAGATGGGTACTTACGTTAGGAGTGCACAGTTAGACGAGAGGTGAGAATATCATGTGAGTGCACGTCCTAACATGTACTTTGCATTTAATGTTTTAAATGTTTTTAAAGCACTTGCAGGTTTTTAAAATATAACTCCACATTCGGGCTCTGACCCATTTGCTTCTCAAATCTATTTTTCTTTATAAAACCATTTTAGGTGCCCAGCCACAAGGACACCATGCATAGGGTACTCATTCAGGTGACGAGCTGTAGCTGTTTGTGGAAGCTACAGGGATTTGCTTGTAGACGCTTCTATCACTTGGATTCCAGATTCATTATCTATCAGATGTAGGGCATGTTGCCCATTTCTATTAGAGTTACATTTCCATTACAGTTTTCAGACTTTGGCATGTATTGATTTAGTATTCAGTTTACTTATCAGTTGTGGGATTTGTAGTGAGGAGTTTTCCTCCAGACTTTATTTATATTATGTGATGGTGATTCTTTTTGCTTCAGTATGGTGAATGGTGTTAGTATTCTTTATTACACTTATTGCATGTTAATCAGACTTAAATTAAAATTTGGCACTTACTTTTTAAATACTAGGTGGTTAGTAATCTTAAAATGTTTTCGACACTGATGCTATTAACTGGACCAACTTGGCATTTTGAATTAATTTAATAAAGGAGTAGCTACCCGGTATTTAATTAGTCGGGGTGTCACAGCTAACAGACTTCTATATACATAACAACTGACTGCTAACAAACTAACTGACTAACTGGAAACTTCTTATAATCCTTGCTATCTTTGTTATGTTATTGAAGATCTTTATCATCCCCCTGCAAGCTGATGGGGGAGTAGGTCATGATGAGCTTGGATGTTAAAAATTGAATGCGTCCAGAAGATAGAGGTTTTGTGAAAATGTCGGAAAGTTGGTCATTTGTGGAAACATGAAGAATGATAACATGTTTAGCAAGAACTTATTCCCTGACAAAGTGATAATCAACTTCAATGTGCTTAGTACGAGCATGAAAGACAGGATTAGAAGCTAGAGCAATAGCTGAGTTGTTATCACACCACAAAGTAGGAGAAGAAGGAAGATGAATATGTAAATCATGAAGAAGCATTCGAATCTAAGAGAGCTCGACTGTGACATGAGCAATGGCTCTATATTCACCCTCAGTAGATGATCTAGAAACAGTTGCTTATTTTTTTGCAGACCAAGAAACTATATTAGAACTAAGAAACACACAATAACCAGTGGTAGATCTTCTGTCCAAGGTATCTCCAGCCCAATCTGAGTCTGAATAAGGAGTGAGATCAAAGGTACTTGGAGTGAAGTTGAGACCATGAGTGAGAGTGGCTTTCAAATATCGAAGTATTCTTTTAATATTACATAAATCAGTAAGAGTGGGAGCTTGCATGTGTTGGCAGGCTTTGTTGACTAAAAAGGCTAGATCAGGTCTAGTAATGGTAAGATACTGAAGTGCTCCAACCATACTTCTGTAGAGAGAAGGTTGAGAAAAGGGAAGAGAAGGTTGAATGGAGAGAGGAGGTTTGGTGGGAAGAGGAGAGGGGGAAGGTTTGTAGTTGGTCATACCAGCTCTATCAAGAATCTCTAGAGCATACTTTTGATGAGAAAGAAAGAAACCAAGAGAAGTAGAAGCCACTGAAATACCCAAAAAATAGGAGACATTACTAAGTTATGTCATTGAGAAGAATGTGTGCATGTGAGAGATGATGGATTTGATATGAGAAGAATCATTCCCAGTTAAGAGAATGTCATCAACATAAACTAGAAGAATGGTGATTGTTGTGGCAGTTTTCTGAACAAAAAGAGAATTATCACAATGACTAGTTTTGAAACCTGCTGAGAGAAGATAGGATTAAAAGGTGGAATACCAGGCTCTTGGAGCTTGTTTCAAACTATAGAGAGCTTTATGAAGCTTGCACACATAATGAGGTTTAGAGGAATCAATGAAGCCTGGAGGTTGAGCTAAATATACTTCTTCTTCTAGTTTTCCATGAAGAAAGGCATTAGAGATATCCAACTGTTTGATACACCAGTTATAATGTAAGGCTATGCTCAAAACAATTCGGATAGTTGGTTGTTTAGCCACTGGACTAAAAGTCTCAAGAAAATCAATCCCTTCTTCTTGAAGATACCCTTTGGCCACTAGTCTGCCTTTATACTTTGCTATAGTCCTATCTGAATTCCTTTTGATTTTAAAAATCCATCTGCACCCTATAGAGTGCTTGTCAGGAGGAAGAGGAACAAGAGTCCATGTATGTTGCTTTTGAAGAGCTGTATATTCTTCATGCATATCTTGAAGCCAGTGCGAGGAGGTCATGGCTGCCTCGATAGAATTTGGTTCACTAATAGAGAGATCAACATTGGTTGTGCTAGTGAGAGGAAAATTGGATGTTTAGGTTTGTAAATACCAGCTTTGGATCTGGTAATCATGTGATGACCATGGTGTTGAGGGGAGGGAGGAAGAGGGAGGGGTAATTTATGATGATAATGGAAAGATGTGGAGGAGGACTGAGGAATAGTAGAGGATGAAGATGTAGGTTGTGGGAGAGAAATGGATTGAGTATTGATAAGAGGAGTGTTGATAGGAGATGTTGGAGAAGGAATAGAAGAATGAGGCTGTATAGAAGAGACAGTGGAATTCGATGATGCTGGGGACCAAAAGAATTGTTGTATTGAAGATAGAGAAGGTATGGAACAAGAAGAGGACTGAGGTTGATCAGTTTTAAATGGAAAAATGGTTTCATCAAATATAACATGTCTGGATATGTAAACTCTACCAGTAGTGGCATCAAGGAATCTGTTGCCTTTAAATGTACGATGATAACCAATGAATACACATGGTTTAGACCGAGGTTCAAGCTTATGGTGAGTATAAGGTCTAAGCCATGGGAAACATCTACAACTATAGGCTTTCATGAAAAGAAACTCAGGACTTTGATTAAACAATTTCTCGAATGGAATTTGATTTTGAAGTTTAGAACTAGGAAGTCTATTTATGAGAAATATAATAGTAGCAATAGTATCAAACCAATATTTAAGAGGAAGATGAGATTGATAAAGTAATGTAATGGATGTTTCCACTATATGCCTGTGTTTCCTCTCTACAACTCCATTTTGAGAGGGTGTGTGAGGACAAGATAGTTGGTGAATGATCCCATGAATTTTAAGAAATTATTCAAATTGATTACCAATGAATTCTCCACCTCCATCAGTTCTGAAGATTTTTAATGACACGGAAAACTGATTTTCAGCATATGCCTTGAATTCAAGAAACTTAGAGAATACTTCACTTTTGTATTGAAGAGGATATATCCAAGTGAATCTACTATAATCATCCACAAAAAGAACATAGAATTTTGTAAGAGATTCAGACTAAAAAGGTCCCCAAACATCACTATGAATTAAGGACAAAGGAGCATTTACAGAAGAATTTGAAAGATACAAAGGAAACTTATGTATTTTAGCAACAACACAAGAAGTACATAGGGACTGAGTCTTAGTTTTGATCACTGGAAGATGAAATTTGTGAACAATATGTGACAATTTTTCCTGAGATGGATGTCCTAGTCTCTTATGCCATAGATCATCAATGATCTGAGCAGCTAAACAGACTTTATTTGGAGAGATTGAAACTGAGGTTGGAGTGCATTGAGGAACTTGATATAGGCCTTGAGTGTGACTGCCATGACACAAGATTTTGCTAGTGGCTTTGTCCAGAACAACAAAAGAGTTGGAATCAAAGGTCACTGTGCAATTATTATCTTTTGTGAGTTTATGGACAGAAACAAGATTTGAATGAATATTCGGGACATGAAGAAATTTTTTGAGTTTAAGAGAAGAATGAGTTGTAGGTAGAATACCATCACCAGTATTTTGAATGGAAAGCATGCTACCATTTCCAACAATGACTTGATTTTCTCCTTGGTAAGGTTGATGAATTTGGAGATTATCAAGATCATTTGTTATGTGGTTTGTAGCAGTAGAATCAATATACCATGGAGTATAAGTTGGAACTTGAGTGGATGAAGAATAATAGGCTTTAGCATTTCCCTTGTTATAGTTAGACGTTTGTCCTCCTTGATGAGATGTGTCATGCCTGTACCAACAATCTTTTGCAGAATGATTTTCTTTGCAACATATTTGACAAATCAGTGGTATGTTTCCATGTTGATTAGAGTTGTAGGAGTGATAATTGCCTCCTCTACCACCTCCTCTTCTTCCTCTATAGCCAAAATTCCTCCCTCCTCCTCTGAAACTTGTGCCTCTAGACTGAGATCTTCCTTCTCTGTTGGACTACTGACCTTGAGTAAATCCACCAATTGAATTATATGAGAAGTTTGTTGATCCTTTATTCACAACAAAAGCTACACTCAAATCTGTGTTTTGAGTATTTTTCTTGCTTTCTTCAACATGAATAGATTCTGAACACAATAATGAAGACAATTCTTCCATAGAAACTGGAGATGACCTTGTTCTAATTGAAGTTTTGAATGCATCAAACTCTGTAGGCAAGCCATTTAGAGTTTGTAGAACCAAGTCTTCATCATTAATTATATAGCCAGCCAGTGCAAGTTGATCTGATATGATTTTGATTTGTGCCAAATATGATTCAATTGTCAATCCTTTTTTGTTAACTGCTGACAGTTTGTTCTTCAGTTGATGTATGTGAGATCTTGAGAGAGAAGTGAAACGTTTTTCTAATAGATCCCAAACTTCTTTGCTTTTTGTGTAATGAAGTGTAGTTGTATATATCTCAGATGTAATTGTTGCAGTCATACAACTGAATATATGTGCATCGATCTTCTCCCATTTTGAGAAATTAGGGTTTTGGACCTGTTGTTCTTGAGAATTGAGAATGATTTGTGGAGGTATTGGTGTTGATCCGTTGATGTATCCAAGTAATCCTGCAGCTCGCATAAGATTTTGAAATTGATTTTTCCATATGATGTAGCTTGATTGATCCAATTTTACTGTAACTAGAGAACTCAGATGAGAAAGAAAAAATGTAAGAGAAGTTTCTGAATTGGTCGATTCAATTGAGATTGGAATGTTTGTGGAGGATGATGAGGTATTTTCTGCCATTGATGAAGGATCGAGCTTGCTCGTTGGAGCTTTTAAAGATCTAATACCATGAAGAAGTTTAAGAGAAGAGAGTATACAGAAGTTTAGGAGAGGAGAGTTCTTATTCTCATTTCTTTTTTTTTTTCATTACAATACATCACTACTGATATTTATATTACACAAGATCATCACCTATTCTATTTCCATAGTAACACGTTCTGCTAACAGACTTCTATATATATAACAACTGACTGCTAACAGACTAACTGACTAACTGAAAACTTCTTCTAATCCTTGCTATCTACCTGGAGAAAGATATGTATATGCAACAACTGAAGAGTGTCTTAGTACCAATGAAAAATGAGATTGCATGCATGATTAAAAAGAGATTATATGGTTTAATGCAATTCTCGAGACAACGGTAAAAGAAATTTCATGGATTTATACAGAAGAATGGCTACTGCAAGTTCACCGCTAACCACTAGTACTAATTCAAGATATTTCAATCTAGTTACATTAATTTGCTGCTATATATTGATGAATGTCATTGGAAGGCTCAAATATGAATGATATTAGTAACTTGAAGAATAGACTATCAAGTGAGTTCAACATGGAGGATTAGGGTGCAACAATGCAGATTCCTGAGATGAGAATTAATATGGACAAACAAAATGGTATTTTGTTGTTGTCTCAAGTAGATTAAGTCATCTGTGTTCAGCAAATATTCAATATAAGTGATGTTAAGTCAGTTATAACACCATTGTAAAGTTACTTCCGTATATCCAAGGACCAGTCACCCGAGTTGGAGGAAGTGAATATATTAATGGATAAGGTTCTACGTGGCTTTGTAATCAGAAGTTTAATATATGCCATGGTCTGCGTGACACCCTCTATTGCGAATGTAGTGGTAGCAATGAACAAGTTTATAAAAAATCTTTTAAAAAAACACTGGGAAGCTATGCAGCGGATTCTCAAATATCTACGGGGTACTATAAATAATATTTTATGCTTCATACGAGGTGATACAAGAGTACAAGGATATTTAAATGTTGACCTTCTAGAGATATAATAGATCACATGAGGAGAATTACCGATTATATTTTCATAGTAAGTACTACTATTGTTGGTTGGGTTTCGCAATTACTGGTGATAGTTGAATTATCTACTACAAACGTAGATCACGTGGCAGTAACAAAGTCTAACAAAGATATGATTTGGTTATAAGGATTTTTATCCGAATTAGTGATTAAAAAAGTGAAGAATGTCTTGCACAGTGACAATTAGAGTGTTATACATATGGCAAAGAAGTCAACATTTCATTCGAGAACTACGCACATTGGACTTCAATATTACTTATGCCGATCACTTTTAGAGGTTGGGTTGTTAATTAACATTTGAGAAGATCCGAGCAAACACAAAGTTAATTGACATAAAAATCAAGACATTGACTACATATAAACTGGATTTGTGCTTAACTTAGCAAGTCTTCAAGCTAAGAAAATAAGAAATCTCACATTAGGTTCAGTGGTAAAAATGGATTGAGGAGGAAAAAGATGTTACAAAACATGGACTTTCTTGTATTAGTATTCACGTGGGATATTGGTGATGTATGTGAAGACAAATGAAGTACTTGGTGATTAGGATTCAATGGGAAATAAATGTTTTTAACAAGAGTTGAGTTGTGTAAGCATCCATGGAGAGGAGAGAAAAATACATAGTATGTGTGAAGAAGAGAGAGCCAAGACATAATGTGTAACAATCCCACTTTTATAGTGAAAGTAAATATGAGTTGTGGACGTAGGCAAAATTTATCGAACCACATAAATCTCTATCATGTGTGTTTTTATGTATTTTCTTATAATATTATTCTCGTGTCATTTTTTCCATAATATAACTTTGGAATCACGACTAAATAGTGTTTTTTTTTTTCAAAATAAGTGATATTTTGTTATTCTCTTGACCCAATCACAAGTTCCTGGAAAATTTTTAGCGAAATTAGTAGTTTCTGATTTCCTAACAAGAACAAATTCAATATTTTCTATTTATCTCACCAGAAATGTCATAAGAAATTGACATAGTATTGTCATGACATTAACGATGTCACACCATCTTTAAGTATCGTAAGGGCAAATTTTGTAATGAAAATAAAAAATATATATTTGAATGTATCCCGTTGCACAAAATTGTTTATAAGTCATATGTTAGGATTGTTTGAGTATGTACCTTTAGCCTATGCATTGAAGTGGCCTTTGAAAAGTGCCAACAACTTCATGTCACTTTCACGTATCTTCACGTTGGAATCTTGGAAAGGTGTATAATCATATTAATATTTAATTTGTATAACTTTAAATGGGTGTTTTTCTATTTTTAGAGGCTAAATTTTCAAAAATATATTTTTTATTTTTATATATCGTTGTAACGAGATTACTTTCTCGTTCTAATGAGGATGCATTTTCGTTCGAATGAGATCCTTATTTTGTATAAATGAGAATTGTTTTTTATTTGAATGAGCTTCAAATGATAACATTTTGTCCAAACTTTTCTTTTAAGATAAGAATCTCGTTCTTAGATGGTTCTAATGATAATGGGCTAGTCGTTCGGATGAGATCCATTTTTTCCTTATTTTGCATGTCGTCCTTTTCAGGTTTTCTTCACTATAAATATTTGGTACTTTTACAGCTTTTGTGTGCATTTTACAGATATCAAAATCTAACCCTCTAAACGTCGTTTGAAATCCAAGAATTAAAAAATTAGTGTTGTTAATAAATCTCATGTTTTGAGCCCTCACAAAGATTTATTATTCATTGTTTGAGCATTTTGTTGTGGTGGACTTTTGTGTTGGTGATTGACAATCCTAGTTGAGATTGATGGATATCGAGGTGCCGTTGAACTGCGTTAAGCCGTTGGTGGATTCCTGCAGTTGCTGTGATCGATGTCTAGGAGCGAAGATTGCATCAGTCTTGAGAGAGTCAAGTCGGTGAGTAAGTCTATATATCGTCCTATATAAATCCTCATATCATAGTGGACTTTTGTAAGCTAGGTCGTTCGAGGTTTTTTCTGTTATATGTTTTCCTCGTACTTTACGAAGTTGTGTGATTGTTTATTTACATTACTGTAATTGGTTCTTGCATGCTCACATAGTAATTCGTAGTCAAGCTAAAATTGGGTAAAGATCACGCGTACCAATTTACACTGTCTTGATTTGAAATTAAAATTAATTACTCTCTTGGTAATTGCTTAAACAATGGGAGAAATCCGTAAAATTAGGGATCATTATCCTTTCAACTACCACGCTAGTATTTTTCGTCGAGCTCAACAAAAAATGCTATAAGAACATCTTCAATGCAATTAGCAAATTACTATTTTTTATTTCCCAATTTATGATTTTGGCTGATAAAAATACAAGAGTGATCCAGAGTTGCAAAATTATGCTTGCGCACTGGTTGGATTATGGGGCAAGCTTTTTTTTTTTTGTCTTCAAGAACTTTTTCGCACTTTCTATTAATGTTATTTATTTTTTAGCCTTTTGCGGCTGTTGGACATGATATTTTTATAAATTTTTGCCTATCATTCTCGCGTTAGATATATTTTTTTAGAAAACAAAAATAACATTAGAGCATTTTAAAAAGCATTTTTTATAAATTATAAATGACTTGGAGATGGTGACACTAACGTGGAGCTGTTAAGAGTTAAAGTCACCGTATTGTTCTTCATGTCACTATTGAACTTTTTAAAAGTGTTAACAAACTTCTTTGAAGATGAGGGTTGACTTTATTCTCAGACTCAAATGATACAGGCCGGAGGGTGACATATCACATGGTCCATGGATGATGTATTTAGCCAGACATCACGAGTTCACGAGTTGTGCGTGGTGATTATAAATCATACATTCTTATATTATATAGTTGTATGAATAAGTAGTGTTCTCCAATTATCAACTGTAAAATACTCTGATGCGGAGAAAACGTCACAAGCTCATTAACTTCTGTTTTTCTTTTCTTTTTCTTTGCTATCCTTCTCTTCTTCCTTATATATTTCTTTGGTCAGGCAACTTTGTAGCTTTGAACTCATTAACTAAATCAAATCCACCAACTGCCTTGAAAACGGAAATGAAAAACTGAAAGCTTGACCAAGTTTAACATATGTAAATTATCATTTTAAACATGAGGCACATATACGTGTGTGTTTGTGTGTATATATATATATACATACTAGTGTATGCCCGTGCCTGAACGCACAACGAAAATTTTCAAAGAACGTGATTGCTAAACGGAACAATTTTTCTGAACACGTAATTGCAAAACGGTAAAAAATTCGTCCCCCAACAAAACCAAGTGTAATTTTAAAAAAAAATGACACGTGTAAAATGTTCTAAATATTTCGTAAAAGTGATTTGATCAGGAAAAATAAGACATGCACAATAACATTTTACACAGCTCGCACAAAATTATAAATTAATGTGTAAACACTTAATAATTTCAAATTAAAATAATTCAAAAGAATTCTAGCATAACCAAATATACATGATGGAAAATGACAAAATTAAGAAATATAGTATGATTTTTTTAGGATATTAAGATCTGCAACTCTTCTCCCCCACATATTTAGAATTGAAACTCCAAAGAAACATGTTTACTTCCAAGTTAAAAATAAAAATAAAGAATAACATGCATGATTAGCATAAGTGTCACACAATGCAAACCATGAATAAAAATTAAATTCTAAATGTTAGATCCCATGTAACTTGAAACATAAACAAAATTATATTTTTAGTTAAATAAATAACAATTATTAATAGTTATTACTATTATTTTTTATATTTTTACTTAAATAAATAACAATTATTAATAAAAAAACTCTCCTGAAACACCCTTTTTTGCCAACTCTTCTATCACCCTTTTCCTCTATGTCTCCGAGTTTCAAAAATGAGAAAAATGACAGGTAACTTAAAAAAGATAAAATTTGAGTTGATGTTATCTCCATTACCCATCTCAATTGTCCATTTGCAGACTTTAGATGCAGGGCGGATCCAGAACTTTTAATTAAGGTGGGCAGAAGGTAATACTAATAATTTTTTCAAATATTAAGGTGGACAATATGTTATAATTTTTAAATTTTTCTATGTTTCTCTCTAAAATTTTCAAACTTCATAGTAGTAATGTATAAATTTTTCCCAATTTAAGGTGGGCAAGTGCCCACCATACCTAAGGCATGGCTCCGCCACTATTTTCATGTATACCAGACAAATTTAAAAAAAATTAAAAGTCATAAAAAATGAAAGAATGAGTTAGGCTTTTTAATAATGAAAATGTAAAATCTTACTAATCATTAAGTTCAATCATGTTGAAACACAAATAATAATGAAACACTGAGTTGGGCCTTTTTTTTGTTTATTTTTGTTCAAGTTCAATCGTGTTGAACGACAAAAAACAAAAAAAAAATCAGACAGATCTGCAAAAATAAACAAAAACCCATATTAAATGGGAGTTTAATACTCATATTTGCTTATTTTCATGATAGAGAAATGTCAAGGAACATGGCTGTGGAATTTTTTTGAAAAAAGTAACATCCTTAAACGTTGTCTACTCAGAATAGTACGAATGGTTTGAGGTAGAACCTTGTGACATGAGACTGATTTGACTTGAAAACTTGAACATTAACCGTCTTTGTCCAAGAATTGAGATTATATGTTTGTAAAGGCTTTAAGAAATTAGATAAAATAACTAACAAAACACCAACAAAAAAAAAAATTCCAACATTATATAAAATAAATAATAAAAAACTGGACAACCATAAAGATCCAATCGGGTTCTACCCGAACCAAACTAACAGACCCAGACAATAGGGGTATGCCTGATTAGCAACGAAAAACCGGAGATCCAGTTGAATCGTCAACTTTGGGATTAAAGCTTAGAGAAAAAAATTACAATAATACTTCTCCATTAGAGAAAAAAATGTTAGAAAAAAAGATAGATTTGAAAATACATTCTAGAATAAAAAAGCATTATAAAAAAGAGAACAAAAGGTTGGTAGTATCATTTATATCATCAAACCCTTATTCAATGTACATACATTTCGAATCAATCTTACCAAACTCTATTTTTTTTTCGATTTCTTAACTTGCCAAATATAGTACTTATATTAAAATCAATCATGAAACAACATTTCAACAACACCTTTTAACGAGAAACAAAAATGTTCTCACAGTACAGTGTACCAATAAAAATAAAAATTCTTCAATATTTCTGAAATCAGGTTTCCACTCTGCTCATTCAAGAGGAAGCACCACCGCGTAGAGCTTGGTTCTTCGTGGTCTTCCTCCCTCTCAGACAAAATCAATTCAATATGGCAGGGAGATGACATGTAAGGATTAATTCTTCCATGGGAACGGTATGTGCGACGCCTCTGCTTCTGTGCTTTTACTTGGATGTGAGATATGTGAAGTGAATCCACATCCAAGCCTTTCATTTCTGCATTACTCTAAGCGTTCTTGAGCACGTCAAGAATAAATTTTGCAGATTTAGCAGGCCAACGTCCTTGTCCATTTGAATGGCGATTTTTTGCCTGAGGTGTCGCACATAACGTCCTTGTATAAACACACTTCTCACTGAAGGCAAAAAAATAAAAATGTAAGAAAAGAGATATATACAAATTACCTCTAGAAAACCCACCCCTACAATATTACATCATCGGAGCCCACATAACCAAATAGATCTTCACAACCAAAGTTCTTACTGGAGTCGACATACTGGTAAAAACTTGGTCAGATCTTAGAATAAATCTACAAACACGTTTTACCCATTAAAACCAAAATCATGTGTTAACCATCAGAAATAAATTGGCCAGATCTAAAAAAACTCAAAAAACAGGTGAAAAAAACCCACCTTACCTTGTGTATGTCTCACTAAAAAAGGAGCTCCAAAAACAATCAAAAATAAATTGGTCATATCTAAAAAAAACTCAAAAAATAGGTGAAAAAAACCCACCTTACCGTGTATGTCTCACTCAAAAACGAGTTCCAAAAACTGCAAATAAAAAAATAAAACGTTTGTGATCAATAGTATACCTGATTTCGAACCCCTCCAAATCATTTATTCGAAACCCCTAAATCATTTATTTAAAACCCTTCAAACCCAATAACTTGAACAAAAAAGTGAGAGTACCTTTGTGACTTTGTCCATCAGATCTGAGACCCATTTCCTGTTTGAAGACATATTTCATGATTTGTTGTTCCAGCAGCAATTAATTAAATAAATGCAGAATTAAAGTAGGGAACGAAATTACCCAATTTTTGGAGCAAATAAATCTGGGACAGAAAAATATAAGAAATCCCGAACTGGACAGTCTAGAACACGACTGAGTCGCGGACAATGTCGCTCTCTTTAAGGTGTTTCGCGGCTCTGCCCAAAGTGTGCTGACAGTCTTGAAGCCCCGCCACCCCCAGGATAAAACAGCCTCCAAAATCAGAAAATACGGATTGATAAAGCACAAAAATCAACCCGGTCTGTGTACACCCATTCTGTATAATTGCTCGATTCTAATAATATAATTAATCTGTAAAATGAGATTAATTATTCTGGGAGAAAAATTTCGAAACTGTATCAATGGGGAAGATGAACTGTAAAGAATTTTTGTGTTGGAACTGTGTTGAAAAACGGAGGTCTCAACCTCTTTTAATGCAAAAAATAAATAACCGTTAGTGGGCAAAAATGTGGAGAGAAAACTGGAAAGGTGGGTGGAATAATTCAACAGTAAAAGACCCACGTTTTTCTGGAATTAATTACCGTTAAAAATTAATTTTTAAAGCCCAAAATCGTTAATTTATTTGTACAAAAAATTATTTCTTAATGAGCCCGAGCCCAAGACCCGGACCCGGACACGGTCACGGGCCGGGCCGGACGGACGGGGGCGGCGTCACGCGCGCGCGTGTGTGAATTGGCCCAATAAGTCCCCCACCCATACACACAAAACATCTAATGCCCAAAGGGCTTGCCCATTGGTTCCACAAAAAGTGTAAATATACCCAACACATTTTATAGGGACTACCGATGTGGGACTATACAAAAGGCATTTTTTTCAAACTTTGCACTCTTAACAGCTAACAGCTGTTGTTGCCAACAGCTGGCCACAGTCGTGTTCCAACAATCCCCCACTCGCAAAATTTGAAAATATTTTATCGAGCAATAATTCATAGAATTATGCATAAGGAAAGGTGTCTTTCGACTTGAACCTTTACGTAGTAAGGATGATTCAGAATATACTAGAGTAACCGTAGTTTTGAACTCTATCTCTGACAACATCCCACACACAACCCTACTTGGGTGTAGTTCTAATAGCTATCACGTTACGGCCATGTGCTTCTATCCCAGTATAGTGAACGCTCTAGGAATTTGCCCAAAATATCCATAGGAAGCGGCCACACTTCCACATTCACATAGGTGAGTCTATCGAGAATACTCCTGTAGCTAAGTACCCCACTCAAAATAGAGCTATAGATCTCATTAAGAGTTATAATAACTCATCCTTAACTCGCTTCAGTATATCATGCTCCATAGGGATGGACTCGGAGTAAAACCCCGTTCTATATTAATTAATTATAGCATGATTCAACCCATATCACTTGTGATTTGTTATTACCCTTTGAACATATTTCTTGGGATCTACAGTCTATATGTTGGGTTACCATCACAAATGACTCATTTATCCAAGGGATTTAGTCCCATCCCTTTCGAGGTGTTCCACGCCATCTCCCTAGCTAGTCCTTTAGTCAAAGGATCAGCTAAGTTCTGTTCAGACCGTATATGATCCACCCTCACAGCACCCTTAGAGATAAATTCTCTAACATTACTATGCTTACGATGTATTTGTCGTTTCTTACCGTTATACTAACGGTTCTCAACTTTTGTAATAGCCGCAGTACTATCACAATGAATCAAAACGGCTGGTATCGGTCTTTCCCATAAAGGGATATCTGACAGGATGTTTCTTAACCAACCTGCCTCTTCACTAGCGGTAGCTAGTGCTATCATCTCAGACTCCATAGTGGATTGAGCCAAAATAGTTTGTTTCTTAGATTTCCAAGAAACTTCACCACCAGCGATGCTAAATATATATCCACTAGTAGCCTTAGAATCATCAGATAGGGTGTTCCAATCTGCATCACTAAATCCTTCAAGGACAGCGGGATGCTTATTATAGTGTAATCCGAGGTTCATCGTCCTTTTAAGGTACCGCATGACCCTCTCAATAGCATGCCAATGATCCATACTAGGTCTACTGATAAATCTACATAGTACTCCCACAGCATAAGCTATGTCAGGTCTAGTGCAATCTGTAGGATAACGTAAGCTACCAATAATTCTTGCATAAGCATTTTGGTTTACACTGTCGCCAGTGTTCTTAAATAACTTTACACTAGGGTCATTTGGAGTACTAGCAGGTTTACAGTCAAAGTAATTATATTTCTTTAGAGCTTTCTCAATGTAATGAGATTGATCCAAAGAAAGTCCCTTTTCTGACCTAGTAATATTAATTCCCAATATTACACTAGCTTCACCCAAATCCTTCATATCAAAATTGACACATAATAATGATTTAACATTTTCTACGGCATGAATATTAGAAACAAATATAAGCAAGTCATCAACATAAAGACATATAATAGTGCAAATGTTCTCAACATATTTATAATAAATGCATTTGTCACTTTCATTAATTTTAAACCCATTAGAGATGACTAGGCTATCAAATTTATCATGCCATTGTTTAGGTGCCTGTTTGAGTCCATAAAGAGATTTATCTAATTTACATACTTTATTTTCTTGACCGTGTACAATAAAACCTTCAGGTTGATCCATATAAATCTCCTCTTCTAATTCTCTATTTAAAAATACAGTTTTAACATCCATTTGGTGTACAATTAAATCATTTAAGGCAGCTATAGCAAATAGTACACGTATAGACGTTATTCTAGTCACAGGTGAAAATGTATCAAAAAAGTCTACATTTTCTCTTTGTCTAAAACCTTTAGCAACAAGGCGTGCCTTATATTTTTCAACAGTGCCATCAGGTTTTAATTTCTTTTTAAGAATCCATTTACACCCAATTGTTTTACATCCAGGAGGAAGGTCCACTAAATGCCAAGTTTTATTTGTTTCCAAAGAATCCATTTCATCATTAATAGCCTCTTGCCATAAATCGGCATCTAAAGAAGATAAAACTTCTTGAATAGTGTTAGGATCCTCCTCTAAAGTGTAGGCATAAAAGTCGGGACCAAAATCTTTTTCTACACGAGCCCTTTTACTTTTTCGAAGTTCTAAAATGGATTCATTATTTTCTTTGTTTTTATTTAAAGAAACATTAGTGGATGACTCGCCCACACTATTTCTCAATTTAAAAGGAAATTTATCTTCATAAAAATCGGCGTCATTTGATTCAATAATTACTTGATTTTTCAAGTCATAAAATCGGTATGCTTTGCTATTAATAGCATAGCCTATAAAAATACACTCATATGCTCTACTCGCCAATTTAGACCTTTTAGGGTCGGGTATACGTACATAGGCTAAGCACCCCCACGTTCTAAAGTATGACACATTGGGCTTAATATTTTTCCAAATTTTATAAGGAGATATTTTCATTTTAGTCTTAGGAATTCTATTAAGCACGTGACACACAGTCAAAATAATTTCACCCCACCAATGTGAGGCAGCCCCTGAATTTAATAAAGTAGCAACAACTAATTCAGTTAATGTCCTATTTTTTCTTTCGTCTTTACCGTTCATTTCGGGCGAATAAGGGGTAGTTTTTTCGTGAATAATACCGTGGGTTTTATAAAATTCAATAAATGGTCCAGAATCATATTCGGTGCCTCTATCACTACGTAACCTTTTTATTTTCTGATTAAATTGATTTTCAATTTCATTAAGGAAAATTTTAAACATGTCAAACGCTTCACTTTTATTTTTCATTAAATACACAAACGAATAATCAGAACAGTCATCAATAAAAGTTATAAAATAACGTTTGCCATTTCTAGTTGTGACACCATCTAATTCACAAATATCCGAATGAATTAAATCAAGTGGTTCAGATTCTCTAAAAACAGATTTATGAGGTGTCTTAGTGATTTTTGCTTGACTACACCATTCACATTTTTCAAAATCATTTAATGATAATTCGGGAATTAATCCTAAAGTGCTCATATTTTTAATTAGTCGTTTATTAACATGACAAAGCCTAGCATGCCAAATATTAAATGAACAAGCAATATAAGCAGAAGGAGAAATTTTATTCATTGCATCAACATTCAATTTAAACATCCCATCAGTGGCATAACCCTTGCCTACAAAAATTCCATTTTTGGTCAAAGTAAATAAATCAGCACCAATAATTTGAGTAAAGCCAGCTTTGTTGAGAAGATAGCCCGAAACCAAATTTTTCTTATCTCGGGAGTGTGAAGAACTTCTTTGAGGATAATAGTCTTTCCCGAAGTGAACTTCAATTCCACATTTCTAGTACCAGCAACCTCAGTGGAGTGAGAATCACCCAACAACACCTTCTTATCTGCAGTCTCAGAATAAGTCTTAAACAGACTACGGTCATAACAGATATGGCGGGAAGCGCCAGTATCCAACCACCACCCTTCGGCACCGCTAACCATGTTGATTTCTGAAATCATAGCACATAGGTCCTCTTCGATCAAATTCGCTTGTGCTTGTGGCACATTGCGACATTTGCGAGCCATATGGTCAGGCTTGCCACAGTTGAAACAGAGAAACTGTCCCGAGTTGCTAGACTGTCCATTTCCAGGGTTCTTATACTTATTCTGAGTCTGAGTCTGATTTTTAAAATTCTGGTTGTGGCTCTTTTTCTGATTTTTCATATTTTTTCCGTTTGCCTTTAAAACAACTGGAGTGTGGTTCTTTTTCTGATTTTTGTTGTTAGACACAACAAGAATTTCATCTTTATAGTCCTATTTTCGGGATTCCTCCTCAATTCTCAATTTAGTAATAAGTGACTCTAGTGAAAATTATTTAGACTTATGCCTCAAAATATTTTTAAACTCTTTGAACAGTGGAGGAATTTATCAATTATTACAGCCACCTGAAATTGCTCATCTAAAGCCATGCCCTCGGAAATAATTTCATGGGCAATCATTTGCAAATCATGGGTTTGAGCAACAACAGATTTGTCATCCGTCATTTGAAATTTCAAATAACGGATGACGGCATATTTTTTAGCACCCGCCTCCTCCGTGTCATATTTTTTAAAAAGTGCGTCCCAAACATCTTTCGCAGTTTTATAATTGGCATAATAGTCATAAAGTTCGTCACTTAGAGCATTCGGAATATAGTTCTTACACAAAAAATCATTTTCTTCCCAAGTTCTAATGGTTTTGCTTTCCTCAACAATAGGTGGATTATTTACTACGGGTTTGTCAAATTGAACTCACGATGTGACTTTTTTCGTAGTTAAATAAAATAGCAGTTTTTTGCTCCAACGTTTAAAATGGGTGCCTTCATATTTGAAAGGCTTATTAAGGTTACTTGAGTTAATTTCATCCATAGCAGAATTTTCCTACACACCTTAAAATTGTTGTTCCAGCAACAATTAATTAAATAAATGCAGAATTAAAGTAGGGAACGAAATTACCCAATTTTTGGAGCAAATAAATCTGGGACAGAAAAATATAAGAAATCCGAAACTGGACAGTCTAGAACACGGCTGAGTCACGGACAATGTCGCTCTCTTTAAGGTGTTTCGCGGCTCTGCCCAAAGTGTGCTGACAGTCTCGAAGCCCCTCCACCCCCAGGATAAAACAGCCTCCAAAATCAGAAAATACGGATTGATAAAGCACAAAAATCAACCCGGTCTGTGTACACCCATTCTGTATAATTGCTCGATTCTAATAATATAATTAATCTGTAAAATGAGATTAATTATTCTGGGATAAAAATTTCGGAACTGTATCAATGGGGAAGATGAACTGTAAAGAATTTTTGTGTTGGAACTGTGTTGAAAAACGGAGGTCTCAACCTCTTTTTATGCAAAAAATAAATAACCGTTAGTGGGCAAAAACGTGGAGAGAAAACTGGAAACGTGGGTGGAATAATTCAACAGTAAAGTCCCACGTTTTTCTAGAATTAATTACCGTTAAAAATTAATTTTTAAATCCCAAAACCGTTAATTTATTTGTCCAAAAAATTATTTCTTAATGAGCCCAAGACCCGGACCCGGACCCGGACCCGGACACGGGCACGGGCCGGGCCGAACGGACGGCGGCGGCGGCGCGCGCGCGCGTGTGTGACTTGGCCCAATAAGTCCCCCAACCATACACACAAAACATCTAATGCCCAAAGGGCTTGCCCATTGGTTCCACAAAAAGTGTAAATATACCCAACACATTTTATAGGGACTACCGATGTGGGACTATACAAAAGGCATTTTTTTCAAACTTTGCACTCTTAATAGCTAATAGCTGCTGTTGCCAACAGCTGGCCACAACTGTGTTCCAACATGATTGAAGACCCATTTATTGATATATTCCCAACATCGGATATGTGAGAAAAACTGTTGTCTCACCATGTGAAATAGAGGCTTTAAAACACAATAAAAGTGAAGTTAAGTTTTAAATGAATACAAATGAGTTTAAGTTAGTCAATCTATAAAAATAGAAATACTAATAAAGACAGTGAGAAAGAAAACTCACCGTAAAAATCGTGAAGAATGGCTGGGTTCTCTGGTTGATTGAGCAAGAGAGAGAGAGAGCGCTAGTGGGGAAAGAAACTTTTCAATTATTTGCTGTGTGCATTGGATATTGTGGGTAAGATTCGTGTGGATAAATGTTTGCTGTGTGCGTTGGAGATTGTGATTTGGTTTTCAAATTAAAGTGAGTTAACATGTGGGATAACTAAATGGAAGTAAAGGATGTGAATCATTAGATTGATTTGGGAGGATGTGCTAAAATCTCAACCCTTGGTCTTTTACGGTTTTACTCCTTTTTCGAATTTTGAAAAAGTGTGGGATACAATCTGTAGTACAAATTAAGGGGGGAATTCAAAATTTGAAGGGGAAAAATAGAATGTGCAACAAAAGTTCATCCGATGACATCATATTTTCATCTACAATGCTAAGTGGTATTTCCTTCATTTGCCATGTCACAATCCTAAGTAGTGACGTGGTAAAATCTCACACCCTTAGATCACTCCAAAAAATTTGATTCCAGTCGTTGGATTGTTGACACTATTCAAACACTCCTCTCCCATATTATATATACTAGTGAAATGCCCGTGCCTGAAGGCACGGCGAAAAGTTCGAAAGTACATAATCACAAAACAACGAAAATTTTAAAAATACGTAATTATAAAACGACAAAAATATCGTTCCCCAACAAAACAAAATAAAGTGTAGTTTTAAAACAAATTGGCCATAATTTCTCTTGTTTATAGGACTATCTAACCTGTTTAACAAATAACAAATTGTCCAACACCATTCAAATAATCTAAATTCATCAAACAAACTCACATATAACATGAAATATATAATATTCATCAACTGAACTCACATCGTGCCTCAAATAAACAAAGTGTCCATTTAAAAAAAAAAGGCATGGTTTCCTTTGTTTATTGGACTAACCACCCTCTTAAGGGATAACAAATTCAACAATATTTAATGATCTCAAAAGTTAAATTCATCAACAACATTTAAAAAGTCCAAGTTCATCTAACAATACTTCATCTTGGTTGTCACAATACCCCCATCCAACATATTTGTCCCTTCAAAAACCAAATCAATAGTTGTGTAGTACCATGGAGTAAATCTCAAAAGACAACAAATATTCTTGATTTTTTTTTTTAAAGTGAGAGAGAATATGCCTTGAATATCAACACGGATTAACTGAAGTCGTCCTGCATGTTCCACTATAATAATTGTATGTAGTTTTCAAAATGTGACTTGATACAAAACAAAAAATACAGGTAGTCAATTGAAATAGCTATCAAATATTATATAGGAATATAAAATGAAATATACAATATTCATCAGTCAAAATCACTGTCTATAAAAAAAGTGTCAATTTTTTAAAAAAATTGGGCATAATTTTCTTTGTTTATTGGACTATCCACCCTGTTTAAGGGGAAACAACAAATCCAACAATATAAAAAAAGAATCCCAAATTGGATGTAATCCAACAATATAAAAACATCCACAAAGTCATAGTAATAGTAATTATCCATTCCAATATGGAAAAGATTTGGGAACAAACAATTAATAACTGGCCCAAACATTATTTATAAAAAACAAATTGTACCTGAAAACGTGTTATTTACGCAAAATAATTGCTTAAATGAATCACGCTTCCACCTGAGATGCATCAAAAAGAAAAAAATAGTAAGCCAATAACTAAAATACACGCCAAATAAATTAAATTAGAACACAAAAAAATCAAACTTAGATGACATTACCAAAAACACACCCAATGCTTATCTGCAACAAAACAATATTAGATCTGCAAAAAAATAAATTAGATCAGCAAAAAAAAATTATAAAAGTAAAAAAATAAACAATATAAACAAAAAAATGTGGCTGGAGGGTAGAGGGTGGAAGAGGGGAGAGGGAGGGGAGAGGGAGAGAAAATCGTGGAAAATGAAAACAAGGTAAGGGGGTAGAAGGAAAACGGGGGAGGCATCCTAAAGGGGGTTTTTTTTCCCCCAAAATCCAAGCACCCCCTTTACCCTTTAATGGATAATGTGCATCAGTGTGTATCGGCGATATGTAACAGTGTATGTGTGTGTATTGGCATTACCTAACGGTGTATGGGTGATACATGTGTCATTTTTTTACATGTGCTTAAAGAAAGGGGTGGATTTAAAAAAAACTAAACTCCCTAAAACTACAAACCCCAAAACAGATTTACACCCCTCAAACCCAAAATCTGTAAATTAAAAAAGAAACAAATCTTGATGACTAAAATCCAACTCATGATTAATTCATATACCATTCAAACCAAACACAAAAACAAACCACCAAATAAAAATCCAACTCAAAATTAATGCACAAACCTTTTCGATTTTTTCCTAAAGACTCTACCTGCAATATGGAACAAAACTCTTAAAATTTTCAAACCAAAAGAACATACAATGATATGTAGATCCAAAAAAAAAACCTACAATGAACTAAAAAGTACCAGAATGAAAAAGTTGTGTAATTAATTCTGCAAATCTCAATCAATACAACAGATATGTTGAAAGCGAGAGCTTTTCTAAATCAAAGCTCTGATAATTTCCTTTTATGTAAATCGATGCGGAAGCGTACAACGGTGGTGATGGTTCAACATTAACACACCAGGTGAAGTAAAATTAATCAATTAATATATTTACTTAAACCAATTAATTCATTAATCCAAGCCCTAGAAATTTGCCTAAGTCATGATTGTCAATATTCCAAAGTTAGGCCAAACCAATTTTAGCAAATGACTTGAATTAAACAACTTTACCCAATATTTAATTTAAGTCCAAATTAGATTGAGTGTGATAATTTAAACCGAATTTTATCTTGAGTTATCCTAAGCATGCATTCTAAATTATTTATACAAGATAAAATCAATCACACTACGCCGCGATGTACGAGGAAAACCCCAAGACGGGAAACAACCTCGGACGGCCCTAGCCACAAATCCACTAGATACGGAATTACAAGTACAAGACAGAAAGACTTACAACACACGACTCGATCCCTCTCAAGCCTTGACGCTTATTCTTGTAGACACCTCTTCCTAGCGGATAACCTTGGAACACCACCGCGGTCTCGGAATCCACCGATAGGACTTTATATGGTCACCGTCACCCGAGCAAGGAGCCTTTCTTCGAGTGGGTAGAATCGCAACAAAACGTCTTCTTCTTTGATGGATGTAGAAGCAAACCAAAACTTCTCTTTGAAACGGAAGAGATAAACCGGTGCCAAACTCCAAGCAATTGATATGTATATATGTGAACTTGGATAAACAATATGGGTGTAAAACTAGAGTGATAAAATACTTTCTCTTGAAAAATAGCACTCAAAACATGATCTTTTTCTCTTTTTGTTTTTGCTCTCAAAACACTCTCTAAGAGTTTGTATGATATGAAAAAGATAGATTATCAAAAGTGATTCCCGCACATATTAAAGTCTGAAAAAGTTGGTTAAAAACTAAGTGGGGAAGTGGGTGCAAAACTGCCAAAAACTGCCAAAAAATGTTTCCGCCTGGCATCTCATTCGAACGACATTTCATTCGAACGAAATCTCGTTTGAACGAGACTTCTAACGACGTTCCAGATTGAACTCGTTAGAATCTCGTTGGATATCTCGTTCGAACAGAAGATTCGTTCGAACGACATATCGAACGACATTTCATAGGCCTATACTGGAACCTCGTTGGCAGGTTCGTTCGAACGACAATCTCGTGCGAACGACTCTATCGAACGAAAAACCAGAAAGTTTGAATATTCTTGTTTAAGCCCAGAAAACTTTATAAACATTTATTTAAAGTTTTAATTAATTCTTTCTTAAAACAAAACACAGTTTTTATAAAACCTAACACCCAATAAACTTGTTCCAATCTCCTATATATATAATATTGCATTCATACCTTGGGAGCATGGAACTATAGTTGATGACGTAGAAACGAGGCACGCAAATCGGCATATTTGATGAAGCTTTATACTCTTTGCCGCTACATCTTCAACAAACACTTCATAGGCTTGAGAGTATTACAATTACATTCTATCCTATGAATAAATGTTTTTGTCCGGAATTGAGCCAACACTATACATGGACTCAATTGGAAATTTGTGTCCTTACATATGTAGATAAAAAAAAACCTGCAATGAACTGAAAAGTACGAGAGTGAAAAAGCTGTGTAATTAATTCTTCAAATCTTAATCAATACAACAGATATGTAGATCCAAAAAAAAAACCTACAATGACTTAAAAAGTCCCAGAAAATCTCAATCAAAGAAGGAGGGAAGAAGGCATACCTGATTAGAAAGAGAAAGGGGAGGCAACTGTTAGAGGTTGTGGGGTTCGGGTAGGGGAGTGGCAGTGTCATAGATGGTTGCAGCGACGGTAGGAGGGAGCGACAGGCGACGATGGCAGGGCGGCGATGGCAGGGCAGGGTGGGGCGGTAGGTGAGATTTTATAAGTGTGTGTGTTCAATTTTGTGAGCGTGGTGGGGCAGGGCAGCGCGATGCAAAGACGATAGGAGGAGGGGGAGGGGCGGGGCGGCAGGTGAGAGGGAGAGAGGGATAGGGTTTGGAGAGGGGTTGGTTCGTGAGAGGGAGAGAGAGGCAGAGAATGAGATGTCGGGGAGGGCAACGGGGTTTGGAGGTTAAGTTGTCTCATTTTCCACATCACAATGGGTATAATCCTACGTGGCACAATCTCAGACCCTTAGATCGCTCAAAAAAATTCAATCCCCACCGTTGATTTTTTGGAACAGTAAAACACCCCCCTCTCATATAATATATATATATATATATATATATATATCAGTCATGCTCTTGTGCGGACTAGTCCGCATTGTAAGAATGCGGACCAGACATGTGTCACCTGGCGGTGAGCCCAGAAAAGAGAAAGAGTGTGCCTATAATTTAGGCGATAATTTCTAGGCGCACCATTAGGTGACACATGTCCGATCCGCATTCTTAAAACGAGGATTAATCCGCACAAGAGCATTATATATATATATATATATTGATAGCATACTATGAGGTGTCTGTGGCAGCTTACGTGCACCTCGACTAATCTCCATTCGCGGTTCGTGGCTTCCGCTGGCCAAGCATTATTTTGACAGTGCTGGGGATTGAACTGGGACCAAACCCAATCTACCCCAAGACTGTTCCAGTGGTAGCCTTATACCACTGGACCAAGAGGCTTGGTTGTATATATATATACTTATGCGGACCAGTCCGCATTTTAAGAGTGCGGACTGAACATGTGTCACCTGGCGGTGACCCTAGAAAAGAGAGAGTGTGCTTAAAACTTAGAGGATAATTTCTAGGGTCATCGCCATGACACGTATACAATCCGCATTGTTAAAATGTGGGACGATCCTCACAAGAGCATTATATATATATATATATATATATATATATGAATTAAAATTAATGGATTGTTAGGTGTTTTTTTGTTAACGCCATTAAAAAGTCCACTTTTTAGGTCCACTTGTGATCAGTGGCGGACCCAGTATTTTCGGTCAGGGGATGCGAAATGTTTTTACAAAGGGTGGGGGCTTGGAGACGGGATCCCCCCGAGGCGATTTTTTTAGGGACATTTGCAATTTCTTAACCCTAAAAATGTTAATATTTATATTCACCCCTTTTTTTCTTTTCAAAATACCCCAACAAAATATTACCCTAAATTTTAAATAAGAATAAAAAAATTCAACATAATTGCCCTTAATTTGAAAATATATTACAAATTATATTTTGACAATTAAAATTAGCAAAAAATGAGAAAACTAATATAATCACGGATAAACCAATTTCCAACAAATCTATATTTTCAAAAATTTAAACAAATATAGGCACGACAATTAAAACTAAACTAATAAATAATTAGTCATTTAAACATTGTGCATTTATTAATTAACATTTAAAATTGAGGAGTTAAACTAATTTATCACTGAATATTGAAAAAAAATTATTAGTCTTGAAACTTGAATATTAAATTGAAAAAAACATCGTTGAACGCTATAAAAAATTAAACTTGCTCAGATGCTCTACTGCTAGACTGCTTGGAACTTCAAAGTTGAAGAGAAGAGATGCTCTGCTTGCTCCGATGATGCCCTGCTCAGATTAGAATCTCAGATGCTCTGCTTGCTTGGAGTTGGAACTAGGAAGTTGGGTTGGACTTGGGGGGCACTGCTACTGGTTTGCGGATGTGGCGAAGAGCAGGTGGAGAGGAGGAGAGATGCGCTGGATCTTGTTGTGGGGCGGAGAGGAGAGGATGAGGGAGGGGAGGGGAAGGAGAGTGAGGTTGAAGAGAAGAGATTTTAGTCTAGGTTAAAATATTTAAAAAACGCATGCATGTGTTGTGTAGAAGAACAAACGCGTGTAGTAGAGAATGAACTATTTCTATTTGTGCCCCCCAAATTAAATACCTTCTATTATGGAACATTACACAAAGGTCCAAAAAACAATAAATAAATAGCCTATACTCGGGAAAAAATTCTGAAAATTTAAGGTGGGCAGCCGACCACCCTCGGGACCACCTAGGTCCGCCTCTGCTTGTGATCATTGTTCTAAAAAACTCGCCTAGGCTTGATGATTGGGAGAAACGCCGCGCCTTAAGCCTTTTACGACCTATTCTTGGTAAAAGGCTTAAGGCGCACTTTTTTTAAACCAAAAATACTTTAGTGAAATGATATCGCCTTTTAAAGATTTTTTTTATAAAAAACAGACCAATATCTCATTCAAAATATCAAAAGACAAATGGCATCCAAAACCTCTCTCCCTCTCGTAAAAAAAACGCGCGTTTTTTCTTTTTCTTTTTATTTTTTCTTAGTATTTTAAAAAATAGTATTTTAGTTTGCATATATTCAGATATATATTAAGGTATGTACCATTTTAGCACTTTTAATAACCTTGTTATACTTAAAAATGTTAAAATATATTAAAAAGGCCTAAACGCCTTTTCACGTCTAAGGCACGCCTAGGGTTCTAAGGCTTGCCTCGACTCCTCGGTCACGTCCCGCATTTTTTAGAACCTTGATATATATATATATATATATATATATATATATATATATATATATATATATATATATATATATATATATATAATGCTCCTGTGCGGACCAGTCCGCATTTTAAGAGTGCGGACCGGACATATGTCACCTGGCGGTGATCAGCCTAGAAATTATCGCCTAAATTATAGGCACACTCTTTCTCTTTTTTGGTCTCACCGCCAGGTGACACGTGTCCGGTCCGCACTCTTAAAGTGCGGACTGGTCTGCGCAAATATAATCCTGCTCTTGTGCGGATCGTCCTGCATTTTAACAGTGCGGATTGTACACATGTCACCTGGCAATTAGCCTAAAAATTATCGGGTAAATTTTAGGTGCTCTCTCTCTTTTCTGAGCTTACCGTCGGGTGACACATATCCAGTCCGCACTTTTAAAATGCGAACTAGTCCGCATAAGAGAAGTATATATATATATATATATATATATATATATATATACGCACGTATTTGTGCCTCATACATGAAATGATAATTTAAATATGTTAAACTTGGTCAAGCTTTCAGTTTTTCATTTCATTTTCAAGGCAATTGGTTCAAAGCTAAAAAGTTGTCGGACAAAAGAAATATATAAGAAAGAATAGAATGAAAGCAAAGAAAAAGAAAAGAAAAATAGATATTAATAAGCACGTGACATTTTCTCTGATATGGATAGGATCACAAGTGAACCTAAAAAATGAACTTTTTAATGGATCTTAACAAAAATACCTAACAACCCATTAATTTGAATTCCTATGTGGCAATTGGTCTGTACCAACAATAACGGGCACGCGTGTGGATCGAATATTTAATTTACAATCCCCACCCCGACCCCCACCTCCCACCATGGCAGACCTTACCCCCAGGTATGTAGCTAGGAATTGTTGTTAGTGGGGGCTAATTTAGCGGTGATGACTGGGGGTTCGGGGGCGGACACCCCCAAACCAAAGTTTTTGAGGTTAATTTTTAGTATTTGGAAAAAAAAAGGTAATTTATTTAATCTAATGGAAAGAGAAATAAATATTTAATCCAACATTTCGCCTAAAATTTAAGCCAACAATATCCCTAATTATCCCCTAAAATTCAAATTTACAAACCCCAAACTTATAACCAACTAAGTCTAAACAGATGGGTCAATAATATCCCCCCTCAAAAATTGATGGCATAAAATTAATACAAGCAGAACCAATCAAACCAAGCATATATACTAAATAAACAAAACATAACCAATTAAGTCTAAACAGATGGGTCAATAATTGTTGTTGCTTCAAGTAAGCATATATATCAATAATTGTTGTTGCTAAATAGATGGGTCAACTAAAGAGATGCTGTAAAATTAATACCTGATGTGTCTTGAAAATTAAAATTTGTTGCTGCTGCGGTTCAAATTCAATTGCTATTGCAGGCAAAATAAATGGGAAAGAAGAAAGGATGCTGCACACCGTCGGTGCTGCCTTACTTGGCCGCCAATAATTTTAGATGGAAATGAAAATGGAGATTGCTCCAGAGCCTTCGGAAATGAGATGAGAGGAAAAGAGATGTCATGAGTGCTGCCGTGAGATGAGAGAGTTTTTTTAGGTCTGTAATAATTGGGTTGCTACTACTTGTTTATTTGTAAAAATAATCCCAAAGCTTTACTATTTCAATTTTAACCCAAATTTTTTTAATAGACCTAATTTTCTATTTTTTTTTCTTTTTAAGAACTCGTGGGGGTTTGAGCCCCCACTCATCCCTGAATGGCTCCGCCCCTGCTTACCCCTAATTAAACTTTCAAGCAACTTAATGTTTTTTTAACTAGTGGTCTATCATGGTGGGGGTGGGAAGGGGTAGGGGTGTAAAGGGTCGGGTCACACGCATGTCCGTTGCCACTAGCGCGGACCAATTACGCTATAAGAATTAAAATTAATGGGTTATTAGGTGTTTTTTGTTAAGGTCAATTAAAAAGTATGCTTTTTAAGTCCACTTGTGATCCTCTCCCTATATATATAGGATTTTTCATTTCGGGTCATTTTGCATATACCTTCTTACGGTTAGTCATGAGTGATCAACCACTCAATTAATCCCTTAAAGTTCGAGTATTTGTTCAGTGTCTTTATATATTAACATAATATCTACATTAAGGGTGAAGGATTTCAGCGGTGAAAAATATATTAGTGGACTAGGGTAAAAAATCTTACTAGCTACCGACTCATTTGAGAAACTCCCTAACTTTTTTGAGATTTTTGTGTATTACTTATTTGCAATTATAAAAATTAACAGTTATGGGTGCAACCCATATTTCCTCACAAACTCAAATAATTAAAATATTTAAAAAAAATTAGAAAATGCAGATATTAAAATATATAAAAATAAAAAAATCTATCTTTCTATCTCTCTTAAAGATCAAAACCTCCTAAATTATCACCACTATAAATTCCACACAGGGCCTGTATCATATTGCCCATGATCAAAATTGAACTTTTCAAGCCAGTTTAGGTTACTTTTGTTAATCTTTAAGCCAATAACATAATCTGTTAAACTTTTATCATTAGATGATTCTGATAGATTTTCATTTTATTTAGCATTATATTGAATTTTTTTTTATTAATGCCCCAAATTTTTCTCATGTTGATTTTGACTAGGTCGTAGTCCATGATATAAATTAAATGTGGTTTTAATGAGATAAGGTGTCACACCCCAAAACCCAATATCCATACTAATGATTTGTTATTGGAATAATTAGATCATAATCTTGAGCCCATTGGAAATATGATTCATTCATCAATATTTTCCTACATAATGAACATAATATTATTCTTATATCATAAAATTCAATATCAGAGTATTAAGCGAACATACAATACCGTGATTAACTATGATCAACTTAATCCATACTAAATCAATATATACAATGTGTGAGTATATTAAAATCTTCAGTGTGACAACGATAAAATCCCATTTTAAACCCCAACTCTCTCCAACGGTGCAACTCTCAAAGCTACCGGTCATATGGTATCCTAGCTGGCAGCATATGAACCGAAAATTGTTAAAATACAAACCATAAGCATTAAGCTTAGTGAGGTACTCCTTCCCTGCAATTGAATAACAATTCTATATCGAATATGTAGATATAAAATCCGAAAAATCCTGCCCATTGGCAATAACAAATCATGGATCATAAGATCCAAATAATTCTGCCCATTGGCAATAACAAATCCTGGATCATAAGATCCAAATAATTCTGCCCATTGGCAATAACAAATCCTGGAACATTAGTTCCAACAAATCATTGGATCTTTGTCTAATATCAATCCTGGATCATAAGACCCAAACAAATCCTGGATATTTTAATATCCAAACAAATCCTGAATACCGAAGTATTCAAACCAATCCTGGATCATGAGACCCAAACAAATCCCAGATATTTTAATATCCAAACAAATACTGAATACCGAAGTATTCAAAGAAACCCGCTCTTAGAGCTATATTCATATTTATATATGAAACAAATCATAAGCACACTCGCCTTGGCAGTTTAACTGGCTTTGCCCTTGCCTTTATCCAGTACTTGTTCAATCAGCTCTTCTTCTCTTCCTATCATTATTAAAATATTAGTATCATCATAATAATATCAATAATCCGAAGAACGATTTAAACATAATTCAATCCATAAGCATCACATGATTCCATTCAAATCATTTATCACAAGTGAAGTTCCATCCAAATCCATGCTAGTATATTTAACATATGCAAATTATAGACCAAATATAAATTCATTTATTCTTGGAAATTCAATCCTTGTCATATTAGTATTCCAATAAAAAAGACGGTACATCATTTTAGATCTCGTAGAGCAAGATATGCTCATTTCTTTACCACATGGCAAATCTGCCCTATAGGCCCTCTTATTGTTCATTCAACTTCCACGAATTTTCATAATTTTTCTACATCATAAATTTATATGATATTTCACCCAACATCAGTAAAAATATTGAAAAATACCAAATTAAAGTTTCATAATTTTTAAGGTTCGTTTGCTATGTCAAGAAAAACACCGAACACATGGCGGGCATATTTTCACCCTTAGGGAAGATTTCATACCCGAATTTCAAACTCTCACCAAAGACTCATTTATTGGTATTTTCACATGATTTTAGGATATGTCATACATATATGAGTCCAGGTTAATATCCAATTGGAATCAATCAATTCCAGTAACTATACAAAAATATATGGAAGTTTGAATAAACAAAGTTTCTAAACAAAGCAATTTTAGGGTTTTGTACATTCAACTTAACTTAAACTTGCATATATCCATACATATGCACCCAAGCATGAAAGGTCAATAAAAAATCAAGGATTTATATCATATAAATCATAAATGAAAGAAAAATAGTAAGATTCATGGTTGGAATTACCTTAGGGGCTTTTACGTAATTTTCTATGATTTTTTTTTTAATGTTTCTCCTCACTTTCTTCTTCCTAACCCTCACAATTGTTTTTCCTCAACTTAAAACTCTCCCCAAACTGAGTTTGCTGAAGAAAGGAGGATATCTCAAGGGTTTAAGTCGGGCAAAACAACCTCCACCTCCAACCAATCAATTTATAACATGTGGCATCATATAAAACAAAATATCATTTAAGGCTAAATGACTACTTTAGCCCCTGTTCGTAAAAAGACAATATCTTCCCACTTGGATGTCCGTTCTATGGACCGTTTGTTGTGTTACGACCCTAACTCATATATATACAAATATCTAGTTTACACCTCAGTCAATTGTTATGTCATAAAGGTCAAAACTAGTCTTAAACATGAACATTCCTACCGAAAACTTCAAAATTTCACATTTGTAACTAGTTCGATTCTTCATGTTTTATGAAGGTAGGATTAGACTAAACATAATTAATTAACATTATATATACTAATAACATATTATACATATCACACAAGATAATCATGATTTAAATATAATTTATCATAATTATATTCGGGTTGTCACAATTCTCCCCCAGTTAAGAAATTTCGTCCCCGAAATTGACATACCTTGGTTCTCTGAATCCAACAAATACGGATAACGCATATTCATGCTATCCTCACTCTCCCATGTAGCTTATTCCATGGAATTCCTTCTCCACACAACTTTCACAAGTGGGATTACTTTTGATCTCAATACTTGTTCCTTCCTATCCACGATAGCAAGTGGTTCTTCCACATAACTCAAGTCTTCCTTTAACTCAATAGGCTGTTCTACCAACACATGTGAAGGATCCTCTACTTACTTTCTTAACATATAAACATGGAAAACATCATGTAACCGAGATAACTCTGGTAGTAATGCTAACTTGTATGCAACCATCCCGACTTTCTCAAGGATTTCATAAGGTCCAATGTAGCGTGGACTTAATTTCCCTTTCTTTCCAAACGTCATAACTCCTTTCCATGGAGATATCCGAAGAAACACATAATCCCCTTTCTGGAATTCCAAATCTTTTCGTCGTTTATCCGCATAACGTTTTTGTCTGCTTTGAGCTGTTCTCATTCTATTTTGAATAATCTTCACTTTTTCAGTGGTGACTTCAATCAATTCTGGACCCTCTATCTTCCTTTCACCAATTTCACCCCAACATATCGGTGTACGACATCGTCTACCGTACAATGCTTCATATGGAGCCATACCAATAGTAGACTAAAAACTATTGTTATATTCAAATTCTATCAAAGGCAAATATTCATCCCAATTACCTTTGAAATCAAGCACACAAGCTCTAAGCATATCTTCCAAAATCTGTATTGTCCTTTCAGATTGCCCATCTGTCTGGGGATGGAAAGCTTTACTAAACTTCAAGTTAGTACCCATAGCATATTGCAAGCTATCCCAAAATCTGGATGTAAAAGTAGGGTCTCTATCTGAAACAATAGATACCGGTGCTCCATGCAATCGAATAATTTCATTAACATACAATCTAGCATACCTGTTAACTGTATACGTAGTCTTGACTGCTAGAAAATGAGCGGACTTTGTCAATCTATCCACCACTACCCAAATCGAATCTGACCCCTTCTGAGATCGAGGAAGCCCAACCACAAAATCCATCGTTACATGATCCCATTTCTATTCCGGTATTGGCAATGGATGAAGCAGACCAGTAGGTTTCTGATGCTCCACTTTCACTTGCTGACATATAATGCACCTAGCAACAAAATCAACTATTTCCTTCTTCATATTATTCCACCAATAATTCTCCTTTAAATCCCTATACATTTTAGTACTACAGGGATGCATAGAATAAATGGAATTATGAGCCTCATCTAAAATTTCCTCTTTCAATCCACCCACATTAGGCACACATAATCGTTGCTTATACAATAAAGAGCCATCATTCACAATACAAAAATCTTCAGACTTACCATCTCGGACATCTTGCCGTTTCTTCTCAAGAAAATGATCTTGGCTTTGCAAATCATGAATACGGGTAGCTAACAAAGGCCTTACGCTTACATGAGCAAAAAACCTATCCCCATATGCTATCTTTAACTCTACTCCCATCAATCTCAACTCCATGATGTGGGCAACTCTAGCACACAGAATACAAGATAATCTGCCCTAAGCCTTTCTACTCAGAGCATCTGCAACTACATTTGCCTTCCCTGGGTGGTAGTGAATTGTACAATCATAATCTTTAATTAACTCCATCCACCGCCTCTGCCTCAAATTCAAATCCTTCTGAGTAAATAAATACTTAAGTCTTTGATGGTCAGTAAAAATTTCACATACCTCACCATATAGATAATGACGCCATAATTTCAAAGCAAACACAATAGCAGCAATAACTCAACCATGCTGCATAAAAACACAACCCAACCCCTGGTGTGAGGCATCAGTATAAATAACAAAACCAACTCCACCATGTGGAATAGTAAGAACAGGGGCAGTTACCAATCTCTTTTTCAATTCATCAAAACAATTTTCACAATCAGAATTCCATTCAAACTTAACATCTTTCTGGGTTAGTTTAGTCATCGGCAAGGCAATTGAAGAAAATCCATTTATAAACCTCCTATTATACCCAGCTAAACCCAGAAAACTCCTCACCTCAGTCACGTTATTGGGCCTCTCCCATTTTACAATAGCCTATACCTTTTTAGGATCAACACATATACCATCTCCCGAAACAACATGGCCTAAAAATGTAACTCGTGATAGCCAAAATTCACACTTGCTAAACTTGGCATACAACTTATTATCTTTCAACAGATTCAAAATAGTTGTGAGATGCTTTTCATGTTCAACCATATCACGTGAATAAATCAGAATATCATCAATAAAAACTATCACAAATGAATCAACAAAAGGATGAAGTACCCGGTTCATAAGATCCATAAATACAGCTAGAGCATTAGTCACCCAAAAAGGCATCACCAAAAATTTAAAATGACCATACCGAGTACGAAAAGCAGTTTTAGAAATATCACTCTCCTTGACCCTCAACTGATGATAAACCGATCGTAAGTCTATTTTTGAAAACAATTTAGCACCCTGTAACTGATCAAACAAATCATTTATATGAGGTAAAGGGTATTTGTTCTTAATTGTAGCTTTATTCAGTTGCCTATAATCAATACACAAACGTATGGTACCATCTTTCTTCTTCACAAATAAAACTGGCGCACCCCATGGAGATACACTAGACTGTAAGAACCCCCTATCAAGTAAATCTTACAACTGAATCTTGAGTTCTTTCAACTCAGCAGGTTCCATTCTATACGGTGCCATACAAATAGGGGTTGTCCCTGGTGCTAATTCGATACTAAATTCAACTTCTCTTTCTGGAGGTAACCCTGGCAACTCACTAGGAAACACTTCAGGAAAATCCCGTACAATAGAACATCGACTAATTGTAAAGCCTCCTTCCTAGTGTCAAGAACATATGAAATAAAACCCTCACAACCCTTACTCAATAATTTCCTCGTCTGAATAGCAGAAATGATGCAACTGGGAACAATTTTCCTTTCCCCCACAAATTTAAATTCAGGCTCACCAGGCATATTAAAAATAACTTCCTTACAGAAACAATCCATAGATGCATGATATTTAGATAACCAATCCATTCCCAGAATTATGTCAAAATCAAAAATATCCAATGGAAGTAGATCTATAACTGTATCTCTAGCCCCCACAGTCGAAACACAATCACGAAAAACATATTCAACTACAATCATATCCCCTATAGGCATGGAAATACCCAACCCCACCTCTAAATGAGTGCATGGTCTATTCAGATATATGGAAAATGCATATGACACAAAAGAATGTGTGGAACTAGGATCAATCAGAACATAAGCACTTCTATCAGTAACAGAAAGTGTACCTGTCACCACATCTGGAGTAATCTGAGCTTCTTTTATTGTAAAAACTCGTCCACCTGTCCTGGAACTACTAGCTTGTCCTCTGCCCATACTTTTCACTGCACTGCCTCGAGATAACATTCTGCTTGCTACTTCACTATGTGTTGTTGGAGTCTCTGCCAACTGTGGACAATTCTTTTTAACATGCCCCACTTGATGACAATGGTAGCATTCCACTCCTTTAAGCTTAGGACACTCGGATTTATAATGCCCCTCATCTTTACAAAAGAAACACGTAACAACTCTCACTGGTGCCTCACCTTTTCCTGACCTCCAACCCAGACTAGAAGATTCTCCACCCCTAGTATCTCTGCCAAATCTCCCCAGACCTCTACCACTATCTCCACCACCTCTCTGAAATTTATGAGGTTCCATCTTAACACTTCCACCCTCACCTCCCTTCGAGTGAGATGTGTCGAATCTACTTTTCTTAAAACTCTCTCTGCTCGCCACCCCTTGGTTCATTTGCCTTTCTGCTATCGTGGCTTTGTTTACCAGAGAAGCATAATCTTCTAACTCATAAGTGGTCACTCTATTTTGAATAGGCCAAATCAGTCCATCTTGAAACTTACTACATTTATCTTCTTCCTCCTGCACGTACTTAGTAGCAAATCTAGACAAAGCAGTAAATTTAGCATCATACTCCCTCACAGACATGTTCCCTTGGGTTAAATTTATAAACTCCCTCATCTTCTCCCCCCTATAGACCTTAGGGAAATACTTAACATATAAAGCTTTAATAAATTCAGCCCAAGTAATAACGTCAGTACCTTCCATCCTGGGCACCAAATGGTTTTTGGCTTCCCACCAATATTTCGCCTCTCCTTTGAGCTTAAACACAGCTAGATTCACTTTCTGGTTATCTAGAACCTTCATAACTGCAAAGATAGTTTCTAGATCCCTGGCCCACATCTCAGCTTCTGTAGGTTCAACTGACCCTGAATATTTAGGAGGATTCAACTTCAAAAACTTCTCATGCATGGAATCTTTCATTTCTTTCCTTGCCTCTTTCTCAATCCTGGCCACAGTCTTTGATTCTAGATATCTAGCCTGTTGTTCTGCCATTTGCGCCATATTTCTTTCTTGTTTCTCTGCCATCCTCATCATTGCCTGCGCCATTATTTGCATCTCTGTAGGCTGCTCTTGCTCTCTAGCTCTTCCAGCAACACTCTGCTCTACTTCAGTATTCTCTGTACGAGAAGCGACTCCCTCTTCTCGATGTTGTCCATCCCCAGGTTCCATCTGGAATTATCTGTAATACAACAAAGTTCTAACAACCAATATAAACAGTTTATACTACTAATCTATTGGTTAGTACATAAATAATTCATAAATATCAAATCAACTCAATACTGCCATCTAACCGTCACACACGTCCAGAATTAATAACCACCCTCTGATACCACTAATTGTCACACCCCAAAACCCAATATCCATACTAATGATTTGTTATTGGAATAATTAGATCATAATCTTGAGCCCATTGGAAATATGATTCATTCATCAATATTTTCCTACATAATGAACATAATATTATTCTTATATCATAAAATTCAATATCAGAGTCATAATTAAGCGAACATACAATACCGTGATTAACTATGATCAACTCAATCCATACTAAATCAATATATACAATGTGTGAGTATACTAAAATCTTCAGTGTGACAACGATAAAATCCCATTTTAAACCCCAACTCTCTCCAACGGTGCAACTCTCAAAGCTACCGGTCATATGGTATCCTAGCTGGCAGCATATGAATCTGAAATTGTTAAAATACAAACCGTAAGCATTAAGCTTAGTGAGGTACTCCTTCGCTGCAATAGAATAACAATTCTATATCGAATATGTAGATATAAAATCCGAACAATCCTGCCCATTGGAAATAACAAATCATGGATCATAAGATCCAAATAATTCTGCCCATTGGCAATAACAAATCCTGGATCATAAGATCCAAACAATTCTGCCCATTGGCAATAACAAATCCTGGATCATAAGATCCAAATAATTCTGCCCATTGGCAATAACAAATCCTGGAACATTAGTTCCAACAAATCATTGGATCTTTGTCCAATTCCAATCCTGGATCATAGGACCCAAACAAATCCTGGATATTTTAATATCTAAACAAATCCTGAATACCTAAGTATTCAAACCAATCCTGGATCATGAGACCCAAACAAATCCTGGATATTTTAATATCCAAACAAATACTGAATACCAAAGTATTCAAACAAACCCGCTCTTAGAGCTATATTCATATTTATATATGAAACAAATCATAAGTACACTCACCTTGGCAGTTTAACTGGCTTTGCCCTTGCCTTTATCCAATACTTGTTCAATCAGATCTTATTCTCTTCCTATCATTCTTACAATATTAGTATCATCATAATATTATCAATAATTCGAAGAACTTTTTAAACATAATTCAATCCATAAGCATCACATGATTCCATTCAAATCATTTATCACAAGTGAAGTTCCATCCAAATCCATGCTAGTATATTTAACATATCCAAATTATATACCAAATATAAATTCATTTATTCTTGGAAATTCAATCCTTGTCATATTATTATTCCAATACAAAAGACGGTACATCATTTTAGGTCTCGTAGAGCAAGATATGCTCATTTCTTTACCACATGGCAAATCTGCCCTATAGGCCCTCTTATCGTTCATTCAACTTCCACGAATATTCATAATTTTTTTATATCATAAATTTATATGATATTTCACCCAACATCAGTAAAAATATTGAAAAGTACAAAATTAAAGTTTTATAATTTTTAAGGTTCGTTTGCTATGTCAACCAAAACACCGAACACATGGCGGGCATATTTTCACCCTTAGGGCAGATTTCATACCCGAATTTTAAACTCTCACCAAAGACCCATTTATTGGTATTTTCACATGATTTTCGGATATGTCATACATACATGAGTCCAGGTTAATCTCCAATTGGAATCAATCAATTCTAGTTAGTATACAAAATATATGGAAGTTTGAATAAACAAAGTTTCTAAACAAAGCAATTTTAGGGTTTTGTACATTCAACTTAACTTAAACTTGCATATATCCATACATATGCACCCAAGCATGAAAGGTCAATAAAAAATCAAGGATTTATATCATATAAATCATAAATGAAAGAAAAATAGCAAGATTCATGGTTGGAATTACCTTAGGGGCTTTTACATAATTTTCTATGATTTTTTTTTGAATGTTTCTTCTCACTTTCTTCTTCCTAACCCTCACAATTGTTTTTCCTCAACTTAAAACTCTCCACAAACTGAGTTTTCTGAAGAAAGGAGGATATCTCAAGGGTTTAAGTCGGGCAAAACAACCTCCACCTCCAACCAATCAATTTATAACATGTGGCATCATATAAAACAAAATATCATTTAAGGCTAAATGACTACTTTAGCCCCTGTTCGTAAAAAGACAATATCTTCCCACTCGGATGTCTGTTCGATGGACCGTTTGTTGTGTTACAACCCTAACTCATATATATACAAATATCTAGTTTACACCTCAAGTCAATTATTATGTCATAAAGGTCAAAACTAGTCTTAAACTTGAACATTCCTACCGAAAACTTCAAAATTTCACATTTGTAACTAGTTTGATTCTTCATGTTTTATTAAGGTAGGATTAGACTAAACATAATCAATTAACATTATATATACTAATAACATATTATACATATCACACAAGCTAATCATGATTTAAATATAATTTATCATAATTATATTCGGGTTGTCACATAAGGGGTGTTATTACAGTTCTTAGAAAAATTAAGGGGCACCAAGTATAATTATTTTGTTTTGTTCTTTATATATCTCGGGAATGTTATTTTATAAAATTAATCACATTTAATTACTATCATTAGCGTCTTTTCACACTAATCAAGAAACACAGTTTCCACAACACGTTAAGCTACCAATTCTCCGCGTTTATGGAGTGACTTTGATCCATAACTAAAGGTGCGTCTGGTCCTAGCCTTTGGATAAGATTAAGCAAAATAGATATATTCATGCATATCCACCTTTTGTTTTTAATTACTTAAGTCTTAACACATGTTTTTTCTTACACTGAAGTCTCTCTTTCTTAACGTATATTTTATTTTCAATAATGTGTTCAATGAATTTTGTAGTATACACATGAATTATTTTATTTGTTTTTTTTGTAGAGAATGTTATCATTTGTACGTAAAATCTTATAATGTATGCACAAATTTTGGTGATTTACACGTGTTAGATTGTGTATACTCTAATTACGGGCATAAATGAGTCGAGTCGAACTGCAGAATGCTCAATCTTGATTTGGAAATCTTAACGTGTACAAGTTTAGTTCGTTTATATCACGATTCAAGCTCAAACAAGATTTTATCCTACCGCGCATGAGTCGAGATGGAGTAACTTTGTATTTTTGTACAATTTTATTATGATTATTGGTGACCTAGTCAATATCAATAAGGTAACGAGCTTAAAAATATGTTCAAACTAGGTTTGTTTATTCTACGAAACAAACTGGATCGCACTTTTATTTTACGGACACAAGTATCTTGGCTTATTTTCCAGCTTTAACCCCAACATACAAGGTATAAATTAATTGGTGAGAGATCTTAGAGTCCGAAAAATTATGTGGTTTAGAGCAAAAAAAATATTAATCAAGGACTAAAATGAACAAATCTCTTTAATATTAATCAAGGACTAAAAAAATATTAATCAAGGGCTTGGATTAAATCATTTTATGAAATTTAAGGGTGTGAAATTGTGACACCTAAGACATAATTCATTTAACTCCCCTTTCAACTTGAACCCCCCCCCCCCCCCCCCCCAAATAAACCTCATTCATTCTACTCGGTTCTAACTATCAACTCTCTGACTTTCACCTCTATTCCCTCCGTTCTCTCTCCACACTTGTCGTGTCACCCCACTTAATCGTGCTACGACTCAGGTATTATACACACTGTAATCTAGGGCACTGCGTTTAGAACATTTTGATTCAATACTACATTATATATGACACTTTATTTAGAACACTTTGATTCAATATTACATTATATAGGTTTCATATATGGTTAAGCCACTGTAATATAGTTTTTTTTTTTTTAATTTAGAACAACATTCCCCCTAATTTAAGGTACTTCATTTTTCTTTTTCTAAACTAGGCCATTTATTTATACAATAATATAAATGAAACTACTAAGTACTCATTTGAAACCTATGGTTTTAGACAATTTAGGGCATTTGGTGTTTTGAGGTAAATTATAATCAATGGTTTTTCTATGTTTAAAACCCAATAGGTATTTGAACAAAGGGTTGGAATTTTTTTTGTCTGGTATATTTAATAAATATGCCACTCTTTGCCTTAAAAATAATTTGGTTGCTTATAATACATTTGCCACAAGTTTGTATAGAGTCAATGTTGTTTATACAAAATACATAATGGACTATTGATTATTGTCGTTCATTTTTATAAACTAGTTTAGGGCATTTAGTGTGACACCTAGCCCAATTAAATACGAGTGATTAGGCCTTTATTGAATTAAAACAGGATTTATAAATTGATTCATTCTCAGCATCACTGTCGAAAAACAAATTAATTACTAATCACCTATTAGTTAATTAAGCCAGTGTCAAATTTTATCTTGCATTAAATAGATAAATAATAATATGCGGAAAAACTGAATTACAACATTTACACAATACTAGAGTCCAAAACATCTCAAGTAAATAAATAAATAAAGTCTTGCCAAATAAACCATCGGCTAAGAAACCTCAAACCAAATAACGAATCCAACTAATAAGAATATCTAAATACAAGTTTGAAACTGAAATACTGAATGAATAAAGTCTCAAATGGGGCCAACATGCCCAAATGCAAATACTGGAATAAACTCATACGTTAGGAATGAAATGATAGATGAGTCTAATAAAAACTCTGCAAGCCTCCACAGCGATGCAGCTATACGTCCCTCGAAGGAATAATTAAGTTTGGCATCCATATGGTTGAACATCTAAAAGGTTTTGAAAAGATTTTATAGCAAGGGTTAGAACCCAAAACATTTTGAAAATATTTAGCAAGTAATTTATCGCAATTTAAAACCAGTTATTGATTACACCTGTTAGGTTCACGTACACTTTCTTGAGTTTCCTCACCTCTCAAATATTGTGCACGCCTAACATTTATACTTATCCCACCTATCTATCTACCCAAGCTAACTCGACTTAAGTATTTCTGAATATGAATACATCTCTGTATCCGTACCGCCCATACAATACTTCACACGTTAGTTAGCGTTTCTCATACGTTATAATAGTTGAAATTACCATTTCACTTATATTCTTATTATTCAATTAATTAAGTTTCACTACTTAATTCAGTCTTTAGATATATACTATCTAACTTTCTATCGTCATACGTAAGTAGAATATTCTTATTGGTACATATATATTTATCTCGGTAATATATATCATTACGGTGTCTCTCAAAAGGACCACCGTGAAGCATGGGCATACTCTGTTATCAGTTCGAGTACCTCTCGTACTAAATAGGGATAAATGGTTCGGTACATCTCCTCGAACCTAAAATCAAATAACAAGAAGTAGAGGAGAATATAGTTCTAAATTTTTAGACTACGCACATACCTAACGTACCCAAACTACACGCTGGACACGTTAATACACGATAAATAGTGAGCCACCTTAAGTTCTATGTTCTGGGGAACAAATTCATACCTCCCTCTAATCGGCAAGGTGGGATCGCCCACTGCACGGGAACTTCCATGATAGCAGCTAACGTAGGTATGTTAACATATATCATCAATCATATAATGGGTAGACACACAACCTATATATATTAAAAATGTTTTCACACAACCTAATTATCATCATTTCTACGTAGTATATATCACTTCAATACTCACCGTACATTCAATTTACGATTATTCTCACTATCGCATTTAATGGAGTATTATTCTCTACTTTAAGGGTCCTAGTTACCCCTTAGTTTATTTCAGTAGCTAAGTCTCCCTTACCCTACTGGTCCATACCATAAGCTCACTCATGCTTTCTCGTAATTACACTCTCACTCTCTTGAATTAATTACATTATCATTTAATCCCATTTAATCATCGTCTTAGTTCTCTCGATAAGACTTGATCCCTTAACCATATCATGGCCTACTGCAATATAATGAATCCCTCATTATATTCTAACAATGTCCCAAAGGTTTTCTCGATAAAAATTTAGGAGTTCTAGGCTTAAAAGGGAATTTTTCATGTTTTCTAGGAAATCGAATTGATTCTCCAGGAGGCCGAATCGATTCACCTTGCCGAATCGACTTGCCTCTTGACCGAATCGATTCGAAAACCTGCTGTGTCATCTTCTTCCTTACACAAGTGCGTTTTTCACCATTTTTACTCCCATAACTTACATGATTCTTCACCAAACTTGAAACCAATTGTCCCTAACTGTTTCTACATGCATTAAGATGATTTCTAATGTAAACACAACATTAAAACCTTATAATTTTCATTCAAGAATTGATTGAATTATCTAAACCTCAAAAACTCTTGGTTTCTATATTCTCCATTAATATTCAACATAAACCCAGATTTAATTCAAGGATAATAATACATAATCTCTAATTTATTATCCTCTATAGATATCCAATCTTTCTACATGCAATTCCTACCCAAACATACATTCAAATTATTGTTTTCTTCCAAGAATCTCAATTTAATCAAAATATAATGAAACTCTAATAACATGGGTATTATAACCTCAAAAATATTGCAAATAAACAATTGCCTTTGATCATTATGGTATGATTTCATGGTTGGGATGATGGATTGATGATCTTCTCTTCCAATCCTCACTCTAAACTTGGTTGTGGTGCAAGAACACACTTTGATTCTTCAAGAACTCTCCCAAAAGCTCTAGGAATGGTCTCTCCTCCCTCTCTAATGACCTATTTTTGTTCTTGTGCTTCTAAACCTAGACCCTTCTATCTAACATCTGATATAAGGCTAAAAAATTTGTAGTTCTCTTTACCCTATTTTACAAAATGAACAAAATGCCCCCTTAGTGTGCCGTTTTAGTCCAAAAATGCTCCGGAATCAAAATAACACCCTCAGATATACTATTTTGACTGTTTTGACCCTTTCGGAATCATCCGTGACCTCGAAATCATCATCCGAGTCACTCTACATAATCCTCCCATCAATACCTCAAATAAGTCAACACGCGACTCCCAGTTGAGATAAATCTAATTACGCCAATATCACTCGATATTATGCGTAAGAATTTCCATACATTATTTTCTATTCACTTGTTAAATTAAATTCATAATATTAATCATTATCTCACTATAGATTAATATTTAATAATCACATTATTACTCAATTCAATTAAATTACTTCTCTCGTGCAATTTAAAATAAACCTAATTAATTACCGAATTAATTAAATTCAAATACTTAGAAAATACGGTACGGGGTGTTACATACTTCCCCCCTTACAAAGGATTTTTGTCACCGAAATTCAGTCATACCCATGGTAAACAACTCTAGATACTACTCTCGCATGTTATCATCCCACTCCTAAGTAGACTCGTCAACGATGTGGTGTCACCACTGAACTATGACTAGTGGCACCACCGTGACACCCCGCCTAATAAAATACAGGGCGATCAGTCCTTTACCAAATTTGAAACAAAATGTTCAGTTGGTTCATTCTTAGCATCATTGTCAAAAAACTTATACAAATATTAATCACCTAATATAGAATTAAGCTAGGCGTCAAAACATTTTCCTTTTTACACATAACCAAATAAAACCAATTTTCAATTTAATTATTAAAATATAAACCATTCATGATACACAAGAACATACTAAATACTGAATATGAATCAAACACTAATATAAATAATATTGGGTAAAACCTACCAGTCCCAAATTTTAATTCACAGACTCATAGTAAAATCCATTTAACTAAAAGAACGATAAAGTAAACTGAATAATAACTCTGATAAAAACTAGGAATGGGCGACACATGCCCTAATTGGGATGTTTAGATAACTGAATGGGAATGATAGATGCATCTAATGCAAGGACCTACAACTTTCACAACAACTATAGCACGTAAAGCAATCTAAATATCTAGTTCTGGTATCCCTGTGGCTGAGCACCTGATATAATACATATATATAGCAAAAGAGAGAAGAATTGCAAGAAACGGATCAGAGCCCGATGTTTTAAAAATATTTAGCAAGTATTTAAAACTGCAATGAAGCAAGTATTATGTGCATGTTAGATATCACACTCTCACATGAGATTCTCACATCTCTTCTATTGTGCACGCCTAACGTACATCTAACCCATACTAGTTATGCTACCCGACCTAACTAGTTCGAAATCATAATATCACCATCTATTTTCTCCAGTAGTGTAATCGCATCACCCATACTATACATTAAAGAAATAGTTTATCTCACATAACTAAAAATTCCATTATTCACCATTCGAATGGTTAATCTTTTACCTACTCAGATTAATTTATTTCTCATTTATACAAAATATACTAATTTCACAAAGTAGAGTGTTCCCAATTCTTTTCATAAATATATAGTCACATCACCCCTATATATATATATATATATATATATATATATATATATATATATATATATATATATATCAATCCTGCACCCTTAGGTTAGCACCACTTGGTGCAAAGCATTTTATTATTATCACTATATATACCAATTTCACATAGTAGAAATATTTACAAGTTCTAATATACATATATACATATATTCACATCATCCCTATACATATATATACTGTTTTTGCACCCCCGAGCTAAGACCCATTAGCGCCCCTAACCATAATAATCCTGCACCCTCGGGTTAGCACCCATTAGTGCACTTAATAAAAATCTCATATAATAGGTATACACACATCCTATTAAAGATTCATAGGTATTCACCCAACCGAAATTATATACATCTTATACGTATTTTATTCTCATCACTACATATGGTATTTTTAAATGCAATTACTATCACTCATGTAATTCTTGTACCCCTGGGTTATCACCCATTAGTACACTTAACAATCATAGTATATAATATGCATACACACATCCTATTAAAATTCATAGGCATTTACCCCACCTAATTATATACTTCTCATACGTATTTTAATCTCATCACTACGTATAATATATTTAATTTGATTACTATCGCTCATGTAATCGCCAAGGCCAAAATACCGCTCCAATTATTTAAAGTATTATTTCCCAAATACTTCCTAAAAATTCTGCACTAGGCTAAGTCCATCAAATAACAGTTTTCCCACTCAAATTAATTGTGTAACTTAATTTGGGGTAAAAATGGAAATTCCCAAAAATTTGAACCTGTCGCTCGAACCAGAATGGGATGTCGCTCGAACGACAACCACGTGTCATTCGAATGACTTCGCGCGAGATCCTTATCTCGTGCGAACGACCTACGCATGACTTCGCGCGAGACTCTCTGTCTCGTCTTCTTCCCCAAATTTTCAGTATTTTCCCACCATTTTCACCTCTAAAGCCTCTATTTTTCAATCCCAAACGCCTAAAAAACAAATCCAATTGATGCTCAAATATATTTAGATGATTTCTAACAACCTAGAATCATTAAATCCTCACATACATCAATAAATTTCGAAATCCCCAAATTAAACCAATAAAACCCTAGTTCTTCCAATTTCAATTCAAGAACCATTTTAACCCAGATTTGTTCATGGAAAATTATCATAAATCCGTGAATGTAATCCTATCTACATGAAGGAATTTAATCTCTTAAAATTTATATCCCAAAATAAATCAAATCATCAAATTTCCATCAAATTAATTCTCATAAATTTGAGGGGTTATCACCTACTCTAACATGAACATAGTTATTACTAAAACACGCAAGTAATAAATACTTGCCTCGAATATGATGGTTTTATCCGTTGGTGATGTTGGTATAGACACATTCCTCTCTTTGCGATCTACGCGATGGTGGTCTCGGTGGTGGAAGATGATGCCTAAAAGCTTTGGCTCTTTGGAATTTGCTATCCCTCACTCTCTGTGACTCTCTCTTGAGTTATGTGAATGTGAGCCTTTATTTCTCCCACATAACTGATAGAAAAACTCCCAATTTTCGTCCATTTAATTTCTCCAAAAATTAAATTTTCAAAATTACCCCTAAGGGGTATCAGTTTGGCCTAAAATCTCCCGGAGTCCATATAAAATACTCGGGTAGAGTTTTCTGACTATCTCGACCCTACCGGACTCAAATACGCACTCAAAATTACCACACGAGTTACTTAAAAATAATCTCCCTGTATATTCTATTCAATTAGTCCCGACACGACTCACACGCATGTCCCGACTTAATATACCAAACTACCGTATATTTCACTCTCAACAATTTATCAAATTTCATAATTCCATATTACATATCACAAAGTAATATTCAATAATTCTCAACAATAATTATTAACCCTTGGCACGCTAGTTAATAATTATTTTAATCCGGATTAATAAACAAATACATTTCTCGCATTTTAATTGAATTAATCCAACAATAATAATTAATCACATAATTATTCCCATAATAATAATTAATCACATCATTATTTAAATCATAAAAAATATGGGGTGTTACATACTTCCCCCTTACAACGGAATTTTGTCCCAAAATTCGAAAAAAGTATACCAGGTACAAACAATGCTGTAAAAATATTGCACATCGCATCCTTGCGCTCCCAAGTAAGCTACTCTGTACCACCCATAGAGTACGCTATCGAGTACCCTTAATAATGGACACTTCATGTGTTTATTTTACACTCCAGGTTACCCTGTCACATAGGCTCTTGCCCAAGCCTTACCACTTAAGTTTCAGTACTTAAACTTTATTTTAGATATTCACTATATAGCCTTCTACTATTGCACCTTAGTAGATTTATCCTGTCTTCGGATACATACGACCTCATCTCATGTCGTTCGTATGAGTAAATTAATTGTGCCATATATATTTCACACACAATATACATGATAATCACAACTCTTCCCCATTATTTGCAGTTATAGCTGGTCCCCCACCTCTAACTATCGAGTAAGACATAACCAAGTTCACCGTGCCATACCTCTACCGGTACTCTGCCCAAATGTGATTTCATAGGAGTTATTGAACACACTCCACTAGTGGAAGGTACTGCTATCATCCTCCCTGAAGATTTGAGGGTGCACATAAAATTTGCTCTCCTGCATCCGATTAGACCGCTTGTCCTGCCCATCCATCTGTGAATATTAGGCCGTACTCAATCGCATTTCAGTACCTATAATCTCCCCATCTTAGCTACATGAGAAGATCCTTTGGGATACTCCCCCATTCTCTAGTGGAAGAAGCCCCTACTGGTTTCGGATTGTCCACCCTTTTCCCAACAGTCAGGTGACCCACTGCAAGACTAACCTTGCAATATTACTCTACATCTTAACCCTTCACCACAGTTATTTGGAACCTGATACATTTTATACTCTCTTCAATGTACTTCTAATCGTGATGCATGTGACTTTGCCACACCGCGTGACACAAATCTTGAAACGTAAGTCTCTGACAAATCTTACGGAATAAGATTCAGCTTACCTGACTTTATGTTATCGAATTCACATGATAATCATAATCCACTACTTGATTCAATCACCTAGGGCGCCCATACACCCTATGCCTTGTGCATCATTATACAATTGACATGTAATTTTCTTACTTCAATTCTTGCATACTTGGTATGCTGAGGTAGTAGGGGTGCACTCAACCACCCCACTAGCCATAACTTAATCACTTCTTCAGCGGCATCATTGCTCTATTCATAATGATACTAAGACTAAGCGACTCTACTGGACTTAAGTCATAATGGAATTATCAACTCTTAATTATATTCTTTTATGTGGACAATAACCAATGTACAAAACTTAAGTACTATCGACCAAACTTCTCTCCAACTCCCGACTTTCACTAGTTTCATGCGTGGGATGTCTCGCAAAGCAAAATCCAAACAAGGAACCCCCCTGATACATTACTATCTAACCTAGTCGGTTGTCGAGATCCGTAAGGCCTTCAGTCCATACTATGTACTTTTCCACGATCTCTGTATTTTGACATAAAAGTCTACTCGTCCACTCTCATGACCCAAAAAAAATGTAACATGAAGCATGGCGCTCTTACTATCCTAAGTACTTGGGACTATAAATATATAGCGAGCTATATTCCGCTGCTCGATAAAGAACACAATGTATCCTAAGTCTTATCAGTCAAATAAATTCCTACGCACCGGAATCACATATAATTACGCAACATACTCGCTGAGGCCTACAATACCATGAAATTTTCATATATACATATATCTGGGCCTAACCCTATTTCAGGTGGCGCCTCACAAAACAAAAATTTCTTCCCCCGGAGTACCCGACACGATAGTCATAACACTAAATTTACTATCGTTCAAACATACGGTAATTAATCACTACACATTACCATAATATACTCTACTAATGCTAACTCAATGCAGTAGTAAATTATAAGAACAAAATATACCCTTAAAGCCCACCTGGTTCACTCTCGGGAGACATCAAAATGCTCCGCTATCAACGAGAAATACGTTTATAACAAGACTGTTATAACTAACGTTCCCACTCAAACTCGACCCGCATGCGAGTTTTAGGGTTTTCAATTTACATATAAGTTGTGACACACCCGTGTCACTAGAATTTTTCCTTTATTCTCAAGGAAGAATTAAAACTCACCATTCTCGCCAAATCACGGGGTCTCAAAATGTGGCTGCCAACACGACCCATGAACATCTGCAATTGTTATACATCTAGGATTTCATCCAATAGCTGTCCTCTCTCATCGCGAACAATTTATTCCATCATGTGGATTTCACGCCCATTATTGAAACGCTGCCCTAAAATCTCTAGGCCTCAATTATGGCTTTTCTGAACTCCCGTTTACATCTCGGGCCCCGTCGACCCTGACATACTATATGTTACTCTTAACAAAGACTCCACTGGTCCAGCCTGAACCCATCCCTCTCGGTTTTTAAATTTCCATGGCTAATTCTCTTTACCCAAATCCTTTCACTGGAAGTCTCACTCCTCCAGTTGTTATGCCAACTGGCATGATTTACCATTTCTAATCTTTTCGGTCTCACTTCTCAATTGTGGACACATTTAACACTTGTATTTATACTTTCTTCACATAGGGAAACTTCATGAGACATTCCCCCGTCACTGATCCCACTGACCATTTTGGAATGTCCTTCCCTCAGACTGGAAGTCTTAACTCACAATTTTTCTTCCGTTGTCCCTTTGGCTACGCTGGCCTTTCGGAACTCTAGTTGGCCTCCACAGCCTAGATTGACTTCATCGTCACTTTATAGGAAGTTAAACAATCGAAATCATCTAAATGAGTTCCCTATTGGGTACACTCTCATGTGGTGTCTTACTAACACCGTTAAGTTCAGTTTTGCCTTTCGACCAGATTCTCAACCCTTCTGGCTCATTTCTTCTGGAAATACTGCAATAACTAGTAATCGTATAAACTTGACGACATCAACATTAGTCATCCTAACTGGATTTCTCATCCATGCTTGTATTCTACTCACAGGCCCTGTATCAACTATATACCCTTTGGATAATTTATGCCCTTCTGCCAGGTACAAAGTTCACTATATAATTCAACCTTTCTCTCACGATCAGTCTTTAGCTTACACACTATGCTAAGTTTTAAATTTTCACTTACAACTCTATTACAACATCGAATGGAAGATCTCACGGTCAACTAATACCCAAATTTCTCTTCAAATTTCAAACACACTTTCTACACGTGGTGATTGATTATAATCACTTTATGTCTCTCCTAAGAGCTACCAATTTAATTCCAAATTTAATTTTGAGTGTCGTAACACTTCACTATACACAATTGCCTTTGGATTTTCTACTTCCGTTGGCCTTTTACACTTTCTCTCTTTCTTTTCCACATCTTCACTGATGGTTTTCAAAAGAGTCCCTCTGATTTCTCCCTTGTCGATTATGCTAGGTGGTCTTGAAGTCACTCCACCATTATCTACGACTATGCCCTAGGAATCTAATGTTCCCGAGTGAAGATCCCATTATCACTTGTTTAAGCAATACTTATGGTGATATTTATCACAATCATCATTCTCAAATTACTTTATGTCTTCTGTCGAATTTCTTCTCATTGAGTCCTTCTTACGGCCTTCGTTGGTCGTTTTAAAATGTTCGATGTTCGAATCACATAAAATTTTGTATAATGAGTCACATCAATTATAATTTGCAGCAGGAGAACATAAGTCGCATACTTAAGGGAACACAATAATCCTATCATAAGGCTCTACATCAAAGAACGCTACGTTGAAACGTAATAAACCGTAGAGACCCTAAAAGACTCTAGAACCTGATGCTCTGATACCATCTGTGACACCCCACCCAATAAAATATAGGGTGATCAGTCCTTTACCAAATTTAAAACAGAATGTTCAGTTGGTTCATTCTTAGCATCACTGTCGAAAAACTTATAAACATATTAATCACCTAATATAGAATTAATCTAGGCGTCAAAACATTTTCCTTTTTACACATAACCAAATAAAACCATTTCTCAATTTAATTATTAAAATATAAACCATTCATGATATACAAGAATATACTAAATACTTAACATGAATCAAACACTGATATAAATAAGACTGGGTAAAACCTCCCAGTCCCAAATTTCAATTCACAGACTCATAGTAAAATCCATCCAACTAAAAGAACAGTAAAGTAAACTGAATAATAACATTGATAAAAACTAGGAATGGGCGACACATGCCCTAACTAAGATGTCTAGATAACTGAATGGGAATGATGAATGCGTCTAATTCAAGGACCAACAACTTCCACAACAGCTGCAGCACGTAAAGCAGTCCAAATCGCTAGTTCTGATATTCCTGTGGCTGAGCACCTGATATAATACATATATATAGCAAAAGAGATAAGAATTGCAAGAAACGGGTCAGAGCTCGATATTTTAAAAATATTTAGCAAGTATATAAAACTGCAATGAAGCAAGTATTATGTGCATGTTAGATATCGCACTCTCACATGAGATTCTCACCTCTCTTCTATTGTGCACGCCTAATGTACATCTAACCCACATTAGATATGCTACCCGACCTAACTAGTTCGAAATCATAATATCATCATCTACTTTCTCTAGTAGTGTAATCGTATCGCCCATACAATACGTTAAAGAAATCGTTTATCTCACATAACTAAAAGTTCCATTATTCACCGTTCGAATGGTTAATCTTTTACCCACTAAGATTAATTTATTTCTCATTTATACAAAATCTACTAATTTCACAAAGTACAATGTTCCCAATTCTTTTCATAAATATATAGTCACATCACCCCTATATATATATATATATATATATATATATATCAATCCTGCACCCTTAGGTTAACACCACTTGGCGCAAAGTATATTATTATTATCACTATATCTACCAGTTTCACACATTAGAAATATTTACAAGTTCTTATATACATATATACATATAGTCACGTCATCCCTATACATATATATACTATTTCTGCACCCCCGGGCTAAGACCCATTAGCGCCCCTAACCATAACAATCCTGCACCCTCGAGTTAGCACCCATTAGTGCACTTAATAACAATGTCATATAATAGGTATACACACATCCTATTAAAGATTCAAAGGTATTCACCCAACCTAAATTATATACATCTCATACGTATTTTATTCTCATCACTACGTATGGTATTTTTAAATGCAATTACTATCACTCATGTAATTCTTTTACCACCGGGTTATCCCACATTAGTACACCTATCAATCATAATCTTGTACTCCCGGGTTATCACCCATTAGTACACTTAGCAATAATATTCTTGTACCCCAGGGTTTTCACCCATTAGTACATTTAACAATAATATTCTTGTACCCCCTAGTTATCACCCATTAGTACATTTAACAATAATATTCTTGTACCCCTGGGTTATCACCCATTAATACATTTAACAGTAATATTCTTGTACCCCCGGGTTATCACCCATTGGTACATTTAATAATAATATTCTTGTACCCCCGGGTTATCACCCATTAGTACACTTAACAATCATAGTATATAATAGGCATACACACATCCTATTAAAATTCATAGGCATATACCCCACCTAATTATATACTTCTCATACATATTTTAATCTCATCACTACGTATAATATATTTAATTCCATTACTATCGCTCATGTAATCGCCAAGTCCAACATACCGTTCCAATTATTTAAAGTATTATTTCCCAAATATTCCTAAAAATTCTGCATTAGGCTAAGTCCATCAAATAGCAGTTTTCCCACTCAAATTAATTATGTAACTTAATTTGGGGATAAAAATGGAAATTCCCAAAAATTTGAACCTATCGCTCGAACCAGAATGGGTTGTCGCTCGAACGACTGCCACGTGTCCTTCGAACGACTTCTCGTGAAATCCTTATCTCACGCGAACGATCTACGCGTGACTTCGCGCGAGACTCTCTTTCTCGTCTTCTTCCCCAAAATTTCAGCGTTTTCCCACCATTTTCACCTCCAAAACCTCTATTTTTCAATCCCAAACGCCCAAACAACAAATCCAATTGATACTAAAATATATTTAGATGATTTCTAACAACCTAGAATCATTAAATCCTCACCATACATCAATAAATTTCGAAATCCCCAAATTAAACCAATAAAACCCTAGTTCTTCCAATTTCAATTCAAAAACCATTTTAACCCAGATTTGTTCATGTAAATTTATCATAAATCCGTGAATGTAATCCTATCTATATGAAGGAATTTAATCTCTTAAAAATTCAATTTCAAAATAAATCAAATCATCAAATTTCCATCAAATTAATTCTCATAAATTTGAGGGGTTATCACCTACTCTAACATGAACATAATTATTATTAAAACACGCAAGTAATAAACACTTACCTCGAATATGATGGCTTGATCCGTTGGTGATGTTGGTATAGACGCGTTCCTCTCTTTGCGATCTACGCAATGGTGGTCTCGGTGGTGGAAAATGATGCCTAAAAGCTTTGGCTCTTTGGGATTTGCTCTCCTTCACTCTCTGTGACTCTCTCTTGAGTTATGTGAATGTGAGCCCTAATTTCTCCCACGTAACTGATAAAATAAACTCTCATTTTTCGTCCATTTAATTTCTCCAAAAATTAAATTTTCAAAATTACCCCTACGGGGTATCGGTTTGGCCAAAAATCTCTCGGAGTCCAAATAAAATATCTGGGTAGAGATTTCTGAATATCTCGACCCTCACGGACTCAACGGCGCACTCGAAATTACCATATGAGTTACTTGAAAATAATTTACCTTTATATTCCATTCAATTAGTCCCGACACGACTCACACGCGTGTCCCGACTTAATATACCAAACTGCCATATATTCCACTCTCGGCAATTTATCAAATTTCATAATTCTATATTACATATCACACAGTAATATTCAATAATTCTCAACAATAAGTATTAACCCTTGGCACTCTAGTTAATAATTATTTTAATTCGAATTAATAAACAAATAAATTTGTTGCTTTTTAATTGAAATAATCCAACAATAATAATTAATCACATAATTATTCCCACAATAATAATTAATCACATAATTATTTAAATCATCAAAAATACGGGGTGTTACAACCACCTTATACCGTAGCTTACGCTCACTACGATCCAGAATATCCACGTGTGTCTCCTCAAATGAGACGTCTGGATATAAATCAATATCCTCGAGTGGAACGTGCGAGAAATCTACCTAGCTCATCCTGTACTTCTTCAATGACGCTATATAGAACACAACGTGTAACCGTTGAAGGTGCTCTGGTAAATCCAGCCTGTAAGCTACTGGTCCCACTCTCTCAATAATAGGGAAATGTCCCACACATCTCAGCGCTAGCTTCCCTTTCTTGCTTAATCTCATAACCCCCTTCATGGGAGATATATGAACCATCACGTAGTCCCCAACCTCTAACTCCATGTGCCTCCAGTTTGCATCAGCATAACTCTTCTACTGGTCCTGAGCTATTCGAATATGGCCCCAAATTAGCTATATCTTAGCAGTCATCTCCTGTATCATCTCTAGCCCCAATAACTTATTGTCCCCCACCTCTAACCAACAAGCGGGCGAACGATAAGGTCTTCCATACAACGCCTCAAATGGTTCCATACCGATGGTAAATTGTTAAGAGTTGTTATAAGCAAACTCTACAAATGGAAGATATCGTTCCCATCCTTCCCCAAAATCCAGGATGCACATCCAAAACATGTCCTCTAGCATCTGATTAACCCGCTTAGTCTGCCCGTCCGTTTGTGGATAATAAACGGTACTAAATCGCAAGTCTGTACCCATGGCCTCCTTAAAGTTATATCAGAAGTGAGACACAAATATCTTATCTCTATTAGAAACAATGTTAATCTGTACCCCATGCATCTTAACTATCTCATTAATGAATAATTGCGTGTACTAACTCATCTCGTAGTTAGTGAAGATCGACAAGAAGTAGGCCACCTTGGTCAATCGATCCAATATCACCCAAATGGAATCTTGACCCCTCTGTGATGTCGACAACCCTATAATAAAGTCCATTGAGATGCTCTCCCACTCCCACACGGGAATCTCCAAGCGCTATAGCATCCCTGAAGGTCTTTGATGGTCAACTTTCATAACCTGACAAGTAACACAGTTCGACACAAACTCTGCTATGTCTCTCTTCATTCCTACCCACCATTACTATCTCCTTATATCCTGGTACATCTTATCTCCATCGGGATGTACCGTAAACCTAGAACCATGGGACTCAGTCATCACAGCATGCCTCAAATCCTCATAATTAGGCACAACTAATATCCCATTAAAATGTAGGCCTCCCTCCGAGATGATCGAGTAAGACTCCGCACCCTTAGTTAATAACTATCACACCCTGTCTTGATAGAAATGATCCTCTGGCTGCACTTTTACTACCCGCATCAAAGTCTCGAGAGTCATAGGTAACAGTGTTATAAATGCTCTGGCAACCTCATCATCATGTCTAAACTCACTCCACTTTTCCTTCCAGATCTCTGCCAACTCCCTAGTGGATCTCCGGCTCAACGTTAGCCTTACCCAGATGATATTGTATATAAAACTGGTAGTCCTTCATGAATTCTACCCATCGCCTTGGCCTCATGTTCAGATCCTTTCGTGTGAAGAGACGCTGAAGTGACTTATGATCCGTGACCAATGTAATCTTCTATCCCAATAGATAATGTCTCTATATCCTCAGAGAAAATACCACCACTACAAACTCAAGGTCGTGGATGGGGTAATTCTTCTCACGGGGATTAAGATTTTGAGACGCATTAGTTATGGCCCTCTCCACCTATTGTAATACACCCCCAAGTCCCTTTAGGGATGCATCCGTGTAGACTCGATACTCCACCCCACTCCTAGGTAATGCAAGAACTGGTGCTGACGTCAACTTGTCCTTTAGCTCATCGAAGGACAGCTGACAGTGTTCACTCCACACAAATGGTACCCCCTTACGAGTCAGCTTCGTCAATGGACCCGCAATCTTCAAAAATCCCTTAATAAAGTGGTAATAATACCCGACCAAACCCCAGAAGCTACGAATCTCCGTCGGTGTCATGGGTCATCCCCACTCCCTCACCGCTGATACATTACTTCGATCCACTACAATACCTCTATTAGATATGATGTGGCCAAGAAACTGCGCCTACCATAGACAAAATCCACACTTCTGAAATTTGGCATACAATGGATGGTCCTGAAGTGTCTGTAAGATCCTACGCAGATGTTCCGCATGCTCCTCCTCAGTACGAGATTAAACCAAAATATCTTCTATAAATACGATCATGAAATGGTCCAAAAACTCCCTGAATAATCTGTTCATGAGATTCATGAACACTGCTTACACATTGGTGAGACCAAACGACATCACCTTGAACTCGTATGACCCATACCGCGACCAAAAAAGCAGTCTTAGGAACATCCTCGTCCCAAATGCACGACTGGTGATAACTCGATCTCAAGTTAAGCTTTGAGAAGTACGTCGTCCCATCAAACGATCAAATAGGTCCTCGATCCTCGATAATGAATATTTATTCCGTATCGTGACCTTGTTCAGTTCCATGTAATCCACATACAAGCGAAGCGAACCATCCCTCTTATTCACAAATAATATCGAAGCATCCCACGACGATGTACACCACCAAATGAAACCCGACCCAAGAGCTGCTAAATCTTCTCTCCCAACTCTCGCATCTCCGATGGGGCCATGCGGTAAGGTTCTCAAAAAATCAGTCTTATAGTTGGTGCTAAGTCAATCACAAACTCGATCTCTCGACTGTGTGGTAACGCTGGTATCTCCTGAAATACATCCTCGAAGTTCCTAACCATTGGAATCGAGTCTAAAGGAATCATTATCTCCTTTGAGGTCTTATCCTCAATATAATATAAGTGGGTGTCCGACCCTCCCTCAAGAAGAGGCATCTCCACTAAGAACATCTCCTGTCCTGGGATGGAGAACACTATGGTTCTTTCATAATAGTCTACCATTGCCTTGTATCCTGCCAATCAATCCATACCCAGAATCACATCGTACCCCTCTATGTCTAACACTAGAAGGTCTACCGCTAAGCTCAGTCTCCCTATCATGATATCAACTCCTCAACAAATCGAGTGTATCGGTGAACCACTAACCATCGGTGACTCTACACACATAAGGAGACTGTTAGCGGTCTCTGATAACCCAATAGCTTTAGTAAATTTGGTCTTAATAAATGAATGCGATGCCCCAATATAAAAAATAATCCTACCCTCAAGCTCATGAATATGAAACGTACCCTCTATTGCTGGCAGCGCCTGAGTTGCAGGTGGCATCGGTATGTTCTGAATGCTATACACACGCTCGTAATGCATTTGTCCTTACTGTTGCAGAGGGGATGGTGGTGTTAGTGTTACAGGGGGTAAAGGAGCCTGTTGTCCCTATTGAGAAACCTACTATTGTCTCGTGCCCTATTGTGGGAAATCCCTCCTCTTGTGACCTTGCTGGGCACAGATGAAGCAGTGCCCCAAAAACTCTCTCCATCTCTGGCTCTACTGGCCCTGATACTGCTAGCCTTGATGGCTTCCCCTGGTTCCCTCGGCCTTGACGGACCTGAGGAGATTGCTGTTGATTTGGGCCCTGCTGACCCTAACTGTAACCCGAAAGAGCTGGGCTTGATAGAGGAGGTCCTTCATCCCGCGGTATACTTTTCGTCCTTTTACCTTTTGATTCTCTAATTTCTTTCTTGGTTTTTGATTGAATGATTTCATTCCTTTCTATTTTTCTCATATCACATCCGGGTGTCAACCACTTGCTGCTGTATGTTTGGGATCGGATATCTTCATTGACTGCTCATATTCGTGATGCGATTTTGGGGCCTTCTTTTTTGGTAACGTCTGCATCTTTTGAGAAAGGGTCTGGCTCGGGTAGTTGAGGTACGTCGTATCGCTGTTCGGGAAAGAGAATGTGCTGTAGGGAAGGAGATTCCTAGAGAGAGAGTAGAGAGGTAGAGAGAGAAAGAAAAAATATAGGTGGAAGGAGTGAGTGAGAGAGTGAGTGAGAGAGAGAGAGAGAGAGAGAGAGAGAGAGAGAGAAAATGCGAGTGGAGGATGAGTCTCGTTGTTATTTATTGTTTCCTACAAAAATTGATGTAATGCAACAATATATATCTATGCAATGAAGTTTTTGTTAATTTTATTGCCTTAGTGACTTAATGCGCATGCTATTTTTACTTTGCTGTTGAGATCGTAAAAAGAAATGATTTTGAGATAGTTTATTTAAAACAGGGTGAAATAAAGCATAAGAATAAGGAAATTTTAGAATAAAAATTTATTTTTATTGACTTTTTTTATTTTGATAAAAAAGGAAAAAAAGGAAATTTTCGAAAGTAGGGGGTTACCGATCGCCACACCCCTTATTCTGCCTATCAGCATGTCGGTCCAATACAATAAATCTAAGGCTTTGATTTCACTTTCTTCAATGGGTTAGTACTTGGAGGGGTAGGTTTCCCTCCGATTTCTTCAGGATTCTTTGTCTTTATTTGAGCCTTTCTAAGTATAAATAGAGGGTATGAGTGGAGTATTTCCACATTCCTTCTTCTTTCCAGTCTTTTGCTCACCATCTCTTGATTCGCGATATGGCTCTCCTTGGTAGTGTTGAACTTGCTAACTACCTTGATACTTTGGAGGTAATGTTTTCATACAATGTTGACTACGATGCTTTCTATATGCGTCGAGTCTCTTTATGGTGCAACCGGCCCATGGAGTGGAAAACTCTAATAGAAGCCATGAAATTTTGGTGCCTTGAATACCATGTGTTTCGCTTCGGGTTTGATGAGGTCTGTCCGACCTATGAGGAATTTCCTACCATACTAGGGATAAATCCTAGTGTTGCGGAGGCTATGCCTGAATTTTCCTAGTACCCTAGAGAGATATTAGCGATACTTCTCCATATTTTACCTTTGGCATCTAGACTACTGGTGGTGGGGGGAATGATCTCTCTTCCTGCTGTGTTGTATTCTGTGCATATTCAAGGTGTTGGAGATGCCGACTATGCTGGATCCATCATCCTGGGCATGGTTTCAAAACTATTGTTGGTGACGGGGGAGAAGTTGGTGGACTCTTAACTTGTAGCCATATTTCCTGGATGGCGTACCATTGTAATCCTATAGTGGTAATATTGGCGTAAAATCTGAATTATCTAGATGCCTGGCGGGAAGTCTGTTCTGATTTTCTCAGGGGTAGCCTTGTAATGATGTTCGTGTGGCTATTAGAGAGATTCCGTATGGTGGTCCCACCTGAGTATCCCTTGTTGTCCGAACCAAACTTATTTCCATGCCACTTCATTAGCGTAGGCATGGATATTAAAAGTTAGGAGAACTGGTTTGTGGATCACGGGGCTCGAGGCTTGCGCTGGTCAGTGCCTTGGTGGGGGAACTCCTGCCCATTCTGGAACTGGGGGAGTACCAGTATGTTTGGTTGGTTGGCCTCAGGCAGGCCACTTTTTACTTTTCCAGGCATTTCTTATGCTAATTTGCCTTGGAATAGATTGTTCCACCGTAGACATTGGATTTATTCCTGGTGGAGGACCTGACAGAGAGAATGCGCATGCGGCTTGACTCTTTGTGGGACAATCATCGACCATCATCTAGTCCTTCATAGTCTGCTGGGTGGGTCTGGTACATCTTAAGGGACTACATGAAGTGGTTATGGTGGAGGTTAGTTGCCAAGATGCTGGCGGTAGAGTCCGACCAATGGTGGTTCATCACTTTTGACACCATGGGGCGAGGTATCATGGTTTTCCCTAGGATGGTCCAAGCTTATCGTGCTACGGAGCGCCAACGAGATTCCGTTCAGGTATGGGAATTTTGGGGTCCCTAAGATATGGATAACGATGATGGGATTGTCTCCTTTGGCAGTTGTGGGTTGGGTTCCCTGAGAAGTTTATTGGTGAAGCTTTTGTATGGTGTTTGGTAGTGTATCTGGTTATTTTGGTTGTATTGTGTGGGAATAATTTTGGAAGATTTTTTTAGGTGTGGCTTGTTTTTGGGAAAGTAGGAGTAGGTTGGTAAGTGAATCATTTGACTCCTTACGCCGATGTAATTGTACCAAAAATTTTCAAATAATAGAATACAAAAGTTTTTGTCATTTAGTTGTGCCTCTTGATAAGTTTTGAATTTGAATTATCTTTACTAATCGATAAGGCATACATAATCCTTTTGTTCAGGTATATGTTAAAATGAAATGTCGTTCTCGGAGATAAGAAAATAACAACATTTTGTGTTAAATAAGGGGGTCGTGCTCATGTGATGCGTATAAGTTGCCTATGTACCTCTAGGGTTTTTAAAAAGTTTGGTTTTTTTTAAAGAAAAAAGGTTTTTAAAGAAAAAAAGGTTTTTGATGAGGCCCCACGTAGTTCTAGGTAGGGGGAAATGAAGATTTTTTTTAGAATAGAAGGGAGATGTGAAGAATCACAGCGCGTCGAGATTTTGGACTAGGGGTAGAGATTCTTGAGACAGTCCAGGTTGAATGGATGGACCATCTCCTCTCTATTAAGGTTGGAGAGCTAGTGGCACCACCTGATAGGATTTTTTTCATGATGTAGGGGTATCTCCAATTGCGCTTGAATTTCCCTCTGGGCTCCCAAATGGGTTTTACTATTTATTTAAGGGTTAAGTCCCCTTCTTGGACACCGCGGTCCTTGAATCTCTTGTTAGATGATCGCGCTATTCGGTGGTGGTCCCCTTATATGTGGTATAGATCTTTCAATCTACTTTTGTCTAAGAGTGATAACTCGTCAAGATGGATCTGATGCCAGTCTTCTTCACCGACTTTGCTTTCCAGCATAATGCATAGTGAAAGAATTCACAGCTCCACGGGTAGGACTGCTTTCATGCCATAAACTAGAGAGTAAGGGGTGGCCGCAATAGATGATCGAACTGAAGTGCAGTAGCCTCATAGGGCATAAGGGATCCGATCAGCCTAATTTCGATAACTTTAGGTTATCTTGCTGATGATGGGTTTGAGGTTCTTATTGGCGGCTTCGACTGCACCCTTGGCCTGAGGTCGATAGGAGGAGGATTTTTGTCTCTGAATTCGATATTCATCGACCACTTCTAGAAATTCTTCCTCGAAATGCATCCCATTGTGTGATACCATCTCGTGCGGGACCCCATATCGGCAGATGATATTCTTTCTGATGAACTTGGCTACCTTTTTGTCATTCAGCATTCATATGACTCATCTTCGACCCATTTAGTGAAGTAGTCAATGGTAACCAAAATAAATTCATGACCGCTGGATGCTTTGGGTTTAACCATCCTATGATGCCAATGCCCAATGTGGCGAATGGCTAGGGAGAAGTCATATTGTACGATTCCCGCAGAGGCAAGTTTTATAGGTTGGAAAACTGCTGGCATTTGAGGCATCTTCGAACATAGGTTGTCCAATCCTGAACCATGGTAGTCCAGTAGTAACCCTGTCAGATTATTTTCTTGCCGAGCATATGACTGTTCATGTGAGGTCCACACTTCCCGCTATGTATTTTCTACATCATTCTTCAATGTCAACCCTTGCAATATAGTGTAAATGGGTTCCATCGAAGTTTCTTTTAAATAGTGCTTTGTCACAGATGATATACTGGGTAGCCAGTCTTTGGAGAGTTGCTTGGTATTTCTTGTTAGAGCCTTGGGGAGATGTACCATGTTTGAGGAGGTGCCAAATATCATAGTACCAGTAGTCAGCCATTTCTGAATTTTCCTCCATGATGATCTCAATATGGTAATAGTGGGTTGACTTAATTTTGGACTAGGAAGGGGGCCATTGTTATTCCTTCGGGCATGTCAACCATGGAGGCTAAGTTAGCAAGGGTATTGGCTAGGTTATTCTTCGCTCGAGGTAGGTAGTGGAAGGTAATATCTTAGAATTGAGAGGTTATCTCTTCTAGGTGGGCATGGAAGGGTAAGAGTTTCTCATCCTTGACTTTCCATTTTTTGAGCACTTGACCGATGATGAGGGCCGAGTCCCCATAAAAATCCAGGCATTGGATTCCCTTCTTGAGAGCAACTTTGAGGCCCATCGTACATGCATCGTATTCAGTCGTGTTATTGGTGCAGGGAAAATCCATTTTGATGGAAATAGGAGTGTGAGATTCATTAGGGACAATTAGGAGAATCCTAATGCCATACCCCTTTTTGTTAGGAGGTACATGCATCGAATTCCTTTCTTATCTGGGAACTCAAAAATCTAGACGTCGACTTCTTCTATAGGGTAGTTACCGAGATAGTCAGAGATGGATCTTCCTTTCATGGACTTCTGCATGACATACACAATATCAAATTTGGCTAAAGTCATCAACCAACGGTCCATTCGGCTGGACAAAGAAGGCTTTTTGAGCAAATATTTGATAGGATCAATTCGAGATACAAGTTTGATGGAAAATGCGAGCATGTAATGTCACAGCTTTTGGGTGACCCGGACATGCTTTCTCTAGAGCTGTGTAGTTAACTTCGTACCCAACCAAGTTGCGACTATCATAGTAGATGTCTCTCTCTTTACAATTTTCTTCAAGGTACTGGGCTAGCAAAGCCCCAGTTGCGGTATTTGTAATGGTTAGGTATAGGAGTAAGGGAAGACCAGGCTGCGATGACATGAGTACCAGAGGTCGGGTTAGGTATTATTTGATTCAATCAAAGCCTTCTTGGCAAGCTTCGTTCCAAACCTTGGTTGAATCCTTTTGGAGGAGTTTGAAAATGGGTTCACAGATGGAAGTCAATTAACTAATGAACCGACTAATGTACTATAATTTCCCTAGGAATCGTCAGACTTCTTTATCTGTTCGGGGTGGTGGCATCTCGAGTATGGCTTTCAGTTTGGCAGGATCTGCCTCTATCCCTTTCTCACTAACCATGAATCCTAAGAGTTTACCTTTTGTAATGCCGAAGACACATTTCTAGGGGTTGAGCCACATCTGATATTGTCGCAGTTTCTCGAAGAACTTTTGAAGAGTGGAAACATGACATTACCTAGTCTTGGACTTGATAATCATATCATCCACATAGACCTCAACTTCTTTGTGTATCAGATCATGAAAAATGGTTGTGGCAGCCCTCTAGTAGGTAGCCGCTGCATTTTTTAGATCGAATGCCATAATGGTGTAGCAAATGGTTCCTCACACGATGATGAAGGCAGTTTTAGCTTGGTGATAGGGGTGGATCTGAATCTGGTTATACCCAGCAAACCCATCAACGAATGATTTCAGAGCGTGACTTGCTATGTTGTCTACAATCATGTCGATATTGGGTAGTAGGTAATCATCCTTCGAAGAGGCCTTGTTCAAGTCTCGGTAGTCAACACACATCCGAACCTTCCCTCTTGATTTCATCACGAGCACAATATTGGATAGCCATGAGGGGCATTCAATCACACGAATGAAACCCACGTTCAACTGTTTGACCACCTCTTCTTTAACATTGAGCGACCATTCGGTTTGGAGCTTTCGTGGCTTTTGTTTGATCGGTTTTCATTCTAGGAGAGTAGGAATCTCATGCTGAGCTATCTCGGGATTAATGTCGGGCATATTGTTATAAGACCATACAAAGATATCCATTAACTCCTTCAGTAGTCATTCGAGTTGTGCGCGCTCATACTCCTCAAGGGTGGCCCTATCCTAATCTCATGTAGTTGGTTACTAGAACCGAGATTAATAACAATAGTTTTATCTTCATTAACTTGAACGCAGTTAGGTTATTTGTTATTAACCATATTTAGATCAATTAAGAATTATTCTTTTACAAAATCATCATCATCAAGAGTTTGGTTGGAATTAAGACAATTAATGTAAGGCACAACAAAATACTAAAAATCTGCGTTTATTTCATTGATAGGAGAAACGTCATTGAGAACCTCGTCAAAAGAGGTCTCTATTAGGGTTAGGTTAAGTTTTGGCAGGTGGAACTGGTATAGCATGTCAGTTGAGGAGAGGTGTGTCAGTAGCTTTGATCAGGCAGGATGGATTAGATGATGTATCCCCTGAGTGGACCATGCAGAGTGCTAGCCCTAGTGTTTATAAGTTGAAGGAATCTTTAGAGTCACTTTCCTTAGAATCTTTGGCATTGTCTATGGTCTTCTCAACGAGCGATTGAACATGATGTTGGGAGCTCTCAGCCTATGAATAAGTGTCTTGGAAAAAGATTGCCATTCCAGGTTTTATCTTCTTATCCACGTGGTTGTACCAAGGTTTAGGAAAGCTGCAGAAAGGGAAATATTCACCCTCTATGATGAATCTTTCATTCATGAAATCTCTTGAGATGGTCTTGACACATTCTAGTCTTATCTTCAGTCACGATTGGCGAATCGTCCTGAGTTCTTCTACTGATGGTTGATAGCTTAGGCCATAAGGAGGAAAATATGTCTTTAGTAAAATGGGTTCGAGTGTCCCTTGCTATTTTCTCCCCATCCCAAGTCTGGGCATGAATTGCAAGTTCTTGAACATCTGGATCATGCTGACGTTGCCATGTGGGTTATACTCTGGACAAACCCTGTCTTTGAAATCATCCCCTGCTGGGAGTAGAAGTGGCTCAACTCAAAAAATGGATAGGATCATATCATTTGACCCATGTTGTATCTCAAGTACTGGATTGCTGGTGCTTGAATTGTTGGTATTGTCATATCACACAAGATGGTAATGACTTGCCCATTAACGAAGAACTTTAATTTTTGATGCAGGGAAGAAGAAACTCCATTGATACTGTGGACCCATGGTCATCTAAGCAACAGATTGAAATAAGTTGGGATGTCAATGGACAGCCCCTATTCCAAGCTTTATGGATCCTATCACTTCTCAACGAGTATTATTATAGGCCCTTAGAGTGGCAGAGGATGGAGCAAGGTTGATCACTTTCAGTCCCAAATAGTTGAGGGTTCTTAATGGGCAAACATTCAGAGTAGATCCATTATCGACAAGAGAAAGAGGGACCATGACTTTGACAGAGATATTGAGAGCATAATTGTGGTTTGGCCCGATATTGGGGATTTTTTCTTCGGAGAAAGAGAGCATTATTATAGAGGTCAGAGATCCAACCAGATTCACTGCTTCTTCTGGTATGGTAGACAGATGGACTGTGGGCCCGATGAGTATCTTGACTAAATAATTTCTATACAGCTGGGAAGATATAAAGAGTCCCCATAAAGTGATGTTAGGTTGGGTCTTTTTCAACTGATTGTGGACCTTGATCGCCTTGAGAGTAATTTCTGTCATAAGAAGATTCTCGACACCTTTCCCTCTATCACTTGCTGATGGGGGGGGGGTGGAACTTGGTAATATTTCCCTGACATAGTCATATGGTTCACAGAAGATAAGAAAAATATAAATTCCGTTTCCTCATCGATCTCGAGTTATTCGACCACCCTGTTATTATCTCCTAGAAGCTCCTAAAATGATATCATCCCACATATGCCGACTACCGAGCTAGTCCTTTCTGAACTTTGATCTTCATATGAATCATCGAATTCATCTCCCTATATGGTGGTGATAATATTGTCTTTCCATGAAAAGTAAACAAACTACACAGCTTCAATGGCTTCTTCATATATATCCTCCCATTTGGCGGGGAGGTGTAGAGGTGAAGGGACCAGATATCCTTGTAGTTTTAGAGCATCTAACAGTTCGAACATGTTGCTAATATCATTGGTTTATTGAAATGAATCTTCCATGATCTGGAGGACCTCATGTAGACTAACTTTATTGAGAGGTACTACCCAACTGTCTGCTTCCCGAGCCTATTTTTGTGCTTCTAAGAACAGTGTACTGAAACTTTGGCAATCGATGATCCTTTGGGAGGTCAATTTCAGCCCGAACTCAAGGAGTTGATTCAATACTTCTAATAATTCCATACTTTCATCTCTAAAACGAGTACGAACAACGATGCATTCTATGGTAAGGAGTGATAATGCCTGTTCGATGAGGCTGGCAGGGTGTAGGAGGAAATATGGGCCACTTTGTAGAGGTTTAGGAGAGTACATGGGTATGATGGGTAACTATCTTGGTGCAATCTGGGTTGATGGATCAAAGTCTGGGTCTTCTTCCAAGAAGATGGCATTTGGTATGATTTGGTAGCGGATTGTGAGTAGTGTTTGGCTTAAGATTAGTTGGTAAGGGGATGACACCACGGTCGATCAGACCTTGGATTATGTTTCGGATGTGAAAATATTAGTCAGTGGTATGGCCAGCAATTTGATGGAAATAACAATGGGCATCTAGTTTGAAGTTCTTAGGAACTGGGTTTGGTAATGGGAGAGGATCTAGTGACTTGACAAGGTTTCGACTTAAGAGGGCCTCTTAAACTTTAGATATGGGATCATAGAGCTCGGTGTATTCCTTTCGGATTGGTATAGGGAGGCTTTCTGGTGCCCATGAAGTGTATGGTTGAGAAATGTTATTAATGGTTGAGACTGTAGCACTGGCTCACTTTTCATACTTCCTGGGAGTAAACTGTCCAAAAACTTTCTTTTGTTCAACTTTCGTCTTGACAAAACCTTCTTTAATCTCCACTCCCGCTTCTCGGAGAGCTCTAAAATTAGGGTAGTATTGCCCTTCCATCATCGCTCGGATATGGGGTAGGAATTTATTCTTTATGATGCTGACCTGCTCCTCCTCGTAAGGTCGGTTGGTCATGGTGGAAGCTTTCTCTCTCCACCTAGTTATGAAGGTTCTAATTGATTCCCTAGGGTTCTGTTTAAGCGACTCTAAATCTCGACGGGTGACATACAACTCCTCATTCTACTTGTATTGTAATATGAATTCTCGGGTCACATCTTCCTAGATATGAATTCTGGACTCTTCGAGAGATAAGAACCAGTGAAGGGCGCTCTCATTCAAAGTTTGTTGAAAAATTTTGGCCATTATTTCTTCGAAATCCGCTAAGAGAGTCATAGCTCGGTGATAACTATGAAGATGAACAATTGTAGGTCCGCTACCTCCAAACTTCTCGATGTTGAGCATCTTGAACTTCTCTAGAAACCTCATTTTTGGATAGGGAGACATGTGGTATAGTCCATGTAGTTTCTCGAGATTCTAACTTGGTCGAATTTCTTGGTTAGCATCTTGAGATCCTCCTTGACCTTTTTAATTCCTCCTCTTTTGGATCAACAGTCATGCCTAAGTTAACCCTAGGCTGGGCGAGATTAGTCATAGGAAGTTGGGCAGGCGGCGACCCATTAGCAGGAGGAGCACGTGGAGCATGCTGATATTCTTCAGGAACCCAGATAGGCTCAGGTACGGGCAGACCCATAGTGCGAGGGAAGAGGACCTCGGATTCTTAAAGAATAGGGACCCAATTTTGTTACATTTCAGGGACTTCAGCTTGCAGATTGTCAATCTTGGCAGTGAGCTAAGTTAGGATTGTCATTAGATCTGGTTGCACAATCGGTACTTTATTTGTGTTCTCCATGGAAAGAGGGTGAATTCTTGACTCAAAGGAAGTGAGAGGACTGATGGAGTTTAGGGGTGGTCCTATTGAAGAACAAATCCAATAGGGAGCCAGGTTAAGGGTATGCGATCGACCTGAGAAAGAAGAAAATCAAATTTATTTTTGAAACAGAAAAGGGAAAAACTATTATTTTGAAGAGGAGGGAAAATGTTTTTGGCATTTTGGAAAAGATGAAGGCAAAATGTTTTGGACAAAGGGGAGGGGAATTTATTTTTAGTACGAGAAAGGGGAGAATGTTTTTGGTATTTTTTCATAAACAAGAAATAAATGTTTTTGATATTTTCTTTGGAAAAGAGGGAGAAGACAAGAGACAGATCTCAGCATGATTATTATGTTTATTATGTTCTCACTTGTATTAGGTTTACATAAATGTAAAAAAGAAATGTCGAACAAAACCCGAGCCTGGAAATATTTAGTTTTGAAAATATGTGAAAATATGGTTGGACTTGTTTCCAGGCTCATGGGCAGGGTCCTGTTTTAAAAAAATTGCACGAAAATTTCGGGGGCATGTCGACCCGTCGTTCAGGCAGGGTTTCGAGTAGCAACCGACGATTAAATGTGAGTGTCCTGGGTCTGATGCCTATAGGAGGGTATGCATTTATTGGGTTAATTGGAAAGGGTTCCCCCCTTTGGCATGAGTTCCATGATATACGTCTTACTTTTGAAGGAAATCGGTACGCTTAGACAAGCCATTTGATATACCTAAGTGTACGTGAATTGCCTCATTATATACCACATAGGAACAGTACGTGTGAGAGAGAATTTGATATACTCGACGTACGTGAATGAGTTCCCTGTGATATACCTCCCATCATGACTTCGGTCAAGCGGTACGATGCGGGGGGAACCGTTTGATATGCGTCGAAGGTATTTGGCCAATGGATAGTGAGATTCATATGGCTTAGTCTAACTGTGAACTATTAGACCAGTGTCCATCACGAAGTGACCCTCCAGTTACGGGATGAAATTTGGTCAATAGTAATGATCTTTGGTGATGTGGAGTGCAAAAATGCATGATTATTTGATTAGTATCTTATGGAGAGAGTATCTTTATTGATGAGCATCATGCCAATCAGGGGATCACATATGAGTATATAAAGTAAATCTATACTAAGCATAGATATGTGAGAGTGAGTGATGAGAGACTATCCATAAGTCAGTGTGTGGTAGTGAACCTGAGAACGGATCATCTACAAGTGGTGTGTAATAAGTGTGAGTGTGTGTTAGTGACACCTAAGCATGGATTTCTAAGTTATGTTTGCAACATGTGGATATAAGTGATCCTAGGTGCATATGGTGTGAATTGTACATGGATGATTTCAACGAGTGTGTGAGTGAGTACTGATATAAGTATGAGGTATATAAGTGAAAGAAATAATAAAGGTCAAAAGGGAACAAATAGGTAGGTGCATACACACACAAGGAAACAAAACACCCATGCAAACAGAGTCTAGCCCTCTTATGAAAGTCCCCAACAAAGTCATCACTGTGGCCATCCCGATCTGAGCTTGGGCAGCTCGAAAAGGTATCATGTCCTGCTTAGGGACACTTTGGTCGTTATTGGTGTGGAGTAAATGTATGGAGATAGAGTCGCTAGTCTATTTTGCTCAAAATAGACAAAAGAACATGTCGCTGCCTCGAGAGGACGGCATCCAAGACAAACTGATGCATACGAAACTAATACTTTAGGGGGTTCGGGGGCAAAGTTACGGACTGGGAAGGTGTTAGGCACCCATCCCGCCCTTTCGGTATCTCATGTGAAGCACCTTATATTTTTTACTCACTTGAGTCAATACAATATAGGTGCTCATCTAGTTTGAAAATAGTGACAAAATTAGAGTTATATCCCTTGCTACCGAAGAACCTCAAAAACTACATCAATGATCCTCTAATGGTCCCAAAGGTAGTATACCAACACCGTACCTAGGCTTTCATGCTTTATTTTGTATATATATCATTTTAGGTGTGTGAGTGATAGTTCCCATTAAAATAATTTTCTAATTTTTTTTGGATTTTTTAAACAGTTTTAGGAATTTTTAAACATTTAAAATTTAGGTTTTAAAATGTTTTGGGTTGATTTGTAATTTCTTTTAATTCCTAAAACCTTGATTGGGTAGAAACCAAAATCGGCAAGAAAAAGTGGGGTAGAAACTAAATTTTTTAAAAGCTAAAAACACACGTTTTATGTGTAATCCAAGCCATGCATGTTTCTGCATTATATCGACTGAGATTGTGTTTTCATTACCTCACATAACCAAGATCTAATTTCAAACGCTAGATCAATTTCGTCAATGGCCTGCATATTTTCTAACTCAATCCAAGTCTTAACAATTTGACCAATAGGAAAGGTTTTAAAAGCGATGCGTTTACATCTATAAGATTTACACTCGTTTTGCAAGACTTAATCTTGACTGTTGTTTTGATCATTCGTTTCAGATCCTTCTATCGTCCTATATAAATAAAGACCCTAGTTGATACATTTACAATCTTTGGGTCATCTGAGTTTGAGAGAGAGAAGAGAGAGGGAGAGAGAGAGAGAATAAGAAGAGAAAATAAAATTCATAGTCAAACACTTGAAAAAACTTCCCAGAAATTTCCTTTTGAGTTTGAGAGTTATTCTTGTTAAAAGATCATTTCTTCCCTAGTTTTAAATCTCTTTTCCAATCAATCATCGAGTTATATCTCATTTATTTTTTGTAGAAAGTGTATATCTTATTCTCTTGTGATAAAAATCAATTAGAATTGTTGAGTCTGATTTCTTTATCTAGAAATCATTATATGTTGGTGTTGTTTATTAAACGTTCTACCAACAAATACCTTTTCTGTTTCAAGTTTCGAGAAAAAGAGACTTCAAAGAATTTTTGGATCTTGAGACGTTTATACTTTCCAGTTAATATTTCACATTTTGCGAAATAGATTTATAAATAGATAAGAGAAAGTGTATAGGATCGTGGCTCTTTTTGAATAGCAAGATTGTCACTCGATCTATCACAAAAAGGGAGTCTAGTTTTCAAGAAATTGTGAATCAGAATCTTGCATATCATTTTTTTAGAAGAAATTTGTAATTTGTAGGAATACTGGTCTGTATAAGTGTGCGTGTGTTCATGCATGTGTTAAGGACAACAGCACACTACACATTTCACATACAACACTAAAATAGTGTTTGTGGAGAGATTTTTTAACCGTATAGTCGACGTAAAGCTAAAAGGAGAAAGAGGTGCAAAGAACCAGAACAGCTAAGACAACTTCAGAGTCTTCATAGAAGTCAAATTTACTTAAAGGATCTGGTATAAATTCTTGACTTAGTATAGGTCTTATTGTGTGCTTAGTTTGTTAATAGTTTATAACCTTATAACTCATTTTTTGTGGATTTTATTTTTGAGGTGTAGACACCTCCGTGGATGTTTCCCCAATTGGGTGGGATTTTATCATGTTAACGTACCTGTGTACTTGCATGTTTAATTTTCCTCTCATCCCCTTTATGATCTTGTGTTGATTTAGACTACTTTAGTTTTTCTTTTCAAAACTTGGTCACCTATAACTGAAATATCTCATTCATAACAATTTTCATACACATCTTGTGTTGGTAATTTGTTTTGTAAAAAGAGTTTCTTAAAAAAACTGTTCAGAGCCATTTTAACTTTTTTAATCTTTTATTAAACAACTTAAGTGGTATTTTTCAATTGGTATCAAAGCATTGGTTTTACAAAATATTATTAGATCATGAGTTTCAGATTTTTTTCTTTTCAAAACAGACAATGGACGAGAAATTTGAGAGACTAGGTAACCTTTTCAGGACCCCTCTCTTTGATGGAACTAACTTCCCTTACTAGAAAGTGAGTATGTTTTCTTTCATCCAAGGTACGTTGGGAGACGATGCTTGGGATTCTATTGAAAATGGATACACCTATCCTACTAAACCAGCAACAAACGAAAGTAATGAAAGGATTTGGAAACTGCTAAATGAATATACTAAAAACATAAACATGCCTCTATTAATAATAATAAAGCAAAAAATGCCATATTCATGTCTATAAATGAACACGAATTCAAGAGGATATCTTTCTGTACTACCTCTAAAGAAGCATGGAACACTTTAGTGACTGAACATAAAGGAGACACACGTGTTTAAGCTGCTAAAACCCAAATGTTAATTCAGCAGTACAACACTTTGATCATGACCGAGACTAAGTCATTTTATGACTTCTATATTAGATTAACATACAGAGTGACTAAGCTACTTGCTAATGGAATAAAATTTGATAGGAAATAAATTTTTTATAAAATTCTAAGGTCACTTCGACAAAAAAAATGATAATAAGCGTTATGCCATTGAGGAGATGGATGACCCGAATTTAACACCTGAACTCCTCATTAGCAAGCTACGAACAGTGGAAATGGAATTGGAGTTTAAGAAATAATTAACTGAGTCCCAAAAGAAACAGTCTAGATCTAATCTTGTCTTCTCCTCTAAGTTGACCAAACATGAGTTCAATTTACCTGATATTGACTTAGATTCTGATGAGGACTATAATTTAGACAATTTGGATGATCATATTGCCTTAATGTCTTAAACAGTTTAAGAAAATATTAAAATCTCTAAATAACGTTGCAAATAGACAAGCAACACCTGCTTATTCAAAGTTTTTTAATAATAGGCCTCGTGAGAAAAGACAGGACAAACACCAAACTGATAACCAGAAGAAACCTGGAAAAGACCTAAAAAATATTGAATGTTTTAGATGTGGGAAATTAGGACATATGGCCAATGATTGTGGAGTTAATTTCAATAAAAATAACAAAAAATAGGGCTAATTGGTGCAAGACAAGGGATGATTGAAGCGAATCAGAGACTGGTGATCATGAGTCATCTAATTCTTTTGACCCTTGTATATCATTCTTTGCCAAAATTATTTACACTGATGATAGGCCTATGACTAATACTGAATCTGATAATGGTATCTCCAATCATGCTATGCTAAATGATACTGTTCTTAATGGTTTACCTGCTTTGTTACTTGAGAATGCTACTTCTATAGAATCCACTAGTAGTTAGAATTCCGTGTGTGTGAGTTAAAGGGAACGTCCTATTGCTGATGTAAATGTGTGTGTGAGTCCTAAAAATGAATCGCTAGGGGACACTACACACTGCACACTCAGTGACTCCGACAATGAGGACATCCCAGATATTCACACACTATACACGAAAACTCTCAAGAAATGCACTAAACTTGAAAAAGTACTCAAGGACCTTACCAAGAAAATAGAAGTCCTAAGACAAATAGTCAAATAGAATGCTGGAGAGTACACCTCTCAATGTCTAGTTCATGAGAATGAGATTAAGAATTTTGTATAAAAAATCAAAGAATTGTCGGAATCAAATGAAATAATGGAAAAATAAATATAAAGAGACATTGTTAGAATTGGAACAAACTAAAGAAAAGACATCAACAGTCTTAAAAATATTTGTTAATTTTCAAATAACTCAAATTGTTTTGAAGACTTCGTTACTGAAAGTAAAACCAATTCTGATGACATAATTGGAATATGATTCCCAATACCAACAAACAAAATAAAAATTTTGAAACTATTAAGTTTGTGTCCGGTGGTAAAAGACCTATTGAAACTTGTACAGAATTTTAAGGCTTAAAAAATGATTTTGATTTAAAATAACAAATGATAAACATTGGTAAGGCCAGTACTTCTCAGCTTAATCTTGAGCATAAGGCTAAATACGTCTATCCTTCTTATGGGTACCCGAAATTTAGAACCATGGGCCCGGACGAGTAGCCCATTCTTTAGAACCATAGGCCCGGACGAGTACCCCAGTCCTGGCGGCCCAAAGCCCGAGCCCCTCATCTCTTATATTGATCCAGTCTCCCCCACGTTTCCACAATTGGAAGTTATACGGGAGATGGAAAACGTGGAGAAACCCATCACCTCCACTTACCTACATGTACATGTATATATTAAACCCTAGGTCCGGGGCAAAAGGACAAGTTGTATTCTCTGTAATTACTCTCCGGAGGATATAGAAATAATATCAACTGCACCACCGTGGACGTAGGCACATCCTTAATGAACCACGTACATCCTTTGTTGTGTGATTGGCATCTTATATTCCTTGTTCTTCTTTGATAATTGCTTCTCTCGTATTTATTTGTGTTGCATAATAATTGTCTCCATAATTGGCACCGTATGTGGGAACCATTCATCTTTCCCTGAGAAGATCCCACATCAAGAAAGGAGTTTAAGATGTCTGGTTACCGCAGCAATGCTCCCCAAGCAGGAGATATTCAAGAGACACCTTCTCCTCGCAGGATTAGGTCTGAAGTCCGACGTTCAGATCAGAGAGCTCGCCTGGAAAGACCAGCCTCAGAAGAAAGTCAGGGACCAGCGAGTCCACGCAGATATCCAGGTTGATTGATGTGTACGAGGCAAGGCTCCACGAGCAGAGGGAGTCTTCTCGCAGATACGAGGCTGAGAATGCTCGCTTGAAAAGAAGACTGGAAAGACTGGAGAGGGAGCTTCGTCCTGATAACAGGAGACGCCCATATTGCACTCCTAGCCCTCAGGCGAGCAAATCTCGCAGCCGAGGAAGCAGTCCTAGGCCAGAATCTCAAAGGGACGAAGGAGGCGAGTCAGACGATGACCTCTGCGAACAGCTGCGAAGAGCTCTCCGCTACCAGAGCCCTGCTCGTAGCGATGAGAACATACGAAACGTGGTCCGCAGGGAGATGGACTAGCATCCCGCTCCCCACGAAACAAGATCAACCAGAGAACTAGCGAGACGATCTCTCAAAACCCAGATAAAGTCACCTTTCACAAGAGAAATCGAAGAGGAGGAAGCTCCCAAGAAATTTATCATTCCAAGGTTCAAAATTTACGACGAAAAGACTAATCCCATCGATCACGTCAGGCAATACCGATAGGCCATGACCCTCTGGAGTCACCGAGATGCCCTGATGTGCAGCATTTTGCCCTCGAGGCTACATGATGTAGCACAGAAGTGGTTCGAAAGGCTCCCCCACCGGTCGATCAAGAATTTCAAATCCCTAGCCGAACTTTTTACGGCCCGATTCATTACCAGTAGTTCCCATCCCAAAAGGATAGATGCTCTGCTAACAATGAAGAAAATGCCTCAAGAGACCCTCCGAGATTACGCGAAGAGGTACTGGGAGTTATTCAATGAGATCGAGGACTGCGCGGAGGAAGTAGCAGTGGCCTGCTTCAAAATTAGGCTCCCTAGTTCTTCCCTCCTCTACCAGTCCCTGACGAAGAAGGAAGCTATGACTATTGACGACCTAATGGCCCGAATCGAGAAATACACAAAGGTGGAAGATGTCACTCGCCCTAATACAGGAGAAAACGATCGAGCTAAGCTCACTACCAAGGTAGGTGAGAAAACTGAGAACCAGAAGAAAGGAGGAAAGAACGGAGGAAAAAAAGGCTCCAAGAACGGAGGGAACCATGAAGCGTTGAAAGTATTCCAGGCGGTCAACACCATCTTCAAAGAACCAATTTAAAAAATTCTCGTGAAGATTAAAGATGAGACATTCATCAAGTGGCCCAGGAAAATGGGAGGAGATCTCTCGAAGAGGAACAATGCGTTAAGATGCGCTTTTCACAAAGAGGGAGGACATAAGACCGAGCACTGCAAAGCTCTTAAGTCTCACCTCGAGGAGTTGGCCCAGTCCTGGCATTTGAACGACTTTGTGGAAAAGAGGGCAGAGAAAGTGGCTGCCAACAGAGAGGCGAGACCCGACAACGTGCTAGAGGATGATGCAGGACACGAGTTCGTAGTAATCCACGGAGTATCTACCGTCAAGAAGATACAAGGGAACTCAGCTCGAATGGAAATGAAAAAACTTACAGCGGTAATGCAGGCTTTTCAAATTGATCCAGCAAAGTCACAGTCAGGAAAGCGTCGACGAGCAGAGGACGTCAACTATAACAAGCATATTGTTTTAACGAATGAAGATTTGATGGGAGTAAGGACCCCACATCATGATGCCCTGGTCATTACACTCAGGATAGACAAATTTCACATCGATAAGCTACTCATCGATCAAGGAAGTTCATCCGAAGTAATGTACCTCGACCTATTTAGGAAATTGAAGTTAAGCGTCGCCGACCTAAAGGAAGCTACTGTTCCTTTGGTCGTCTTCGCTGGAAAATGACCATGCCCCTACGCAAGATAGTGCTGCCAGTTCGTGCTGGGAACGTCTCCAAGATGATTGAGTTTTTGGTAGTTGACATCGAATCACCGTACCAGGCCATCCTCGGCAGAGGATGGCTTCATGCGATGAAGGTGATCTCCTCGACCTACCATCAGAAGCTCAAGTATGTAATCGAGCGAGGAGTAATGGAGATCCACGGCGACCAAGCGATGGTGAGGAAGTGCTTCATAACATCCATCCGACCAAAGCCAGAGAAGAAGGCCGGTCAACCCAGCGAGAAAGTTGAAGAGGGTGTGATACCTTCCAAGTAACAATTAAAGTATGGAAGACCTGGAGTAGAGGAGACCAAGCTCCTCCCCTTCAAGCGTGTCATCGAGAACCTGGTAGAATTTATAGCGGAAGTTGGTGACAGTAGCAGAGTCTTCTTGATTGGAGCATCTCTCACCGACCAAGAACAGAAGGAGTTGACGGCCTTGCTGAGACACAACGTAGATGTTTTCGCATGGGAACCATACGAGCTGCCTGGAATCGATCCTAATATGGTCTGTCATTAGTTGCACGTTGACCCCACATTCAAGCCAGTCAAGCAGAAGGCACGAAGAACTGCACCCGAGAAGGCTAAAGCGGTCGAAAAGGAAGTTAAAAAACTGATGGATGCAGGATCCATACGGGAAGTGAAATTCCCCAAGTGGTTGTCCAACCCAATAGTAGTTCCGAAGAATAATGGGAAGTGGAGAGTTTGCATCGACTTCACTGACCTCAACAAAGCATGCCCTAAGGATAGTTTCCCCCTCCCAAAGATAGACCAACTAGTAGATGCTATTGCAGCTCACGAGCGAATGAGTTTCCTGGACGCATACTCAGGATATCACCAGATCCCCTTGTATGCCCCATACCAGAACAAAACGGCGTTCATCACGACAGTTGGGTTATATTGCTACAAGGTCATGCCATTTGGGCTCAAGAATGCCGGGGCAACCTATCAGCGGCTGGTCACAAAAATGTTCAAGGATCAAATGGGAGACACAATGGAGGTCTACATTGATGACATGCTCATTAAGAGCAAGAAGAAGAAAAATCACCTCTCAGACCTGTGAAAGACCTTCGAAATCCTCAGGAAGTACCGAATGAATCTTAATGCGAGCAAATGTTCCTTCGATGTCCAGTCAGGAAAATTTCTTGGATACTTGGTCAATAAGAGAGGCATAGAAGCTAATCCAGACCAGATCGATGCAATCAATAGAGTACAACCCCCTCGAACAATTCGGGACGTGCAAAACCTCACTGGAATGCTCATCGCCTTAAATCGCTTCATCTCCAAATCCTTCGAAAAGTGCAAACCTTTTTTCTAGCTTCTAAAGGGGAGTAAACTGAAAGAATAGAGCCCAGACTGCTCGCGAACTTTGGACGAGCTCAAGTCCTACTTAAGCTCTCCACCGCTGCTTGTCATACAACAGCAAATGGATTCTTTGTACCTGTACCTCTCAGTATCCAATCACACTGTCAGCTTTGCGTTAATATGCGAGGTTACAGGAATCCAACACCCCATTAACTACGCGAGCAAGACCTTATTAGACGCCGAGCAAAGGTACCTGCCATTAGAGAAGCTCGCCTTTTCACTTGTAATAGCCTCGAGGAAGCTGAAGCATTATTTAGAAGCCCATATTGTCATCGTCCTTACATCGCATCCCCTTAAGGCGGTCCTAAGGAAAGCGGACTTGTCGGGCAGACTGTCTAAGTGGTCAATCGAGGTCAGCCGGTTTGACATCCAGTTTCAACCAAGGACAGCCATCAAGGGTCAGATCCTTGCTGATTTCATAGCCGAGTTCACGGGCGAGGAAATCTCCGACCAACCTCAACTAACAAGGCAAAAGAAGAATCAAGCAACAGAAAGAACCTGGAAACTCTTTGTTGATGGAGCCTCCAACTCAAAGGAGGCAGGGGTAGGCATTGTCCTCATCACTCCAGAAAACACAATCCTCAAACAAGGAATCAGGCTTGGATTTGCAGCCTCCAACAACGAAGCAGAGTACAAAGCCCTAATAGCCGGGCTCCAAAAGGCACAAACTCTAGGAGCAAAACTTTTACAGGTGTTCGACGACTCTCAACTAGTCTCCAATCAGATAAGTGGAGATTATAATGCAAAGGATGAAAGAATGGCAACCTACCTCACCTTAGTGAGAGAATTAATGTCAAGCTTTGAAGAGATCAACATCCAGCAGTTTCCCAGGGGGCAAAACAGTCATGTTGATGCCTTAGAAGCCTTGAGTTCTGCAGTTGACTCTGACCTTAAGAGGGTCATCCCCATCGATTTCCTCATTTGTTCGAGCATTAACCACAACAGCAAGTTACCAAACGTGGAACAAATACTCCAGGTGGGATCAGCCCCCAGCTGGATGGACCCCTTAAGGGGCTATTTAAAGGATGGCACGCTCCCAGATGACAAGAAAACTGCCCACCAGATAAGAGTCAAAGTTGCTCGCTTTCACTTATCCACAGGAGGCGATTTGTATAAGAAATCCTTCTCCGGTCCCTACCTTAGATGCGTCCACCCAGGTGATGTCGAGCAAGTGCTACACGAGCTTCACGAAGGAATCCGTGGAAGTCATATCGAAGGAAGGTCTTTAGCCTTTTGAGCAATAAAGGAAGGCTATTGGTGGCCATACATGCAAAAGGACTCCGCAGTATATATGTTCGCAAATGCCTGAAATGCCAATTCCACGCTCCAATGGCCCACCAACCCACCAGCGATCTGAAGTCCCTGTCCAGCCCATGGCCCTTCGCCCAATGGGGAATGGACATCGTGGGACCGCTGCCTACCGCCGTCGGTAATCGCAGATACCTGTTGGTTGCGACTGACTACTTTACCAAATGGATCGAGGCTGAATCCCTGGTGAACATCCGAGATACTGATACGATAAGGTTCATATGGAGAAACATAATCACTCAGTTTGGAATCCCCAGAACAATCATCACCGATAATGGAACGCAGTTCGAAAGTGTCCCCTTTCAGAACTTCTGTAACGAACACGGGATCAGACACCACTTCAGCTCGGTGGCCTACCCTTAGAGAAATGGCCAAGCGAAAGCTTCCAATAAAACTGTGATCGATGGATTAAATAAGCGATTAGAGCGAGCCAAATGCGCGTGTGTAACAGAGCTACCCCTTTTTCTATGGGCATACCTAACCACTCCTCGGCGAGCAACAGGAGAAACCCCATTTTCGCTGATATATGACATGGAAGCAATCATCCCACTAGAAGCAGGTTTGGTAACAATGAGATCCAACCTTGTCGACCAAGGCCTGAATGATGAAGCATTGCTCGCTGAACTCGACCTAGCCGACGAGGGTAGAGAACTGGCCCTGGTGAAGTTAGTGAACTATCAGCAACAGCTCGTAAAGCATTACAACAAAAGGGTTAGCCCGACGGCGTTCCAAGTTGGGGACTATGTTTTAAGGAAGGTCCCGGGCAGCACAGTGAAGTCGTCAAACGGCAAGCTAGGCCCAAACTGGGAAGGACCCTATAAAGTAACTAAAGACGATCTGCAAGGTGCCTATCATTTGGAAACGATGGAGGGTAGAGAAATACCACGGGCATGGAACGCAGCTAATCTCAAGAAATTCTATTTTTAGATCCTTTTCTTGTATTTCTTTTGTTATGAAAACAGAAGTTCATTTTCCTTATTACTAATGAAAGTTACTTAGTTGGTTACACTCTGATTGGTGACAGTTGCATTTATCGCACATCTTTTCCAAATAACAAGCACCTTGATCACTACAGTAGGGGAATACCCCTCATCAGGTCCTCATCATAAAACACGAGAAACCTCTTAGCGTTGCCCCTGACAATATATAAAGCCCTACAGAGGATTCTTAGGCAATACGACCAAATCTTATACTGGTCATCAAACCTACTTCGGTTGAATAAAATCCTGATCGGATGAAGACATCCAACACCAGGTGTGTCCTCACCAATTGCCCTACTTATGCCTTAGGGAGTGTGACGACACAACCTAAAAGGTAAGGTGGGGCACAATGTTACTTTGGTATTATACTGGACTGGGGGGACACTTGCATGACAAAACAGAAGAAATCATAAAGCAGCAAGGATACGAAAAGTAGGATATAAACGTTAATTTGGCAAAATTGCCCAAAAACACAAACTTTTCATTAATCCATCTTACTTACAACAATGATAATACATGTTTAGTCGGCGATCTCGCCCAAAGCATTTACATTATCAAAAAAAAAAGAATATATATAACAACTGGCAAAATCTCAAGGGGTGGAAGCCTCCGAGCAAGATAATCAGCCACTCGAGCTCTTCGTCCGTCATCAGGAGCAGGAGCAAACTCTTCCACAACCTCATTCGCATATGACTCCAATAACTGCCGAGGAATAGCATCGATGGGGATCCATCGATCGTCCCTCCTGAATGGGTTGGGCACTAGAGTAGAGGAAGACATCTCATGACGATACCATAGCACTGAGTTCCTCGGGACTTGCAGCTCCTTCAAGGCACTTAGCCATCCCTTGATGAAAGAAAGCTCCTCGAACTCAGATAGCCTTATTGGAGCATCCGACCAGCCTTGATCATAACCATCAGTCCACGCTTACCGAGGGCCTTTCTTGAACAAGTGCCGCAACCGGGTGACGTCCCTTTGAAGCCCAGCAGCGATTACATACGCTCGCTGAACATCACCACGGAGTTCTTCCATTTCCCTATCGCGAAGTTCTTTTCCTTCCCTGCTTCTTCTCCTGGTGCTCCTACTAGCTCGTGGAAGGGGAGGGCGGGTGAGACTTCTCGACATGGGAAGGGTAACATTATGATCAACTCCAGCTCGCGATGATGAGGAGCCTTGTAATACTGCTTGAACAGTGCTCGGTGCGTGCTCCCTAAAGTGTAAGACTTCCCTCCTCAGGTCTTCGTTCTCCTGCTGAAGGAACTCCCCGACTTGGTTGACCTCGGTGGCCTCTAGGAGTCTTGTTCTCAGCACATTGACTTCCTCTTGCACTGAGGCACCAATGTCCTCCATCTCCTGGAGCCTGTCCTTCAGCATAGCCACTAGCTCGGATTGATCCTTATATTTCTGATTTCTAGACCTGAGGGACTTGCAAAGCTTAACAAAAGCCTGGCGAACTTCAGGGCTCGCATTGGGACCAAGGGTCCTACCCAACTAGGAAGTGGCAGGAATATAATCATCCACATCAACTAACTACAAGTGAAAGAAAGATAAAGGAGAGAAAGAGATCAGCACAAGCAGAAAGGAAGCTTTTTCATTAATAAAAATTAAAGTTACATCAGACTGAAGAAAGAAAATTTACAGACTAGAAAATGCAAAAATACAAAGATCCTATCAATTAGCAACCTCAGGAGGCCCAGAGGTGGATTGTCCCTTCTCCTTATCAGCATCAGCAGGAGCACTGTCCTCGGCAGGGAGGACCTCTATCCCCTCAACAAGAGAAACATCAGTAGGAGTCGCCTGAGGGACAGGATCAGGGCCTTCAATAGCTGGGGCAGGGTCCTCGTCTACGACTGGCCTCGGCCCTGGGTCGTGCTTGTCAAAAAGTTGGGATGCAACATCCACCCCAGCAGCTACGAGAGCCTTATTCCATCCTTTCTTGAAGTTCATACGGTTGATATAGCCTATCTGAACTTCAGCATCTTCGTATGCCGCAGCCCAGCCGGAATTATAAGAGTCTTCCTTGGCAATGACAACCTCGGACTCCTTCTTCTTAAGCTCTTCATGAAGCACCCTTTTCTCCTCCAGCACAGCGAGTTTGTTCAAGAAAACTAGGTCATAGGCCTGCCTCAACTCCCTTAGATCCGTGATCGCCGCATCCTTCTCCATGTTCGCAGTGGCAAGAGCCAAGTCGGATGAGATCCGAGCAGAGTCAACGACCTTAAAACTGGCCTCGAGCTCCTTACCCTTCAGCTTCAGGGAAGAGTTTTCTTGCTTCAGTTCACTGTTCTTCTTCACCAGATCGTCGCGTGAATGATACAGCACGGTGAAGTCAGTAAAAAACTGCGAAAAAGAGAAGATATTAGAAGAGGGAAATGAGGGAAGTCAGAAAAATGCAAGAGAAAAAGAAACCTTACCAGAGCAAGCCTCTGACAAGCCTGAAGGGCCAGGTGCTCTGAACCTACTGCCCTCTGGCGATCAGCCGGGAGGACAACTCTCTCGAGCAGAGCTGGGTCCAGTTGAGGAGAAATTGCCATGGAGGCCCCCTCAAGCAAAGTAGATACTGGGACTAAGGCCTGCCCAACCTTCGTCCTCGCCTTAGCCCTTCTCTTCTCTTCCTCCTTCTCGCTCTCCCTCTTCTTCCTCTCCTCCGCTCTCCTCTTCTCTTCCAACTTCTTCCTCTCTTCTTCCTTTTTTTTCTCTCTCTCTCTCACCAGCTCCTCTTCCTTCCTCCTCCTCTCCTGCTCTTGAGCGGAGGACCGGGAACCAGTAGCCACGACCCCAGAAGTGGTTTTTTGCTTCTTCGACCTCTGTGTAAGGAGCACGTGGTCCTCATCATAATCATCCTTAATTAAGTTCTTCCTCGGAGGAACCATGTCTTAACTTGAACTGCTAGAAGTTCTCGACGATCTCCGAGCTTCAGAAACCTCCCCACGGTCAAAGTAACTGCTACTATCAAAGCTCCCTCCACCCAAATTGCTCACGGCTCCTGCAAAGTCACTCTCAGAGATGCTCACCTCCTCATCCAGCTGGATAGGCTCTGCAGCAGTATCTTTGAAGGAATCAAACTCTGGTATACTATCCACAGGCCTCGCTATGAAGCTGTAGCCAACGTTCTTACACTCGAGCAGGAAGGCAGCAGATCTGGGGTGCTCTCCATCACCTAAGGGCTCCCTGATTTTCCAAGCCTTTACCAATTCTGAAAGACGGACCTCATTGAGTGCAGGTTCCAAGATCTTTGACTTCGCCGTGCAAGAAAAAGCAAAGAAGAGTTATAAAGGTCACAAATCAGCAAAAGTTGAAATAACAGTACAATGTCTACCTATATATTCCTCCCCGTAAACAGGAATAGAGAACCTCTCAGACCTCGACCCTTCAAATTGGGGAGGGAACTGCCAATTCCTAACAAGGAAACCTTCTTGCCAGTAGTCCTTATGGGAATCAGGTAGATTTACTACCAATACCCTATCTGGGCTCCTAACTTTGAGGTATAAGACACCTGAACTAGTTCGAGAAAAGGAGTAACATAAACAGACCTCGGCAAGTCCTAACTTAGTACCATACAATTGATTTATCCTATAGACGCCATTTACTATTTTCCACACATTGGGCGAGCATTGTGCATGAACAATATTGAAATAGCAAAAGAAATGCAGGAACAAATCATTGGGAGGGAAAGTGAGTCCCCCCTGGAAAAGCAACAGAACATGGATCTAGTGAGCATCATCTATATCCCTAACATTCCAAGGAGGGGAGGCACAACACTCAATATCTACCCACTCAGGAATGTTGTAAAACTTCCTAAATTAAGAGATTGACCTATTCCCAATCTTCGTCATTAGAAGACCCAAGAAAAGCTACAAACCAAAGAGAAAGTACAAGGAAAGGGCACAGGAAACTTACAAAATAGAAGATCGGCTCAAGTTATGAAGAAGCACGAGCTCAGACAACTAAGAAACAATGGAAATGGAGATTGAGAGAAGAAGGTACGAGGCACTAGAGTTCTCAGAAGATAAAAGAGCACTGGAAAGGCTGAAGCGACGGAAGAAAAAGTGGCTATCCCAACAAGCCTTCAAATTCTAATCATAGCGCACAATAAGCGAAGCGGGTGCCGCCAAATCAACTTCACAACTTTCGAAGAATCGCAAATCAGCCATAATGGCTGATCATTTAAATCCATTGAGCCCATAAACATGGCCCAACAAATTTAGGGGTAATTGTGGGTACCGAAATTTAGAACCATGGGCCCGGACGAGTAGCCCAGTCTTTAGAACTAAAGCCCGGGCCCCTCATCTCTTATATTGATCCGGTCTCCCCCACGTTTCCACAATTAGAAGTTATACGGGAGATGGAAAACGTGGATAAACCCATCACCTCCACTTACCTACATGTACATGTATATATTAAACCCTAGGTCCGGGGTAAAAGGAAAAGTTGTATTCTCTGTAATTACTCTCCGGAGGATATAGAAATAATATCAACTGCACCACCGTGGACGTAGGCACATCCTTTCTGAACCACATACATCCTTTGTTGTGTGATTGGCATCTTATATTCCTTGTTCTTCTTTGATAATTGCTTCTCTCGTATTTATTTATGTTGCATAATAATTGTCTCCACACTTCCATAAGAAAATATGATCCATTTTTCCAACATGTGCCCTCTAGAAATAAAGCTAGAGTCCAACCTTTAGGCAAATCCATGTTTAACAACTTTCCTAAGGATAAGCCTCCTACGAGCCATCTTTATTGCTCATATTGCGATGTTTATGGGCATTCGGTTGGTGGATGTTTTTATAAACGTCTATATAAATCGGTCTTTCGTTCACATGTCTATGATAACTTTAACTACTCTAGAAAAGGCAAAAATAACTATATTCTTCCTAAGCAACCAGATATGAACTCTAACTATCGTAATAGGAAGAAAAGATCTACTACTAAAACATCACCAACAAGAGGGAATCCTAGATTCATGACTCAACCAAATTCTCAGAGATTTGAGATAACTCAAAATTATGAGCAAAAATGTTTTAAAGAAAAATCTAATGCTCACAAATTTTACTATATTCGATCTAATCAGCGCAAACGTTTAAAAACCAAAGCAATTTGGATTATAGAGGAATAATTAATACCCCAGATGAGATGTAATATCGTGATCAGTGTTTTGAAAGATGAGAATACAACATCTAGATGGTATTTAGATTCAGGATGTTCTAAACATATGAAGGGGGATGATACCAAACTTTCAAATAAAACTAACTTCTCAGGAGGAAAAGTTTTATTTGGTGATGGTGTATTAACCCAGATCATTGGTAAAGGGACACTCTATGAAAACGGGTTACCTACTTTAGAAGATGTACTTATAGTAAACGATCTAAAAGCAAACTTACTAAGTATATCACAATTTTGCGACTCTAACCATACTGTCACATTTTCAAAGAATAATTGAAAATTTTAAATGAAAATGGTAACTGCATTATTACAGGCCTTCGTACTCCAGATAACTGTTACAGAGTTAATCCAAGTAATGAAGTTTGTAACATTACCAAAATGGATTACAATGAGATTTGGCATAATAGGTTTGGTCACATAAATTTTGATAGCCTTGGCAAAATTGTGTTATCAAGAAATAATTAGAGGTCTTCCTAAGATAAGCCTATATCAAACATTGTTCGTGGGCCTTACCAAGAAGGAGAAATGGTTAAGTCTGCACATAGAAAATTCAAAGATGTATTGCCTACGAAACCTTTAAAAATCATCCATATGGTCCTTATGGGTCCTACTAGAACGGTTAGCCTATGTGGCAATAGCTACATCTTAGTGGTGGTTAATGATTTTACCCGTTTTACTTGGATAGCTTTCCTTAAACAAAAGTCCGATACCTTTCAATAAATTCTAAAAATTCTCCTACGTATTGAGAATGAAAGGATAGTCAAATAAATCGTATCCGCAGTGATCTAAGTGGAGAGTTTAAAGATTTAGGAGTAACTAAATATTGTACTTACAATGGATATCAACAAGAATTTAGTGCTCCTAAAACCCCTCAGCAAAACGGTATAACTGAAAGAAAGAATTGGACTATTGAAGAAATGGCACGAGTAATGATTCATGCCAAAATCCTCCCTAAGTATTTTTCGGAAGAAGCTCTTAGGAATGCCTATCATATTATGAATAGAGTCTATCTTAGGAAAGATACCAAACAAACACCTTACGAACTTTAGTACGACAAGAAACCTAACCTAAAATATTTTAGAACCTTTGGCAGTGTTTGCTATATAAGTAAGGACAAAGAACCTTTGTCCAAATTCGAAACCATAGGTGATAAATCCATCTTCTTAGGTTACTCTCCCAATAAAAGATCCTATCATGTCAATAATCTTCGTACCAAACCCCTAATGGAATCCATTAATGTGATTGTTAATGAAACTAATGTTGAGAGTAAACCCACAATACCAACTATTGTGGATGAGTCTAAAAATATTTTAAATTGTGACTCTTTAAAGATAGATGATCCTTTACCACCTGAGATCCCCGAGGTGCCTAAATGGGTTTCGAAAGAACATCCCTTAGACAGTGTGGTTACTAACCCTATCGAGCTTATTTGTACAAGATCCTAGTTACGAAATTTTTCTCATTATGCATGGTTTGTGTCTCTTATAGAACCAAAGAATTTAAATGAATCCCTAAGTGACTCCTTGTGGATAAGTGTTACGGTGGAGGAACTTCTTCATTTTTTCTCTTATGACACATGATATTTGTACCTAGGAAAAAAATAAAAAGGTTATTGGCACACGCTGGGTTTTTAAAAATAAAACAGATGAGTTTGGGATGGTAATTAGAAACAAGGCTAGATTAGTTACCCAGGGCTACTCTCATATTAAAGGGATATATTTCGAGGAAACTTTTGCACCTGTCACTCGCCTTGAGTATGTTCTCTTACTCTTAGCAATAGCTTGTCATTTCCAATTCACTCTCTAACAAATGGAAGTAAAATCTGTGTTCCTTAATGGTATTTTAACTGAGGAAATTTATGTAGAATATCCCAAAGGGTTCATTGACCCTCACCATCCGAATCACGACTTTCGATTGAAAAAGACTCTATATGGTCTAAAAAAAGCACCTCGTGATTGGTATGAACGATTGTCTACGTTTGTATTAAATAACAATTTTAGGCGAGGTGGTAATGATCCAAATGTATTTGTTAAACATTTTAAACAAAACTGTAATTATAGCCTAAGTCTATGTAGATGATATAATCTTTGGATCTGCATCCTTAACCAAGGTTGAAAACTTCTTCAAAGTTATGCTTGGAGAATTTCAAATGTCTCTTATGGCGGATTTACAATTCTTTTTAGGACTTCAGGTCAAATAAAATTATGAAGGATTATTCATCTCGTAATCCAAATACGCTTTAGATATTGTAAAGAAGTTCGGCCTAGAAAATGCAAAATATTCTAGGACACCTATGAGTACTTCGGTAAAAATGTCTAAGGATGAACAAATCTTTTGATCCCACTCTTTATCGTATCATGATAGGAAGCCTACTATACCTAACTGCCTCTCACCCTGACATTATGTATGTTGTTTGTGTATGCGCTAGATATCAAAATTCAATTAAAGAGAGTCATTTATCGTGCATTAAGTGAATCATAAAATATGACAAAGGAACTCTCAACTTAGGTCTTTGCTACACAAATGACACATCCATTTCTGTAATCGGTTACACCGATACTGATTGAGCTGGGTGTTCCTATGACAGTAAGAGTACGTAAGGAGCCTATTATTACATAGGAAATAATATGGTAGGATGGTCTATTAAGAAACAAAATTGTACATCGTTATCCACCGCAGAATAAGAATATATTGCCACAGGAAGTTGTTGTTCATAATTACTTTGGATAAAACAGATGTTAAAAGACTATGGCATAATTGAAGATAAGTTACATATCTATTGTGATAATAAAAGTGCAATTAATATTTCCAAAATTCCTGTTCAACATTCTCGCACAAAATACATTAAGATTCGATATCATTTTATTCGTGAATTAGTAGAATCCAAGGAATTGGAAATTATGTATTTGCCCACATATTTTCAATTAGCTGATTTATTCACAAAGCCTCTAGATAATTTAAGAATTGAATATCTTCAGAAATCTATTGGCATGATATATCTTCAATAAATAATTGTCATCACATAATATATCATCCGGTCATACTCATGCTTATAATTGATCTTCGAGGATATAGGGCACGAATGTTTAAAAAATAATAAAAGACACCTCCTGTATCTATTTTTTGTAAGAGATCCTTAATGTGACTCGTTGATGTTTATATATATATATATATATATATATATATCCTTATTTTCTTATGAATATTTGTGCCTACTCTTTGTTTATTTAAGACAAAATCGGGGAGAAATTTGAGTCCCCCTGGACATATTTTTGTTCACTTCAACTAAATACTTGATCTTAGCTATCTTATTTTCAAGAATCAATACCTCATTCATATCAAAATATTGTTAGGGTATTGGTTTGTATTTAGTTGAGTAATGTAATTTTCTTTTTTCTAAAATATGGGGTAGATAAAATTTTTGTATAGGAATAGGATTTTCTTATTTTTTGTATACCTATGAGTCAACGATGACTCAAAAGAGATTTTGTCTCATATTTCCAAAGGGGGAGATTGAAGCACCCTTTATTTTTTACTAACTTGAGTCTATACTATATAGGTGCTCATCTAGTTTCGAAATAATGACAAAATTAAACTCATATTCCTTGCTACCGAAGAACCTCAAACACTACATCAATGATCCTCTAATGGTCCCAAAGGTAGTAAACCAACACTACACCTAGGCTTGAATATTTTATTTTGCAAATATATATTATTTTAGGTGTGTGAGTGTTAATTCCCATTAAAATAATTTTCTAATTTTTTTTGGATTTTTAAAAAAAATTTAGGAATTTTTAAACATTTAAAATTCAGGTTTTTAAATGTTTTGGGATGATTTGTAATTTATTTTAATTCCTAAAACCTTGGTTGGGTAGAAACCAAAACCGGAAAGAAAATGTTGGGTTGAAACTGTAGTTTTTTAAAAGCTAAAAACACCCGTTTTATGTGTAATCCAAGCCATACATGTGTCTGGGTTATATCGGCTGAGATTGTGTTTTCTTTACCTCACATAACTGAGAGTTAATATCAAACATTGGATCAATTTCATTGATGGACTTCATGTTTTCTAACTCGATCCAAGTCTTAACAATTGGACCAATAGGAATGGTTTTGAAAGCGGTGCGTTTACAACCATAATATTTACACTCGTTTTGCAAGACTTAATCGTGGTCATTGTTTTGATCACTCGTTCCAAAACCTTCTAGCGTTCTATATAAATAGAGACCCTAGTTGATACGTTTACAATCAAGAGAGAGAGAGAGAGAATAAGAAGAGAAAATAAAATTCATAGCCAACCTCTTGCAAAATTTTCCCAGAAATTTACTTGTGAGTTTCAGAGTTATTCTTCTTCGAAGATTATTTCCTCTTTGGTTTTAAATCTCATTTCCAACCAGTCACCAAGTTAGATCTCATTCATTTTTCATAGAAAGTGTAGACCTAATTCTCTTATGATAAAAATCACTTAGACCTATTGAGTTTGATTTCTTTATCAAGAAATAATTATTTATTGGTGTTTTTTGTACTCAAATGTTTTTATTTAATGTTCTACCAACAAATACCTTTTCTGTTTCAAGTTTTGAGAAAAAGAGACTTCAAAGAATTTTCAGATCTTGAGACGTTTATACTTTCCAGTTAATATTTCACATTTTGCGAAATAAATTTGTAAATAGATAAGAGAAAGTGTATAGGATCGTGGCTCTTTTTGAATAGCAAGATTGTCACTCGATCTATCACAAAAAGGGAGTCTAGTTTTCAAGAAATTGTGAATCAGAATCTTGCATATCATTTTTTTAGAAGAAATTTGTAATTTGTAGGAATACTGGTCTGTATAAGTGTGCGTGTGTTCATGCATGTGTTAAGGACAACAGCACACTACACATTTCACATACAACACTAAAATAATGTTTGTGGAGAGATTTTTTAACCGTATAGTCGACGTAAAGCTAAAAGGAGAAAGAGGTGCAAAGAATCAGAACAGCTAAGACAACTTCAGAGTCTTCATAGAAGTCAAATTTACTTAAAGGATCTGGTATAAATTCCTGACTTAGTATAGGTCTGATTGTGTGCTTAGTTTGTTAATAGTTTGTAACCTTATAACTCATTTTTAGTGGATTTTGTTTTTGAGGTGTAGACACTTCCGTGGATGTTTTCCCAATTGGTTGGGGGGTTTTCCACGTTAAAATACATGTGTACTTGCATGATTAATTTTCCTCTCATCCCCTTATGATCTTGTGCTAATTTGGACTACTTTAGTTTTGGTTTTTAAAACTTGGTCATCTATAATTGAAATATCTCGTTCATAAAAAATTTCATACACATCTTGTGTTGGTAATTTGTTTTGTATTGAGAGTTTCTTAAAAAATATGGTCAGAGATAGAATCGCACACGAGGTGATCCGTTAGAACGGGTATTCAGTGTCTTTTCAATATTCATTCGGTTTCGGTCAAGCGGAAGAGTTAACTTTGGTCAAATGTAGTTCGAGAGTGCTCGGTGGCCTCCAGATCAATTTTCAAGGGAAAACAAATTATTTGTCCAAATGGTTATGCCGTTTAGCGCACAGGCCGGAGCGTTGGAAAGGGGTTTCGGTAACCTTTGAAGATCAAAGAGCTTTCACTCTGACGATGAAGTGGGGTCGAATGGGGGACTGAGAGCGCCCGATGGACTCTATACTGGTACTCGGAGAATGACCTAGGATTTTTAGTGAGTTGGGGAGGTGCTAGGTACCTAAGGAGAGACTTGGGGGGTCCTAGAATGTGGTGTCCATAGTCATAATTGTGAGTCCTAAATTTTTGCATATTTTAACGTGTTAGGAATTTCCACCAACTTCTAATCGCATCTTGGGTCAGAGATGCCCACGTGGATGGGAGTGCCACTAACAGATGGTATTACGACATGATAGTATTAAATCTTAAACTTCTACTTCGTTAAGAACCCCTACACTACAATTTTCCCCACAGCATAATCACACCCCAATATGCAAATCATGATGGAGATTCCACCTTCGGTAGACCCTGCTCAATTTACCCATAATGTCGAGCCGCGTATTCTAGACAAGAATTTCATCTCTACTATTCGTACATAATATTTAACTTCATCTTCGGTAGAATTGCATCAAGAAATATATAATCGGGATACGAATGTTAATTTTCATGTAACTTCATCCCCGAGAGTTCAACTACAAGATACTCCATCGGTGGTAAATACTACACCACCTTCATTTAAGATATCACTAATCCCTTCAATCATAAGGTACACCTTATGATCATATGCTTTCTCATTTCTATATTTTAGTGTTTGGTTGTATTCTTATACTTTATTTAATATTTAACACGGTTGTTTTTCTCAAATTTAGGTTAATGAGATAATCTTTCCAGAATGGAGATAGTACTAGTGGAATAGGTCGTTCATATGTTGCATTAAAAAGACATGATCTGGGACTTATGAATGTAAGATTCTCCCACCGTAATTCATTAAATTGGATGGCTGGAAAATTTTCGAATTCTTCAATGATGCGAGAATTATTTGGTAAGTGTTATTTGTAAGGCCAAATTTGTCTCCCCACACACGTTGAACCACCTGCTAAAATTAAGCTTTTATTTGATGGTGATGATGATTGTTCAAAATCCTTTCATACTTATACTAGAGATTATAATGCTGTTAATGCATTTATAAGTTTAAGTGTCCATATAGATGGCCAGGTAATCGGGGGCAGGGGTCCATTGAGTTTCACAATTCATGGAAAGCTTCGCCATAACACCGGATCTTTAGTACCAAATGTTGGGTAGGAACATCAGTTGTACATATATGATCCATATGTAGCTTTGGATATCCACAATAATAGAAATTCGCATTTGAGGATGGACATTCTAATTACAGTTCAAGGGTCTTTGTTGGTGAATAATGCTTTCACGTCGAAATATCTCAAGGCTTTTGTAATTTTAGAAAGACCAAATCGGATGGGTCAGAACTTACTTTATTATCTTCATTACAATTCTTCAAATGACTGTCGCATATATAATTTGCCATCCATTGATGATATTGTCATTATTTTTCCTAGTGATGGCTCCAATGTCAATAATATGCTTGACATAATAGTTTAGCTTAAAGGTGGTAGTCAATTGATGTAGATTAACGAGTGCCATCCAACATATTTTCATTGCACTAAGTCCTATTAGTTCCTCATGGTAAACTTGGTTGGCACCCTGACATGAAACTGTGGGACATGTAACATTATACTGAAAATGAAGCACATTTGACTCAATTGAATAATTTTGGTTATCGAATGTTTCAACACTCCTCAGAGTACTCCACGATACATAGAGAGGTAAAATTGTTCCAAGAGTTATTAGTCAATGGTTGGTCTTCTAGTGAGCAAAACAGTTTGACATATACTAAATTAAGTAAAACTTCATGTGGAACTGTACAAATATCTCACCGATGGTATGTCCAATGGGTTACAACCCGGTCAGATTGGAAAATGAATGGTTTTGCCATATTCTTTTACTGGCAGTGCGAGAAAAATGTTTGAAATTTATCAGGATTCTATGGCAATTACGTGTTTCAATCATCATCCGGATGTTTTTCTCACGATGGCTATAAACCCTAAATGTCCAGAGATTACAAAGGATCAATCACTTTTTCCAAATGCCTTCCTTCATCCAGACTTGGTGGAACATGTGTTTGAACTCAAGAGGAAGGCTTTCACGAAGGAGGTCGAGAATAATCATATATTTAGCAAAAAAGTGGCACACGTCTTCACAATTGAATTTGAAACGCGAGGTTTACCTCACATACATGCTCTACTTTTTCTTAATGGTCCTGATAAGATTAAAACATCTACCCAAGTTGATAACATTATTTTTGCAGAGTTTCTTAACAAAGATGAAGATCCCACCATTTTTTAAACAATTTTAGGTTGTATGGTCTATGTACTTTATGGCTTATAGTCTCCTCATTTTCCTGAATGGAAAATGGTAAATTCACAAAGAAATATCCTAGGGATTTCTCATAGTCAACCACTATGGATAACTATGGGTTTCCAATTTATTATCATAGTAATGATGGTTGTGTCTATTATACGACAAGTGGAAAGTACGTTGATAATCGAGATGTTGAGCCTATAATCTACATCTTTCCCGAATGTTTAATTTACATATTAATGTTCAAGTTTGTCCAAGGTTGAGATGGGTTAAGTACATTAATAACTATATTTATAAGGGACGTGACCACAGTACTAGGGTCTAGGAGGTGGCGATGAAATCCAACAGTACTTGGATGCTAAGTACATTCCCCCCTCCCCCCGCTGAGGCATCTTAGAGAATATTGGATAATTCAATGCATGTGAAAAAACATATGTTACGCAATTAGAACTTCACCTCCCTGGAATTCATCATGTTGTATTCAATCCAAATGAGTCGATGGATGAAATAATGCATCGAGCTTTGACTCAACGATCTACTTTGATGTTTTTTTTAATATTGTGCATCAACTGAACCATGCCATACTTTTACTTATCAAAAGTTTCTCTAACGCTTTGTTTGGCACAAAGTAATAAAGACTTGGACTCCAAGCTCATCTACATCAACTTTTGCAATTGGTAGAATCTACTTAGCCAATCTAATTTTGGAGAAAGGTTTTATTTGCGTTTACTTATAACCTTTGTAAAAAGGTCCACTTTCATTTGAGTTCTTACGGACTCTAAACAATGTATTACACGATTCCTTAAAGTCTGCATGTGTCGCATTAGGGCTTTTAGAAGGTAATGATGAATGGGTACAATGTTTGCAAGAGGCATCGGTTTTGCAGACAAGCTATCAACTTCGGTATATTTTTAACATTATTCTCACCGAATATTCCACGTTAGATCCTTCTTTATTATGGGAGAAATTCACATCTCACATATGTGATGACCTTGCTCACAAGATGCGTACGTCATTCAGAGTTACATCTCCAACGTATTATAAAATCAACGTCTACGGATTATATCTTCTAAATGACTTGCTTCAAAAAATAGGCAAAACTTTATTTAAGTAGACACCCATGGCCCTCCCTATAAAACAATTGGAGCATTAGGAGAGAGAATAGTATAATATGGGAACATAGATAACTTCACAGAGATACAAAAACCTCTATTGTTGATTCTAACGTAGGACGTCTTAATCCGGTGCAACGAAGTGCTTTTAATACAATTACGACTTTCGTATTTTAGGCTAAATGAAAAAAAAAATCTTTTTGAATGGCAAGGCACAAGCAAGACATTTTTGTACGATAAAATTATGTTAAGCACATAGTGATTACTATTTCTTCTTTGGATATTGTTTCATCACTATTGGTTGGTGGTCGTACAACTCATTGTGCATTTTGTATTCCCTTGTCATTATAGAAAATTCAAATTGTGGGTTTACAAAGCAATCGATTCAAGAGGAGTTGTTTATATTTTCCAAGATTATAATTTAGGATGAAGTGCTAATGAAAGTGATTCTACACTGAGGCTGTTTACTGTACTTTTCAAGAGATATTAGATAATAAGAAGCCTTTTGGGGGGATTACGGTTATTCTCGGTGGTTACTTTAGTCAAATCTTGCTTGCACTACCTAAAGTTATTAGTAAGAAAATAATTAAAGCAGCTTTACGTCGATTAATGTTGTGGAAAGATATTCATGTTCTTTCTTTAGAGTTGAATATGCGACTCAATGGTACCGATGTTATAATGTTTCACTTTTCAAATTTCCTAAACAATGTATTTTTGTTCTCAATTAATTTGACACGTACATATATATTGTTCTTTAACTCTTTACTAAAGAAGGAATTTAATTGTTTCTCAATTAATTTGACATGTACATGGACGACACTATTACATTTGCATTTCTTAATGAAATGATAATTCTCTTTGACCGTAACGATGATCTAAATGCCATTAATTGTGCTTCACTCAATACTTTCCTAGGTGATGTAGTTACATATTTCGTTGCGAACATGTGCCCCGATGTAACTAATCATGACATAGACAACCAATTTACCACGGAGTTTTTAAATGCTCTTAACCCATCAGGGTTGCCACTTTTTAAGTTAAAACTTAAAGTTGGATGTCCCATAATGTTGTTGAAAAATATTGCACCTAAAGATGGACTTTGCAATCGAACTCGCTTGATAGTTACAAGGTGTGTGGAGCACATTATCAAGGCCAAAATTCAAAATGGGGATAAATTGGGTACGACTGTATTTATTCTAAGAATATCCTTAATGCCATCATTTTCGGAAATGCCCTTAAAATTGACTCGCCGTCAAGTTCCATTAAAGTTGGCTTGCGCCATGAACATGAATAAACTGCAGGGTTAATGAGTAAAATATGTTAGGTTTAACTTATGAACCCATGTCTTTAGTCATGGTCAGTTGTACCTCTAACCACATCTCGATCCTCTTTCCAAATGATGAAGGAAATTTGACAACAACCATCGTTTAGCCTGAAGTTCTTTTATAATTAGATGGTGTGTAACATCTCGACCCTCCTCCTCATCCTCTCTCTCTCTCTCTCTCTCTCTCTCTCTCTCTCTCTCTCTCTCTCTCTCTCTCATTTGTTAAAATTAAGGCATTTTATTTATCTGTAAATTAAACTATAGTCTTAAAATTATTATGTTTATATTACTGTCCAAATGCTTTTTGAGGCAAGTGTAATAGTGTGTTATTATATTTTTTTGTAGAAATCGAGAGTTATTTTAGAGTTGTTTTGCAGATCAATCTCATCAAATACCTTTTAGGTTTACACTATGTAAACTTCAAGTTTTCTTTTTCTCAAAGTTATTTGTATAAATTATACATCGAAATGATTTATCATTTTATTTGAAGACCTCTTAGTTAAGTTGAATGAGTGATGCACAATATATACATTATATTCTTTCAAGTTCTATTAGTTCTGTATATTCAATTAATTTCTGTTAGTTGAAATGATTATAAGAGTTTTTACCATGTTTCCTTATATTTGAACTATAATATAGTTATAGGGAAATTTCTTCAACCTCCCATCTCATAAACTCTCTATTAACCATCACCAAAGGTAACAACTCAATTTTTTTATCCTCTCTCTTTATTTTAATGATTTTTGTGAAGCCGTTGTGTTGGCATAAACCATTATTTGTGGACTTCTTACATTTACTATTTAATATGAGTTTGAATTTTTGGTTGATGATGTTGCAATATAGGTTTTAAGAATTTATTTGGTTTTTTGATACAAGGTTTATTTTTTTAATTTCTTTATTTTTTTTAGGTTTCCTTTCTTTGCGTTTAGGAAGGGGAGAGCCATTTATTGATTATATTGAGGTATCTTCCTACATTTAATATGATTATTAACTAACTATATGTTCACATATCCATATGTTTTGTATTTTTTCAGTCTCTTTATGTTAGATCAGTCATTCTTTCTTGAAATTTGATTAATTTCTTAAGGACTGCTGCTGATTAATTTTTCAGACTCTTTATGTTGTATTATACTTATTCTTTCTCTTTATGTTGTATTATAGTTATTCTTTCTCCTATTTCCCACACCCTTAGGTATACATGATGTGTGATGGCGTACAAAGAAGGAAGTGCGAAGGTCATCTTTAAATCGTGAAAATGTCCTCGATGGAAATTACCCGCATAAACACAACATTTCCAATAACAATCTCAATTGTTGTCAATTGGCCATGCATCAAGGACATCGAAAGTCTCAAAAGGATCGCACTTTTTTCTCTCTTCATCTTCGCATTCCTTTTCCCATTAACTCATATTCCATTTATTTCCTTTACTATCCTTACTCCCAGAGTTATATGGTTTCGTCTTTAATGATTCTCCTTTGTGAACCATAGATCTAATTTTTTAATCGTGTTGATTATTATCTACATAATCACATTATCTTATCATATAAACATCTGCAAAGAGAATAAGTCACAAAAAAGTTTTCTACTTGGAGGAAGGGCTTGTAGGAAAAACTCTTTAAAATAATGATGTTTTCAATGCTTAATTATTCTTTCAAATGTGCACTACAACTGCTAATGCTATTGTACATCAAACATTTTAAGTATTTGTGGTTTTTGAGGTTACCCAAACTTAATAGTGAAATGTTATTTATGTACTGTATTAAATATGTTTGATATAATGAAGGCAACCATGGAGACAAAAGGTGTTATTTTGATGGTTTTTATAGTATGACATTTCCTTGAATATGGTTGATGTGGTATCCATCCACTGAAATGGTTGTTTGTTACATCTCTATGAAAATTTAAGATGTAAGATAACTAAAAGGGGTGGGCACTTGGAGTTGAAAAAATTAATTTTTTTTAATAGAAGGATATATAACCAACATCAAATCTACAGGATTTGTACTTACACGTCCTTCCACAATATGCTTCTCGATATTGAGAAATTTATAAAAAAATATTATGCTTGTTGGTGTAGGCTTCTTTCTATAAATTTCTATTCATGCATCATTTTGGTGGAACAAGGTTGAAATAAAAAATTATAATTTTCATATGACAGTAGTATCATTAAAGTAAGGTTTGACTTGAAATATGGTAAGGTTGGTTTAAAGTAAGGTTTGACTTGAAATCATCAAGCGTTATCTTTTAATTAAGTCTAATTTTGATATTTCTTTAGGCACAGAAAACCAAGACAAGAGAAAAGTAGAGAAAATGCTATTTGATTATTGATCCACTTATTTATTAAGTGATTACAAAGACAACACACACAACACCAAATCCTGCGAATGGTCATTCCCAGATGGTCACGGCCTAAGTCCGCGACCAGCTGGTCGCGGACTTCGGTAGTGACCATCTTAATTTTTGGCGTGACCATCTTTATTACCACACTGTCATGGATGCTCTGGAAGTGGTCACGGACCAAATCCCTGACCACTGGGGGTCACGGCCCAAGTCCGTGACCAGGGCGTGACGAACTTGGCACCAAATTCGCGCTAAAATTCCCTCCAAGCTTGGTCCCGGATGGGTCATGGACTTGGACCGTGGCCATAGGCATGACGAAGCATAAAATATACACAAATTGGGTCATGGCTGGGGGCCGTGACCATTTCTTGGTCTGGGTCACGGCTATTGGCTGTGACCATCCTTCATTCCAACGGTGGTTTTGATGGATAAATGGTCGTGCATGGTGTGTCACGCCTTAGAGTCGTGACCAGGTTCAATCCAGCAAGGTTACCCTCTCATTTATTGTCCGCGCACGGTGGGTCACGGATCTAGGCCGTAACCAAGTTTAGAACTTAAAGAAGACCCGTTGAGAATCATTTTTGTCCAATGAATTCTCTCTCAAGGCTTGTGCGATTTCGTTTTGATTTTGTGCGATTTCACAACTTCAGGTGCGATTTCATTTCCATTTCATCTCATTTTTATCTCAATCCCTAATTTTTGTGCGTGTGTGTATAGATTTTTGTTTGTATGTGTGTGTGTGTGTGTGTGTGTGTGTGTGTTGTGTATAGATTTATGCTTATATGTGTGTGTATGCATAGATTTATGTGTATATGTGTGTTTAACTATGAACGAAGAAAATGTTTTTATGTTAATAAACCTTAGGTTTTATGTATGTGTATGAATAGATTGTATGTGTGTGTATGTATATATTTATGTCAAAAAAATATTAAGGTTTAAGTAAACCCTAGATTATATGTGTGTGTATGTATAGATTATGTCAATAAAACCTAGATTGTATGTGTGCATTTTTTTGACAAAATATTATTCAAAACCTTAAACATTATATTTTTTTGACAATATTATTCAAAATCCTAGACATTATATTTTTTTTGAAAAAATATTATTCAAAAACCTAGACATTATATTTTTTGAAAAAATATTATTAAATGCATTCTTAATAAGTAAAAAAAAATTACATCTACCTTGTCATGAATTTATTGGGGGTTATATGCGGGCCATCGTATTATATTGGGGGTTATATACATGTTGTGGTTTTTTGCACTACAATATGTGTGTAAGTCCTACAATATGTGATTTTTTACATCTACCTTCTGTAGTAGTGTTTATGCATTGGTTGTTTGTTTGCACTACAATATGTGTGTAAGTACAATCTGTGTTTTTGTTGATTCTGCAGTTTGTATGTTTATTGAATAGATAATACACATATACTTTTAAACTCTCTCATAATAAACCCTAACAAAACGTGTTATAAATAATTACGGCGGGTTATTATTGGGATTTCACATTGATGAGATCCAAAATGCAAGGGGTTAAGAGAAGGGTAGTGATGAATCAAAACCTTAATCAAATTCCCTTCCTAAGGTTTCACACCCTTAGTTAACTTTTAATTCCTTAATACCCTCCTCTTAAGAGTCTAGGTATTATTTTCAATTTAATTAACTCAAATTAAACTCACCTTAAAAGTTCCCAAAATAATTAAGGCCAAATAAATAAAACCTAGTGACATTGTTAGAAATACGGGCTCATCGATCGCTCGATGAAAACCATCAATCGATCGATCGAACAGGTATCAGCCCTCTTCCCCAACTCTATTTTCTACCATTGTTGAATCATTAAGCTTTTGATTCACTTTCAAATATTCACCCAATCACAATCAACATTTAATCCATGTGAGAATAGGTTCTATTCATCCTATAAACCTTCAATCAACAACTATTTAGCACATCAACTAATATTCCCAATTTGGATTTTTATCCGGGTTCCATTCAATCGTTTACCAATTTGATTCTAAAATCTTAAATTGGATATCATTATCTACTGGGTTAAGAGGGGTGAACCCCGAAACATCCCCCAAACGGCCCCTTGAGAGGCACCGACACCTCGCACGGGACCAATATAAAGGGTAGGAACTGAATGCATTGTCACAGGACTCCCGATTTGAGAATATGATGATAATTTGAAAATATCTAGACTTAGGCTAAAACACTTGCGTTAGAGTGCGAAAACCCAAAACAGCCTCCAAACGGCCTTGTGAGAGGCACCAACACCTCGTACGGGACCAATGTAACTCGTAGGAACATACTGCATAGCCACGGGAATCCCGATTTGAGAATACAATGATAATTTAAGAATATCTAGACTTAAGCTTAAAATTTAGCGCCAGAGTGCAAAAACTCGAAATAGCCTCCAAGTGGCACCATGAGAGGCATCGACACCTCGTACGGGACCAATGTAACTCATAGGAACTAATCCCCTGGTCACGGGGGTTCTGGTTTGATAATACGATGATAATTTGAATTTTTCTACACTTAGGCTTAAAAACATGGTGTCAGAGGACGAAAACCCAAAACAACCCTCAAACGGCCCTATAAGAGGCACCGACACCTTGCACGGGACCAATATGGCTCGTAGGAACTGACTGCATGGTCATAGGACTCTCGGTTTAAGAATACGATGATAATTTAAAAATATTTAGACACATTCTTAAAAACATGGCGCTAGAGGGGGAACCTCGACATAACACCCAAATGGGCCTATGAGATGCGTTGACACCTCGCACAACACCAATGTAACTCGTACAAACTGATCGCGTGGTCACGCGACTCCCGGTTTGAGAATATGACGATAATTTGAAAATATCTAGACTTAGGCTTAAAAACATGGCGTTAGAGGGGCAAAGCCCGAAACAACCCCCTAACGGCCCCGTGAGAGGTACCGACACCTCGCACAGGATCAATGTAACTCGTAGGAATTGATCATGTAATCACGGTACCCTCGGTTTGAGAATATGAGGATAATTTACAAATATCTAGACTTAGGCTTAAAACATGATGTTAGAGGGTGAAAACCTGAAATGGCCCCCGTATAGGCCCGTGAGAGGCATCAACACCTCGCATAGGACCAATGTAACTCGTAGGAACTGACCACGTTATCACAGGACTCTCGGTTTGAGAATACAATGATAATTTGAAAATATGAGGACTTAGGATTAAAAACATGACGTTAGATGAAAAAAACATGAAACGCCCCCCGTATGGCCCTGAGAGAGGCACCAACACCTCGCACGGGACCAATGTAACTCGTAGGAGCTGACCGTACGATCATAGTACTCCTGGTTTGAGAATATGATAATAATTGAAAATATCTAAACTTAGGCTTAAAACTTGGAGTCAGAGTGCAAAAACTCGAAACAGGCCCCAATTGGCTCCGTGAGAGGCACCAACACCTCGTACGGGACCAATGTAACTCGTAGGATCTGACCTCCTGGTCACGGGGCTCCCGGTTTGAGAATACAACGATAATTTAAAAATTTCTTGACTTAGGCTTAATTTGAATAAGATTTTTGATAATTTGAATTAGATTTTTGTAAAACTACTGGGTTACTGATATCACTTTTTTTGTATCCTAACATTTGCAGGATAACATTGCATCGTTTGATTTTTTGCACGTGGGACAAATGAAGGAGGCAATGGTTTACAACATGAAGTTTGTTTATATAATATTGTGGACATTCAAGATTATGTTTTTTATGTGTTACAGTCGTGCGGGCCTTTATGGTTTAGTTTTATGGCTGCGTGGGCTTTTATAATTAGCACGTTTTATATTTATAGGGTTTGGAATGTCCAAAAAATAGAGGAAACTTTGCCCAATTGTTTTTTGGTCTATGAATTATTAAGACGTGTAATATTTTTAAGTTTGTATATATATATTAGCTTATTAACAAGGTTCCCGATTCGTAATTTATGATTTTTTATTGTTTTGCCAATAATAAATATTTATAAAACGTCGTACGGGTCTAACGTTACACGTAGCAACCGACCGTGCAGTCGCAGGACCCCCAATTTTAGGATTGGTCAAAAAAATATTTTTTTAATTATAGCTAAATATGGTCATGGACTTTGTCCATGACCATTTTTATTTTTTCCATCGCGCATAAAAATGGTCACAGCCAAAGTCCATGACCCCCAACCGTGATGAAAAATGGTCGCGACCAAAGTCCGTTACCCACACCGGGACAAAAAAAAAGGAAAAAAATTGGTCGCAGCTAAAGTTCATGACCCACACCGTGACAAAAATGGTCGCGGTATGGGTCACGGACTTTGTCCGCGACCATTTTTTCTATTTTTTTCGTCATGGTGTGGGTCACAGACTTTGGCTGCGACCAATTTTTATCACGGTCGGGGTCACGGACTTTGGCCGCGACCATTTTTTGGCATGGTTGGGGGTCACAAACATTGACCGTGACCATTTTTTCCCGTCACGGTGTGGGTCACGGCCCAAGTCTGCGACCATTTGTCGTGACCCTTGAGGGTCGTGACCCCTAGATTGGTCATGAACTTGGGTCGCGACCCACGAAATTGGTCACGCCTGAAATGGTCACGGCCCAAGTTCGTGACCCACAGTCTTAGTCAGGGATTTTGGCCATGACCATTCGCCAATTTTGGTGTAGTGACATGATTTTCTTGCCTTTACATCCTACTAATGCCATCTATTTCAATTGACTAACTATATTTTTTTTTTATTTTGTAACAGATCGCATTCTGAAAACTATGGACAATCATTATATTGGAGAATGTGGGATGACCTCAACTAATATATATATATATATATATATATATATATATATATATATATATATATATATATATATATATATATATATATATATATATATATATATATATATATATATATATATATATATGATTTTTTATGAAGTTTGTTTCATTGAAGTATTTATTAGTGATGATGCTAGAAATAGCACCACCAGTCAAGGTATTTGTAAGCTCAAACTAGTGATAACAATGGCAGCACAAGAGTATACTAAATATAAGAGATTGAGGTGAGGAGAAGAGAAGAGAAGAGAAGAGGATGAATAGTTGAATGTAAGTGGTTCAACCAATCTGACCTACGTCCACTGTGAGTATGTGTGAGTAATATCACTGAATGAAGTCACTAATGGCCATGGATACAATCTCTCAAGCTTTCTCTCTCTACTATGTAAAATGACAGAGTTTCAGATAGGGTTGTAATTTTTTACCCCTTTACAAGGTAGAGGATGACCTCTATATATAGTGCTTAGGGGGTGTAATGTACCCCCTAAGCATACAATGAGCATGTGCATGAGCATCAAACCAGTATGAGGGTGACAGTTGGCTGATCTTCAACTAAGCAATGATGACCTCAATATTCCCTCACGTGGTGGGAATAATTCGGTTATAACAGATTTGTCCACATGTTCCAAGCTATACAAGAACGTGTAGGAGCTCGGTTGTCCTCGATTGGTGCCAACCTCGGCCTGGATGAGTACGAGGCTGGCGAGGTGTTACCCTTACATTATCTTCGATCAATGTTCCATGAGTACCTCGGCCAGGAAGGTCGATCGAGGTTTGACATGAGGTGCAATTTCGACCAGGGTCGATGATGACATGATGTATGTTGATTGAGCCTGCGAGGCTTTCGCTGACATCGGCTAACGAAGAGCAGAGGTAGATGTACAAGGTATCGGCAACATTAGCTATGGCTGACCCTGCGAATTTTGGGTTCTCATCTTTAAGATGATCTCGGATACTTCCAGGCCGAGATGATGTTAGGACGTCGGCTTTGGTCGACCCCCGTTGGAAGCCGCTGCTGATAGGCATCCTTGGGCTTCTATTACCTCGGCTCCAATCCAGGCCAATGTTGAGGTCTCTGGTCTCTCAGGTGTACTTTGGGTATATCAATAACCCCCTAGCTCTTAGTTGCCTATTGTGAACAGGTGACTAAGGGATATGCATGTTCGAGGTGAGGTTTCTGTTAGTGCCAATACTTTCTTGACAAGTGTCAACTGATGAAGTAGTTGGCATGCCTGGCAAGCTAAATGATTGCATTCTTTTGGGATCCCAAGGCAATAATGGGCCTTGGGATGCGTGCAAGAGAATTTTAAGGGTTTATCCCTTTTCTTTCTCTTTCTTCTTCATTTCGACATTCTCTCGCCTGAGCTTTCTCTGCTTTCTCTCTCTCTATAAGAGCTTGGTTAGGAGTGCATTGGGCGGATTTCTCTTGCTAGCCTTTCCCTTCTTCTCCTCGCATTCCATCAGGTATCGTCTATTACCTCTTCCTCTCTATTTTTTCAGCCTTTAATTCCTATTTTTTTCTTTCTCCGGCGAGTTCCTTGAGTTTTTCGGCCTTTGCTTGCATTTTTCGGTGGCATTGGTTCTTATTGTTCTTGGTTATTTTTTGCTCAAAGTTAATAGTTTGATCCTTAGTCAAGTTGAGTCTAGTTGTTTGTTCCTGATTTAATATCCCAAGTGTGAGGTCGTCCTCCCGTGCTCAGACTTCTTTATCAGCTTTTAGAAGAATTCCATTCTCTTAGGGAGAAGCCCAAGAGGAAGCTCGTAAGATTGAGGACTTTCCCCTCAGACCTATATTTCCACCTCCTTTGAAGGTCATATACCCTGAGCCAGCCGAACCAGTTAAGTCAGCAGAGGTCCCAGTAGAACCTACTCCCATGTCTGAGTCTGAGTCGTCCACCTTAGACCCTATGTTTATGGACTCTTTTCAAGAGGCCATGGACTTTTCCATTAGGCAGGATCAGGTCCCTAACCAGGCCGAGGTTTCGAGTCATGTCTCATCCTATAATGAGTCCATCACATCCCAATCTTCTTCAGACGTTGAAGTTTTCGAGCCAAACGTAGCTTTTCCTCCTCCCATTAATGATGTCCCCCTGTCGGCTGCTACAGGGGATGAGTTTGCTCAGAGGTTCCCTGATGGTAACCCCTCGTCCTCCCCAGCCGATATTGACCGAGATGAGGATGATGATAGCGGGAGCGATGTTAACACCTCAGAGGCAGCCGAGATAGAGAGCACTATCAGCGAACTTGACCTTCTTTCCTTCAGACACCTATATTCCATAAGTCCCTCCATAAAACTTATGAGACACCTGAGGGAAGAGAGGGCTTTTGGTGGTCGAGATAGTGAGATCTGCCTATATGAGTAGATGTTCAAGTTAGGATTTCGTCTTCCCATCCACCCAATTATTAGGGACATATTGTCCTACATTAACTTAGCCCCTTCCCAGTTATCCCCCAATGCCTGGAGGGTGATAATTGGAGCAATAGTTTTATGAAGGGCAGTCCACCACTCAGACCTTCCTGTACAGGTCTTCTCTAGGTGATACATCCCTTCTTCTGCTAGGAATCATCCAAGCTATTACCACTTTTTAGCTCAGAAGTCAACTAAGAAGATGTTGCAGGTTACCCAAACTTCCAATCACAATTAGAAACCGCGATACTTCTTTGCCTCGGGGTTATGTGAATTTGGCCCCTATGTTCCCTCTTTAAACTTAGAGCCGAGGATACCCCTGAGATGGGGCAAGGTGTTAATGGATGCCAGGGCTGACCTTAGGTTAAGCCAGAATAATCTTCAGAAAGTAAAAGACCTTCAAGATTAGGGGGAGCATAGTCTGTTGGTCAAAGTCGAGCATTTGATGACCCCATACTATCTCTCTGAGACTGGCCTTGGGGGGAGTCCTCTGACTGAGCTACGTAAGTGCTTATTTTCCCATAAGTTGTACCTCTAATTATGTAGTGCCTTTGATCTTCTAACTCAGACATTTACTTTTGTAGAATGCCCCGAAGGTATTTCAGACGATATCTGTGATATGTTATCCCCAAGTCTCACAAAGTTGGTAAATAAAGTAGGCCTGAATGCACCTCCTCCTCCCCCACCGAAGCAGAGTGTCGGCACGTCTAAGGCCGAGACTACAAGGAAGAGGAAAACTACAACTTCTACCCCTGAGGATCAGAGGCAAAGTAAAACCCAAAAGGCCATCCTCATATCCTTTGATGATGCATTGGCAGCTTGTTTGGAGCATCTGAAAATCAATGATAGCCTGATAGGCCACAGTGTGCAGGCGTTGGATGCCATCGGCTATACTATGACCGATGCTGACAAGCGCTTCTGCCGCTCAATGGATACTCCCCTGTTGGCTGAGTTTTACCTTCACAGGTCTATCCAAGTAAGATTTGAAATTCAATTTTATTCATAAGTGTAACCTCTGCTTTGAATTTGAACTTATACATCTGATTCTTGATTTGCAGGGCATCGTTTCTATGCACCAGTTTGCCAACTGGACTCTGACGAAGTTACCCCTCTTCGAGAAAGGCAAAGAGGTCGATAAAGTTCAAGATTACCTGAATGCAGAAGTGGATCGTCTGAAGTTTGCCTTTGAGGGGTCTAACAAGAAGGTTAAGCAGTTGGAGAAAGAGATCTCCAAACTTAAGAAGGAACACACCTCTGCCCTGAAGGCCAAGGATGATGCCCTTCGGCAAAAAGTTAATGCTGCAGTGGAAGCTGCCCTTGAGGAAGCTTCAGAGGGGATCTTGGCTAATTACAAAGTTTCTAAAGAATTTATCATCTTTGGCTTTAAATACCTTGAAAGAGGTGTTAAGGCAACTGGTAAATGGGCGGCCGCTAAAGAGAAGGAGTCTAGGAGCTTGGCAGCCTCTGACTTCATTGGTCTGGGCTTTACTAACCAGCAGTTTGCTCAGGCCATATAAGAGGTTGAGGAGGAAGATGCTGCTCCTGTAGAGACTATGCCATTGGAGGTTACAGAGACTGAGGGTGCCAACCTCCGAGATGATGGGGCCGAGGTGACCAACATCGGCTAAGGAAATGAGGCCGAGGATATCAACACTGTAGCTACAGGCCCTTAGGCCTTCTTTAGTGAAGATTTTTACTTTTGTTGTTTCCTCTCACAATTTGTTTGTAACTCTGATAATTTCTCTGAAACAATCTTAATTTGCAACTTATTTCTCAATGTTATGCTACCCTCTTCCGGGGATTTTGCTTGCTTTGTGGATTCTTTCTTCTAATGATGTTAAGGGTCTGAGGTCATCCAAGTATGATGTCTTATCTCAGACCTTGTCACCAAATTATGATGTTAAGGGTCCGAGGTCATCAACTAAGATGTTATCCCCATAAATAATTTCACCAAATTAATGATGTTAAGGGTCTGAGGTCATCCAAGTACAATGTATTTCCTCAGAGCTTGTCACCAAATTATGATGTTATAAGGTCTGAGGTCATCAACTAAGATGTTATCCCCATAAATAATTTCACCAAATTAATGATGTTAAGGGTCTGAGGTCATCCAAATACAATGTCTTACCTCAGAGCTTGTCACCAAATTATGATGTTATAAGGTCTGAGGTCATCAACTAAGATGTTATCCTCATAAATAATTTCACCAAATTAATGATGTTAAGCGTCTGAGGTCATCCAAGTACAATGTCTTACCTCAGAGCTTGTCACCAATTTATGATTTTATAAGGTCTGAGGTCATCAACTATTATGATGTTGTAAGGTCTGAGGTCATCAACTAATATATTATCATCATAAATAATTTCACCAAATTAATGATGTTAAGGGTCTGAGGTCATCCAAGTACAATGTCTTACCTCAGAGCTTGTCACCAAATTATGATGTTATAAAGTCTCAGGTCATAAACTAAGATGTTATCCTCATAAATAATTTCACCAAATTAATGATGTTAAGGGTCTGAGGTCTTCTAAGTATGATGTCTTACCTCAGACCTTGTCACCAAATTATGATGTTAAGGTCTGAGGTCATCAGCTAAGATGTTATCCCCATAATTAATTTCACCAAATTAATGATGTTAATGGTCTGAGGTCATCCAAATACAATGTCTTACCTCAGACCTTGTCACCAAATTATGATGTTATAAGGTCTGAGGTCACCAACTAAGATGTTATCCCCATAATTAATTTCACCAAATTAATGATGATAAAGGTCTGAGGTCATCCAAGTACAATGTCTTACCTCAGAGCTTGTCACCAAATTATGATGTTATAAAGTCTCAGGTCATCAACTAAGATGTTATCCTCATAAATAATTTCACCAAATTAATGATGTTAAGGGTCTCAGGTCATCTAAGTATGATGTCTTACCTCAGACCTTGTCACCAAATTATGATGTTAAGGTCTGAGGTCATCAGCTAAGATGTTATCCCCATAATTAATTTCACCAAATTAATGATGTTAAGGGTCTGAGGTCATCCAAATACAATGTCTTACCTCAGACCTTGTCACCAAATTATGATATTATAAGGTCTGAGGTCACCAACTAAGATGTTATCCCCATAATTAATTTCACCAAATTAATGATGTTAAGGGTCTGAGGTCATCCAAGTACAATGTCTTACCTCAGAGCTTGTCACCAAATTATGATGTTATAAAGTCTCAGGTCATAAACTAAGATGTTATCCTCATAAATAATTTCACCAAATTAATGATGTTAAGGGTGTGAGGTCATCTAAGTATGATGTCTTACCTCAGACCTTGTCACCAAATTATGATGTTAAGGTCTGAGGTCATCAGCTAAGATGTTATCCCCATAATTAATTTCACCATATTAATGATGTTAAGGGTCTGAGGTCATCCAAGTACAATGTCTTACCTCAGACCTTCTCACCAAATTGTGATGTTATAAGGTCTGAGGTCACCAACTAAGATGTTATCCCCATAATTAATTTCACCAAATTAATGATGTTAAGGGTCTGAGGTCATCCAAGTATAATGTCTTACCTAAGAGCTCGTCACCAAATTACGATGTTATAAGGTCTGAGGTCACCAACTAAGATGTTATCCCAATAATTAATTTCACCTTGTTAATGATGTTAAGGGTTTGAGGTCATCCAAGTACAATGTCTTACCTCAGAGCTCGTCACCAAATTATGATGTTATAAGGTCTGAGGTCATCAACTAAGATGTTATCCTCATGAATAATTTCACCAAATTAATGATGTTAAGGGTATGAGGTCATCCAAGTATGATGTCTTACCTCAGAACTTGTCACCAAATTATAATGTTATAAGTTCTGAGGTCATCAACTAAGATGTTATCCTCATAAATAATTTCACCAAATTAATGATGTTAAGGGTCTGAGGTCATCCAAGTATGATGTCTTACCTCAGACCTTGTCATCAAATTATGATGTTATAAGGTCTGAGGTCATCAACTAAGATGTTATTCTCGTAAATTCTACCACTATTGCATAATGAACCAAGAATTGATACGGGAACTGATCTTCCTATTAATAATCTCTTCATAAGATTATATATTTATATGAGAACTCTTACAACATCATATGTAATACTTTTTTAGATGATCAACATTCCAAGGATTAGAAAAAGGTTCCCCTTTAAGGTTTTCTAGCCTGTACGTCCCGGGCAAAACCTCCTCAACCACTTTGTAAGGACCATGCCAATTCGGGTGAAGCTTGTTTGCCTGCTATAATGTCTTCTTCAGGACTAGGTCTCTCACAGCTATGGGTCTTGATTTTAACCTTTGATTGTAGAATTTTTTTGTTCTCTATTGGTAAGTTGCTTGCCTGATTTATGCATCTTCCCTTCTCTCTTCGATCAAATCGAGGTCAGGTCTTCTCTCTTCCCCATTCTTCTCAGGGTCATAGGTCTGAACCCTATGAGTAGGAAGTCCTACTTTTGTTGGTATGACGACCTATGAGCCATGTGCTAACATAAACGGGGTCTCCCCCGTTGGTGTCCTAGCCGTTATTATGTAGGCCCATAACATAATATAAACCTCTTCAGTCCATCTTCCCTTAGCTTCTTCTAACCTCTTCTTGATCCCGTCAAGGATCGTTCTGTTTGTGACTTCTGTCTGATCGTTTGCCTGAGGTCAGCCAGGAGAAGAGAAAAATTGCTTTATCCCAACTCTTTCGCAATATTTTTCCAAGGAAAAATTCTTGAACTGGGTTTTGTTATTCGAGATGAGGGTGTTTGGGAGGCCATGTCTGCATATGATGTTCTTCCAAAAAAATTGGAAGGTCTTCTGCTCTGTAATCGTGATCAATGGCGACTATCAGGAATCGGTAGTTATTTACAGCTCTTGGCAGGGGAACCCACTAAGTCAATTCCCCATACTGCGAATGGCCAAGGGGAACTGATTGACGTCATAGGCTGATGAGGTTAATGGGGGATAGTGGAGAATCTCTGACATTTGTCGCACCTCTTCACGTAGGCTGCAGCATCCTTGGCCAAGGTCGGCCACCAGTATCCTTGCGTAATAATCCTCTTAGCCAAAGGTCTTCCTCCTATATGACTGGAGCAAGAACCCTCGTGTACCTCTTGTAGGATGTGGGGAACTTCTGTGGGATGAACACATCTGAGGAAAGCTAATAGGAATCCCTTCTTATAGAGGACGTCTCCTACTATTTAGAACATTACAGCTCTGTACCTCAGTTTCCTTCTCTCTAGTTTTGATTTCGGCAGCTCTCCCTCTCTGATATATCTGATAAGGGGGTCCATCCATGAGTCCCCTAGGTTCAAATTGAGGCAGGGGTTACTGACCTCTTCTTCTTCAATGGTCGCCTTGGGTAAGATCTCAATTGGGACCATCCTTCTGATGTCTGTCCTTATCGCCGAAGCTAACCTTACTAATGCATCTGCGTGGCTATTATTTTGCCGAGGTATTCTCTTCATCTTTAACTCTTCCAAACCTTCAAGTATCGTTCTCACTCTCTTCAGATATTTGGCCATCCTTTCATCCTTGGCCTCATAAACCCCCAACACTTGATTAACAACTAACCTTGAGTCACTATAAAGCAGGAGTCATCTTACCCTAAGGGTATTTTCCAATGAGAGGCCTGCTATCATGGCCTCATATTCTGACTCGTTATTTGATGCCTTGAAGTTAAACCTTAGGGCATATTCAATGTTAGCACCATCCGGAGCTGAAAGTATTAGCCCTGCACCACTTTCGCCTTCGTAAGAAGACCCCTCAACAAAGAGGTTCCAAATGTCTTTATCTTATAAGAATCTCCCTTCTGATATGACTCCATGCCTGAAGAGGTACCGGTCTTCCTCATTCTCGGCTATTCCATTTCTAGTTTTCTTGGATACGACCTCTTCAGGATCTCAAAAGACGTTGTTGTTTGACCGCTCTATGGTCTCTAGGTCATTCTCAACCTCGGCCTCTTCCCATGTGAACTCGGCGACAAAATATGCAAGTGCCTGCCCTTTGATGGCCACCCTAGGCTGATAAGTAAGGTCATACTCTCCCAACTCAATGGCCGATGTCATCAATCTACCCGACTTCTCAGGTTTATGTAGGACCTATCGTAGTGGGGAGTCTGTGAGGATGACCATGGAATGGGCCTGAAAGTAGGGCTTCATCTTCCTAGAAGCATGTATCAAGGCGTAGGCTAACTTTTCCATCCGAGGATAATTCTGTTCAGACCCCTGAAGGGCCTTACTATTGAAGTATACAGGCCTTTAGACCCCAACGTCTTCTCGTACTATGGCTGCACTTATAGTTGATTCAGAGACTGCTAGATAAACATACAACTTCTCTCCCACTATGGGTCGAGATAAGAGCAAGGGAGATCCGAGGTAGGACTTGAGTTGGTTAAAAGCCTCATCACACTCTTTGTCCCACTCAAAGGCCTTTCTAAGCACCTTAAAGAATGGAAGACACTTGTTCGTCGCTCTAGAAACAAATCTATTGAGTGAAGCTACTCTTCTCGTGAGCCTCTGAACGTCCTTGATACTCCTTGGTGTTTTCATGTCAAGCAAAGCCTTGATTTTCTCAAGGTTTTCCTCTATTCCTCTCTGATTGACAATGAATCCAAGTAATTTCCCAGCTCCTACCCCGAAGACACTTCGCGGGATTGAGTTTCATTCTGTACAAGTCCATGGTATCGAAGGTTTTTTCTAGATCTGCAACGTGAGTGCAGGCCTTTAAGCTCTTCGTCAACATATCATCTATGTAAACCTCCACAGTCTTGCCTATTTGGTTTTCAAACATCTTATTCATAAGACATTGATACGTGGCCCCGTATTTTTCAAGTCGAAGGGCATAACCTTGTAGCAATATATCCCTTTGTCAGTGATGAAGGTTGTCTTCTCTGAGTCTTCGACATCCATAAAGATCTGGTTGTAACCTGAATATGCATCGATGAAACTCATGAGCTCATGTCCTGCAGTGGCATCTACCATCTGGTCAATTTGCGGTAAGGGATAGGTGTCTTTTGGACAAGACTTATTCAGGTCGGGGAAGTCTACACGCATCCTCCATTTCCTATTGGCTTTGGGCACTATGGATGCGTTTGATAACCACTCCGGATATATGACTTCCCTAATGAATTCAGCCTCTTCCAACTTTCTGACTTCTTCCCGAATGATGTCGTACTTCTCCCTAGAGTAGATTCTTCGTCTTTGTTTGATTGGCCTAGCATCCTTAGTCACATTCATCTTGTGGCACATAACCTCAGGGATGATGCCAAGCATGTCTGCATGACTCCAAGCGAAGATACTTTGCCTCTTCCTTAAGAATTTTATCAGCTCTTCTTTGATTTCTTCCTTTAAGGCTTTGCCGACCTGGACGGTTTTTTTCGATTCGTCCTCATTGAGGATAATGGATTCTACCGCTTCCGCGGCCTCTCCTTTCTTCAACTTCATTTTATCTCTAGGGTCAAGTATATCAATGTTATACGTGGTAGTTGCTCTCTTATGGTCCTCTCTCTCTTCAGCTGAGTTAAAGTAGCATTCTCGTGCTATGGTCTGGTCACCCTGCACTTCCCCTACCCCATAGGGGGGCGGGAATTTTAGCATCTGGTGGACCGTCGACGGTATGGCTTCAAACTCTTTAAGGGATACTCTTCCTATGATGAGGTTATAGGCCGAGAAGATGTTTTCATCCATAAAGAAAAAATTAATCTTTCGGGTTAACCTCTTAGGCCACTCATCGCCCATTCGCACATCCATCTCATACATGCCCAACGGATGGACCTTTTCACTGCTGAAGCCCATTAATGGATGATGATAGGGTACTAGCCTAGCTCTGCTAAGGCGTAGGCTTTTGAAGTAGGGCCAGAACATCACATCTGTTGAACTTCCTCCATCTACGAGGATTCTCTGTACCTCGCATCCATGCACCCTTGTTGTGATTAATAAAGGGTTATCATGCGGAGGTAGGATGCCTTTGAAGTCAAGTCGGGAGAACCAAACTATAAGATTGTCCATATCCACCTTTTTTCTCTTCTGCTTGGTTTCGAAAGACGTTAGATTTACTACTTCTGGCTTGGCCACTGATTTAGCCTCTGCCACATAAGCTTTTCGGTCAGCCACTTCAGAACCACCCCCTGTGAGTCCTCCGCATATGGTGTCAACACCAAATGAGATCATACTGACCCTCTTAATAGGGGCGTTGTCATCTTTTGGTGGGAGGTACGGATCGTCCTTATCATCACCCTCCGAGTCATCGTCTCTTCCTGTTGGAGTATCGTCACGACATCTGTCATTTCTCTGCTTTCTAGGGTCCTCTCTTCCCCTTTTAGGAGCCTTGCCATCAACATACTTTCGCAACTTTCCTGATTTTAACATCTTCACGATCTCATCTTTTAAGGTAAAACACTTATCCATAACATGGCCATGGTCTTGGTGGAACTCGCACCACAACTTCTTGTTCTTATTATGTGGAGTAGCCTTCAGCTTCTCTGGTCATTTTAGGGACCGGTCATTCTTGATCTCATTGAGAATGTGTTCGCAACTCACTGTTAGAGGGGTATAGCGTGCGAACTTATCATTGACTGATCTCTTCTTTCCAACCTTCTTTCTTTGGAACTTCTCGTTGCTACTGCCATTCTCATCCTCTTATTTTGCTTCCATGACCTCTTCAGCATTCATGACCCTGCCCGCAGTTGCCAATAGTTCTTCCATGGACATAGGACGGTCTTCCGCAAGTTTCCACAACAACTTCCCTTTCTGTAGACCTCCTATGAGGGCGGTCATGGCTATATTCTCTTTGTAGTCTTCAACCTCAAGTTTTTCTTTATTGAATCTAACAATGTAGTCCCCCAGGTTCTCGTTTTTGCCTTGCTTGACATACAACAAATGGGTAGTCTTCTTTTGAGGTCTTACCCCAAAACAAAAGTTGTGAATGAACCGTTCAGCCAAACCCTTGAAGTTCTCTATTGAGTTCTTCGGAAGAGAGGTAAACCAGATGTGTTTAGCTACCGTCAAAGATCTAGAGAAGGATCAATATTTCATCTCATCTGGTATTGAGTAAATATCCACCACAGACTGGTATATCTCAATATGGTGCACAGGGTTGGTGCTACCGTCATACTTGGGAGACACCGTGGGTGGCTTGAACTTGGCAGGGGTAGGAAAACTCACTATCTTAGCCACAAATGGAGAGCCTTATGAGAAACCTCTTTGCAGTGGGTCCCGGCTTTTGATGAGATCTCATATCTTATCCTCAAGACGTTGGATGGAGTCATTCCATGGTCTTATAATGTCGGCCTGGCCGAGGTTATTCCCAGACACCTTTAAGGGGTGGACTGAGGGTTCCCCAGCCGTAGCACAACGTCGCTTGTTGACTTATTCGTGATCCTTAGCTCGTCTTGTGTTAGGTCGGCCTTGATGAGGCCGATGTTTCCCCTCTTCCCTCTGTGAGCCGACTACACTTCTCGACCTGGATAACCTCTGTCGCGGGTCATTTACTGGGCTGAGCCTCTCAAAGGCTGACCCTCTGCTTAATCGATCAAAAGTTGACCCTCTTTATTGGGACTCTTCACCTCTTCTGCCTCCACAACCTCGGCTCTACTGGATAGGACGTACTGTGTTATTTGAAACCTCATACGGCTCCCAATAATCTTTCGGAGCATCTTCTGCCTCCAAATCATCATACCTATCCTCTGGGCAAGGGTGTCCTTGCCTCCCCAGACGCAAATTTCTAGGGTTAGAAACGTCCCTCCTCCACTGAGGTGTAGGTTGGTCTTTCCTCGATGCCTGGGGTGGCCCCCTGGCATCCGAATGAGGCTGAACAACCACCGGAGTAATCATCTCCGGTGAGACCCCGGGTGGTCTCACCATGTTTTCACTGAGTTGTGAAAATTGCTCATTCATCGCTTATTACGTTGCAGCCAAAGACTTCAAGGTCGCTGCCACTTTTGCCATTTTGGACTGAGGCGGTGCCTGTATGAAACTAGGCCCTCCGACACCAGGCGGTGGAAGAGGTGGCGGTAATTCCAGTGTCATGTGTTAAAACTGAAGATCTTGTGAAGAAGATGAGCTTAATACCTTAAAGGACCTCCTTCAATGCTGAAACAGCTCCACACAAGGTGTGAGGCCTGGTTTACCACCAGGGTTTCCGGTGAGGTTAAGCAAATAAAGAGGAAGAGACAGCTTCTCATTCCCACAGAAGACGCCAAAATGATGATGATGGAAATAGCACCACTAGTTAAGGCGTTTGTAAGCTCAAACTAGTGATAACAATGTCAGCACAAGAGTATACTAAATATAAGAGATTGAGGTGAGGAGAAGAGGATGAACACTTGAATGTAAGTGGTTCAGCCAATCTGGCCTACGTCCATTGTAAGTGTGTGTGAGTAATATCACTGAATTAAGGCACTAATGGCCATGGATATAATCTCTCAAGCTTTCTCTCTCTACTGTGTAAAATTACAGAGTTTCAGCTAAGGTTGTAATTTTTGACCCCTTTACAAGGTAGAGGATGACCTCTATATATAGTGCTTGGGGGGTGTAATGTACCCCCTAAGCATACAATGAGCATGTGCATGAGCATCGAACCAGTATGAGGGTGACAACTGGCTGATCTTCAACTAAGCAATGATGACCTCAATATTCCCTCACGTGGTGGGAATAATTTGGTTATAACAGATTTGTCCACATATTCCAAGCTATACAAGAACGTGTAGGAGCTCGGTTGTCCTCGATTGGTGCCAACCTCGGCCTGGATGAGTACGAGGCTGGCGAGGTGTTACCCTTGCATTATCTTCGATCAATGTTCCATGAGGACCTCGGCCAGGAAGGTCGACCGTGGTTGGACATGAGGTGCAATTTCGACCAGGGTCGATGATGACATGATGTATGTTGATTGAGCCTGCGAGGCTTTCGCTGACCTCGGCTAACGAAGGGCCGAGGTAGATGTACAAGGTATCTGCAACATTAGCTATGGCTGACCCTGCGGATTTTGGCTTCTCAGCTTCAAACTAATCTCGGCTACTTCCAGGCCGAGACGATGTTAGGACATCGGCTTTGGCCGACCCCCGTAGGAAGACGCTGCTGATAGGCATCCTTGGGCTTCTATTACCTCGGCTCCAATCCAGGCCGAGGTTGCGGTCTCTGGTCTCTCATGTGTACTTTGGGCATATCAATTAGATTGATTTGGGATCTTTAAATATAGTTTGGTTGGTTGTTATCCCGGAAGCAGGGTGGATAGTCTAATAAATAAAGGAGACTATGTCCATTTTTAAAAAAATGGCACTTTGTTTATTTGTGGAACAATGTGAATTCGGTTAATGAATATTACATATTTCATGTTATATATAATTTTTTTTATGAATTTAGACTATATGAATGTTGTTGGACTACTTAGTAACTATTTAGCAGGGTAGATAATCCTATAAACAAAGGAGATTATGGACATTTTTTTTAAAATTACACTTTGTTTTGTTGGGAAATGAAATTTTTATCGTTTTGCAATTACATACTTTGGAAATTTTAGTCGTTTTGCGATTACTCATATTGAAATTTTTTACCATGCCTTTAGGCACAGGAAATCTGCTAGTATTGAATAATTTAACTGATTTCTATTGGTTTGTGATATCTATTGTCTTTATATTAAATATTTCATTTATTATTCACCTACTTTCATACTTTTTTTCTTTAAATAAAAATAAAAATAATATGTTATAAGTTTAATTTTACAAGTCCGTATTTCTTAAATCTTTATATTTGAAGACATGCTAGGATCTGTAAAAACATACACCAATAACTAATTATTTGATGCTAGTCAAACCAGTATATAGTGTAGTGTACATATAATGTACATGTTCAAAGTAGATTATCTATTTTGTGCAAGATCTTTAAGTGGGTAATGTAAGTCACTTTAATAGGCTTTCTTCCAGCAACACTTGGCACACCATGACGAGAAGGCTCATGTGACAAGCATATGTTGTAGAAAGAAGCCATGCAAATACTCCCAATTTGCAGTTAGGCGACATTTAAATGTCGCTCAACCTTTTCATTACCCTTTCACCACTAATTATTTCTCAAAGAAGCTTATTAAACTATTTCCACCTGGCAATCTATCCCTTAATTAACTATGATCTTAACAACACGACAATATTGTAACAACCAGCGTAATTTTTGGGGTATTTTCAAAATAAAGAGAAAAAATAAATTTTGAGATAATAATATTTTTATTGCTCAAATATGTTGGTTATTATTTTTAAAGGCGAGAATTTCAAACGGTTTCGAAATCGGAATTAAAATGGAGTTTTAATTGAATTGTTATTATATAGAAGAGTCCTCAAAACATAAAACTCTCTAAGAGTCCTCAAAACATAAAAATCTCTAGCAAAAAAAAAATATTGAAAAATATGGAACGGTCCGATCGAGCTAAATTTTTTTTTTGTAGCTTTCTCTCGTCTTCAGTTAATTCTCTGTAAAATTTCATCTAATTCCAACGGTCCGATCGTCCGGAGTAAAATTTTTAGTGTTTCTATCTAATTAGAACTCTTTTCTTAATCAAACTCTTAATCCTTTATATATCAACAAATTCTTGGCTTGGATTTTCAAATCACCTTTTCTCAAACTTTTCAACCAGAAGAGCTCTTTAAAATTACTCCCTTTCAGATACAAACCATAGCCCCAAACTTATTCAAGATTTCAACCTTAGATTAGAAGGCTTATTTGGTGTTTTCTCGAGTTTGGGCTAGAACAAGATTTGATTATTTTCGCGAGAAGAACGTGATGGTGTGAATAGATTTTGAGGATAAAATTATGTGATGATTCATGTTGGTTCTTTTTGGTGGTTTGAGGTATGGGGTTTTACACAATATGCTCCCTAATCTCGTGAGAGTTATTCCCATTGTTTTCCTATGATTATTGACTCATATTTGAATTGCTAAATTCATTGGAATCTGAAAATTATTGTTGGAATCTATTTTCGATTCATGTGGTATTATTATTGTGTTGAGCACGTTGTCATGAGATTTTAATATGGCACTGAAGTTGGGCACCCGCCAATATTCTTTTTTTCGGATATGTTAGAAAAATGCATAGGCGCGATACGGTGGTGAGGCCTGGTGACCCGATTAATGTGTTGTTGAGAAATTATATTGATATAATTTCTTATGAGATTCACTTTGATTTGAATATTCGTATTCGTATTGTTACGTTTTATTCACCGCTTATATTTGTTGAGCATCTTTCCTTGTCGTATTGTGTACTTCCCCATATTTTCTTTTAGTGGCAGGTTAGCGCGGATTTTGGGCGCTTTGGATTTGATTTTAGCGTGGATTATTTTGGGAAGATTATTCGAGAATACAAGTTGGAAGATTGTATTTTTTTATGTATAAAGTATTGGAGATTTGTTTTGTATCGAGATAGATAGTTGTTTTAATTCGAGAGATTTGTTGTATTAATTTGACAATGAGTTTAGTACTTTCTTTTCTATATTGGGATTTAGATGCTCTATACCTTTTGAATTGTGGATTTGGTTAGATTTATCGATATTAGCGCTCCGTTCGCTCCCCCCGGGCGGGCGGGGTGTTACAAAATGGTATCAGAGCTTAGGTATACGATAACCCTCGGGTCTTGGGTTTTAGGTTTGTTGCATTTTTGTGGCGCGAATTTGGAGATAGAAATTTTTAGAGAATCATTTTGCGTTAGTCATCTAGATTAGATGTGATGAAATTATTTTTTTGGTGACGAGATTATTTTTGGAGATTGTTGGCCTGATTTTTGAGAGTTAGGCATTCGGCGAATTTCGAGGGCGAAATTCCATTGTTAGTGGGGAAGTGTAACAACCCGCGTAATTTTGGGGTATTTTAAAAATAAAGAGGAAAAATAAATTTTGAGATAATAATATTTTTATTGCTCAAACATGTTGGTTATTGTTTTTAAAGGCGAGAATTTCAAACGGTTTCGAAATCAAAATTAAAATGGATTTTTAATTGAATTTTTATCATATTGAAGAGTCCTAAAAACATAAAACTCGTCTTCAGCTAATTCTCTATAAAATTTCATCCAATTCCAATGGTCCGATCGTCCGGAGTAAAATTTTTAGTGTTTGTATCTAATTAGAACTCTTTTCTTAATCAAACTCTTAATCCTTTATATATCAACAAATTCGTGGCTTGGATTTTCAAATCACTTTTTCTCAAACTTTTCAACTAGAAGAGCTCTTTAAAATTACTCCCTTTCATATACAAACTATAGCCCCAAACTTATTCAAGATTTCAACCTTAGATTAGAAGGCTTATTTGTTGTTTTCTCGAGTTTGGTCTAGAACAAGATTTGATTATTTTCGCGAGAAGAACGTGATGGTGTGAATAGATTTTGAGGCTAAAATTATGTGATGATTCATGTTGGTTCTTTTTGGTGGTTTAAGGTATGGGATTTTACACAATATTCTCCTTAATCTCGCGAGTATTATTCTCGTTTTTTTCTTGTGATTATTGACTCATATTTGAATTGATAAATTCATTTGGAAATCTGAAAATATTTGTTGGAATCTAATTTCGATTCATGTGGTATTATATTTGGTGTTGAGCATGTTGTCATGAGATTTTAATATGGCACTGAGGTTGGGCACCCGCCAATATTCCTTTTTCCGGATATGCTTAAAAATGCATAGGCGCGGTATTGTGGTGAGGCTTGGTGACCCGGTTAATGTGTTGTTGAGAAATTATATTGATATAATTTCTTATGAAATTCGCTTTTGATTTGAAAATTCGTATTCGTATGGTGGCATTTTATTCATCGCTAATAATTGTTGAGCATCTTTCCTGTCCTATTGTGTACTTCCCCATCTTTTCTTTTAGTGGCAGGTTAGAGCGGATTTTGGGGTGCTACGAAGTTTGATTTTAGCGAGGATTGTTTTGGGGAGATTTTTAATACAAGAGAGAAGACTTGTATTTATTTATTTTGATGTATAGAGCATTGGAGATTCATTTTAGTTGTTGAATTTATTCGAGAGAATTGTTGTATTTGTATTTTGAAGAGATTTGGGATTCGTAGTTCTCTTTTGTTGTTTGGGATTTAGATGATATATACCTTGTTATATTGTGGATTTTGGTTAGTTTTATCGATAGTAGCGCTCCGTTCGCTATCCCCGGGCGGGCGGGGTGTTATAAATATGCCATAAAATCATTAAGAACATTTAATTTTAAGGGGTAATTATTTTGAAGTCCCATTCACTTGGTCAATGATGCAAGAGATCCTTTTACTGAGTCAATGGTGTCAAAAGTCCTATTTTGCCAACTCAGCACATTAAAATAACAAATACATCCTCAAAATAACCCTCACAACTCTTTACACCTCTTAACGTCATTTTTTTTAAAAAAAAACTCCATATATTTAAAAGTCCATAACTTCAAATCTACAAATTCGAAATTCATAAAATTTATATATTTGGAATCTACTCGTCTAGATCTATCAAATAACACCCATATTCGATACTTTTTGACGAAAAAATCAAAACAGATAAATTTATATGTTTCTATAAAACCTCCATTTTTCCCGGAAAAAAACTCTTCTTCTTCAGCTCGGGTGATGGTGGCGCTGGCGCGGATAAAAAAAAAAGAAATAGACGAAGAGAGAGAGAGAGAGAAATTAGGAGCGAGAAACACTCTGGCGAGAATTCTGGCGAGATTTTTTGGTGGACTATTTTTGGTGAGTCTCCGATGGGGTGGGGTGGGGGTGGAGTTGGAAGTAGGGCTGTTAGAGAGAGAAAGAGGGTGTGATTATGTGTTTATTTTTAGAGAGAGAGTAAGTGGGTTTAAAATGAGTACATGTGAGGGTATATTTGTCTAAATATATGTACTCTATAATGAAAAAGGATTTGATGCATTAAAAAAACGCCAATGGGATTTGGTGCATCTTTGACCCAATAAATGGGACTAGCTTTTAATTATCTCTAATTTTAGTGAAAACAAGCAAGTGATTATGTACAAAAACATAGCGGCATATTAAATTGAAGCAACTAAAATAAAAGGTTAAAGAAATGATTTTTCCCTCATTCAATTACTGTGGAAAACACGAGAAAAATGAGTAATCGAAAAAATGAGTGAACTTTTTTTTATATTTCCTTTTTCGTTTTCCTTATAAAAAACTACATATTGTCGTCATTTTATTTTATATACGATTTTAGGCTAGGATGTGATATTTTTTCTTAAATAGGGAGAAATGGGAGATAAGAGAATTACTTTAATTTTTTTAAAGCACAATATTAAACATGTCAATGACACTAGAGGTGTATCCATGGGGGATTAGAGGGCACCTTTGACCCTCCGATTCTTTTGAGATTTCAAATTTCAACCATATATGTTATAATTTTATAAAAAGAATATTTTTCTTGTTCTTTTATCCTCTTTCTCTCATTTCTAAATTCACCATTAATGAGGTGAAAAGAGGTTGTTGTGTATGGCTTGTCTTGATTCAATTGATTATTTTGCTACATATGATAACGAAAAATTGTTTCAATTTACTAAATTTTCCCCATCTGAGTTTTCTAGTAATGAGCTAGTGCATCTTGATCGTCAACTTGATACCTACATTTTGGATATGCATTCCAACAACCGATTTAATGAAGTTGTGGCGATTGGTAGTCTTGTTAAATATTTATTCTATTAAAGAAGCATAAGCTCTATCCGTTAGTATATTTTCTAGTGACGTTGTCATTATTCTTGCCCATCACAACAGCGATGATATACCGATTCTTTTCTACGATGAAGATCATTAAAACTTCACTCCAAAATCAATTGAGGAACGAGATGATGAATTACTATTTGGTGGCATATATTGAAATAGATATATTGGATGCCATTGACACCGATGATATCATTCAATCTTTTCAGAATATCAAGTCTAGGATAATTTATTATAATAAATATCATGTTATTTTGATGGTTATGGTGTTAAGAGATTGAATATTGATGCATGGTATTTTTTCTTAATAAATATCTTTATAATTAGTTCAATTTTTGGTAGTGCCACACCCACTGATTGAAAATATCATGTACACCACTAATTGTCACGTTATCTCCAAGCATCATGCTAGCGTAGTTAATGACATGATAGTGCCAGTAGTGTATTTTTTAAGAGAAAGATGTATAATTTCTCATAGCTTAGGGTTTTTACAATTTTGGCATATCCCGTTACAAACCAAACTTTCAAAACTAACACTACATCTGCATTGCCTCCGCGATGATTCAAAGATAAATGAGTGATCGAGCATCATTTTCTGATTTGTCACTAACACTTTGATGGAGGCATACGATTTGTGATTTTGATTTCTCATATAAATTATATTCTAGGATGTTTATTTTTTTTTAAATCGATATATTTTTATTTTTAATCTCGTTCGAATGAGATTATGGTCTTGTTAGAATGAAAGTTTATTTTCGTTAGAATGAGCTTCGAACGATCATCGAACGAGAATCATTTGTTTAGTAGGTCCAGTTTCATTGGAAGGTCGTTAGAAGTCTGTTCGAACAAGAATGGGTTATCATTTGAACGAGAATTAATCCCCATAGAATGAAATTGATGTTTTCATTCGAATGAGATGCCATTTTTGTTCGAAAGAGACCGCCACTTCGAAATTCATGCTTTTGCTATAAAAATCTCTTTTGTTAATATTTCTCAAGACTTTTGGCGAAAACAAATTCCTAATATCTGACCCAAAAGTTCTTATCTTTATGTTTTAGAAAAATACTTTTCTTGTCCAAATCATGCATCCCATATATGATTTGTTGAGTTTATGAAAACCCTAGTTTCCATAACTACGTCAAACCCTTGTAGTGTTATACTCTACTCCTAATTTGTGGAGCTCTACGGCTAAAGAAGAAAGGATCGTGCATCCCGAGGTTGATCAATGGATACCGAGAGAAGATCGCTTCCTGTGGGTGGTGCTGGACTACATCACATTTTGAAGAAGATTAAAGACCTTGCGCATTATAATTAATGGATCTAAGTAGTTTATAAGTTGATTAATGTCTCTATAATTCGATTAGTGTCTGTCAATCTCTTTATAATTTTGAATACTAGGTTTTGCCTGAAAGGGATTTTTTATCTTCTTCTTCGCATGTTTGGTTTGATTGTGTGATTGGAGAATTTAATTTGGACATTATATTACATGCACACCTAACTACTAATCAAGATAAATTTTGGGTAAAATTTGAATTTATGTGTGTGTAACCTAATATAAGGACTATCCATACGAACCTTGCATTTACATCATTCTACTTATCTCACTAACAAGTTCATCAAAATAATGACATGATAATGCCATACTATCTTTAAAATCCATGTTGTTATTTCCCTTTAACCTCAATTGAAACATTCACAAAATATAGTGACTTGTTGTAATACCCCGTGTTTTCGTAGAAATTAATTAATTAATTATTAGATTGATTATTTATTTGTGATTGCATGTGACATGTGGTATGTCACTCATTATTATTGTTACATGATGTGATGAGATTTATTCACATGGCCATTTATGTGTTACATGATTTAACGGTCTTTTGAAAATTGACATAATGCAGGTTAATTCATTATCTTAATATTGGAAGTGATTTAGTATTATGGGTGACTATAGAATATTTAGGGAGTAGGTGTCAAGGGTTTTCTTGCTTGAATTAATCCCTAGGTATCGGGTTCCACAGATTGTGAAGTAGTTTCTTATAAAATCGATTCACACAGAATTAACTAATAATTAGATTTTAACAAATTCGACTTTTATCGGCTTACAACTTAAGTTAATGGGATAATTAATTTAATATAATTTGTCTTCTTTTGCTTTTACTTTTGAGGACATTTAGAATGTTTGTTTTAACTTAATATAGGGGGGTCTATATCCATTAGGTTGGTACTTGACTGTAACAACCCAGGTTTTTGAGCGACCATTTTATATTATTTTACCTGATGGGCTAATTTTATAAAATAGGGGAAGTTGGAGTATATATTATTTTCCGTGATATTTAGGGGTAATGTTTACTATGTTTTGTTTATTTACCGTTATGAGAAGGTAAATGGCATTATATTGTGATATATTGCATCGTTATATGTAAAAAGACGGTTATGACTCATAACTAAATTAGAGTAAAATTTATGAAATAAAATGAAATTGGAACATAAAAATAGTTCACATTTTTCCGAATGCCAAAATAGGGGGTGAGGTTGTTTTTAGAATAGTCGAGATAGTCGAAATAAGCGCCACGTTGTATTTTCGAGTTTTGGGCACTTTTTGGGGGTTATGACTCAATTATGTGGTTACGAGTCATTTTAATGGTGTATTAGCAATTAAAAGAGGGGAATTGTGTTTTATGAACCGTATAAGTCTCCCCACCCCTTTTTCTTTCCTCATTTGTGTTAGAAGCCAAAGAGGAGAGAGAGAGAGAGAGAAGAGAGAGTTGGGAGAAATGGTGAGAAAGAGAGAAAAATGGAGATTTGAGGCCAGATTTCGTTGCCACCGGAAGAGGATCCGAGACTACAAAATCGAGGCAAGTTTCTTACTTGCTAGATGTTGATTTAATGTGATTAAATTTCATGTATATTTAGGTTTTGGAGATTTAAATCCTAAATGGGTTGTTTGTTGATTTTGATGATTAAACCCTTAAATCTTTGTTTTAATTTCAGTTGAGGAGAATATATTAGTTAGTAATTGTGTATAAATGATTTGGGAACAATTATTGTTATTGATGTTGGAAGAAATCATTGATTTGAGGGTTTTGGGATTTTAGGGTTTATACAACCCGTAGCCCAAACTGGGCCAATTTGCAGGGCCGAATCGATTCGGCCCTAGGGGCGAATCGATTCGGATAAGGGGAAGGTTACAGGTATGGGGGACCGAATCGATTCGGGTTAAGGCCGAATCGATTCGGCTAATACAGAAAGTCAGTTTTACTCACCGAATCGATTCACTTTTTGGGCGAATCGATTCGCAACCAGGGGCGAATCGATTCGGTTGCCCTGTTTTTGTGAGATTTTTCCTAGTTTGATTTTAGCCCTTTTTCTTTTAGGTCCGAGGTTTAAGACCCTTCCATTGAGAAGTAAAAATAGTTCCTAGAGGGTTGAGTTGGGTAGACTAATGTCCTAGGATAAAATGGGATGATTGGGCTTACCCCGAGGGCTATTTTGGTCCTGTGAATATATCTTGGTCCTGGTTTAGCATAAACATCAGGCCCTCCTTCTCTTGCTTGAACAATTTAGCTTTGTCTTAGGCTATTTTAGGACTGATCTCCTTTTCTTTCTTCTTATCATATTTAGCCTTATGTCAATGATAAAATAGTTTCGAACAATGTTTTGGTTTCTTCTAATTTCCATTATTTCATGAATTGTGATGCACTTGAGTTTTTGGTGGTAAGTGGAGGCAACAACCTGATGGCATGCAACCATCCTCTGCTATGAATGGTGTGATAGGTGATTCAATGTCTACCACTAAGAACTCGATCAGTTTTACGATATTCCCATTACTAACATGTAGGATCACGTTTCTTGATGGGATAGTAATTTTTCCAATGAAGCTGATTAGAGGGATGGTCGTTTCCTTCAAATACTCTAACTTATGCTTGAGCTTGTGAAAAATTTTTAAGTACATGACTTTGGAGTATCTCCCCTAATCAACTAGTAGCTTATTTATGTCCCAGTTTATAATTCTGAGGGTGATTACTAGTGCATCATGGTGTGAGGTTTTTACTTTGATCAGATCATCTTCAGTGAAGACTATATGCTTATTGTAGTCTACATATTTTGTTCGCTTGTTCTTGCCAGGTGAGAGTTTTGCAGGATCAATCTGGAAGGCCTCTATAACTGGAGTGTCCTTCTTGAGATCCATATGAAAATTATTTCCTTGGATATTCTTAGAACCTTAGAGACTATAAATAATAACGAACTCATGTCCCACCTCGTCCTCCAAAACATTATCTTGTTTTTGGTTAGCACTGGGCCAAACTTTTCACCTTTCTTTTCTACTTACTTGTTTAGATTCCCCACCTAGGCTAACTCTTCTATATGTGACTTAAGAGGCTTGCAGTTCTACTTTTTATACCCATTTTCTTTATGATAGGTTCATCTGAGTGAGCTATTTATTTTACTCAGATCTATGCCCATCTTCATAAGCCCCTTAACGAACTTCTAGCTTTGATCTTACCCAAGATCTTGTAGATCGGTTCTTTTAAAAACTGTTGATCGCCCAAAAGGCTTTGGATTGATCTTACTTATGTCCGTTCTTCGATACTTCTTTTTTCTTTCTGCCCCCTTCTTGGGGGTTCTCTCCTTATCATTCCCTTTGGTTTCCTTTGCATGATCGTTTTCACTTAGATTGAGGGAGACCACATCCTTTACCTGGACATACTTTTCTATGCATGATATAAGATCATCGATGGTGGTTGCCTCCTTCTTAATGAGGGATTGATGCAATATGGAGTTGTGGGGTAGCCCTATCTTGAATGATGCTATGGTAATTTTCTCTGAATAATCTTGGACTTCATTAAATGTTTCCCAATAGTGCCTAACACAATCCTGCAAAGTCTCCTAGGTTTCTTCCTTATGGTGATAAGAGAATCCATTCTCTTTGGGTGAGGACTACTTGTAATAAAACAAGATGTGAAGGCCTACATAAGTGACTTAAAGTTCTTGATAGATATATGTGGATGCCTCTCAAACCACTTTTGTGCTACATCTCATTGGTTAGATGGGAATATACGGCCTATAAGGGCGTCATTGTGGTTCTATAAGGTCAACATTTGCCTATATTGATGCACGTGGTCCATAGGATTGGTCTTCCCATTGTATATCTTGAACCTTAGGGTTGCGAACTTATTTGGGGGCTTTTCCTCCTAAATTTTCCTTGAGAAGGGGGACTGTATTTGGGTGATGAGTGCTCTCATTTCCAGTTCCTTTGTGAATCTAGGCCCATGATTAGCTAGGTGTTGATCCATCTCCCTTCAAGACAAACTTTGAATATCGTGTCTACGATATCCTTGGTCTTAGTTTCACCTTATCGAGCGGCTTCTCTGATATGAATGCTCCTGGTCATGGTGGAAACTTCTTCATTGACTGCGATTTTTACTCTCCTAAAGGCTAGGCATCCAATCACAACACTAACATTTAACTCCTCGAAGCTCTCGCTCCATTCTTTCCAGGCATTGTTAGATACGCATTTTCCTCCATCTATAGGCATGTTGTATCCTCTTATTAATGGAGTCTTTCTTCACTAGTATCGACTAGACATGAGATCTGAGTTAATCTAGATTGTTCGTTTCTCTTCTCAGAAGGCTACTCTTATGGAAGGAATCTTAGATGGTTGATGGCCTCATTTCTGTCCAAGTGAATCTCAGACTTGACTCTGTGTGGTGAGAGTCCACCTTCCTGATCGCCCACAACAGGTGCACTGTGAGTGTGAGACATCGCTTAACTTTTTAGTTTTGATTTTCTTAGGAAAAGGAATCAATTCTCACACATAGCGCCAATTGTGAGTGCAAATAATCACAATGAATGAATCTAAGAAATTGGAACCGAACAAAGAACAAAATAATCTCACAACAAAAGGATTTTTTGTGGTTTGGTGACTGCCTATGTCCCTGGGGTGCTTTATCTCTTTTATTAATTCTTTATGATTCATAAACCAAGAATTACATCCCCCAATTCCCTGGGGTGGGGGTTCCATTTATAGCGATAAAAGTGGTTGATTTATGTTGAAGTTCTCCTAGTTATTGGTTGGCTCATTTCCTAATCTAAGTTAATATCCTACGAGATTATGGATAATAATATTGAACTCTCCATACTTATCTCTTATGACGTTAATCTTGACTTGAGTGATACATTTCTCGTTTTCGAATTGGGCACACTTCGGTCACGACGGTTTTAGCCGTTATGGTTTGTACCCTAGAGTAATCAACTAGAATAGTTTGATGAGTAATCTGATTAATTAGCTTTGGAATTTGATCAAATTCTTTGTATTTTGAATCTTGTTAAGGAATATTATAAAATCCCCTTATTCAATTCGAATATTAAATCAAATATGAGATTTAATTATTAGAAATATGAAGTTATGGCTCTTAAGCTTGGAATATTAAATTGATACATAAATACTTTCTAAATTATTTAAGACTTGAAAAGATTTCTTGGAGATTGATCTCTTAGTGTTTTTAGGCCATAATTGGATGTATTTGAGGTGGTAGAACCTTAGTTTAGGTCGTTAATGGCGATTTTGGGTGTTGGGTTCATAACAGGGGGCATACGTCCTGAAAGAAGAAAGAGACATTTTTAAGAAGATCATATTTTTTTAATATATTATTCCACTCTATATAATGAACCTAAGAATCCATCCGATATAGGAGTACTCTCAGCTGACATATAGAAAACTACATCCTGAAGCTCCACCAAAACAGGTAATCTAGTAAGTGAGGAATTCTACTCTTCAGTGACAAGTTTCAAAATGACTTGCAAAATTGCTTCATCAATACAATGTTCCTTCGAAGAAAGAATATTTTTTAAAGGTTTTAGCTAAGCACCAACAGCAATTGATCTTCCACCTAAGTCTCGTTTGAATCCTTCATTTTCCTAATGAGTCTTCTTTTTAATTTGTTGCTCGCAGTCGCATGGGAAAATATATCACATTCTTTAAGCCATTGAATACCATATTTTCGACATCAAAATGTCTCTTCCATGAGAAGAGTATGGTTCATACCCTATTTGGATTCAATTCATTAAAATATTTTCCATTCACATCAGTCCAACTATGTACTAAAGAAGTTTGATCTTGTAGCAATTTGTCTTATACTTTCTTCACATTATAAAAGATGTTTCCAAAGAAATCCTTATTCCAAATTTTTAGATATTCATTTACGCTCTTAGCTCTTAGGTCTAAAAAGTAGATCCTGAAGCAAGGAAATCTCCACGAAGACTCTAAAATTTGTAAGAATTCTGGGTATTTAATCCACATATTCTAAAATTTGAATGAAAATGAATGAAAAGACACACCTTCGTCAATTTAGATGCTTCCTTCAACCATCTATGGATTTTGTACATATTAGGACAGTAATGGAAGATTTTCCTAAAGAATATGTTAAATGGAGAACTTTACATAAAGAACGGTAAGCCTTACCAAATCAGAATTAAGGAAGTTGATGTCTAATGTGATACATTGTTCAAATGAATCGACAAGCACGACATTCACTTTATGATTACAACAGAGCCATATTTGTTCATATGTGTCTTGATTTGCTTATAAAAAGTGGAAACTAATTATGTTGAACAATTCATGAATCTTATTATCATGGTGAAAAGGTTTAATAATATAAATCAACGAGATATTTACATCTTTATAGTCTTAGTAATCCTCCTTATTGATTTGATGTTGACTATTCCTCTAATATTCCACAAGAGGTTATTAATGATGGCTAACAATTCAAGAAATTTGAGAAGAATGAGCAAACTCTTTAATAATCCTTCTCGATCTCTTCAAGTTTTATTATTTTACTTTAACAGATGTATCTGGTTGTTGCTTATAGGATTCAAAACTTTAGATTTCTGGGCACAGTCATTGTTCTTGAATATAGAAGTTGTAAATAAGACTTGAGAAAATTCCTTACACATGGTTAAAAATAACTGTAAATAAGTGTTTGCTTCTTTCATTGGTTTAGAGTTTGATAAGTTTCCCTTAGTGTGAGCAGCTTGTTCTTTTGGAACGTCAACATTATCTTTGGATTTTAGTCAAACAAGGGATATGTTAGACTATATATTGTATATTAATTCATGACCAATCTAAGAAATAATATGCCTAATAGCATGAGCACTAGCAGTCGAAGATGAGTTAATGGAATCTACTATTATCTCATGAGAAGAATAAACCCTCAACTGAGAATCATGTGAAATAATACTGGTATAAAGATCGGTAGAAATATTTATATGGTGAGAAGTGTCTTTATTAAACGAGAAAATATTTTGCTCTGTCTTATTGTCCGTAGTATTTTTCAAAAGATTATATATATTATCAAGAAATGATTGGATGGCGTTTACCTGGACTGTAGACTTTACGTGGGGTAGCTTTTACTTATTAACCTTGTGCAATTTTTTTCCTAGAGGAATTAAAGTTAAGAGAGCTGATCTATTTGTTAACTGCATCAGTTGCACTACAGTTTTTCTAATAAAGTTTGCATTTTTACTTTGCATGACATTGTTTGGAACAAAATGTAAAATACCTTAAGTCCTTTTCATAAATGATATTATGTCACATTCCTTCATTTTATCCCATGCCTAACCATACCCTAATGGGTTTTTTTCTTGAGAAGATCAACCTCAACACATATCATTGCGACACCAAGTCAAAAAATCCTAGTGTTATACCATCGATTTGAAGGAGTGAATAAGTGAATCAATTTATCATTTCAATGGACAACTCCGATTTAAACAGGGAGAGAGAAGGATATACATGGAAGTTTGCGCCATACTGAAATGATTTATCACTACCTAGATCTGAGGACCCTTAGAGATATTAGGATTCTTTCCAGCATCTATTTAAGTAGTTTTGCTTCCAAGTGAACCATTAGAAGGGAACCGAAGTCATTATTTCAATATTATTTCATCAAAACCAGAAACTAGAGAAGGGTCATCCTTCCCATCCATCTCTCAAGTTACAGTGAGAGAGGCATCTATTGAAAGGATGAGAAAACACGCTTTTCTTAGATTTATGATTCCGCAGATCGCGCTCACGATAAGGTTTTTGCCCGTGTGACTGGAATCCACGCACACATCTAGAATTTGTCTCGTGCTCATAGTTGTGACAAAAAAACTTATTTTTGGATGTTTGTTTGGTGATGACTATTAAGGCTTATGGAAAATCCTAGGGAGGAACATTATAATTGTGTTTCGTTCTAATACATAGATTTTTTAGGATCGATTGATGCATGTAGAGTTGGGAAATTAGTTCTTAATTTATCGAAGTTAACTAATATAAAATGAACGGTACTTTAGGTAATCCATTGGTATATTAGATTCATGTGGCTTGAGCACCTTGAGTATAGTTTAAGTAATGAGATGATTTATGATCATGATAAATGATTGATGAGTGTGTAGATCACACATTAATTTATAATTCTTTATGATCCGTTAGCATGGTAGTGATTATACTATGATGATTACTATAAAAGTTAAGTGTGAGATAATGACTAGATTTGGAAAGCTTTAGGAGTTCGGATAAATGTTATAGAGAACTGATTATAGTTGATGTACGTACTATCTAATAATTGTAAAAAGAGACATTTTTCCTAATCCAATTCATTAGGGTTTATATTTATACGTTTGACCCGAATGTGTTGGGTTGTATGTGATTTTTCAACCGATTGTGTAGGGTTATGATTATTTACTTGATACATGTGTGCAAACACCACATTCTAGGACCCCTTAAGTCTCTCCTTAGGTCCCTAGAACCTTCCTATTTCACTATGAACTCTAGGTCACACTTCGAGTACGAATCTAGAGGTCATCGGGAGCTCTCTAGCCCCGTTTGACTCCGGTCAACTCTATTGTTAGAGTTAAATCTTAATTAATATTCAAAAGCCTCTGAATCCCATTTTTAATGGTCCACCCCGTGCGCAAATCGGCAAAACGGTTCAGACGAAAGGACTATTTTACTACCGAAAATCGATCTAGAGGCTGCATTCTATGACCGTTTTTTGTATAGAAACGAAAGGTCCCATTCGGGTAATTTGTATGCAATAATTGCATTTATTGCACTTATTGCAATTATTGCATTCGGGTAATTTCTATACAATAGATGCAAATAATATACGAACGAAAGGTAATTTGTATACAATAATTGCATTCTATGACTGTTTTTTTTTAAATCTACACGAGATTGCCAATTGGCATGTCCATTTCCCTGCCTATCAGCAGTGTGACTAGGGTTACTTACCGATTAGAAGGGCTAGGGCTACACCGATTGGCACCCCCTTACCCTATAAATAAAAAACATAACCTCACCCCCAACACCTGATATCCATCTGCATCACTGATCTCAACAACATTCTCTTATAATGAGCAAAGTTTTCTTATGTGAAATTCCTTTCCATCTTACAATCCCATCCTTTTCATACCCGATTTGGCAAAATATCATTCTCTCTCATCCAATATTCATCTCAACATTCAAGGGAGTTCATCCAAGATCAAGATCAATCTTTAAATCTTCTAAGAAGGTCCAAAATCCTTCTCTCTCTCTTTAAATTTCTTGTTTTCACATTAATTATATTAAATTCATAATCTAGATTTTACTTTAGTTCATACACATTAACATCTCTCCTTTTTTATTAGTTATATTTCAAATACAATATTTTTTATTAAAAAAACCAAAACAAACAAAAAGAGGGCTATACCATGAATTCTAACGTATTATCCATCACAATTACTCAAAACTAAAACACATTTTATACACACACACACACACACATATAATAAAATCCCGTTTGAATCTATGGGATAAACTCCACCCTTATACCGCATGAGAAATACATGGACTTTGAAGCCTTTATAGGCTACATAGGCATTTCGGGTTAAAATCCGAGACTCGAGTCCAATTTTTCAATTTTTTAATATTCCAATTTCCCATTTTTCCCAAATTCCCCATTTCTGCATTTGTCTCCTTTATATATATATATATATATATATATATATATATATATATATATATATATATATATATATATATATATATATATATATATATATATATATATATATATATTGTACTTGTGATCCTTATTGGCGGTTTATCCGAACATATATTATTGTTTCACCATAACGATCAATATTTCGATAAGCGCATAAATCATATTTTTCTAAATATTATTTTGGGAACATTCCTATTGATGACCTCGCTCTATCATTGCCATAGTATGAATTGGGCAATTACGATCTCCATCAATATATACACGCACACACATTTCACGGAGAAATATAGTAAAATAATAACACAGGCCCATGACAGAGTGAAAGGGCGGGATGGGTTCCTAACACATTTCCATTCCGTAACTTAGCCCTCGTACCTTCAAAGTATTGGTTTCGTAAGAATCAGTTTGTCTTTAATGCCGCCCTCTCGAGGCGGAGACATGTTCTTTTCCCTGTTTTATGAAAAATAGACTAGCGACTCCATCTCTTTACATTCACCACACACCGATGACGGTCGAAGTATTCCCAGAGTAAGAGAGGGAACGGAACCTTCACCCCCCGGGGGAAAGAAGATGAATCCGGGGATGGCCACAGTGGCGACTCCTCTAGGGATTTATTCGTAAGAGGGATAGACTCTGTTTGCATGGGTGTTTTTGTTTACTCCTTGAGTGCATATGCACCTACCTGTATGTTCCCTTTTTTTCCTCTATTATTTCTTGTACATATATACCTCATGCTTATATCACTACTCACTCACACACTTATAGATACTCTCTATGTACACTTCACACTACTTGCACATAGGATCACTTATATCCAGATACACCACTTAGAATATCCATGCTTAGGTGTAACTAGCACACACCTTCATTTATCACACTTGTATATATCCATGCTCACTCACACTTATAACCACTTGTAGTTGACCCATTCTTAGGTTCACTACCACACACTCACTTGTAGATATTCAAACGTATCCATGCTTAGTGTAATCTTTATGATCCATGGTAGATTTACACTTTGCATTCTCCCTTGCTTAGTATAATGCTCATCATGCTAAGTAAATATACTCTCTACATAATATACTAATCAAGAATCATGCATTTTGAACACTACATCACCAAATAGCATGGCTATTGACAAACTTTTGTCCCATAACTGGGGGGTCATTTCGTGATGGGCACTGGTCCGGTAGGTCGTAGTTAGCCTAAGCGATATGACTCTCACCTTTCATTAGCCAAGTACCTTCGATGTATATTGAACGGTTCCCCTCGTATCGTACCGCTTGACTGAAGTCATAACGGGAGGTATATCACAGGGAACTCATTCACGTACATCGAGTATATCAAACTCTCTCTCACACGTATTGTTCCCACGAGGTACATAGTTAGGGAATTCATGTACATACACACAGGTATATCAAATTGCTTGTCCACACATACCAATTGCCCTTAAAAGCAAGACGTATATCGTGGAAGTCATGCCAAAGGGGGGAACCTTTCCAATGAATCCATTAATTGCATACCCTCATATAGGTGTCAAATCTAGGACACTCATATTTATCTTGCTGAGTTTTACCCGAAACTTTACCAAAATGATGGCTCGGCATGCCGCCCAAATTTTCGCGTGATTTCATCTTTTTTTAAAATGGGACACTTTCCATAAGCCTAGCAACAAGTCTAACCGTGTTTTTACATATTTTTCAAGCCCAATTTTCCTAGGCTCAGGTCTCGTTCGGCATGTTTTTTGCATTTAAGTAAACCTAATATAAACGAGAACATAATAATAATCATGCTGATACCCTTTTTCTCATTTTTCCTCTTTCTTTACGAAAAGTGTCAAAAGCATTTTTCCCTCTTTTATAAAAAATAATAAAATATTTTTCCTTCCTTTTTACCCAAAAACATTTTTTCCTCATCTTTTCAAGAAAAACGTCAAAAATATTCTCCTTACTTTTCCTAAAATAATAGTTTTCCCCCTTTTCCCTTTCAAAAATAAATTCGAATTTTTTCTCCATTCTCAGTTCGATTGCATACCCATACCTTGGACGAGCTCCCTATTGGCTTCGGTATTCTATCGAACCGCCCTTAGAATCCATCATTTCCCTCGTTACTTCCTTCGACTCCAGATTCATCTTCATCCTCTTTCCATCGAGAACGCCGACCAAGGACCAAATATGCAACCATATTTGATGACGGTTCTAGCCCAACTCACTACCAAGATTGACAACCTTCAAATCGAGATTCATGAGATGCAATAAAATTGGGTCCCTATTTTCAAAGATCCCGAGATCCTCTTCCATTGTGTTATGGGTCCTCCCGCACCCGAGCCTACTTGGGTCCTCGAGGAATGTCAGCATGCTCCACATGCCCCTCCTGCTAGTGGGTCGCTGCCAACTCAACTTCCTATGCCAAATTTTTCCTAGCTAGGGGATAACTTACCCGTGACCATTGATTCAAAGGAAGAAAAGTTGAACAAGGTCAAAGAGGACCTCAAGATGTTGACCAAGAAGTTCAACCAAGTCTGAATCTCTAGTAACTGCATAGATTACACCTATATGTCTCCCTATCCTAAAGCAAGGCTGTAAGAAAAGTTCAAAATGCCTAACATCAAGAAGTTCGGAGGTAGTGGACCCCCAATTGTTCATATCCAAAGTCACCATTGAGTCATGTCTTTCCTAGGTGCTTATAAGGAAATAATGTCCCAAATTTTCCAATAGACTTTGGAGGACAACGCTCTTTATTGGTTCTTATCTCTCTAGGAGTCCAGGATTCGCAATTGGGAGGATATTGCCCATGAATTCATGTCATAGTACAAGTATAACAAAGAATTTGAGGTTACCCACCGCGATTTAAAACTTCCTAAACAGACTCTTGGGAAATCAATCGGTAACTTCATAGCAAGGTGGAGAGAGAAAGCAGCCACCATGGCCAACCAACCTTTCGAAGAGAAGCAAGCCAGTATTGTGAAGAAGAATTTCTTACCCCATGTCTAATTAACGATGGGAGGATAATACTACCCTCATTTTTTAGCCCTCCGAGAAGCAGGAGTACATATCGAATAAAGTCTTGCCAAGATAAAAGTTGAACTGAAGAAAGTATTCGAACAGTTCACTCCCATAAAGTATGAGAAGCCTACTAATACAACAATTTCAACCATCAACAACATCTCTCAGCCTGCCACTTCATGGGCATCAGAAAGCCTCCCTGGCCCAATCAAAAAGTAATACACCAAGCTTGATGATCCCCTTTCCAAAATTTACCAAGCCCTTTTAAGCCAAAATTTTATCAATCCCTTGGACCCTTGTCCATTACCAAACCCACTTCCCAAAAATTTCAAACTAGATACCCTTTGTGACTTTCACCAAACTGTCGTCCATACCACTGATCAGTGTTTCCACCTTCAAAATGTAATCCAAGGTCTGATTGACTGGGGTATCATCGCCCCACCAGCCAATCCTAAACCAAACACTACCCATAATCCACTCTCTAATCATACAAATGCCATCTTCCTAGAAGAAGACTCAAAATTTGACCCATCTACCCAGATCGTGCCAGTAAATCACCTATCATACCCATATATTCCCCTAAACCCCTTCAAGTTTGCTTATATTTTCTCCTGCATCCTACCTGTTTTGCCGATCTGGCTTTCTCACTCCTTATAAGAGCATGCATTGTTATTCGTACACTCTTCTGAGGGAAAAATATGGAATTATCAGCAATGTTGAACCATCTTCTAGAGTTCGGGTTGAAATTTTCTTCCAAGATGACCATTAACTTCTAGAGATTCAAAATATTATTCCTAGAAGCTCGAAAATGGCTTCTAGAGTCAGATAGTCGGGTGGTACCTACCGATGAAGTTAGCTTAGATGATCTCGTCCAGATCATGGCAAACTTATTTCGATAAACTAGTGAAATTTGCAATATGTTCGAGCTACTTGATGCTTTGAAACTACAAGGGCGCCTACTCCCTTCACTTCTACATCTCCCCATTGAGTGGGAGGATCTATACAAAGAGGCCGTTGAAGTTGTGGAATGTATTGACTTTTTATGGAAATATGATATCATTGCCACCAGATAGGGGGACGAATTTGATAGTTCAGATGAAGAGCACAACCCAGAAAAGACTAGCCTAATAGTTAGCATATATGGAATGATATAGTTTGAGGAGATGCTAGGAGAAATCAACAAGGTGGCTGAACATCCTGAGATAGATAAGGAAATAAGATTTCCATTTTCCCCTCTTTTATAAACCATATGACTAGATCAGGGAGGCATTACTGGGTTCTAAACCTGTAATCATCAGTGATCGATAAAAGAAAAGGTGTTGAGAATATTCCTATAAGGGAATGACCCTCAAGGAGAGAAAGATCCTTGATCAAGAAGACTCAAGATAATATCAGTCCATGGGGACTTTTTATGTCTTCCCAGCTGCAATGGAATGCCTTGATCAAATTACTCATTGGGCCCATCGTCCCTCCTTCCACGATGCCAGAAGAAGTAGTGAACCTGGTCATATCTCTAACCTCTACTAGAATGTTCTCCTTCTCCGAAGAAGAAATCCCTACAATTGGAACAAATCACAACTATGCTCTCAATATCTCTGTCGAAGTCATGGAAAAGACGATCACACTTTCACTTTTCAATAATGGATCAACTCTTAATGTTTTCCCATTGAGAACCCTCAATTGCTTAGGACTAAAAATATGAAACCTTGGTCTAACCTATGCCGTGGTACATGCTTATGATAATGCCCGTCGAGAAGTGATGGGATCCATAAAGCTTACGATAGGGCATGGCCCTATAAATCCCGTTGTTAAATTCCAAGTCATCGATATCCCAACTTATTTCAATCTGTTATTTAGACGACCTTGGATCCATAGTATCAAGGGTGTGTCTTCTTCCCTTCATCAGAATCTGAAGTTCTTCGCCAATGGGAAGGTCATCACCATCTTGGGCGATGATAATAACACTGAGAATGCAAGCACCAGCAATCCAGTACTAAAAATACATCATGGGGCAAATGATATGCTTTTATCAGGTTTTCTGAGTCGAACTGCTTCCACTACCAACAGGTGACGATTTCAAAGATAGAGTTTGTGTGGAGTATAACCCTCATGGCAACGTCAATGTGATACAGATCTTTAAAAACATGCATTTCATGCCCGAACTAGGACTGGGACGACGAAAACAGGGAATACTAGAACCCATAATATTGAAGAAAGATTTTTCTCCTTTCGGTTAGGGTTATCAGCCATCAACAAAAGAACTCGAAATGCTCTGCCAACCTCAGTTAAAGAGAAGGCTAGAAATCACCAAAACTGTCTCAAGATATTCCTTAAACCAAATATTTATCAGAGAGGGTGAAGCTTTCCACTTTTATGGCTTTCCTGAACTGTGTTATGATCATGTGGTCAAGAAAATGAAGTCGGTAATGGAGATCTTTTTCCAAGATAGCTACACATGGGTCGAATGTTGCCATCATCGTGTGAAACAGCTCATTGAGAAGACTATAGCTGCTATCCAAGGTTTTGAGGGAAGTGGCTCCAAGGATTCATTCAACTTGTAGATAGTGGTCTAACACTCTGCATGGTCCACTCAGGAGCTACATCATCGTATTTATCCATCTTGATTAAGAGTACTGATGCACCCCTCCTTAATAGGGATTATGTGTCGGTTCCACCTATTAAAATTAAACCCAAATCTGATGTTTATCCCATTTTCTCTTCTTTTTTTATTCCTCCCTATTCTGATGTAATCGATAGCTCCTTCAATGAGTTTCTTAATGCTATTTTTCCTAATAATGAAATAAGCGAAGATTTTGAGTATCTTGTTATGCCTTACATTAATTGTCTTGATTCTAATTAAATTCTTGATGATGATTTTACAAATGAACAATTCTTAACTGATCTTAAAAATGTTAATAACAAACAACATAACCACGTTCATGTTAATGAAGATGAAACTGTTGTTATTAATCTCGGTTCTAATAGCCAATCGCGTGAGATTAGGATGGAGTCTACCCTTGATGAGCATGAGCACGCGTAACGCAGAGAATTATTAAAGGAATTTGTGGACATCTTTGCATGGTCCTATGACGATATGCCTGGTATTGATCCCAAGATTGCTCAACACGAGATTCCAACGGTCTCATAATACAGACCGATCAAACAAAAATTGAGAAAGCTCTGTAATGAATGGTCGATCAAGGTTAAGGAATAAGTGGTTAAATAGTTAAACATGTGTTTCATTCGTGTGACCGAATATCCCACATGGCTATCAACATCGTACCTATACCGAAATCAGGAGGAAATGTTCGCATGTGCATTGACTATCGAGATTTGAACAAAGCCTCTCTAAAGGATGATTACCCATTATTCAATATTGACATGATTGTGGACAACATAGCTAGACACACTATCAAGTCATTTGTTGATGGTTTTGTTGGATATAATCAAATCAAGATGCACCTGAATTTATCAAGAGAAAACTGCATTAATTACCCCTTGAGGAACCTTTTGTTACACCGTCATGCCATTTGGTCTAAAAAAATATAGAGACTGCCTACCAGAGGGTTGCCACAACCATATTGCATGATCTGATACAAATAGAAGTCGAGGTATATGTGGATGATATGATTATCAACTTTAAGACTAGGGAAGGTTATGTTCCTGCTCTCCAGAAATTCTTCAATCAACTATGGCAATACTAGATGTGACTTAACCCACAAAAATGTATTTTTGGAGTTATCAAAGGAATGATCTTCGGATTCATAGTTAGAAAAAAAAGGGATTAGAGAAGATCATGTCAAGCTAAAAGCCATACTCGAAATTCCACCACCCCAAATGGAGAAGGAAGTCTGAGGATTTCTTAGAAAATTATATTATATCAGCCGGTTCATCAATCGATTAACTTCTATCTGTGAACTCATCTTTAAAATCCTCCAAAAATATTCCACCAAGTCTTGGAATGAATCTTTCCAGGTGTCATTTGAGCGAATCAAGCAATACCTAACCTGACCTCCTATACACATACCACCACAAACTGGTAATTCCCTACTTCTATACCTAACTCTAATAGACACTGCTACTAGGGCTCTACTAGACCAATACCTTGAAGAGTCCTACAAATAAAGGGTCATCTACTACGTCAGTCACGAGTTGGTCGGGTACGAAGTTAACTGCATTGCCTTGGAAAAAACATGTGTCACCCTTATCTGGGTTACCCAAAAACTACGACATGACATGCTCATCTTTCCCATAAAACTTTTATCCCTAATGGATCCCATCAAATACCTACTCGAGAAACCTGCTGAATGGACCAATGGTTGATGATGCTAGATGAATTTGATATGGTGTATGTCACATAAAAAGACATGAAAGGAAGATCCATATCTAACTACCTCGCTGACTACCCTATGGAAGAAATTGATATTTAGATTTTTGAGTTCCCGAATAAGAATATCCTAGCTACCTCCCAGGAAGATCTCCGATGGAAAATGTTATTTGACGGAACCACCACCAACATAGGGTATGGAATTGGGATACTCCTAATCTCCCCTGATGACTCTCACACTCCCATTTCCATCGAACTGGATTTTCTCTGCACTAACAACATGACTGAATACGAGGCATGCACGGTAGGCCTCAAAGTTTCTCTCAAAAAAGGAATTAGATACCTAGATTTTTATGGGGATTCAACCCTCATCATCGATTAGGTACTCAGAAGATGGAAAGTCAGGGTTGAGAAACTCTTACCCTTCCATGCCCACCTAGAAGAGCTAGCCTCTCGATTCTAAGATATCACCTTCCATTACCTACCCTGAGCAAAGAACAACCTATCCGACTCTCTTGATACCTTAGCCTCCATTATTGACATGCCCGAAGGAATAGCAACGGCCCCTTCCTAGTCAGAAAACAAGCTAAACCTACCCATTGTTACCATATTGAGCTAGTCACAGAAGAAGATCCTGATATAGCCGATAACTGGTACTACGATATTTGGCGCCTGCTCAAGCATGATAAGTATCCAACAAATTGTCATAAGAAAGATCGAGCAACCCTCCGCAAACTGGCTTCCCAATACATTATCTGCGATAAAGCACTGTTCAACAAAAATTTTGATGGAACCCTTTTACACGAAATCACAGGGGCTAACATTGAAGAGATGATGAAAAAAATCCAGTAGGGAGTGCAGACCCCACATGAATGGCCATATGCTCACCAAGAAAATTATCCAACAGGGTTACTACTGGACTACCATGGTTCAGGATTGCACCGCCTATGTTTGAAGTTGTCTTAAATGCCAGTAGTTTTCTAAACTCCAACACTTACCTTTGTAGTAATTATACAAAATGACTTCTCCCTAGCCATTTTCCACATGGTACATTGATATTATAGGGGAAGTTACACCCAAAGCCTCCAACGGGCATGAATTCATCTTGGTTGACATTGACTACTTCACCAAATGGGTCGAATCCAAGTCATACGCTATTCTTAATGCCAAGAAGGTGGACAAGTTCATCCAAAAAATATCATTTATCGATATGGGGTCCCCGCACGAGCTAGTGTCAGACAATGGGTTACATTTCAAAGCAGAAGTCACAGAAGTGGTCGACGAGTATGGGATCCAAACGAACAAATCTTCTCCCTACCAACCTCAAACCAACAATGCAGTCAAAGTGTCTAATAATAACATCCAAGCCATCATTAGCAAGATGACTGAGAGTTATCGAGATTGGGCAGATCAGATCCCTTACGCCTCTGGGGCTACCGCACTTCAATTCAAATATTTACTGGGGCTACCCCTTACTCTCTGGTATACGGCATGGAAGCATTCCTACCCGTTGAGCTAGAAATTCCTTCACTACGCGTCATGCTTAAAAGAAAAGTTAGCTAGAAAGACTGACATTAAAGCCTCCTTAACGAGTTGTCACTCCTGGATGTAAGGAGACTGGAGGCTCTGTATCACATACAAGGGTACTATCGCCGAATAGCACGATCATTGAACAAGAGAGTCAAGGTTCGTGGTGTTCAAGAAGGTGATTTAGCCCTTAAAGAAATCGTATATATCATCTGGGACACCAGAGGGAAATTCAAGCCCAATTAGAGCGGGCCCTACACTATAAAGAAGATGTTATCTGGTGGTGTCTCTATGCTCACTAACCTCGACGGAAAAGAGATAGTGCATCCAGTCAATCTAGACCGTCTCAATAAATTTTACCTCTAATGCAAAATCTCGACATGCTACGCTTCTTCTCATCTCCCTTCTATTCTAAAAGAAAAAATCTTCATTTCCCTATACTCAGAACTATGCGGGGCCTGATCCTCTAAAAATATTTTTACTTTAAAAAAATGGAACTCAGAAAATTTTCAAAACCCCCAGATGTACGTAGGGAACTCATATGCTTCACATGAGCATGACCCCCTTCTTTTTCACAAAATGCTATTCGTTTCTTATCTCTAAGAACGACAGTTCATTTTTATCATTTACACGAACAAAATAATTATGTATGCCTTAGTGATTGGTATAGATAATTCCAATGCAAAAGCCCATTAAGAGGCATAACAATATAATTAAAAATTTCTTTATATCATTGATAACATTTTTCGTTACAATTACATCGGCATAGGGAGTCAAACAACTTCCCCCGCCAGCCTAACTTTATTTTCCAAAAACAATAAGCCAAACTACTCCTAAATAACCTTCCCAAAAGCTTTTCCTACTAGAAAACAACCAGATACATAACCAAAGACCATTACAGAAGCTTCACAAATAAATTCCCCTAGGGAGCTACCTTCAACTTCCAGAGAAACTGGCCCTATTATCATCTACATCATGGGATCCCCAAACCTCCCCTGCCTGAATAGAATGCCACAGGCGCTCCATGAAATGGTAAGCCCGGACCAACCTAGGGAAAACAATAATACCTCCATCCATGGTGTCAGATATGTCAAACCACTTTTGCCTGGTCTCCACAGCTATCATTTTGGAAACTACCATCCTCCACAACCACTTCATGTAGTCTCAGAAAACATGCCAGACTCTGCCAACATACTGGGAAGGACAGATCGATGGTTAACGATTCTCCCATAGAGAGCCCAGTCGCATGTGCATACGCTTTGTCAAATCCTCCATTGGAAAGAAGTCTAGTGTTCGAGGTGGAACAATCTTCTTCCAGCCAAATTAATGCAAGAGCAACCAGGTAAAGTAAAAGGAAGTCTGTCGAAGGCTAACCGACCAAACATAATGATATTCTCACAGTTCTTGAATGGGTAGAAACAATCGCCACCAAAGCATCGAACAATGCAAACGTTGAGCCCCAAGCTCCACAAACTAGTTCTCTAGGCTCTTGATGTCTAGGCCCACACTAATAAAGTAGCGAGAAAAGAAGTTTGGCACAACTACTAAGGGATATTCAGGAGGGACCACCATACGGAATCTCTTCGACAACTAAATGAACAGCATATTAAGTTACCCCTCAAGAAGTCATAACGACTTTCCCTCCATGCATCTAGACCATTCAGATTCTATACTAGTATCACCGCCATAAAATTACCATGGTACGACATCCATGAAGCGATGGATGCAAGTTGTGGGTTCACCAATAGTTCCCCAATCATCAACAGTAATTTTGAAGTCAAGATAAGAACGACGGATCCAACATAGCCCGCATCACTAACATCCTGCGGATGCACGAAATGTAGAGCATCCGGGAGAGAGATCATTCATCCTGTAACCAATGACCGAGCCATCGACATTAAGATATGGAGAATTCTTACTAACAGCTCTCGAGGAGATCGAGAAAATTCAGGCATGGCCACCGTAACACTATAATTTATCCCCAGCATGACAGAGAACTCTTAGTGAATCAGTCAGACTTTGTCCAATCCAAAAAGAAAGACATGGTTCTCAAGGTATCAAAATTCTACCGTAGCCATCAGCAAATTCCACTCAATAGTTCGATTGCGCCATAATAAAACTTAACGCATGTTGAAAGCATCATAGTCAACATTATATGAACACATAGCCTCTATGTTTTTAAGGTAAGAAGAAAATTTAACACTTTCAGGGAGATCCATATTGAAAAATGATGAGACAAGAAGCAAGAAACATGCAAAAGAAAGTTAATATGGATGGGTGAAGAAAATACTCCACCATTGCCCCTTTTTATACTTGAAAAACTTTGCTAAAGATAAAAGTCCTGTAAATCCCGGAGGAAAACCTGCCCCCCCAAGGACCATGTAATTGAAGGAAGTCTAATCAAATCCTTAGATTGATTAGACTGAACTGACATGCTGATAGGCAGGATAAGGGGTATGCCGATCGACAACCCCCTATTTTTAAAAGTTCCATTTTTTTCCTTTTTTGTCAAAATAAAAAACTCAATAAAAATAATTTTCAAATCCTTTTTACGGTCTCAGCAACAAAGTAAAAAGTCCATATACATTAAGTCACTAAAGTAAAAAAATCAACCAAATCCTATTTAATTGCATATATTTCTTTATTACATTTATCTTACAGGAAAACACAAAAACAACGGAACTCGGCCCGAACCCCCAAACTCTCTCTCTCTCTCTCTCTCTCACACACACACACACACACATTCATATACATTCTCTCTCTATCACTTTATTTTTCTTTATCTTCTCTTCCTATCTCTCTCTCTCTAAGAACCTTCGTCCCTGCGATGTACGCGCTTTCCCCCGATGACGAGATAATGAGACTTCGCGCCCTGAACGAGATCCCTCCCCAAATAAGGCAAACGAAACCAAGCAATAAGGAACCGGGATCGACTCCCTAACATAAGCAACCGTGGTAGTCATCTAATCCCAAATGTCTCTCAACCAGGTGGTTGACACCCGAATGTGCTGCAGGAAAAATAGAAAAGAGAAAATCAACCAGGCTAAGGCAAAGAAAGAAATCAAAAAATCAAAAGGTAAAGAAATAAAAGGTATACCACCAGCTGAAGGATGTCCCCTGTCAGCCCTAGCTCCTCGGGTCCATCGCATTGGGTAGATTCAGCATACGCACTGAACCACTTTTAGACCGTTGGATGTAATAGGAAAGAGGAGTCTATCGCACAATTAGAACCTCGAATGTCTTCGTCATTGCCGATGTCGACGCACCACCCGCACTGTGGACAGGCCCTACTGGACGACTCGAGCCCGCGGGGGGAAGAGGCATAACGTCATATATGTTGGGAAACATTATTTATCTTGTCTCGAAATCCAAGTAATCATAGGTCACTGCTGTGTCAGTATACGATGAATAAGGCTTCCCGACCATCGCCGCCACCCTCGTGACCTTTGACATCTCCCACTCTCGCCTCATGTGCATCAGGGGCTTCACAGGTGGCACCATCACCTCGTCTTCCACCACCTGTATGACTAACCTCTCCCCCAGATACCAGGAATATCCTAACTCATGCCCCAACAGATGACGCAGCTGCGCATTCCCCCCGATCACCCCCATGTGTTGGATGGCCATCCCCCAGGAATAGAAGATTTATCTGATCGCTTGTCAGGCCGTTCAAGACCTGATGCACCGCCCCTAAGGAGAAGGATCGCCTCAACTTCTGGTTGGACTTTCACCAACGATACATCCGACGGAAGCCCTTAACAAAATCATCCTTCAAAGCTATCAGTTGGGCCTTAAGCCAAATCACCTCATAAAATCACATCCATAAAGAACAAAGGGTCGTCAATCAAAAGAAAGCAATCAAGGAAGAAAGAATAAAATTCTTAAAGAAAAACTCACAAACAAAAGAATACCTCCATAAGATATGTGGCTCTAGTAAAGGTCTGTCAATGGCACCAACTGAATGCATCCAAAGAAAAATAAAGGGTCGCCAAAGTCAGGATCCCCAGTCAAAAAGAGGGATATTTGAAAATACCCTAAAATAAGGCAAAAACCATAAATGGATGACGTTGCCACTCATCGCCACTAAAAACCCTCCCATTAATGGTAGAATAAACGAGCGGGGCATCCGCATCACCTGCAGACCATCAGTATCGTTGACCCGTTGACTCAATAAAACCTCCCTAAAAAAAGAAAGACGGTTGGAATCCCTAGAGCCCATCCTCTCCACATCACCCAACGCCACCGATGTTACTCGCAAAGTTCGGTCCACCTCTATCTGCCCCCCCCCCCCCACAATCCAGTCCCAGGAGTTACTGAAATGCATGGTGTGGGTGGTATCCCACCGTCTCTCCCACAAAGCACAAAGAACAGCCATTGAACGAGGCGTCTCATCCATTGTAGACGTCAATCTGCCCAAACTGGGTGAGGACACCACCTAACGCACCATCGTTGGAAGGTGATCCTAGACATCCTTGAGCCCCTTCGTCATTCGAGAAGGCAGGCTTGACGTAGAGATATCATTCTGTCAAAGATAAAAGTAAATAACCTTGTCAAAATTCCAAAAAAGAAGAAAAGAATACCAAAGGTCATTAACACTTACATAGACACTAAGGTTCACCACCCTAAAAGATGGATGGTGCATTGGATCATGCAAAAGAGTCCGCTCATCCGCAACTGACTCAAATGAATCGACAGAATTCTCACTACCCAGCATTAGGGGCACCCTCGCCCGCCACTCCAAGTGAAACTATTTGACAACATTCAACCATGCCATGTGGACTGCACTATTTGAAAAATCTTCCATTTCTTAGTTTTGAAACATTAGAACAGTTTGCAAAAAGAAAAGGCAGAACAGAGGAAATCTAGAAACTATGAAAAATAAGGAAATCACTCCCCTTTTTATAGCAGGCTAAGGGTCATGCCGATCGGAAGCTCCCAACAACATACCTACCAAAATTGTCCCTTCATCTGTCTAAGGAAGCCCAAACGACCATGCCACTACCATTTTATACAAAAAGTTCCCAGAAAATCCCCAGAAAATTCATAAAATTACCAAGTGAATTTTAGAACCATTTTCACTAAGAAAAATATTTTTTTAGTACCAAACTTATTTCCCCAGCGGAACACTTACTATTTCCTAAAATCCAATTAGATATCTCCCAAGGAACATCTCCGAAGGACACCGCAAAAATCAAAAAATTCCCCAACAATCTTGTACCCAATCTTCATATTAATACCTTTTACCCAGTGGAGTATCCAAATTTCCCCGAGAAAACTTCTACTCAATCCCTCAGAATTGGTCGCTTCTACTTAAGCCCTCATAATTGGCTTCTACCCTCAGAATCGGTCACACCTACTTAAAGCCCTCAGAATTGGCTTCGATCCGCAAAATTGTTTTCTTGAACTTAAGCCCTCATAGTTGGATTAGACACACATAATTGGTCACTTCTACTTAATCCCTCAGAATTGTCTTCACCCCATAGAATTGGTCACTCCCACCTTATGCCCTCAGAATTGGCTTTGACCCGTAAAATCGATCTTTCCCACTTAAGACCCTCAAAATTGACCTTGGCCTACAGAATTGGTCACTCCTACTTAAGGTCCTAAGAATTGACCGCAGACCTCAGAATCAATCGCTCCCTACCTTAAGCTCTCAGAATTGGCTTCGACCCTCATAGTCGGTTGCTCCCTACCTTAAGGTCCTCAAAATTGACCTCGGCCCGCAGAAATGGTCACTCCCACTTGAAGCCCTTAGAATTGGATTTGACATGCAGAATTGGTCACTCCCACTTAAGGTTCTCAGAATTGGTCATCCCTACTTAAGGTCCTCAAAATTAACCTCTGCCCAAAGAATCGGTCGCTCCCATCTAAGTCCTTGGAATTTGTCTTTGACCCTCAGGATCGGTCGCTCCCTACTTTAAGCCCTCAGAATTATCTTCAACCTTAAGATTTAGCTGTTTCCTACCCTAGGTCTTCATAATTGACCTCGACTCACATAATTGGACATCCCCAAAATTTCCTTAGATCCTTAGAATCAGCCTCGACCCTTTGATTCGGTCATTTTAACCCTTTGGTCTGCAAAATTAGCCTCTTTCCAAAACATCATGTGGTGTCTATTCGATAATTTTAACTTGTTCCAAGTTCACCCGTTAAGGTTATTTGTAGATAACACATTCTAGGACCCCTTAATTCTCTCCTTAGTTCCCTAGCACCTCCCTACTTCACTACCAACCTCAGTTCAGACTCTGAGTACCGATCTAGAGGACATTGAGCGCTCTAGGGCTCCATTTAACTCTAATCAACTCTATCGTTAGAGTTAAAGATCATTAAATCTTTGAAGGGCTCTAAATATCCTTTATAAAGGTTTGTCCCATGCATAAATTCTCATAACTATTCAGAAGAATGGACCATTTTACTATCAAAAATCGATTTGGAGGCCACCGGGCATTCCCGGGCCCCGATTTGACCCTAATTAACTTCATCATCATAGTGAAATATCTTTGAATATTCTTAGGGAACTGAAACCCCTTTCCAATCGGTCGCCCCATTCACGTAATGGCATAGCCCTTCGGACAAATGATCCATTTTCCCCCAAAAACTGATCTAGAGGCCACCAGACGCTCCCTAGCTCCGTTTGATCAAGGTTAACTCTTCAGCTCAAATGATACTAAATGAATATTCAAAGGGCACTAAATACCCTTTCCAATGGTCCATACCGTGCACGAATCTAACTTACGGTACAAACAAACGACTCATTTTACTCCGAATGGTCATCGGGCGCTTTTGGGGCCCAGTTGACCATGGTTAACTTTCTAAAGTAAGCGAATCTCTTTGGAATGTTGAAGTACATCGCATAACCTTTCCAACGGTTTGTTGCATGCACGATTTTGACTTACCATTGGGACGAATAATCCATTTCCATCCGACGATCTCCCGTTCAAAGGACCGACGAGTGCTTTCGAGCCATGTTTCACCCAAACTCAATTTCCAGACCCAGAGAATAATAAAGGACTCTTTAAGGCCTCTGAATTACCTTTCTAATGGTATTCCCCGTGCACCATTTGGATCAATGGATGGTGTTCTATGACTGTTTTTCTGGAAAAATATGCACGAGATTGCCGATTGGCAGGCCCAATTCTCTGCCTATCAGCAGTGTGCCTAGGGTTACCGACTGATTGGTAGGGTTGGGGCTATGTTGATCGGTACCCCCCTTAACCTATAAATAGATGGCATGACCTAACTCCCAAAGCATACCTGAGATTCATCTACATCAATGATCTCAGCAACATTCTCTTGCAATCAGCAAAGTTTTCTTTTGTGAAAATCATTTCCATCTTACATTCCCATCCTTTTCATACCCAATTTGGAAAAATCTCATTTTCTCTCCTCCACTATTCATCTCAACATTCAAGGGAGTTCATCCAAGATCAAGATCGAGCTTCAATTCTTCTAAGAAGGTCCCAAATCCTTTTCTCTCTCTTTAAATTTTTTATTTTCACACTAATTACATTAAATTCATAATCTAGCTTTTACTTTAGTTCATACACATTAACATCTCACCTTTTTTAATAGTTATATTTCACATACTTTATTTTCTATAAAAACCCCAAAACAAACAAAAAGAGGGTTATACCAATGAATTCCAATGGGATTATCCACCACAATTTCTCAAAACTAAAACACATTTTCTACACACACACACATAATAAAATTCCGTTCGAATCTATGGGATAACCCCCACCCTTATGCTGCATTCGAACTACGTAGACTTTGATGCCTTTATAGGCTATGTAGTCATTTCGCGTTGAAACCCGATACTTGAGTTAAATTTTCCAATTTTCCCAAATTCTCCATTTCTGCATTTTTCTCCTTTTCATCTCTCTCTCTCTCTCTCTCTCTCTCTCTCTCTCTATATATATATATATATATATATATATATATATATATATATATATATATATATATATATATATATATATATATATATATATATATATATATAAATATATATATATATATCATACTTGTGGTCCTTATTAGCGTTTTATCGAAATATATATTATCGTTTCAACATAACGATCAATATTTCGATAAACGCATATAATCGTAGTTTTCTTTATATTATTTTCGGAACATTTCTACGGATGACCTCACTCTATCATTTCCATGGTATGAGTTGGGCAATTCAAATCTCCATTTATATATAAACGCACACACATTTCATGGAGAAATAAAGGAAAACAATAACATAAGCCCATGAGAGGCCAAAAGGGCGGGGTGGGTGCCTAACACCTTCACATTCCATAACTTAGCCTCCGTACCTTCGAACTAAGCATCAATTTGTCTTTGATGCTGCTCTCTCGAGGTGGCGACATGTTATTTTTCCTGTTTTATGATAAATAGGATGGAAACTCCATCTCTTTACATTTACCCCACACCGACGACGACCGAAGTGTTCCCAGAGTAAGACAGGGCGCGAGACCCCCCCCCCCCCTCCCCCCGAGGGAAAGAAAATGAATTCGGGTATGGACACAATATGAAAATCATAATATGTTATGTGATTACTCATGGGGGATGTTTTAAGAGAGATTTTGATGGGGATGCATATGACATTGACCACTCGTGGCCTTCTCGACGTGGATACGGTCTTTACTTAGGTCCTATTTTATCCCAATCTTACACCTAATGTACCTGTATCACGAGGAGGAATAAATGGGGGAGTTATAGCATATAACCTTTGTGTATGGAGGTCATGCGTTATGATAGGAATGAGTAGTGATTATCACTTGCTAAGGCTTTGAGGATATAGGGTTGGGACAACCTATAACTATAACTAGCATGCATGAGCAATCCCAAAGGGAAATAGGGATAAGTTTTTGTACATTTATTTGTGGGTGTGAGAGTCGCCCATGATATTTGACGTGGATTGTGTATACTTATAGGTATTCAGGATTATGTGATTATATTTTTGTGATACCTTACGATGGTTGTACCAGATTGTGGCTTATAATAATGATGTCTACTAATAGGCTTTTGACTCGGTAATAATGTGTTGAATATAATAGAGGTGTATATCCTAAATCAGTGGCCTGTGACTAGTTGAGATCATTAGGCTTGAGATATTCTTTTAGAATCATAACTGGTAATCTTTAGTGATATGCTATTTTATTTAGTGAATACTTATAAGGTAAGAGATACTGTAGAGTAAATGATTCTTAATACGATAGATTAATTTAAGAAATGAAAAAGTAAAGAATATTCGATTAAAAGATAAATACTTAACACATGGGTCATATATTTGTTTGGGAGTCCAACTACATGCTATTTTTAGGTTGTTTATGTTGGGTAACTTAAGTGACTTAAAATTCACGTAATAAGAGGAAGATGTATTATTATTATTATTATTATTATTATTATTATTATTATTATTATTATTATTATTATTATTATTATTATTATTATTATTATTATTATTATTATGGCCTAACGTCAGTTAAGCCCTTATTAACTATAGACTTGTTATAACATTCATTGTTGAACTATTTTCTACACATCTTAGGTAGCAGTTGCTGCCGTAGATTTAGGTTAGTTCATTGGAGGAGTGTCTTTAGTGGGACTATTAATCATCCCTAGCATGTAGGTGTCGAGTAGTGTAATCATTTATATATCATATGTATTTATATTCTAGTACTAGCAAGTGCAATTATTTCAGTTTATGCCACGTCAGAAAGTGTACATGTAGTACTTGTATTCAAAGATGGAATTTGTATAGTTGCGATTTTACTCCAAAGTTGGATTTATTTCACACGGCAAAGACTGGTATCATAGATGATGTGTTTGTTTTAGCATTTCATTATATTTCAATATGCTTAGTAATTTCTTTTATTCAGTTTCCTTATGCTAAAAATGTTGCCAATAGTTTTTTTATTATGATTTTTATATTAGACCTCGTCAATCTATTTATGAATTTTACGGGGTATCATAGTTGGTATCAGAGCATACCAGGTTCTAATGTACCAAAATTATGAGTGCGTTCGTATGTTTTACGCGTTGAGTTCATTACTTTAAAATTGTACTGTTTAGGATTTACATTATGCATAACGACGACCACTTATGGGGTTTTCGCACCATTATTCCAAACGAACGATTCGAATAATACCGAAGTGTATCGAGAGGTTTCTTTGTTTAGATTTCCTTTATGATATGTCCCACACATGAGATTGATGTCGATCAGGAGTTAAGGACTATTGGGTGTGAGACCTTTAGTAAATGTCTAGCGTGTGGTTTGAGGATAAGTGTTTTCTACTCACCGTCTGAAACACCATTGAGGAGTCAGTTTTCGAGACCTCATCAGGGAGATCATGTGGTAGCATGTATGATGGGAAATTTAACTATCTTTCTCTTTCTGTACGGAGAAATGCTGGTACAGAAGCAAAGAATTACTTTTGCGTTATCTGTGACCACTTGTGAAGATATATTGTGTAAACGCATTCTACATAATGGATTCAGTTGGTGTTACTGGATGACCATCCTTCACCATTTGTGTCTAGGTGGTGGAAGTTATCCTTATACATCACCAGAATCATTTCAGACATTTAAAGGATAGGGTTCCTAATATTGAGAAGATTATGAAGGGGTTAGTTTTGAAAGACTATGGATGGTGTAACTGAGATGGGGAGGATTACACTTGCAGAAGGAACCACACCATGGGAGAAAATCCTAAGAGGTTCCAAGAGTATAGAACTAGGGTTGTTATGGCTATTAGAGATAATGAAATTATGACCAGTGGGGTCACGACCAATGAGAATAGGGCCGACAATGCCATCTTTAGTATAATCAACCGTAGAGATAAGGTCAGCAGGGCCGATGGTAGAGCCTTCATTTTGATGTTCCTTTAAAGGAAATGGTGAAACTTGTGGAGAGTGAGTCCAATTATCTAATATATTCGTTAGGGGAAACGAATATTTTTGGGGTTAATACCACGATATGGTTAAGATTATATTTTTAACTCACACGTATGAGTCTTGCTTTGGCACCGAGGATTTATCATGCTTTTATTAGTAATGTGTTTATTACGGCTTTGTGATTTAGATATTTTTATCACTGAGTTGTTTTTGTATGTGAATACCCCAGCAGGTAGGGGTTCTTCCTTATGTCTTGATTATGGAGACACAGCGGTACGTTGAGTCGACTTCGTATTCAATCACTTTGTTTATTAGACATGTGCTCTTATAATTTTTTTATTATTATTAAGAATCGATTAATAGCTATGTTTTATGCTTGTATCGACTACCACCGGTAGGAGTTTATGTTGGACATTTTCGACAGGCGAAATTTCTTTTAGTTATGTCTAGACCCGAGGGAAGGCCTAGTGCGTACAAGTATTTTTAAATCTGAGAATATTATAGGGGGTTATGTTTTTTTATGTATGTTACTAATTGTTCAAAAAATTTCCACTTGTAATTTCACTTATACCGAGTAACCTCTTACATGAGAGACGAAATTTGGGTTTATTGTTGGCATTAGTGTTAGACCCATTGCGATGGTATTTTTAGTTGGTTTGACTTGGATGGTGAGAATAGAGTGCCATGGGTGCTTGCAATGCAATTTTGATCCAAGAAGTTATATTGAGTAGTATGTTATGCTAGAGAAGCTTCATTCCTCATCGTTAAAAGATGGGAGATTATCTTAGTTCAGTAAATCACTAAGAGTTAACAAGGTCTTGATACCGAATAAGTGTCTGTTGTTATGTATAGATAACCCATCTGTTCGTTTGAGGGAAGTATCACTATTGTGATGATAGTATTGTGATCGAGTTATCACTAATTGTAGAATATTGGAAGGATATCCCGAAGGTAGTTGTTAGGACACCGTATGGAGCTTGTACACCTAGATCATACTAGTGGTTTGACCAATGCTCCAGATGTGTTCATGAAGTTGACATGTAATGCATTTTATTGGTACTTAGATTGGTTTGTCATTGTGTTTAGCGATGACGTCATGTTGAAGAGAAAGTTTTTAGCAGTAGTGGTGGTCATAACATCCTATTTAATGTCAATGCTAGTTCATGCCCAAGTGTTAAATTTCTACCAAGATATGGTATGCAAGTTGTAATTTGGTTGGAGTTCCCTTTCTTTATTGACAAAAGTGGAAGGTTTCATTTCTAAGGGAAATTATTTGTGCCCGGGTGTCCCAAACTATGGTAGGTAGTTTAGGTCGAGGAGCATTATGGTTCACTATTCCTTCCAGAAGATATTGGACATATATTAATTTGAGATGTCCGTATTGGTAGTGATGTAAAGCATCCAGTAGCTTAATTAGTGTCTAGGTTTGTCTCTTTAGGTAACGAACGTAAGCAATCAGAGACATTTGAAAATTCATAGTCATTAGTGATTTTAGTTTAGAAGTGGATAATAGATTTCTTCATTTTCTCATGGGGTACGAAGGTCCCAACAGAGACATGAGTCCATCTATATCATTTGTAATAAATTTATAAGGTTGATTAAGAGCTAAGAGGTAGAAATTTATTAGTGTGGGAATGTGTTCGGGACACCTCACAGGAGATAGTGTTCATATTAGAGTGTATGAAGATTTTCAGAGCAAGCAAAGGATATTTTGAGACAAATAAATGAATGGTTTGGCATCCCAGGAGGTAGGTCAAGTGCTTTTAAATACATCCTTGAGGATGGTAATTCTGAAGTTCATGTTCTAAATGGAGTTATCATCCCAATTCCTACATTATTCTCATAATCTTGGACAGGGTGAGGCCGATGGAATTTTACCTTACCCGACCACCGTCAGCATGTGCGTGATGTCTTCTATTGGCACATGACGGGGGATTTCTTGAGGGACAAGTTGACATTTCAACTGTTAGATTAGTTTGGTTTGAGTATTAGCTGAATGCGATTTACGACGATAGACCTTAGTGTGTAGTAGGCCAAATAACGAGTAGATTCTATATATAGTGTGAGGATACCACAATCAAGATATTCTTACACTTTTGAGCAGGAGTATAAAGATTCAAATTTTGAGGATGAAATTCCTTAATTAATGATGATACAGAATATCACCCTGAGATTATGCTCAACTCAGTTTCTAGGCTTGTGTAGCTATGAGGGAGTAATACATCAACACAATAAGCATAAAGCAAATAAAAGAGATAAGAGATAGTGAGAAGAAAAAAATATTTAAGTGGTTTGGTCTTAGCCTACATCCACAATGTAAAATAAGATGTGTATCCACTATAAACAGAGGTTGGAAGATATTAAAGTAGTAAGATCTCTCTCTCTCTCCCTCTCTCTCTCTCTCTCTCTCTCTCTATATATATATATATATATATATATATATATATATATATATATATATATATATATATATATATATATATAAATATATTTAGTTTTACAGTATACCAGTAGGTTAGACAATGATCAATCCTAGGAGAAGATGAAGTGGAGTGACTTTTATAGTGTTGGTGGTGTGCACTGTCACCCCTAGCATGCCACATGTGTGCACGGGATAGATTAGACAATGAAAGAGTGACAGTTGTGAACTACATGTGTAATCCATGATGTGCAGATATTCCCCTAACACAGGGTTGATTTACTGTAATGGTCTTGGTCACGTCTTCCTTCATTACCTAGGTCACATATTCGGCCTGAGTTATTTGTGTCAGAGGTATGAGGTCTCAACTGGACGAGATTGATGAGGAAACACTTAGTAAAGTCGAGGCCGAGGATAACATCTAGTTCCTGAGAGATATAGCTGATAATGGGTCTCTCAGTTTGGTGAGGGTGTCTGAAGCCGACATAAGTTGGGGACGACATACGGCAGTGCCATAGCCCAAGTCTGGTAGTGACCCTTATGAATAGTGATTGATTTTTCGAGGCATAGGTCCCAAAGGCTGAAAGTATATAATTATGCCCCTTAGGATGGGGGGTCCAGAACTGGTGAGCCCGAGGTGACTCGTGAGGAGGCGTGTCATTAAGTGAGACTCATCCAGATGAGATCAAACTTATGCATATCAATCACCCGCAGACTTCAGTCTTTAATGTCAATGAGAGGTTGAGGAGTAAACTCATCTATATCGCCAAATAGTCAGATGTCCCTTCAGTATCAAATCGTATCTCGATGAGTGTAGTGGGAGCATGTGTTGTTAGATACGTTATTTCAGTGCCTACCAGGGATGTTATTCCAACGTCTGATGTGGACACATGTCACTTCATAAATGGTTTGGCGTGTTGCCCAAGGGACGATAGTGGCATACGTGGCCTTGAAAATTATGCCATAATGATTTCCTTAGGAAAATCCGTGCAATTTGAGTTGGTTTAAATACCCAAATCTTCCATTTCTTCCCCTTTCTTCCCCTTTCTTCTCCATTTTAATCATTTTTTAGCCAAAGCGTGAACTATAACTGTCTCTCTCTCTCTCTCGTTACTGCCCTTGTCTTTTTCGGCAAGTTTTTCTGTCCTTCTTTCACTATTCTGGATTCTTCCTAATAAAGGTACCATTTATTTCCTCCTCCTATCAATATGATAAGGTTTTTTATTCTAGTTTGCGGTTTGCATTTTTTCGTCCGTATTATAGCTTTCTTAACCAACACTTATGGTGGTACTAAGCTGAAATTAAGGGGATTTTGGAGGTTGTTTTAGGTTACTATTATTTTAGTGGTTGGAACTTAAGAAAAATCGTTGTTTTTAAGTCCTGATTAGACTGTTTGGTGAGTTTTTGGGCATGGATCACCGATGAGTATCCAAGTGTTCTTGATTGGTTCTTGTGAAAACTGTTCAACTCCTTTTTTAGATCCTTGAATCAACTGTAGTTAATGTTCACTTTATTTTTCAATGTACTGACAATTATACGAGCTAGGAGAAGAGTTACCTCATCTTAGAGAGAGCATATTAAAAAAATATTCGCAAGGCCGAGGTAGAGGCTAAGAAAAAGGACAAAGTCGAGTTTAGACTTCCATTGAATCAATACCCTTATTTGTCATGCGTCCCCCACTAGTCTTGACATACCCAACATTGGCTGAGCCCATAGTTGTCATTTCCATAAGTGATTCCATGTCTGATAGATCGTCGTAAGACTTTTTGTCCATTTTTCCCAAGGTTATAGTCCTAATCATATTTAGAAACCTCCCAATTATTGGCAGAGATCTAGGGCCAAATATTTTGAGGAAGCTATGCGGGTTCCCAAAAATCGACTGGATAACAGTCGACCAACTGAATATAGTAACCGTGGTCCTCCTACGATGTCGGCTCATCAAGAAGGAAATCCTGAGTCTGAGGTTTCATATATCTCTGATGACGAGATAGAGGTTGAGGAGGCATACCATGTTCCACCAATGGCTGTCCCCATATCGATTATGACGGAGGTTGAGTTCGCTAGCCGATATTCACGTGGACAGGCTCCTACTGTTGAAGAAGTGGACCAGTCCAAAGAAGAACATGAATCGGAACTGGACACAAGTTATGCCTTGTCCATTCAGAGTGATTTCTATGAGACTGATTTAATCCTTTGGTGGCTCCTGTATGGTGTAAAGTCTTCTATTAGGATGAGGATCCCCTCCGAGGATGATAGAGACTTTAATAGCCAACCTGAGGGTGAAGTTTTCGCATAAGATCATATGTATAAGATCGTCTTTCATCTACCGATACACCCTTTGATTCGGTACATTATTTCTTCCATTAGCCTTTCTCTTACCCAACTTGAACACACCCAACGATGTGCAAAAAGACTATGTGCGGAAGTAAACGCTTGTCGATTAAACGCAATTTACGTATGAGTTTTACCAGTTATTCTTGAAGGGACCAATTCAAACTTTTCTTTAATTGTTAACTTTTACAAGAACAAATTTAATCTACAAAGTCAATTAAAAGTCCAAATTATTATCTTTGTTAAATCTGGATGATTTACAAAATAGTAACCTATTCAGTTTTTAGGCGGGTTTCTATTTATTTAAACCTACTTTTTCGTGTGAGTTGATATGCAAAAAATGTAAAGCACGCGGTATTTATTTAATGTCGTAAAAACCCTTCCCCGAAAAAAATGACGGACTCTCCCAAGAGTCAGCTTTGTCTACTTCCACTAAAACAAAACGAAATAGGAACGATTATACAAACATGCAATAAGACTCAAAGAAAGATAAATCAGAACAAGCTATTACCTATCTCGACCAAGCTTCTCTCTTCTCTGGTTGCTCTTTCGCAATTATCCTCACTATGCAGCTCTTTCTCACTTTGCTTTCTTCAAGTCGTATCCTCCCCTCTAACTTCCTTAGCGAAGGTTGGCTTAGTGACTATTGTGTCCTAGTTCTTAGTGAAGTATTTGTGTGTTATGTGCTATCCTAGATGAAACACCCGCACTTAATGGTATAACCGAATGTAATGAAATAACTTATCTTTCTCCTAGATATCAGCAACAACTCTTATGTTTTGTTCTCTTGCTTAAATCAAACTTTCTTGATTTAGCACAATGTTCGCAAACTTTATTTTTCTCTTTCATAAAAAAATTAGAATAATCAGAGTTGATCTAATATATACACATCAATAAGTGTCTAAGTGAATAAGTGTTGTGTACTGAGTGACTTCTAAGTGATACGAACATGGAAAATCTTGAAATCACTCCACATATTAAGCAATCATATACACAAAAATAATATGACTTCAAATATATTCAATAAAATCACAAAGTCAAATATACACAACTTATTTTTCAGAGAACTAATATTAGATTAATTCAGGGTTTTAATCTAATAACTTATCAAGACTATTTTTACAAATATTTCAGATTAATCTAAAATAGTTTTAAATAGTCAACAAAATAATATTCCGTCTAGATAATAATTCTTCTCAAATTATTCCTCAATAAATCTTAGGTTTAACTTTCTAAACCTCAAATAAGATATATTTTAATATTAACAAAAAAAAATCTGAAAAATGTGCTTTAAAACAAAATGTTTAAAAACTTACATGATCTTACAATCAAGACATAAACAGAGTATTCACACATAAAAATTAATATCGTTAATCAAGCATGTGTTGTGTACAAATAATAGATCTAAAGTCTAATCTAAATAAAATTCACAAAGATTATAGAAATCACTTACAAATAATATTTTTCCTTAAAAAATCGTAAGTGCAGATTTAGAACGAGAGAGGTCCAATATTCATTTGAGTTTTGAAGAGAAATTAACACTTGAAGATGACAAATATTATTCTGCTTTATACTCTCTCTCACTAAAAATTTTGACAGAGTTTTTCCAAAAAATTAATTTTCTTGGACCCTTCAAAATGAGACCCAAAGAGTTCTATTTATAGAGTGCACAAGTGTGTGTGGAATGGCGTTAAATATATTCACGTGGATTGAAAAGAATACACACACAACCATTGATTAAAAATAATCTAAGGGATGTCAAAGAAACACCAAGTGACCCTTTAAAAATTTGACAAGTGTCTAATTTTGTTATAACAAAAAAAAACTAACAGAAAAATTAAACAAAATGTTTTATTTAAAAGGCCAACTGTAACAACTTAACAATAATATGACCGTTTAATAATGACATGACATCATTTTTGACACAAAATCAAATTACGTACAGTTAGGCATGGTATATCAAACATCAATTGTACATCACGCAAGCATTTACACACTAAATGACTAGCCAGGGTCCAATCGCCAACATTTATGACCATGCAGTCAAGTTATGGTAAAAAATAGGCAACAACTAATATATAGGGAACATGGCAATAACTAAAGTTCTAAGCCTATGTGGCTTGTTGGCGGAAAAGGCAGGTACTGACAAATCAAAGTCTATGATCAATTCGGCACTTAATGATCTAGAAAATCCAATCGGTCAACAACTAAAAACTTATGGCTATTATTTTATACAAGGGCTATAGGCCATATGACCTGCTAAGGGATAGACCACAAGCAGGTCTAGAAAATTTCAAGGCTTATATAACATATTATATGTACAAATCTCATGGAGCAAACCAAATACATGCTCTTGTGAGACCGTTGGTTAGCTCTTGTTTTTGAAAGTAGGGATTTCAAGGCTTATACTTCCTTCTAATTATATGTACAAATCTCATTCTTTTTTCGAACACGCCGGTTAGCTCTTGTGAGACCGTTCTGGACACCCTTGAGGAGTTTTGTCACATCTCGGGTCAGAGAGTTAGTTACTCCAAGTCAAAAAATTTTGTCTCGCCGAATATCCTTAAAACTAAGGCAGTTGATCTTAGTAATATTTTTGGGATGAGCCTCACTGAGAACTTGGGTACCTACCTTGGGGCCAATCTTGTGCACGGGAGGTTCAATTACGCCTGCCTGAGAAATATCATTGAAAAAGTCCAAAAGAAGATTTCTGGGTGGAAGACTAAGTTACTATCCTTTGCGGGGAGAACTATCCTTGTTCAATCTGTTACATCTATGATCCCTACTTATAATATGCAAACCGCTCTCTTCCCCAAAAAGACCTGCGAAACTCTTGATCGGTTAAATAGAAACTTTTTGTGGGGAAGCAATGAGAGTAACAAAAAGATTCACCTTGTTAGTTGGGACCTAGTCTGTAAGCCCAAAGACAGGTGTGGGTTGGGTATTAGGAAATCCCATGAGAACAATAAAGCAACGATTGCTAAATTAGGGTGGAAAATCATGAATAATTGTGGCTCCCTATGGGCCAATGTCATAACTAAGAAATATAATGTGAATCCTAACCCTAGATTGTGGTGTAAGAAAGTTAATACCTCCCACATTTGGCGTAGAATTTTTAAAAGTAAGGGTGACCTCATTAAGAATAACAAATGGAATATGGGTAAGGGGAATAAAATTAACATCATGAAAGACTAGTGGTGTGGGGATGCTCCTCTTTCCGACAGGGGGATCCAAAGTGCCATGAGTGAAGAGAATGTTAGCACCCTCCTAAATGATAATGGGACTTGGGACCCTCATAAGATCAGCCAGGGATTCAATGATAATATTGTGGTTGAAATTATAGGCACGTCGCTCCCTTCTAGGGGGGCTAGGGAGGATAAACCATCTTGGTATCCTAGCAGTAATGGCAAGTTTTCTATCTTATCTTGCTATAATAATATATCTTTGGGAGTGGTTACTACACCCCCATGGGATGGTTGGAAGAAGCTTTGGAAACTTGGTATCCCCCCTAAATTGAAAAACTTTGTTTGGACCATTTTTCATGGTAAATTGCTTACTAACGCTCATAGAGAGAGTCGAGGTCTCACCACAGATAATACTTGTCTAAGATGCTCATGTAAGGAAGACCTCAATCATCTCTTCAAGGATTGTTGTTTTTCTACCCAGGTATGGAAAAATCTCAACCCCCCACTCTCTATTAGCCAAGGTATGTACACTGACTTTAGTGCTTGGGTGTCTACTAATGTGTGGTATAAAGCAGATAATTATTGGTATGTGACTTTTATCTCCTTTCTTTGGTGCATTTGGAAAGCCCGTAATAATCTAATTTTTGATAATGTTTGCGCTACCCCCTCTATGGTTACTAAGCTTATTTTTGAACTTAAGTGCAATATTTTCGAATTCCAAAACAAGAGAACTGGCCATGAAGGGGATAGTGTTAACTAGGTCGCTAATGTTAGTGCTTGTATTCCAGGGACTTATATCATCCAGACTGACGGGAGCTTTGACATTAATAATGGTTTGGGAACTTTTGGTGGTACCGTGCGGGATGAGGAGGGGAACTGGATTGTTGGTTTCACTGGTCGAACCCAAGGAATGGCAAGCCCCCTCAGAGCCGAACTGGAAGGTGTCTTTCATGGGCTTAACATTGCACACAGAGAGAAGTGGAAGGGCGTTTGCCTCATGTCAGATTATCTTGATGTCGTCCAACTGTTGGAGTCAGCAGATAGGGGGAACCACCCTCTGGATAATATCATCGAGGATTGCTATGAGCTGGTCAAGTGTCTCCAAGCCAAGGTCATACACATTCCGAGAGAGAGGAACTTCGAAGCGGACTGTATGTCCAGAATTGCAAAAGATTCGCATGATCTGTATTTAGAGTACGAGCATACCCTGGAGCGGCTCCTCAGGACGCTTGAACGCGCCTTGATATAGTTCCCTTGTTGTCATCCTTTTTTTTTTGCTTTCCAATTTGTAACAAAAAAAAAACAAATACATGCCAACAGTTATTTAGCAAAAGGCTACATGCCAACTATTAATGTGTAATAGTACACATCAGGCTGAGGCTATAACTAAAGGCTTAACGGGCCTGCAAAGATCAAATCGCTTACACACACACACACACACACACACACACACACACACACATATATATATATATATATATATATATATATATATATATATATATATACAAACAAACATGTAAATACCATTTGATTAAAATAAAAGGCCATGCATGACCCTTATATCACCAAGTCACACTTTGATAATATATATATCACATATCAATATAATATATACTACATATATATAAACATGTATACATACGAATAAATTTAAAAAAGAACTGATGTTTAAAAATTAACTTTGAAATTTATTTACACAAAAAATATTTACTCTTATAAAAATTTCAAATTAAATTTTTGAACTCAAAAAAAATTATTGTGACTAAACCCAGCAATATCATAAGATATGATAAACAATATGCAAATGCAGTGTCGTGTCGTGTCGTGTCCTACGTGATAAAATTAATCCTGTGAGCCAATAGAGAGTATGAAAATTACCCCTTCTGGAATGCCAGACCAAGTCGAGAGGACATTTGATGTAGACGCCCATAGAGAGCTTGGCATCGATAGGCAGGACACAATCCTAATTACAAAAATATTTTGTCAACATTCAAGTCCAACTAGATGAAGGTCTATATTGCTAAAGCACGGAAATCAAATCCTAGATGTTCTCTATATAGGTACCTTCAAACTCCCCCATTGGACTAATTTTGACAAAACCCTTGAGTACATCAAATGATATACTAGGGAAAAATAATTCCTAAAATGTCATATACAAAAGTGTATCTAACTACCCACCCATCCTAGAAAAGCAAAGACTCGACTCATGACATCGACGAGAATAACTGCAAAACATAAATAAACTTTCTGCCGAAAAATCAAGTTAGTAGCATTTGCTCTACCAAAATATTAAAAGGCAGAATTAAATGTGTAGAAATAATAAGTCAAGATACTACGCATGAAATAATATCAACACATGAATCATAAATATGTACTCAACTCTCCCCCATTTTGACTAAATTAGACAATGGTAAGAAGAAAAAAATAAGTTATTATAAATTACAAAATAAAAGTCTCCTACCTTAAACATGGCTTTAAGAGATACCGGTTAAATAGATATCTTTATCCTAAAACCTCAGAGATTTAATAACCAAATTGCAGAATAAACATAAGATAATATTCAAGTACAATCTCTCCAATCAAATGTTGAAGTTATTTCTAAACAAGAGTTATCAAAAGGCCTAGAAAGCAAAGCAGCAAGCTGAAAATCACAAGCAATAGAAGGAACTACCTCAATTTTTTTAGGAGTTTTTGGATCATTAAACTGGTAAGAATATCCATTAGCCTAATAATACTTGATAACTCCATTTTGATTAAACTCACCTCCCCCCATTATTGAATAAATCTAAGGGTTTGGCGGATTTTAAGTTTTTAACCTTCTCGTGAGGAGACTTAATGATTTTCTCACTCTTGCAAGCGTCACATACATTAGTTGGGCATTTCTTCGACTTTAAAAAATCCATTTGAGGTCTCAAGTCACAAGTCCTAATCCAAATAGGCAAAGTTTTCAAAGGTTTTTTTGCCTTTTGGAATTTAGGATAAAATTTATCTTTAAAAAATATTTTCTTGTCAACATAAGGCCTAGACTTATTGAAGAAATGATATCAATTATTATTAGTGCGCTGCCTATGGAAATTTGTAAATCACTTCATGTTTCGATTATGACTTTTAAAATGAGTACCTTTCTTACGATTACTAAGGCATTCGCAATTTTGGGGACCAAAAAATCTCACCTAGTACAAAATTTACTAGAAGGAGGTAGGTCTGAATGGTAGTGTTTTCCCTCTACAAGCTTAGTAGATTCATTACGAATAATTGGCTTAAAAGGTCTATAGAGTCTCTTGGAAGGGGGGTAAAATTTTGACGTAGACGGTCCTATAAAGTTCTACGTGAAATTTTCATTGTCACTTTCATAATCACTTTCAATTAAAACTTGTTTTTCTTTAGCCTTTTCTGAGAACTTACTATCCAATGGAAGATCCATTTCTTCTTAGGCTTTTACAAAGAAGATTGGTCTACTTGGTTCAACTTTTTCAAGAGGACCCTCATATCCAAACCCTCTAGTATCACCATTATAACATTTTTCCGCAAGTAATTTGTCAAGCTCAAAACATTTCATATCACGACTATAACACATTTTTGAAAGTTGTTTCACAAACTTGTTTGGATTTTTCAACTTGCAAAAGCACTGCATTATATTTTTCTTCTAAAGAAGACAAATTTTCATTTATGGTCGTAATCTGAAATTAAAAATCAAGTGACCATTTCTCAAAATCATATTTGACATTGCTCATTTCAATGAAATTTTGTTGAACGATCTTATATTGATTCTCTAAGGTCTCACTAAGTATTTTAACCAAATTCGATAATTCTTGTCTATTTTGCAAAGTCTGACATACAATTCTGAGTAATCATTATAGCCAACAAAATTTTCATGATCATTTATGTCCATGTGAGTAGTGTTGTTATCATCAGATTTAGTATCATATAAGGCACGTTAAGCATCACATGGAGAAGTTATTTCAAGAATAGAAGGTTGTCTAGCTAACAAATATTTAGCAGCACTAATCAAATCAAAAACTTCATCATAATTAGGCTCATCTTCAGAATTAGTCATTCCTGCTAAGTACACGTCTCCGCAATAGCCATAAACTTCTCATAAAATGCAAGTCAATTTAATTCATAATTTTCTTGATTATCTTTTGATTCAGAATCAGAAGAGTCATCCCAAGTTTTAGTTATGTGCGCCTTGTGTTGTTTAAAATTCTTAGATTGTGGCTTAGTGTAATACCTCGTATTTTTGTGGGATTTTTTTTTATTATGGAATTGGGATTGTGATTTTATTTTTATTATGTAATTGTGATTTAATTATGGATTTGGAATTAATTAACTTAAATGGAGAAATTTATTTTATAATTAATCCAGACTTTATTGTAATAAATACTTGCATGACGAGAGTTAGTATTTATTGGCGATAATTATGTCGAATATTACTTAGGGATTAAAGTAATATACGAATACGAAAATATTATTATGGACGAAAGTGAAAAATTCGACAGTTGCAACACACTTAGTTGGGATGCGCGTGTGGGTCGTGTCGGTATTACTTTATTGGGTTAAAAAGATAATTTATTTTTAAGTAACTGAGACGGCTGTTTTGAGTGCGTCAATGTGTCCGGAAGTGTCGGGATAGTCAAAAAACACTACTCGGGTGTTTTATTTAGGTTCCGGGGCAAGTTAGGCCAAATTGACACCCCGGAGGGGTATTTTGGCCTTCTGAGATTTTTGGGAATTAAAATGGACGAAAATAGGAAAAAAAAAACTTGGGCATTAGGTAATCTGACAGTTTCCAAACTTACGTGAGAGAGAGAGAGAGAGAGAGAGAGAGAGAGAGAGAGGACCAAAGAAGGAAAAGAAGGACTCCATAGGTGCTTTGGGCTAAGGATTCAAGTTCTTCCACCAGAAACCACACCAACGCGTAGATCGCGAAGAGAGGATCATCCCCATATTAAATTCATTTGAAAACGCGGTGAAACCCCGGATTTTACTAATTTTAAACACAATTAAAAATATTGTAATTTCCTTTTATAAAAATTCAAGATGATGCGAAAGCGGTGTGATGGTTCAACTTTAAAACAACAAATTTTAATTTCTTAAACAAATTAAAATTACACCAAGTGAAGTAAAATTAATCAATTAATATATTCACTTAAACCAATTAATGAATTCAAGTCCTAGAATTTGCCTAAGTCATATTTATCAATATTAGCAAATTAGGCGAAACCAAATTTTTGCACATGACTTGAATTAAACAACATTACCCAATATTTAATTTAAGTCCAAATTAAATTGAGTGTGATAATTTAAACTGAATTTTATCTTGAATTATCATAAGCATGCGTTCTAAATTATTTATGCAAGATAAAATAAATAAATCACACTACGCCGCGATGTACGAGGAAAAACCCAAGACGGGAAACAACCTCGGACGGCCCTAACCACAAATCCACTAGATACGAAATTACAATTACAAGACAGATAGACTTACAACGCACGACTCGATCCCTCTCAAGCCTCGACGCTTCTTCTTGTAGACACCTCTTCCTAGCGAATAACCTTGGAACACCACCGCGGTCTCGGAATCCACCGATAGGACTTTATATGGTCACCGTCACCCGTACATGGAGCCTTTCTGTAAGTGGGTAGAATCGCAACAAAACGTCTTCTTCTTTTATGGATGTAGAAGCAAACCAAAACTTCTCTTTGAAACGGAAGAGATAAATCGGTGCCAAACTCCAAGCAATTGATATGTATATATGTGAACTTGGATAAACAATATGGGTGTAAAACTAGAGTGATAAAATATTTTCTCTTGAAAAATAGCACTCAAAACATGATCTTTTTCTCTTTTTGTTTTTGCTCTCAAAACACTCTCTAAGATTTTGTATGATATGAAAAAGATAGATTATCAAAAGTGATTCCCGCACATATTAAAGTCTGAAAAAGTTGGTTAAAAACTAAGTGGGGAAGTGGGTGCAAAACTGCCAAAAACTGTTCCCGCCTGGCATCTCGTTCGAACGACATTTCGTTCGAACGAAATCTCGTTCGAACGAGACTTCTAACAACGTTCCAGATTGAACTCGTTATAATCTCGTTGGATATCTCATTCGAACAGAAGGTTCGTTCGAACGACATATCGAACGACATTTCATAGGCCTATACAGGACCCTCGTTGGCAGGTTCGTTCGAACGACAATCTCGTTCGAACGACAATCTCGTTCGAACGACTCTATTGAACGAAAAACCAGAAAGTTTGAATATTCTTGTTTAAGCCCAGAAAACTTTATAAACATTTATTTAAAGTTTTAATTAATTCTTTCTTAAAACAAAACGCAGTTTTTATAAAACCTAACACCCAATACACAAGTTCCAAGCTCCTATATATATATAATTGCATTCATACCTTTGGAGCATGGAACCATAGTTGATGACGTCAAAACGAGGCACGCAAACCGGCATATTTGATGAAGCTTTATACTATTTGTTGCTATGTCTTCAACAAACACTTCATAGGCTTGAGAGTATTACAATTACATTCTATCCTATGAATAAATGTTTTTGTTCGGAATTGAGCCAACACTATACATGGACTCAATTGGAAATTTGTGTCCTTACAAATCTCCCCCTTTGGCTATTCCGGGACAAAAACCAAACAAAAATCCTAAAGGGCTGTCAAGGTCACTAGACTCAAAACATAACCCACCCAAACTTGACTCAACCCAAGGATCAAACGCTTTGCCATTGAAGGATGCCGCTTTAGAAGAATTCCTGCACACTTAAGCAAACTATCAAACGCATAGGGAATATCAAAATAGTAAATGCAATTAATTAAATTACTCCCCCTAAATTAATTCTTCCCTTTTAACAAACACATGACCTACTTAGAAAGACGTCTCCCCCTAAGATAAATCTCCCCCAAACTAAGATACGATAATAATAGGATTAGATACCATTTCTCCCCCTTTTTGTTCAGGAATAGGCAAAGGATAAAGAACTAATAAACACGTTGAAGCTTAAAGTATTAAGACATTAAAGCACATGAGCAACAAAAGCATAACTAATCCAAGATAGATACCAATAATGAAGTTTAAGCTTGGATGGACTAGAAAGCAAGGCAAAGACAAACAAATATCATATATATATATATATATATATATATATATATATTATGTACTAGAAATATACCAATAGAGTACTTGCATATATATATATATATATATATATATATATATATATATATATATATATATATATAAACACACATGACACAAAATACAATAAGTTTGCACACTCGTATGGCAAAAATGTGTCATATGGAAACGGAAGTGTTGGGGTGTGAACTAGTAACAATTAAATTTAGACCCAATCACTTAAAACATGTTCACGGAGTTCTCAATTGATTGCAAACTTCATCACATTTGAATATAACCTCATGTGACAATATAAATTGAACTCAATGAACAAACATACACAATGCATACAAGCCTAGCATGATGACGATTCTACAAACCAAATAGAGTCATGACATTAAAGAAAACTAAAATAAACGGACATTGTGCAAACCGTTGATATACCATTCAATCTCCCTCAATATGCATTTATATTAAATTTGAATGAATATATCAATCAAACATAGGCCTTGGCAAATTATTTTTCTTGTTAATGCCGTATTTTCTGTTTTTAGGCCTTTGGACCACGTATTTCTTTTATGTCCATTCAAAACGGTGGCTTACAATCGCAAAGGATCACTTAGTCCTTTCGGAGCCCTTCCCCGTGCATATTTTATTTATCATGTTTTCATTTTTCACACAAATCTCACATGCAACGGATTTTGACATGCACTAATCCTCCTAAGTCACAAATATGTAGATGACAAGATTGGAAGGAGAACATCTCACATAGATCAAATATACATATGAAGTTAAAATTTCAAAAGAGCTCGTGCATGTGTGAATAGAGGCATATAAAAATAGAATCCATTTAAACAATACAAAATCCAACTAATCCATATAAAACATGGTAAAGAACATTTTAAGGATTGAAAATCTAAACCAAAATCTCTAGCCACGTGGGAGCGTAAAAGATGAGATTCAAACACAAATATATGCCACATAAAGTGTGTTAACCAAAAATACACACAAAAAAAAATCTTTTTGAGTTTTTAACATTTTTAATCAAAAATAAAGATATATACTCAAAAGACTAAACAAAAATCATTTGAACTTTTCATTAAGCTTAAGTTACCAAGAGGTAAAATTCAAATGATAAACAAAAATCTTTTTGTATTTTTCATTTAATGCAAAAAAAATGAAGGAAATATAATACAAAAGATAAACAAAAATCAAAATTCTAGCATGTGATAATCATGGAGCATAGACTAGAAAATGATTAAACAAGCATACATTTAGCATGTGAATATAGCATGAAGTACAAACGCTAAAGTATGCAAAACACTAACACATTCATCCTTTAGATTTAGCAAGGGAGGAAGCATGTGAAAGTAAATGAGAATCAAAAACCCTATTTTGCAAGGCAACCAAGTCAGATTTCCTAACCCAAATTAATGAAGAATGACTATCTTGGGGTGTTGGAACTTTAACTAACGTGGTTACTTTACTATGGGATTTTTTAGGAATTCGTTTAAGATCAAAACAAAATTTCCTAAGATGACCTTTTCGACCACAATGTGTACAAGTGAAAACATGTCGAAAAGATTTACTTAAGGAGTGATCTTTAAATGTATTCCTAGTAGATTCTCCTAAAACATTGGTTTGGGCATTATGAGTAAATTCATTACAAGTATTGAAGCCTAAACCACAAGTGTCATTTTTAATTTGGACCGTTCCTAAGATTTTATCTAATTTTTTCGAACGACACTCCAAATCAAATTTGACATTACTAGAGTCTTTTAATTTATTTTGCAATTCTACAATGTTAGACTCTAATAAAACATTTCGCTCTTCAAAAGCAAGAAGCTCCTTTTTCAAGGATTCCATTAAACCCCTAAGGCTATCTCTTTCGCCTTCTACATATTCTAGCTTCTCTCGAAGAGTCCTCTCACGTGTCCTAAGGTCTTCTATTAAAGCATTTTCATCAACGACCTTGACACTCTCTCTTAAACTAGCTTCTAACTTCAAATTAGCTCTTTTTAATTTAATAGATTCTTTATAAAGTTCTTGAAAAGCATTTTGAAGTTCACTCACATTAACCTCTTCTTCATTTTCACTCTCTCTTTCTTCTCCACTCTCACTATCATCAAAAACAAGAGAATCATAAACAATGACCTTGGAAGTGTCATGTGTTAAAGTTTCATCAATCGATGAGTTCTCACTGTCACTCACATGACTAGCCATAAAAGCCACAAAATTTTTCTTAGTGGGGGAATCGGGCTTCTCTTCCTTATCACTATCACTAAGGGTCGCATTATATGAAATGGGTCGATTACCCTCTTTCCTTAGTTTAGTGGGGCACTCATAAGCCCTATGGCCATAACCTTCACAACCAAAACACTTATTAGACTCGTCCCTATCTAAATATTCATTACTAGATTTAGGGATATTTTAGGCTTTAGGAATCTTCTCCGCTTTAGAAATATTCTCGTTCTTGTCATGCTTAGAAGATTCAAATTTCTTAAAATTATTTTTAAATTTATCTTTGTTAATTTTAAGAAATTTTCTAAATTTACGATCAAACAAAGCCATGTCTTCCGAGTCACTATCACTCTCGCTCTCTACTACTTGTTTGACCTCTTTTCGGGCTTTTAAAGCAACGCCCTTTTCGATTTTCTTTTCAGTTTTAGAGAGAAACATGTCTAGTTCATAGGTTTGTAAATCACCTACAAACTCTTCTAATTTTGTAGAGGCTAAAGTTGGTAAAGAATTTAAAACGGTCACTTTTGGAATAAATCTATCGGGTAGGGACCTTAAAATTTTCTTTACAACCCGGTCATCAGGTATTTTCTCTCCCAAGTTAAAAGATGAATTAACAATATCATAAAGTCTAGCATAAAATTCATCAAAAGTTTCTTTTTCATTCATTTTGATAGTTTCAAATTGAGTGGTGAGGTTTTGGAGTTTTGAAGTTTTAACGACACTAGTTCCTTCATGAGTTAATTGTAAAATATCCCAAGCTTCTTTAGCGGTCTCACACGTCATAATACGTCGGAATTCATCCGGTGTGACAGCGCTAAACAAGGCATTTAAACCACGAGAATTGAAATTAGCAAGTTTAAACTCATTTTCAGTCCATCTATCGGCGGGTTTGATAACACGTTCATTTTCAAATAAATAAGTTGGTGGGGACCACCCGTTAACAACAGACATCCAAACTCTCTCGTCGATAGATTTTAGTGTCGATCTCATACGCGCTTTCCAATACGCGTAGTTTGAACCATCGAAAATAGGAAATTTTGAAAATGGGGAAAAATCCATTTTAGCCAAAAATTATTTAAGGATCTTTAACGAAATAATTTATCGTTTTTGGCTCTGATACCAATTGAAAGCGAGAGCTTTTCTAAATCAAAGCTCTGATAATTTCCTTTTATGTAAATCGATGCGGAAGCGTACAACGGTGGTGATGGTTCAACATTAACATACCAGGTGAAGTAAAATTAATCAATTAATATATTCACTTAAACCAATTAATTAATCCAACTCCTAGAATTTGCCTAAGTCATATTTATCAATATTAGCAAATTAGGCGAAACCAAATTTTTGCACATGACTTGAATTAAACAACATTACCCAATATTTAATTTAAGTCCAAATTAAATTGAGTGTGATAATTTAAACCGAATTTTATCTTGAATTATCCTAAGCATGCGTTCTAAATTATTTATGCAAGATAAAATAAATCAATCACACTACGCCGCGATGTACGAGGAAAAACCCAAGACGGGAAACAACCTCGGACGGCCCTAGACACAAATCCACTAGATACGGAATTACAATTACAAGACAGATAGACTTACAACGCACGACTCGATCCCTCTCAAGCCTCGACACTTCTTCTTGTAGACACCTCTTCCTAGCGAATAACCTTGGAACACCACCGCGGTCTCGGAATCCACCGATAGGACTTTATATGGTCATCGTCACCCGTACATGGAGCCTTTCTCCAAGTGGGTAGAATCGCAACAAAACGTCTTCTTCTTTTATGGATGTAGAAGCAAACCAAAACTTCTCTTTGAAACGGAAGAGATAAACCGGTGCCAAACTCCAAGCAATTGATATGTATATATGTGAACATGGATAAACAATATGGGTGTAAAACTAGAGTGATAAAATATTTTCTCTTGAAAAATATCACTCAAAACATGATCTTTTTCTCTTTTTGTTTTTGCTCTCAAAACACTCTCTAAGAGTTTGTATGATATGAAAAGGATAGATTATCAAAAGTGATTCCCGCACATATTAAAGTCTGAAAAAGTTGGTTAAAAACTAAGTGGGGAAGTGGGTGCAAAACTGCCAAAAACTGTTCCCGCCTGGCATCTCGTTCGAACGACATTTCGTTCGAATGAAATCTCGTTCGAACGAAATCTCGTTCGAACGAGACTTATAACGACGTTCCAGATTGAACTCGTTAGAATCTCGTTGGATATCTCGTTAGAACAGAAGGTTCGTTCGAACAACATATCGAATGACATTTCATAGGCCTATACTGGAACCTCGTTGGCAGGTTCGTTCGAACGACATTTTCGTTCGAACGACAATCTCGTTCGAACGACTCTATCGAACGAAAAACTAGAAAGTTTGAATATTCTTGTTTAAGCCCAGAAAACTTTATAAAAATTTATTTAAAGTTTTAATTAATTCTTTCTTAAAACAAAACGCATTTTTTATAAAATCTAACACCCAATACACAAGTTCCAAGCTCCTATATATATATAATTGCATTCATACCTTTGGAGCATGGAACCATAGTTGATGACGTAGAAACGAGGCACGCAAACCGGCATATTTGATGAAGCTTTATACTCTTTGTCGCGACGTCTTCAACAAACACTTCATAGGCTTGAGAGTATTACAATTACATTCTATCCTATGAATAAATGTTTTTGTCCGAAATTGAGCCAACACTATACATGGACTCAATTGGAAATTTGTGTCCTTACATCATTTAGCGATTCAGAAGTTTGCAAAAGGCAAGTGTTTAATCTTGTTTGTTTTTAAAAGCATATGAAGTTCACGTTAGATCAATTAAGGTTATAATTATGATATTATGCATCTGAGACTGAATTGGGAATTAATATTGAATTGGGAGTATAGGTTTGCATGTAGAGAATAACCCTATTCTAAGAAGGATAAATATGGAATTATAGTTTAAAATCATGAAATTTAAATTAAGGGTTTATTATTATTAATGGTGGGTTTATGATTATGGAATTTTTAGATGTTTGAGGAATTGATTTAAATCCCTATGATTACTTTTGTAATTGATGCTGAAAACATGTGGGAAATTATTTTATGATAATTAGAAATAGTTTACAATAGTTGTTTGAGGTCTAGGATAAGTTTTGGATGTGTTATATGATGAAAAAGTTGGGAAAAATGCAGAATTGAGAGGATAGGGACGATCTCAAAAATCCCGTTCGAAGACCTACCCAGGTCGTTCGAACGACCTCGTTCTAACGAGACTTTTGACTTCATACGAAGTGAGAATTTTGTTCGAACAAGAATCCTGAACTTCAAATGGGATTCCAGAATTCTTATATATGGCCTAGGTTGGTCCAAGTGAGAGAAATAGGCCTATGCTAACATCGAGCGACTTAAACTCCTAGTTAGTGGTAAGATGAGAGCATGAGTACTTTAGGGATATAGCGGGATGATTGTGCCTTAAAGAGAATGCACTTGTTACAGAGATAAATTGCATGGTTGAAACATTATGAGTAGTAGAGACGATCATGCTATATATAAAGTCAGGGACTTGGGTTACGTGAATTTCTATTGTATATAATATAAGTTGTGTGTATACTTATTGATTGAACTATTATGTGTATAACATACCTACACTACTTGTTATCAAACGGAGGTTGCGCATTGTGGACAATCATGCTTGAGGAGCCTTCGGGTGGGATATTAGTTTGTACCACCAGAGCATAGAACCTAGGTACGGGCTATTTGTGAGAATGATAGTGATGATGATCGTATGGGTGCGTAGGTATGTGCATAGCCCATCGTCTTGGGACTATGTTCGCCTCCAATATATGTATTTTATTTTGATGGTTCGCGAGAAATTGATCCTTTAGTTCTTTATGCAATTAGCGATGCAACGGGACATGATAGCAGAGTATGCAGGCACCGCAGCTATGTCTCGTGGTGCAGTATTGTATATATATATTTTTTTTTGATGATATTTACTGTGTGAATTAAGTAGGTAGAATTATAATAAAATAAAAAAATGAATTAAGTCACGAACACTTAATTATATTAAACTGAAAGTCCCATTTTATGCTAAAGAGAGATTGAGCATATATATTATATTGCAATGGAAATACATGGGAACGATATTGGGCTAGGAGTATATATTAGTTAGGGAGGACTAGTTAGTATGGGGATAGGACTAGTAGGATTGGAAAGTACGCTAGATGTGCACATCAGATGAGAGGTGACCATTTCAAGTGAGTACGATAATCTAACATGAATAACGTATGTGCTAGTAACTCAGTTTAAGCACTTGCTAATTTTTAAATCATTTTCAACTCAGGCTCTGACCCATTTTCTGCAAATCTCTTTTTCTAGTCAAATTCTTTTAGGTTCCTAACCACAAGGAAATAAGGCTTAGAAGTTCCATTAATTCGACAAGCTGTAGCTGCTGTGGAGGTTACAGGACTTTGGTAGTAGACGCCTCTATGTCTATCATTCTTTACTTTTGATCTATTTTCATCAGTTGGGCATGTAGCCTTTTCTACTCAGATGTTTATAGATTTTGGATTTAGTTACTTACTCTTTATAGTAATTGAATTTATTCAGTTGGACTATTGTATTTGACTTTTGACTGGAAGTATTTACTCCGGTCCCTTTTCTTATGTCAATTATTTCATTTCTTATAAGATTGGATTGAATGGTGAATGTTTAACTATTTCCTTACATGGTGTTATATTAATAGAAAAGATAAAATTTTGACAACAACCTTTTTAAATATTTGGTGGTTAGTTTTAATTATAAAGTTTTCGACAGTGATGCTTAATCTGAACCAATTGGATATTTTGAATTAATTAATAAAGGACTGATCACCTGGTATTTAATTAGGCGGGGTGTCACAGGTGGTATCAAAGCATCAGGTTCTAGAGTCCTTAGGATATATATGGCTTACTATGTTTTCCGCACTGCTATCTTTGATGTAGAGCCCTATATTTAGGATTGTTGTATTCATTAATTGCAAATTTTATGTCTTCAACTATTTGAGATGTTTATTATGGACTTATAAAGCTTCTCCCTCATTTCAAATGCCTCCCAGACGTGCGCAATGAGCTAACAAGGATGCCTAGCCCGAGCCTCGGCCAACTCCGGCCAAGGGTATGATGAATGCTGCAAAAGTTATCGCTATTGTAAAACAGGCAGTGAATGCAGCATTAACCGTGGTATAGCAGGCTCCACCACCAGCACCAGTAGTGGATCCAGCACCAGTTTACGTTTTCCCTTCTGCTTTCGAGCGCATTAGAGATGCCTTCAGAAGGCACACCCTCCAGAGTTCGTTGGGAGTTCAGATGTAGTAAAGGGGAGCCAATGGAAGAAGGATATACAGAGACATCTGATGATGTATGAGTGCACGGAGGTGCAAAAGAATATTTTGATTACTTTTAAGTTGGTGGGGACAGCGTTACAGTGGTGGGATTCCATCAGCACTGTGGAGGAGAGAGACATCATGACTATCCGAGAGTTCTGGGTGCAATTTGACCGCAAGTACTTCCCTTTTACAGTGTAGACCGAGATGAGAAGGAAGCTGTTGAACCTCAAGCATGAAGCGAAGACGGTTGCTTAGTATAAGGAGGAGTTTACCAATCTTCTAAATATTGTCCCTGATGAGATACCGACAGAGGAGAAGAAAATTCAGATATTCATGGATGGATTGACTTGGAGGATTTTCCAGCACCTTCTAGGGAATATTTCATTGGAAATTTATTATGATGTGGTTAATGCTGCCCTACTACATTGCCAGGGCCACCGCTTCCACCAATAAGGAAGCAAACGAGTTAGGGAGTCCATCCAACAGGGTCAGACAGGAAGTAGTAGTCCCAGTGGGGCACCCGTAGCTCAGGGATAGGTTCATCATGGGGAGAAGATTTCCCATCAGGGGGACCCTTCTAAGCGATTTTTCTCTAGAGATTTCAGACAGGAGCAGGGAGGCTTTAGGCAGGGGCAACAGCATTTTCAGCAGGGCCAGGGGAGGGGTGGTAATGTCCATTAGGGTCGAGGGCAGCAGGGACATAGGGGAGGACACTTTCCAGGGAGGTATTTTACTTGTGGCAACACTGGACACAAACGTCAGGTCTATCCTCAAAGGGGTAGAACCCAACAGTATCACAAGAAGCAGAGCGCTCGTCATAAGCCCCAGCGATTGTTATTTCTAGCCGCCCTCCCAGCACCGCCCCATATTCTATCCTTGCCATCCATTCCAGTAGCTTCGGTACAATAGGGACAGTTACAGTATGGGCGTGTCTACAATGTCCATCAGGCCCCATCTCATGAGGTGCCACCCGCTGTTGAGGGTACGTTTCCTATCCATGGGACTATGGGGCGCATTTTATTTGGCACAGGGGCATCACACTACTTTATAGCTACTATTTTTGCAGAGGCCACAGGGTTGTTAGACACAGCATAGAGTACAGTGACTTGTGTAGACTCACCGCTAGAGAATGGGTAGTTGATTTTCTTTATATGTCAGGGAGTAGGTATAGAGATTAGGAGTTTGATTTTGCCAGTAGATATGCTAGTCTTAGATATGCACAAGCGTGACGCCATTATTAGCATGGATTGGATTACTGCTTATAGAGACATGACATACTATTTTAGTAGGAGCATTATCTTTGCTATATCGGGATAGGAGATGTTCCTAGTGGCGATGCCTCGTCCTCAGGGAGGATAATCCACCCATTTATATTACATAGAGGAGGAGACCTCTAGCGAGATAGTGATACCCATTGATTCAATTCCAGTAGTTCATGACTTTTCTGATGTATTTTGGGATATACTGGGACTACCATCTAGCCAAGAGATAGATTCCATCATATACTTGATGCCGGGCACTCGGTCGATAGCCCATGTGCCCTACCGTATGTCTCTAACTGAGATGAGAGAGTTACGAGACCAGATTGAGCAGTTGTTGGGATAGGGCTTTATTCGCAGGAGTACCTCGCCTTAGGGTGCTCCAGTGTTTTTTTATAAAAAAGATAGATGGGTCATTGAGGTTGTGTGTGGATTACCGAGAGTTAAACAAAGTCACAATACAGAATATGTATCCGTTTCCCTGAATCAATGAATTGTTCGACCAATTGAGAGGAGTTGCCTTCTTCTCAAAGATAGATTTGAGATCGGGATATCACCAGCTAAGGATTAGGGAGCAGGATCTATCAAAGACTGCTTTCCTAATGAGATATGGGTCCTACGCATTTCGAGTGATGCCATTTGGACTAACGAATGCTCCAACCGTTTTCATGGACTTAATGAACAGGGTGTTCAGAGAGTTTTTAGATTAGTTTGATATCATATTCATTAATGACATTTTGATCTATTCATAGACTGAGGAGGAGCATGTCGAGCATCTGAGGATGGTTTTACAAACTCTACGTGAGCACGAGTATATGCAAAATATGAGAAATGTAAGTTCTGGCTGAGAGAGGTTTAGTTCTTGGGGCACATCGTTTCTGCGGAAGGGATATTAGTAGATCTAGGGAAGGTGTCAACGATGAGGGAGTGGGGACAGGCCAAGACACTGACTGAGATACGTAGCTTCTTGGGGCTGGCAGGATAGTATAGTAATTCATTCAAGTATTCTTGAAGATAGCGGGTCCGTTGACAAACTTGACTCGTAAAGGGGTACCATTCATATGGGAAGATGCCTATCAATCATTTTTTGACGAGATGAAGGATAACATGACTTCAGTATTAGTCCTAGCCCTACCCAGGCTAGGGATGGAATACCTGGTTTATACTGATGCGTCATTGTCAGGACTTGGGGGTGTGCTTCACTAGGAGGATAAGGCGACTGCTTATGCTTCTCGTAAGCTTAAGACTCATGAGAGGAATCACCCCATGCATGAATGCGAGTTAGCGGCAGTTGTATTTGCATTGCGGATATGGAGGCATTATCTCTTAGGGGAGAAATTTTGCCTGTTCACGAATCACAAATCCCAACAGTATCTATTCACCTAACGGGAGCTGAATATACATCATCTGAGGTGGCTTGAATTTATGAAGGAATACTAATGCGACATCCATTACCACCCGGGGAAGGCTAATATGGTAGCAGACACGTTAAGCCGTAGTCCAGTAGGTGAGGTGTCCGAGGTGTGGAAGGTAAAATGAAAAGAATTCAGGTATCAGGATGTAGTTTCCTGCTCAATCATGTCGGTGATGACGGTTACACCCGAGATAATTACCAGGGTGATACAGGCTCAGGTAGAGGATTCCTTCTGTCAGGATCGGATTATCCAGCTTCTAATCGAGGGAGTTTCTTCGTGAGCTCAGATGGGGGTTTACGCTTTAATGGCAGACTAGTAGTCCCAGTGGGGGAGGTGTTGGGGCATGTAGTGATGATAGAGTCACACGGTTCATGATTTTCGGTACATTCCGGAGGGGATAAGATGTACCAAGATATGAGGAGACAGTATTGGTGGAGAAGAACGAAAAAGGACATCGCCGAGTTTGTTTTGAGGTGTGCCACTTGTCAGTTGGTGAAGACAGACCATCAGAGACCGGGAGGACTACTACAACCATTAGAGATCCCTATGTGGAAATAAGAGAGAATCTCTATGGATTTTATTACAGGGCTACCTATATCGCAGAGAGGTCACGATTCCATATGGGTGATTATGGATCGATTGACCAAGGTAGCTTATTTTTTGCGAGTTCAGACCGACTACACTATGGGGAAGTATGCTCAGATCTTCATTATCAAGATAGTAAGACTCCACGGGGTGCCCCTTGATATTCTATCCGACCGGGATAAGATTTTTGTGTCCATATTTTAGGAGAGTTTCCAGCAGGCTATGGGCACAGAGTTATGATTGAGTACAACCTATCACCCACAGACGGACGAGCAAATAGAGCGGACGAACCAGATGTTAGAGGATATGTTACGGATGTGTGTCCTAGATTTTGGCGGGGGATGGGAGCAGTACCTTCCACCGGTGGAGTTTGCTTATAATAACTCCTACCAGTTTACCATTGGCATGGCTCCGTTCGAGGCGTTATATTGTAGACCTTGTCGTTCCGCAGCATGTTGGCTTGGGGGATAACAAGATATTTGGACCGGAGGTAATTCAGGAGACCTCAACTAAGATTGAGTTTATACGGAGTTGAATTTGGGTTGCTCAGGATAGGCAGAAGAGTTACGTTAATGCCAAGAGGTTCTTCAGGGAGTTCAGTGTGGGAGAGTAGTTATTATAGCGATTATCTCCTATGAAGGGGGTAATGAGGTTTGGGAAGAAAGGGAAGTTAGCACCAAGATATGTCGATCCATTCCGTATTATTGAGCAGATCGAGCCAGTAGCTTGCAAACTTAGGTTACCGTAGCACCTACATAGGATTCATGATGTGTTCCATATTTCCTCATTGAGGAGATATCTTCGAGATGACTTGGCCCACACTCATATTACCTTATAGGAGATTGATCTACAGCCCGATAGTTCCTATGAGGAAGGGACAGTTGCGATTCTAGACCGTGGTGAGAGGAAATTAAGGTCAAAGATAGTGCCATTAGTATGAGTGCAGTGGCGTCATCATAATGTAGAAGAGTCTACTTGGGATCACGAGGATGACAAGAGGGATAATTATCCAGAGTTATTCCTACCAGGTATACTTTTATTATGTTCTTTTTCAAATTTTGGGATGAAATTCCATTATTAGGGAGGAAGTATGTAATACCCCATTTTTTGAGGGATTTTATTTTAATTATGGAATTAGGATTAATTAAATTAAATGGAGAAAATTTATTTATAATTAATCTGAATTTAAATGTAATAATTACTAGAGTGATGAGAGTTAGTATTTATTGATGATAATTATGTTAAGTATTACTTAGCGAGTAAAGTAATATATGATTACAAAAATATTATTATATCCGGGAGTGAAAAATATGGCAGTTGCAATATACTTAGTTGGGATGCGCGTGTGGGTCGTGTCGATATTACTTTATTGGGTTAAAAAGATAATTTATTATTAAGTAACTCGAACGGTTGTTTTGAGTGCGCCAATGTGTCCGGAAGGGTCAGGATAGTCATTAAACACTACTCGGTGTTTTATTTGGATTCTGGGGCAAGTTAAGCCAAACCGACACCCCGAAGGGGTATTTTGGTCTTTTGAGATTTTTGGGAATTAAAATGGATGAAAATAGGGGAAAAAAGAAAAAATAAAGAAAGAAAGAACGTGGGCATTAGGCTATTTGACAGCTTACAAACTTGTGTGTATGTGTGTGTGTGTGTGTGTGTGTGTGTGTGTGTGTGTGAGAGAGAGAGAGAGAGAGAGAGAGAGAGAGAGAGAACCAAATAGGGAAAATAAGAACTCCATAGGTGCTTTGGGCTAAGGATTCAAGTTCTTCCACCAGAATCCACACCAACGTGTAGATCGCGAAGAGAGGATCATCCCCATACCAAATTCATTCAGCGATTCCGAAGTTCGCAAAAAGGCAAGTGTTTAATCTGGCTTGTTTTTAAAAGCATATGATGTCCATGTTAGATCAATTTAGGTTTTAATCATGATATTATGCATCTGAGACTAAATTGGGAATTAATATTGAATTAGGAGTATAGGTTTGCATGTAGATGAATCACCCTGTTCTAAAAATGATAAATTTGGAATTATAGGTTAAACTCACGAAATTTAAATTGGGGGTTTGATTATTATTAATGGTGGGTTTATGATTATGGAATTTTTAGATGTTTGAGGAATCGATTTTAAATCCCTATGATTACTTTAGGAATTGATACTGAAAACATGTGGGAAATTACTCTATGATAATTAAAAGTAGTTTAGAATCGTTGTTTGACGGCTAGGAGGAGTTTTGGGTGTGTTATATGAAGAAAACGTTAGGAAAAATGCAGAATTGAGAGGACGGGGACGATCTCGAAAATCTCATTCGAAGACCTGCCCAGGTCGTTCAAACGAGGTTTCTAATGAGACTTTTGAGTTCGTTCGAAGTGAGAATTTCGTTCGAACGGACTCATTAGAACGAGAATCCTGAACTTCAAACGAGATTCCAGAAAGATTATTTATGGCCCGGACAAGTTAAAATCCTTCTAGGTTGGTCCAAGTGAGAGAAATTCCTAGTTAGTGGTAAGATAAGAGCATGACTACTCTAGGATATAGGGATGATTATGCTTTAAAGATAATGTACTTGTCAGAGAGATAAGTTGCATGGTTGAAACATTGTGAGCAGTAGAGACGATAATGCTACATATAAACTCGGGGATTTGAGTTACGTGAATTTCTATTGTATATAATATAAGTTGTGTGTATACTTATTGATTGAACTATTATGTGTATAACATACCTACGCTGCTTGCTATCAAGCGGAGGTTGCGCGTTGTGGACAATCGTGCCTTGAGGAGCCTTCGGGTGGGATATTGGTTTGTACCGCTTGAGCATAGAACCTAAGTACGGGCTATCTGTGAGAAAGATAGTGATGACGGTCGTATGGGTGCATAGGTATGTGTGTATCCCATCAGCTTGGGACTATGTTTGCCTCCAATATATGTGTTTTGCTTTGATGGTTCACGAGATATTGAACCTTTAGTCCTTTATGCAATGAACGATGCAACGGGACATGATAGTAGAGTATGCAGGCACCTCAGATGTGTCTCGGGGTGCAGTATTGTTTATGTATAAGATGGAGGGTGTATATATATATTCTTGTGATGATATCTACTATGTGAATTGAGTAGGTAAATTATAATAAAATAAAAAATAAATTAAGTAGCGAACACTTAATTATATCAAACTGAAAGTACCCTTTTATGCTAAAGAGATATTGATCATATATATTATATTGCGAGGGAAATACATGGGAACGATATTGGTCTAGGAGTAGATATTAGTCAGGAAGGACTAGTTAGTATGGGGATAGGACTAGTAGGATTGGAAAGTACGCTAGATGTGCACATTATATGAGAGGTGAGCATTTCAAGTGAGTACAATAATCTAACATGAATAACATATGTGCTAATAACTCATTTTAAGCACTTTCCAATTTTTAAACTATTTTCAACTCGGGTTGTGATCCGTTTTCTGCAAATCTCTTTTTCTTGTCAAATTCTTTTAGGTACCAAGCCACAGGGACACCAAGTTTAGGAGTTCCATTGATTCGACGAGCTGTAGCTGACGTGGGGGTTACAGGACTTTGATAGTAGATGCCTTTATGAATATCATTCCTTGCTTTTGAGCTATTTTCATCAGTTGGGCATGTAGCCTTTCCTATTCAGATGTTTAGAGATTTTGGATTTAGTTACTTACTCTTTGTAGTTATTGGATTTATTCGGTTGGACTATCGTATTTGACTTTTGACTGGAAGTGTTTACTGCGGTCCCTTTTATTATGTCAGTTATTTCATTTCTTATGAGATTGGATTGAATGGTGAATGTTTAACTATTTCCTTACATGGTGTTATATTAATTGAAAAGATAAAATTTTGACATCAACCTTTTTAAATATTTGGTGGTTAGTATTAATTTTAAAGTTTTCGACAGTGATGAATAATCTGAACCAACTAAATATTCTAAATTAATTAATAAAGGACTGATCACTCGGTATTTAATTAGGCGGGGTGTTACACTTAGACCTACACTCAGCAATAAAGTGACCGAGTTTCCCACAATTGTGACAAGCCAATTCAGATTTATTAACCTTAATACTTTAGCTATCATAATCAGAAGTTCGCTTTGATGTTCTATTATGGCTCCGGGTGAACTGACTTGATTGATTATTCACTTGCATTTGTCTCTTCGCAATAGCATTTCTGTACTCCAAAAGTATCTTAAATTGAGAGGACATAACAGCAAGTTGATTGTCAATCTTATCAATTTCATCCGATTCCACATCAGAGTCATCATGCGAGTCATATTGTTGTTTAACTACCTTATGATTATTTTTATTAGGATAGGCAGTTTTAAAAGCAATTTTTGAAGTATTGGTCAACTCATTCTTAGCATAAGATGTGAGAGTCTTCCTAAAGGTTGATTCAACTTCCATACTTCTCGATTTAGAGCATAGCAATTCAGGTGTGAGAGATGGATCATTAATCTCTTCTATGATATAACGTTTATGATCAAATTTAGGGGCAAGGGACCTCAAAATTTTATAACACACATCTTTATCAGAAGATTCAATACCATTCGCATGCAATTGGGTAATGATATCAGTCAAATTCATATAAAAATCATAAATTGGTTCATTGTCGTTCAAAACTAGCATATTGTATTGTTGAACCAACATTTGCATTTTATATTGCTTTACTCTATTGTCACCCTTGTGTGCAATTACTAAAGTATCCCAAACATCCTTACTAGTAGTGCAATGACATATACGTTTCAATTCATTTTCACTCACACTCATGAAAATCGCATTTTTGCCATTATTATTGAAATTGCTTATCTTTTTCTGATCAGCACTTAATTCTGATGTTTTAAGTTTTCTAAAGATAGTACTACCTTCTGCTATAGGAGTAATGGGGTGCCTATAACCAAAATCAATTAAATCCTAAACATCATCTCCTCATGTTCCTTAAATAAATGCTACCATTCTAATTTTCTCATAGGGAAAATTCGTGCCATAGAAAATAGGAGGTCTACTGAAATTTACTAACCTAAGCAACTGACTAGAATCGTCCATTAAAACAAGGTAAAAAGAGTTTCACAATAGTTTTGAAAATAGATATTTTTAATGTCTATCTCTGATACCACTTGAAAACACCCAACGATCCGCATAAAGACTATATGCGGAAGTAAACGATTGTTAATTAAACGCAATTTACCTACATGTTTTACCGATCATTCTAGGAGGGAACAATTCATACTTTTCTTGAATTGTTAACTTTTACGAAAAAAAATTTAATTTCCAAATCCAATTAACAGTCCAAATTATTATCTTTGTTAATCTAGGTGATTTACAAAATAGTAACTTATTCAGTTTTTAGGCGGGTTTCTATTTAATTAAACCTACTTTTTCGTCTGAGGTGATATGAAAAAAATATAAAGAACGCGGTATTTATTTAACGTCGCAAAAACCCTTCCCCGGGAAAAATGACGGACTCTTCTAAGGGTCAGCCTAGTCTACTTCCACTAAAACCAAATGAAATAGGAACGATTATACAAACATGTAAAAAGACTCAAAGAAAGATAAATCAGAATAAGCTATTACCTATCTCGGCCAAGCTTCTCTCTGCTCTGGTTGCTTTTCCGCAATTATCCACACTATGTACCTCTTGTTCACTTTGTTTTCTTCACATCTTAGACTCCCCTTTAGCTTCCTTAGCACAGGTTGGCTCACTGCCTATTGTGTCCTAGTTCTTAGTGAAGTATTTTTGTGTTGTGTGTTGTGTGCTATCCTAGATGACACACCCACACTTAATGGTACAACCGAATACAATTCCACAATTTATCTTTCTCCTAGATATCAACAACAACTCTTCTGTTTTGTTCTCTTGTTTAAAAAAAACTTTCTTGATTTAACACAATGTTCGTAAACTTTACTTTTCTCTTTTCTAAAAACTTAATACAGTCAGAGTTTATCTAATATATACACATCAATAAGTGTCTAAGTGAATAAGTGTTGTGTAGTGAGTGATTTCTAAGTGATATACACATAAAAAAATTCTTAAATCACTTCACAGATCAAGCAAGCATATACACAGAAATAATATGACTTCAAATATATTCAATAAAATCACAAAGCCAAATATACACAATTTATTTTTCAGAAAACTAATATTAGATTAATTCAGGGTTTTAATCTAATAACCTATCAAGACTATTTTTACAAATATTTCTGAATAGTCTAAAACAGTCTTAATCAGTCAACAAAATAATATTCAGTCTATATATTAATTCTTCTCAAATTATTCCTCAATAAATCTTAGGTTTAATTTTCTAAACCTCAAATAAGATATTTTTGAATATTAACAAATTTTTTTCTAAAAAATATGTTTAAAAACATACAAGATCTTAAAATCAAGACATAAATAGAGTATTCATACTGAAAAATTAATTTCGCGAATCAAGCGTGTGTTGTGTACAAATATTAGATCCAAAGTCTGATCTAAATAAAATACATAAATATGAGAGAAATCACTTACAAATAATATTTTTCCTTGAAAAATTGTAAGTACAGATTTATAATGAGAGAGGTCTAATCTTCATTTGAGTTTTGAACATAAATCAACACTTGACGACGACAAATATTATTCTGGTTTATACTCTCTCTCTCACTAAAAATTTTGACAGAGTTTTACCACAAAATTAATTTTCTCTGACCGTTTAAAATGAGGTCCAAAGAGTTCTATTTATAGAGTGTAAAAGTGTGTGCTAATTGGTGTAAAATAGATTCACGTGGATTGAAAAGAATACACACACAACCATTGATTAAAAATAATCTAAGGGTTGTAAAAGAAACACAAAGTGGCCCTTTAAAAATTTGACACATGTCTAATTTTGATATAACCAAAAACAAACTAACGGAAAAATTAAACAAAATGTTTTATTTAAAATGCCAGCTGTAACAACTTAATAATAATATGACCGTTTAATAATGACACGACATCGTTTTTGACACAAAATCAAATTATGTATAGCTAGGAATGCTATATCAAACATCAACTATACAAAACGCAAGTAGTTACACACTAAATGACTAGCTAGGGTCCAATCGCTAACTTTTATGACCATACGGTCAAGTTATGTTAAAAATAGGGAATAACTAATATATAGGGAACATGTCAACTAAGGTTCTAGGCATCTGTGGCTTGTTGGCGGCAAAGGCATGTACTGACAAATCAAAGTTTAAGGTCAATTCAGAACGTAATGACCTAGCAGGTTTAATCAGTCAACAACTAAAAACTTATTGCTATTATTTTATACAAGGGCTATAGGCCATATGACCTGCTAAAGGATAAACCGCGGGCAGGTCTAGAAAATCGCAACGCTTATATAACATATTATATGTACAAATCTCATGGAGCAAACCAAATACACGCCAACAAATATTTAAGCAAAAGGCTACATGCCAACTGTTTTTGTGTAACAATACACATCATGCTAAGGCTACAACTAAACGCTTAATAAGCTTGCAACGATCAAATCGCTTATATATATATATATATATATATATATATATATATATATATATATATATATATATAAACAAACATATATTACCATTTGATTAAAATAATAGGCCACGCATTACATTTATATCACCAAATCACACTTTGATAATATATATATCACATATCAATATAATATATACTACATATATATAAACATGTATACATACGAATAAATTTAAAAAAGTACTTATGTTTAAAATTAATTTTGAAATTTATTTACACAAAAAATATTTACTCTTATAAAAATTACAAATTAAATTTTTTAACTCAATTTTTTTATTATGACTAAACCCAACAATATCATAAGATATTATAAACGAAATGCAAATGCAGTGTCGTGTCGTGTCCTACGTGATAAAATTAATCCTATGAGCCAATAGAGAGTATGGAAATTAACTCTTCTGGAATGTCGGACTAAGTCGAGAGGACATTTGATGTAGACGGTCATAGAGAGCTTGGCATCGATAGGCGGGACAGAATCCTAATTACAAAAATATTTTGTCAAAATAAAAGTCCAACTAGATAAAGGTATATATAGCTAAAGCACGGAAATCAAATCCTAGGTGTGCTCTATATAGGTACCTTCACAACTGACCCCTAACGCTTGGAGGACACTACTTAGATATGATCAAATCTGGAAGATTGGATACAAGATCGATCTTCCAGTTGATATTTTTCGTGCTTGTTATATGATTAGGCTTAAATTCTTCAAAATTTACCATTTAATTTAGAGGCTTTTATTACCTCGGACAAGGTAAAATGAGTTGGTTTATCTCATATCATTGCTAATGGCTTCGTCTAATAAGTATCCCAAGTTTAGTGTATTTCTTGTTGATTTTGCAGGTATTTAATATATGAAATAAATGAAGAAACTAAAAGAAGCAAGAGAGAAGAAAGAAGACGAGTCAAAATGGCAAAAGCATAATTTCCACCAGGAATCTAGTCGAGGACCCAAAATAAAAGTTGATGATCTCGAGTCTACGAATACGTAGGAAGAAACGGCGTTCCAATCCGATTCTGGAATAGAAGTTATGAAGACCCGAAGATGTGAGATAATTAAGAGAAATAGAAGAGATAATGGAGAGAAATTGGGAAGAATATCCGGACCAATCTGGATGGTATAAAAACAGATTGATCCGGGCACCTGAACTCACTGTATATGGTTGTGTTTATCGGACCGATCTGGTCCTCCTAAAAAAAGGATCAAACCGTCCCCTAAAGTTTTCTTCATAAGGCCTATTTAGGAGACCAATCCGGATGAAATGAAAAACGGATCGATCCGATTATCACCCAGACCAATTCGAAATGTCCTGACCGAATCAATCTGGAGTTCGAGATTTGGAATTATCTTCTTCAAGATAGAATATTACATGACTCCAACTCTTGTATTTTTCGTAGGGTATAGATTTCAATCTCCTCCCAGACATTAAGGGGGCTTCTAATTCGTTTTAGAGAAGCCTTGTATTTAGTTTTGAAGAAAGAACAACATAAACCTTAGTTTTTCATTTAGCTTTTACTCAAGTTCTACAATTCAAGTAAATTTGTTCCAATTCTTGCCTTAATTCTTGATGTAGTTAACTCATTAGTTAATAATTTCATTCTTCATAATCTTAAGTTGTTAGTTAAAATGTCTTATTTTATTAAAAGCATGTTTTCTTCTTGTTTTAATATGTCCGGCTAAGTTTTTAAGGGTTGGGGTGCATGAACCCCACACGATGTAATTCGCGATAGTGGAAATAGACTTTTGAATTAAAATCTTAGATGAATCGTGTTTCATAACTGGTGCAACCGTCGTGGAACTTTTGATCTCGTTTACCATAGGTAACCGGGATGCTTAAGAGTGCGACACGAGTATTTGTTAATGCGACACTTCTTTACTCGTCCTCTGCTTACATACTGCGGGGGCTACGATCCCTCATATGTGTAATAATTGGGAGTACTAAAGACCGGGTTCATTTAAAATTCTAATTCTGAATCTAGTATCCTACAAAGTGAATTACTAGGGTGTGGGGGATTGTAGCCCGACCTATTGTTCTCATTTCATAGTTAAACTTTTAGTCCAATTATCATCAGCTTTTCGTTTAATTAGTGTAGTTGCATTTTATTCATTTTCGTTTCCTTAGTAATCAATATCAAATTTTCATTTAGTTGTAGTTATTTCATAATCTAAATCAACTTTTCCTTCTTTTTAGATTCACACCTAGGTTACCCTTATCTTTCCAACGTCGTCACGACTTCATTCGTCCTGTTTCCCTGAGGATCGATACCCGACTTATCGGATTATTACTTGAGCGAAAGGCTTGCACTTGAGCCTAAATAGCACGCACACTAAACACATTTATGGCCGCGTCAAGTTCTTGGCGCCATTTTCAAGGAATTAGGCAGACTTAGGTTAGATCGAGTCAATTTAAAGCATAGAACAAAAATTCAAAAATATATATATATATATATATATAAATAAAAAATATAAGAATAAAAATTTCATTTCTCAAAGGCCTTTAATGCAAAATCCTGAATATACTCAGACTCTTCACAATGCACCAACAAGAATCCACGAAAATCCGATTGTTGAATACAACTCTGAAAGCCCCCCCACACCTCACGTTCCATAATTTTGAGTTCCACTTCCTACTCCTGAGCACTCTATAGGTAGTTACACCCTGAGTCAACCCTCGAGTCACACCTCTAGGACACCGAGTGAGTATACCGAGTCATTTAAAGAGAGCACGAACATGATGTCTGATGCAGCGAGTTATGGCACTGGAGAGGGAGATTTACCCTATTGCCCCATGAAAGATTTACTCTTTCCTGAGAGGCCTGTCACCCTTGGTTGCATTTTACTTCCGTATAATGCCGGTCAGTTCCACGTTAATAATGGGATGATACAGATTCTCCCTACATTTCACGGCATGGATTTGGAGAAACCATACCTGCATATCCGCGAGTTCGAAGAGGCGTGCGATACATTTAGTGACCAAGCTTGCACGCAGGATACCATTCAACTATAACTTTTTCCTTTTTCCTTAAAGGATAAAGCCAAGAATTGTCTATGGTCTCTACCCTCGAACTACGTAACCTCCTAGAGAGATATGCAATCAAAGTTTATCTCAAAATTCTATCCACAGTACAAGACCAACTCTGCCAAAACTCAAATCCAAGGTTTTCGACAACACAATAATGAGTCTTTTGACAGATGTTAGGAACGTTTCCAAGACTTGGTAAGCGCATGCCCCCATCATGGCTTTGACAAACACCTATTGATCTCTTTCTTCCATAATGGGTTGACATTGGCTTCCAAATAACTTATGCAAACAATGTGTGAAAGACCTTTTTAGTATTTGAACTCTTGCGATGCCGAGGCCCATCTTAAGTATGTAGCAGAGACTACTCAAGCATGCGACACATCTGATCCTAATACCCAATCCCGGCCTACACAAGAATCTATCACTCTGACTATATTCGGTCTATACCATTTGGATAGTAATACCTTAATAGACTATCGATTCGATTAGTTTCAAAGAGATATGAAAGAGTGGTTTAATGGCAGATTGAGAGATATTTTCGGATCCAGCCGTGGGTCGAAAGAAAAGGTGTGTGAAATTTGTGAGGCGGGTCATTCCACAAAGGCATGCCCAATGATTTTTGCCTACAAGGCCAGGCACACCGAGCAAGTGGATGATATAGGAGGATTCAAGGGAAATTGTAACACCTCGCATGGGAACTCGCACAACCCTTCGTGGAGAAACCATCCTGGTTTTAACTACGAACAACCACAAGCTGCGATGAACCCACATTCATAGGTTATCCCACCTCCACCATCACCTCAATACCAAAAAGCACCACCACCTCCATAACCATATGTAGCTCCACCACGGAAGAACCTCGAGGATACAATAAACCAGTTCATAAGTTCTCAAAGTGCAACCAATGCTAGAAATGAATGCATGTTTGTCAACATAAATGCGCACATCTCCAAGTTGCAATCGTCGTTGAGTATCCAAGAGAAGGGAAAATTTCCTGCCCAGGGCCAGAGACCTCCCCAAGGCCAACCTAGTGTTAACTCCACCTCTACATAATAGTAGGAGCATTGCCAAGCTGTAACCTCTCTTCTTAGTGGGAGAGTTGTTAATTTATCACCTCCCCCGCAACACTTCGAAAGTCAAGGAGAATTTTCCCGGCACGAAAGAGGCCGAAGATATCCCCTTGAATGAGAGTGAAAAAGAAGATACTAGTGAGCCCATGGTAATTGTAAAACCACCCTCCGTTATGCCATTTCCTCAAAGAGTGATTCCTTCCTACAAAGGGACCATAAGTGATGAAGTGCTAGAAGTCCTTAAGAATGTGAAATTGAACTTACATTTCCTTGATGCAATAAGGCAAATTCCAGCCTATGCAAAAGTCATAAAAGACTTATTGGCAGTCAAAAGGAGGATGAAGGTGAAGAAAAATGTGTTCCTAGCATAGAACGTGAGCTATGTTCTTCTTAATGATCTCCCACCTAAATATAAAGATCCCGGTGCACCCACCATTTCCTACACCATTAGAGAGAATAAATTCGAAAAGGACTTACTCGATTTGGGGGCAAGTGTCAATATCTCCCCTATTAAATTTATAAGAACCTTAATCTGGGTGAGCTTAAGCCCACAAGGATCACTCTCCAATTGGCGGATCGAACCGTGAAGATACCGAGGGGTATAGTTGAGGAAATGATAGTCCAAGTGGACACTTTCTACTTCTCGATAGATTTTATCATTTGGTATACGGATCCCTCCTTCGCCTCAAAAAATCATGTTCCCATCATCCTTGGGCACCCATTCTTAGCTATGGCTAACACACTGATCAATACAAGAAATGGAAAGTTGCAACTCACTTTTGGGAATATTACTTTAGAAATAAACATCTTTAACATAGCCCAACAAGCAGGGGAATAAGATGATCTTCACGCAGTGAGATAAATTGAGGAGATCGTAGAAGAACACATTGAGAAAAATTATTGTGGAGATGCCTTAGAATCTTGCTAGTGTCTAGTCATGAGAGCGAGGGAGCGTACACCGACTTTGAGAGGGAGATAGAGGAGTTGAGAGGCTTACTCGATGAGAGAGTGTCGAAGGAGGATGCGAGAGATGTTAATTGGGTTTCTCAATTCGAAGAGTTACCGCCGAGGGAGGCACGCATGGTGCCCTCTAGCGACACATTACCTACTCTCGAGTTGAAGAAAATACCCTCCAACGTTAAATATGCTTTCATAGGAGAGGGTGAGACATTTCTTGTTATTGTCTCCTCTAGCTTAGATGAAGAGCTGGAGGGTAAACTATTAAAAATTATGAGGAAGCATCAAAGTGATTTTGGTTGGTGTAGAGATGATCTAAAGGGGATAAGCCCTATAATTTGCACCCATAAGATTCACCTCGAGGAGGATGTTAAGCCCTCGAGATAAATTCAAAGACGGATAAACCCCACAATGAAAGATGTGGTGAGAACCGAAATCATTAAGCTATTGGATGCAGGGATTATCTACCCAATCTTGGATAGTAAGTGGGTGAGCCCTATCCAAGTCGTCCCGAAGAAGTCGGGCATGACTGTGATTGAAAATTCCAAGGGAGAGTTAGTTCCCCAATGTACCACCACCGGGTGGCACGTTTGCATTGATTGTCGAGAACTCAATGCGAGAACTACGAAAGACAATTTCCCCTTGCCATTTATCTATCAAATGCTTGAAAGAGTAACGGTCCACCCTTATTATTTCTTCCTAGATGTTTATTTCAGATATAACCAGATTGAGGTAGATGTACTTGATCAAGATAAGACAACCTTCACTTGCCCTTTTGGAACGTTTGCCTACGAACGTATTCTATTCGGCTTGTGCACCGACGACTTTTCAACGGTACATGTTGAGCTTATTTAATGACATGGTTGAGAGAGGGCTAGAGGTGTTCATGGACGACTTCAGTGTTTTTGGAACCTCCTTCGACATATGTCTAGCCAATCTTGAGAATGTACTAGCCCGATGTGTGGAAAAGAACTTAATGCTAAATAGGGAGAAATGCCATTTCATGGTAACTGAGGGTAGAGTTCTTGGCCACATCATGTCATCCAAAGGGATCGGAGTTGATCGAGCAAAAATAGATGTCACAACTGACCTACCCCCACCAAAATTTCTTAAGTACGTGAGCTCTTTATTAGGCCACGCAGGGTTTTATAGAAGGTTCATTAAGGACTTTAGCGCCATCGCTAGACCCTTACGCAATCTTCTTATGAAGGACATCCCATTCGAGTGGACTGAAGTATGTCAAAATTCTTTTAAAAAATTGAAACACATGCTTGTGTCCTCTCCCATCATGAAAGCTTCAGATTGGTCCTTACCATTCGACATCATGTGTGATGCTAGCGATTATGCGATAGGGGTTATTTTAGGCCAAAGAACAGACAAACAGGCTCATGTCATCTACTACGCTAGTTGGACTCTTACCGGATCACAACTCAACTACTCCATCACAGAGAATGAATTGCTAGTGATAGTATTTGCTCTTGACAAGTTTAGGTCCTATCTTATCGGTTCCCACATAACTTTCTTCACCGATCACGGGGCTTTAAAATCTCCTTACAAAGAAAGACGCAAAGCCGCACCTTATATGGTGGATCCTACTCCAACAAGAGTTTAATCTCTCCATTAAAGACAAAAAAGGAGTATAAAATGTCTTCGCCTATCACTTATCACGGCTTTTGTCCGACGTACCTAGTGATCCAACACCCATAGATGAATATTTCCCGGATGAGCAACTATTTGCCACCTCTTCTTTGCCTTAGTTTGCGAATATAGTGAACTATCTTGTTATGGGAGTCGTCCCTCCTGATTAGACACCGCAAGATAAGAATAGGTTCATCACTTGGTCGTGCATATTTTTCTATGATGATCCATTCCTTTTTAAATATTGCGCCGACCAAATCATCCGACGATGTTTACCGGATGACGAAATTCCAAAAGTCATCTAATTCTGTCATTCGGAAGCATGTGGAGGCCACTTTTCGTGAAAAGGACAGCTGCTAAAATTCTCCAAAGCGGTTTGTACTGGCCCACAATGTTCTAGGATGTAAACAATTATTGAAAATATTATGACAAGTGTCAAGGGATGGGGGCGATCACTCGATGAGACATGGTGCCATTAACCCCGATTCTCATCATTGAGGTTTTTGATTGTTGGGGTATTGACTTCGTGGGCCCTTTTCCCCCGTCCTTTGGGTACCTATACATCCTAGCCACGGTAGACTATGTTTCTAAGTGGGTGGAAGATATATCTACTAAGACTAATGAAAATAAAGTGGTGATAAAGTTCCTGTACAAACACATACTTTCTCGCTTCGATGCACCTAAAGCGGTAATCAGTGATAACGACATGCACTTTTGCAATAAGCCATTTGAAAAACTTATGAAAAAGTATGGTGTCATTCACAAGGTTGGAACGACATATCACCCATAAATAAATGGGCATGTCGAATTGGCAAATCGTGAAATCAAACACATACTAGAGAAGACCGTCAATCCTGACTGAAAAGATTGGTTCCTTTGATTGAACGATTCGCTATGGGCCTACCGTACCACATACAAGAACCCACTAGGAATGTCCCCATTCCATTTTGTGTATGGAAAACCTTTCCATATTCCCTTTGAGTTGGAGCACAAAGAGTATTAGGCGGGTAAATTTTGATATGGACGAAGCCGGTAAAGCACGCAAGCTTCAACTGAATGAGTTAGGGGAGATACGCAATGATGCATATGAGAGTGCCAACATTTCAAAAGAACGGATGAAACTCGTGCATGATAAGATTATTCGATGTAAAGAGTTTCAACCGGGACAAATGGTAATCCTCTATAACTCCCGGATTCATCTATTTTTAGGTAAATTGCGGTCTCGATGGACTAGTCCATTCGTTGTGAAAAACGTATCCCCCCACAGAGCAATAGAATTAGAAGATCCAAAAGGGGGAACACATTCAAATTCAATGGATAGTGCCTAAATCCATATGTTGAGGTGTGCGTAGAAGAGATCGACACCATTTGGTTGTCGGACCCCGTTTACGGCATAGAATGAGTTAAAATTAAGAGGTCATCGCACTCCCGATGTGTATGAGGTGAATTCTTGTGTATAGTAGCTGAACATAGGTTAGGGTAGTAGAGTCCGTAGGATCAAATCACGAAAGGAGAGGAATTCGAGCACCGACATGATTTACGAGGTGAGCATTTAGAGCTACAATATCGAGGTGAGAGGTTATCGAGTCAAACAGGTATAGGACCATTTGTAGGAGCAACGGAGAGTTTTGAGATGAAAGTATACAATCAAAAAGGTGAATTAGAGATGATCTGGGCACCGAATCGATCCGGTCGTGGGAACCCGGATCGATTCGATTTGGGAAAAATCAAAATAAAAAATGGGGGTTCTGTAACCTGGAAACTCGGATCGGTCCGGTTTTTGTAACTCCTTATAATCCCAAGGTTCACCACCCTTTTACCCAATCCAATTCCTTCCCTCCCATTTCGTCCCCCACCCTTCCCAACACCCTTTTCCCTCCAAAATCTAACCTACCCTCTCCCCTCACCACCTATAAAATCCACACCTTCCCCACCCCATTTTCCCACCACTACTCACTCTCTTCCTCTCTTTCTCAATTTCTATCCAAAACTTCTACTCCCTCATGCTACCATGGCCAACCAACAACTTCCCCAAAAATATGATTCCACCGAAATTCTCGGTGACGGATCCGCCGGCTACCTCTCGGTTCAAGAGAAATGGTGGTGTGAACGTTTCTTCGGCTAACCTCGCAAGATCTAGGTAGAGCGCCAAGTCATTTGGAATGACATGCCTAATTCCGTCACTGCACTTTTTATAGCCCGGGGTTGGTGTCTCTTCCTCAATGAACCTCATAACGCGGTGTGGCCCAACGAAGTGCGCGCCTTCTATGGCTCATTTGTCCGCACCGGGAACAACGTGTCTAAAGCATACATAGGCGGCATCTGCTTCCCATTCTCTTTGGAACTTCTGCTCCAAAAGTTGGTTGCCAAAGATGTCCTAAGCCCACACCCATTCACTTACCCAAAACCTCTTCCCCCACTTGACAAAGATGTATGCATGTCCCGCATCGACCCCAATGTTAACTGGATCACCGAAACATACCCGGTGGGCTAGCTAAGCGAGAAAGCGAGCCTCACTTTTAAATCATGTGCACCAACATTCTTCCAACGGGCAATAACTCGACAATGCGCCCGCGTCAAGCTACCCTCGTATATCACCTCTTCGACCACAACACCCCCATCAACCTGGCTCCCTGCATTTATAAGGACATATTCTTTGTCGCCACGGATAAAAAGGGGAAAAATCCCTCTCCCCTATGCCCAGCTCAACACGTCCATGCAAGCGGAAGCCGGAATTGCACCCCCACAGGATTTCCCGTGCCTCCCAACTAGTTTTGGGGCAACCACCCTGACTAAACGTGAACGACAACAGGCACACATCCAAGCCTGATTTGCACAGGAGGATAGTGATGATGAAGAGGAGGATAGTGATGACGAAGAGGAGGATAGTGATGACGAAGAGGAAGCGGGCGGGGATGAAGAGAGCAGCGAGGAAGACGAGGAGGATATCGTGATGGGCGAGGGTGACGCAGATTATGATAGTGATGCGAATTTCGATTTTTTACCCGCAAATGCAGAAATTAATCGGCATCTTTTGATGGTGGAATCACGATTTGAAGGGTTCCTCACGCAATATAATAGGGACCAAGCGGCCTACTGAAGAGATATGAGCATGATGCATCATCTCCAAACTCACATGTACGAACTCAACTTTGGTGGACCCCCTCCAAGCTTCTTCTATGACCCGTATGACCCTACCGTGCCCGAAAGCTCCAAACCCCCGCCCCAGTGATGCTTTTTCTGAAAATTGGTTGTGTAGTTGTTAGTTATTATCACATGGTTGTTTGTTTTCATTTCCATTTGTAATGCATGTTTGTCAGTTTAAATAAAATTCTGCATTTTCCATATTTATTCGTTTTATTTATTTGCACTTTTCATTCGCTTTGAGTTAGATTTTAGTCCTTTTTGCTTGAGGACAATGCAAAAGTCTAAGTTAGGGGGGGTCACAAGTGTGTCTTTCTAAAACTTCACAAATTTTCAAAAATGCCCAGAAATTTTAAAAAAAAATCGAAAAACTCAGAAAAACCAAAAATATTTTTCTTCAAAATAAACAAAAACTTGGAATTCAAAATTTTCAAAAATATCATTAAAAATCGGTTTAAAGTCTTAAATTGTAAATACATAGTACACAAAGCCGAAATTGACCAAAGATGGAAATTGAGTGAACATAGACGACTTAACGAATAAATGTGGAGATTAACAAACCCGGTGAGGTCTTGAGCCTATAATTTTCATAAGTTTATAAATCAATCCGAGTTAATTGTTAACTCAAAGTTCTTTTCAACATTTTAATAAGTCGTCGAGGATCTCAATGCTTTCACTTTGATCGGTTATGGGAAATGGAATGTTGTCTTGAAAAATGCGCTAAATAGATCTCTAAATTTAATTAATCTCGAGCCACATATGGTAAAATGATTAGTGATTCGGAAAGTTAGGCCCTCGTTTGTCACCCAAAAATATTGGCCAGAAAACGTTGTAAAAAAATTACCCTTTTTGCAACCCAATTTGAGCCGAATAAAAATTTTCCTTGAAATTGACAGGCCCAAAGCACCCAATTGGCCCGGAATTGAGAAAGTTGATAATCCCAGAAATTTAAGTCCGAAAAGTGCAACAAAAAGGTGCAAAAGAATAAAAATTCTCAACCAAAATAGCAAGAAAAGAAAAGAGTGAAAAAAAATAGAAAAATAAGAAAAAAATAGCAAAAGCCCGAAAAAGCACTCATGGACATCTTAAGAAGAGTTTCCAATTCCAAAAATTCCCAATCATTTTCATGTTACCCAATTACACCTTAACCCAAAAAATTCCTAACTGAGTCCAAATTGCGAAATTGGTTACCGCGTGGAGAGCTAAAATACAATAAGATAATAAAAGAGATTAAGGGTGTGAATAAAAGATGATATTTACTATTTCCCAATAACCGTAATCCGATAATGTGATATTTTCACCTAAAATATTTTCGTCTTTCAATTTTTATGCATGACCTTGTGTCCACTATCATTTACTCCTTATATCACGTACACCGAGAGAAATAGCCACACTTATAGCTATTATTTTATACAAAGGCTATAGGCCATATAACCTGCTAAGGGATAAACAACAAGCAGGTCTAGAAAATCGCAAGGCTTATATAACATATTATATGTACAAATCTCATGGAGCAAACCAAATACACGCCAACAGTTATTTAGCAAAAGGCTACATGACAACTATTAATGTGTAACAGTACACATCATGCTAAGGCTACAACTAAAGGCTTAATAGGCTTGCAAAGATCAAATCTCATACATATATTAATATATATATACAAACAAACCTGTATTACCATTTGATTAAAATAATAGGCCACGCATTACATTTATATCACCAAATCACACTTTGATAATATATATATCACATATCAATATAATATATACTACATATATATAAACATGTATACGTACAAATAAATTTAAAAAAGAACTTACGTTTAAAATTAATTTTGAAATTTATTTACACAAAAAATATTTACTCTTAAAAAAAATTCAAATTAAATTTTTGAACTCATTTTTTTTATTATGACTAAACCCAGCAATATCATAAGATATGATAAACGAAATGCAAATGCAGTGTCGTGTCGTGTCCAACGTGACAAAATTAATCATATGAGCCAATAAAGAGTATGGAAATTACCTCTTCTGGAATGTCGAACTAAGTCGAGAGGACATTTGATGTAGACGGTCATAGAGAGCTTGGCATCGATAGGCGGGACAAAATCCTAATTACAAAAATATTTTGTCAAAATAAAAGTCCAACTAGATGAAGGTATATATAGCTAAAGCACAAAAATCAAATCCTAGGTGTGCTATATATAGGTACCTTCACAACTGACCCCTAATGCTTGGAGGACACTACTTAGAGGTGTTCAAAACTGGAAGATTGGATACAGGACCGATCTTCCAGTTGATATTTTCCGTGCTTATTATATGATTAGGCTTAAATTATTCCAAATTTACACCTTAATTTAGAGGCTTTTATTACCCCGGACAACGTAAAATGAGTTGGTTTATCTCATATAATTGTTAATGGCTTCGTCTAACAAGTATCCCGAGTTTCGTGTATTTCTTGTTGATTTTGCAGGTATTTAATATATGAAAGAAATGAAGAAGCTGGAAGAAGAAAAAGAAAAGAAAGAAGATGAATCAAAAGGGTAAAAGTATAATTTCCACCAGGAGTCCGGTCGAGGACCCAAAATAAAAGTCGAAGATCTCGAGTCTACGAATGTGTAGGAAGAAACGGAGTTCTATTCTGAGCTTTGGAATAGAAATTATGAAGACCCAAATATGTGAGATAATCAAGAGAAATAGAAGATATAATGAAGAGAAATTGGGAAGAATATCCGGACCAATCCAGATGGTATAGAAAACGGATTGATCCGGGCACCAGAACTCACTATATAAGGTTGCATTTATCAGATCGATCCGGTCCTCCTAAAAAAAGGATCGAACCGAGCCCCAAAGTTTTCTGCATAAGTCCTATTTAGCAGACCAATCCGATTATCACCCAGACCAATCTGAAATGTCCTAACCGGGTCGATCCGTAGTTCGAGATTTGGAATTATCTTCTTCAAGCTAGAATCTTACATGACTCCAACTCTTGTATTTTTCATAGGGTGTAAATTTCAAACTCCTCTCAGACATTAAGGGGGCTTCTAATTTGTTTTAGAGAAGCCTTGTATTTAGTTTTGAAGAAAGAACAATAGAAACCCTAGTTTTTCATTTAGCTTTGATTCAAGTTCTGCAATTCAAGTAAATTTGTTACAATTCTTACTTTAATTATTGTTGTAGTTAATTCATTAGTTAATAATTTCATTCTTCCTTATCTTAAGTTGTTAGTTAAAATGTCTTCTTTTATTAAAAGCATGTTTTCTTCTTATTTCAATATGTCTGAATAAATTTTAAGGGTTGGGGTGCATGAACCCCACCCGATGTAATTCACGATAATGGAAATAGACTTTTGAATTAAAATCTTAAATGAATCGTGTTGCATAACTGGCGCAACGATCGTAGAACTTTTGATCTCGTTTGCGATAGGTAACCGGGATGCTTAAGAGTGCAAAGCGCGTATTGGTTAATGCGACACTGCTTTACTCGTCCTTTGCTTACATATTGTGCGGGCTACGATCCCTCATATGTGTAATACTTGGGAGTACTAAAGACCGGGTTCATTTAAGATTCTAATTTCTAATATAGTATCCTATTAAGTGAATTACTAGGGTGTGGGGGATTGTAACCCGACCTATTGTTCTCATTTCATAGTTAAACTTTTAGTCCAATTTTCATCAGCTTTTCGTTTAATTAGTGTAGTTGCATGTTATTTTTTTAGTTTCTTTAGTAATCAATCTCAAATTTGCATTTCGTTGTAGTTATTTCATAGTCTAAATCACCTTTTCCTTCTTTTTAGAGTCAAAGCTAGGTTAACCTTATCTTTCCAATGTCGTCACGACTTCGTTCATCCTATTTTCCTAAGGATCGATACTCGACTTATCAGATTATTAGTTGAGCGACAAGCTTGCACTTGAGCCTAAATGGCACGCACACTAGACACATTTGTGGTCGCGTCATTATACCATTTCAACCACTAAAGTCACGTTGTGTTACTTACACTTTGGCTCGGATTTTTGATAATAAACTTATTCACATCAACCATGACTGGAAGTCTTAGTATTTATTTATGTTCGGGGAATGGGAGTTCGATAGTAACATCCCCTCTGGTGCTGACGAGCCGAGGGTTCCTAAAAAATGGTGCAAAGTATCTATATTGGACAAATTCGATTCCGGCCTTAGCATTAATGCCAAGATGAGCATTGATCCATTACGCACTTTTGGCAAGAATGGGGCCTTGTCGCCTTTGAAGATCTAATGGGTCCTCAACTGCTTGCCAACACTGGATTGGGGGTTGAATCCCTTACTGAATTGCATAAGTTTTATTAAAAAACTTTTAACTTTATTATCATCACTTTTCTTTTCAGCTAAGTCCAAACTAATTTAACATCCATCTAGGTGATTAAAGAAAGTAAAATAAACAAGTTCCCAACGCTGGATGTACGAGAAAATAACAAAGGGAGAAAACCTCGGATGGCCCACACATGAGAACCACTATGATATGGGTTTTCAAAGGAAGACAGACATACTTACACAACGACTCAATCCCTACAAGACTTGACACTCTTCTTCTCTTTAACTTCTCCCCCACAGTGCCCACGCGGAAATACTTCCACGATACTCGTCCACAACACACGCGTCCATGAGTGTGTCATTGTCCACCGATGTAGCTTGGAAAACATCTATAATTTAGAACACGGATTCCTCCATTTCTTCACCGTAAAACCCAATGAACAATGTTCAAAGTGATGAACAAACCCTGATGGTGCAAACAAGACCTCTATAGAAATTATATATGAATTCTTGGATCTTTTAAACTCTAAGGATGGTTTTAAACTTTGAAAACCTTAGAAAACTTTTGTGTAGAAAAAAATTGTTAAATTGTATTTTGGTTCTGCACTCTTCATAAAATTATGAGAGAAAAATTCTTTAAATAAAAAATCTAAGTCAGCAATTCGTTCTAACGAGATGCTCAAGTCGTTCTAACGACTGTGAGATGTCGTTCGAATGACATCGCATGTCGTTTGAAGTCTCAAAAACTAAGGTGAGAATTCACACGACTCTAAATAGTAGATATCTCATAATAAATGAAGATAAGACCTTTTAAAATCATTTGTAAACAGAATATCATCCTTAAAATATTTTTCGAGTCCCATAAATATTTCTCATTCATACATGAGAAATTGAAACATGATGTAGACGTGAAATGTGTACTAATAAACTCGGCATAATAAATCTTTGAAGCTTGACCGCTACGTCTTCAACATAAACACGTCATAGACTTTGTGGGAATTATGACAATATAAAATCTATCTATTACTAAAACAAATTTTGTTTAGGGACTAAGTCAATTACATACAAATGGACTCAATTAGAAATTTTTTTCGTACAACATGAAACATTTTGGACCATTTTGTAGGGAAGAATGTTGCACCGACATAACCTCGACAAAAGATAACGATTGTTAGACAACAGGACACTGAGGAGTATAAGATGAGAAAGGAGGTGTCGGAGGGTGCTTCAACAAACCCTCCCCTATAGAAGAAGAATAAGAAGAAAGACGCCTATTAATGGATGACCCATGACCCCGTCATCCAAATCAGGGATGATGTAGTGGAAACTGCCCTTCTTGCTCAACTGATCATGCTCATCGACTCCTCGTTCGACAGTCAACTAAAGGCCCGACAGGCTATTACTACGATTATCCCTCATGTGATAATCACTATTTTGATGCCCAGGACTCCTCTCGAGTTTTCAATTTTGCTCTGCACAGGGCCACCCAGGTAACATTGCTTGTCTTTTCTATTACATTTATTTCTTTTTCATCAAGTATTGTGTCGTTCGTACTAACTTATCTTCATATATTACCGTCAATAATTTTCATTCAACATCTAACTATGGGCAAACAAGGCCAACAAAAAGGTTAAGGCGATAAAAAAAGTTATGATTAAGAACTCAAAACTAAAGGAACAAATGTCAAAAATAAAGGTTGAGTATGACACAAAGGTTGCCAAGCAAAAAGAGAGGCATAAGGAGCGGATGCGAATGGTGAATCTAGACCTCCAAGACAATATTGATGACTTGAACGATTGGCTGAAGAAACAAACTGAGGCCAAGGATGCAAAGATCAAAGCTAAAGTTGATAAGTCTCTCTTATATTTCAAAGAGTCTGGTGAGTTTTCTGACTATGCTATTCAATACTTGGAGAAAGTCACTAAGAATGCTTATCGTCGAGGATCGAACATGTACCCAAATTTATCTTCTTTTGACCCCAAGTGGCCGAGGTCATTGCATCATTTAGACTGGTTGACCCTGAGAGTGTGGAAGACTTAAACCACATTCAAGCTATAGCAGAGGTTCCAGTTACTAACGACAGTTACAAACCCTAAGGTGGGTGAGGGTGATTAGGAGGGCAATACTGCCAACCCTCCTGAAACTTTAGTCGTGTCATCAGAGATTGGGCGTACTATAGACGAGAATGGATTTTTCACTTTTCGATTGGACAACCACCTACTATCTTTATGACCTTTTTTATTTTGTAACCTTGTCATTTGAACATCTCATCTCCAAACACTAATTATTTGTAATAATTTTTCATTTTTGTTGTTTTGAACAATTTTAATGTCATCTCAGTTATATGATATTTTTTGAATGCTAGAATGCTACGATTAAAGATTTACAAATTCAACAAAGTCTTGAATGAATGGAATCTTGAATGAATAGATTCTCGATTTCTCTTTGTACCAACTGTTGTCTCTGGGCTAACTTTTATCAACAATTATTGATGTTTTAGAATGATATTCAAGTTATTCCTTGGGGATATTTATCACCATTTGCTAGAATGATGTTACACATGTGGGTTATCCCCCCTCTCGGCTTAATTGGAAGGATTTATTGGAGCCCAAAATCCTCAATCATTCTCGTATTGTTGAGAAGGAGCTTATGAATTAATCCACCATAAAAAATGATGTTGTACATGACCATTATTTAAATGATTTTTACCATCACCATTTAAAGTGATGTTTAATGGGTTATCCCTCTGCCAGCGTTATTAGGAGGATGTGTTGGAGCCATGACGCCTTAGCCATTCTCGTATTTCCAAGAAAGAATTAATGAATTAATCCACCAAAAAAATGATATGGTACATAACCATTATTTAAATGATTTTTACCCTCACCACTTAAAGTGATGTTTAATTGGTTATCCCCCCTCTCGACGTTATCGGAAGGATGTATTAGAGTCAATACTCCTCAATCATTCTCGTATCACTGAGAGAGAGTTATAAATGAATCCACCATAAAAAATGTTATTATATACTTAGGTGTCGTGCAAACCAAATAAGAAAATTTATGAAACGAAAGGAGTACAAGACAACTCTTGCTATTTTTCTCATTATAATCTTTGATTCACATACAGCTGAACATAAGCTTGTAACATAACATATTGGACATTAAGCATAATTCCTTAAATAAAACTGGGAACAACACATTGAATCTCACAGTAGACGAGATTTAAGGAGTACTGGTAATATTATTTTAGATGGTCCGAAATTCAAGGGTTCGAGAACGGTTCACCTTCAATATTTTTTAGCCAAAATGTGCTTCATACAAATTTTTCTACTACCCTATAAGGTCCATTCCAATTAGGGTGCATCTTATTATCATTTTTCTAAACCTTCTTCAGGACGAGTTCTCCCACATCTATAGGTCTAGATTTTACCCTTTTATTGTATAATTTGGCCGCTCTATATTGATACGTTGATTGCCTAATTGCAATATCTTCTTGTCTTTCTTCAATCAAATCTAAATCTAACTTATTTTCTTCAAAATTGGCCTCTGGATCATAAGTTTGGACCCTATGACTTGGGAGTCCGAGCTCTGCTAAAATGACTACCTCAAATCCATAGGTAAGCATAAATGTTTTCTCTCTTTTTAGAGTTCTCTTGGTAGTCATATAAGCCCATAAGACTCCATACAATTCGTCGGTCTAATTCCCCTTCGCATCCTCAAAGTTTTTCTTTATCCCATCTAAAATGGTTCTATTTATGACTTGTGTTTGGCCAGTGGCTTAAGGTCAACTGGGTGAGGAAGATATTTTCTTGATGTCAAGCCTCGTATAGTATGCCTCTAAGGACTTATTTTTAAACTTTTTATCATTATCCGATATCATAGTATTGGTCAGGACGTGTCGACAGATAATATTTTTCCATATAAATTTGAACGTCTTTACCTCAGTGATGGTTATAATTGCCTCAACCTCCACCTATTATAAAAAATAATCAATTACGATGATCAGATATCTACAGTTTCCTTTTTCCCGGGGAAGGGGGATGATAAAATCTATCCCCCAAATTGTAAATGACCATGGGGTTATTATAGACGAGAGTGGTGATTGGGCCGATAAGGGATGCTTGCAAAGTCTTGCCACCTGTTTTATTTTTTCACACACTCCACTGAGTCTTTGGCAAGTGTCAGGCAAAAATACCACTAAGTGATGATCCTTTTGGCAAGATATCATCCACCCACATGACTTTTGCATGACCCCTCATGCATATTTTAGAGAACATACTCTATAAGTGATGATCCTTTTGGCAAGATATCATCCACCCACATGACTTGTGCATGATCCCTCATGCATATTTTAAAGAACAAACTCTATCTCTGTGGGGTGTACACATCGAAGTAATGGGAGCAAGAAGCCTATTTTATAAAGAACATCACCTATGATGGTGAACTTAGCTACTCGGTATTTAATCTTCTTCCTCTTAGCTTTGGACTCTGGTAGCTTCCCGTCCCTCATGTTCTTAATTATAGGATCCATCCATGACTCCTCCAGATTCAAATTAAGGCAAAAATTCATGCAGATCTCCTTGGCTTTGATGCTCGGCTGTAGTAAAATTTCAATAGGCACAGAATGCCTAATCACTGTTCGAGTCGCTAACACAAGTCTCTTTAGTGTGTCAGCTCTGCTATTTTCCAATCTTTAAATCCTCTTCATTTTAACATCGTCAAAACTTGTCAACATTTTTCTCACCCTAGATAAATACTTGGTCATTTTTTATCCTTAGCCTCGTATATTCCCAATACCTAATCGACGATTAACTAAGAATCATTATAAGATATCATTCAATCAACGTTGAGTGCTTTAGTGAAGGAGAGCCCTACCAACAAGGCCTCATACTCTGATTCATTGTTTGATGCTTTGAAATTGAATCGCAAAGCGTATTCTATGTCCGTTCCATTTGGTACTGACAATATTAATTCTAGCCCATTGTCGCTTTCAAGATGACCCATCAATAAAAAGACTCCAGATTGGTCCTTCTTAGGTGAAAGGACCCTCATCTAGTATTCCTTTCCCAATCAAGAAGTCTCTCATTCTCTTGTTATGTCATATCAACCCATACTTCCTCATCCACGACTTGTTTCTGAACTACTAGTGACACTTCATCCTATGTCTCGACATCGGTGTCATTTCCTGAGGTCTAGGTAAATTCGATAACAAAATTTTCTAGTACTTGCCCTTTGATTGTGCTCTTTGACTAGTAGATGGTGTCAAACTCACATAACTCAACTAACTAAGCAACCTAATTTCTCAAGTTTATGAATGACTTACCTTAGAGGAGTGTCAGTTAGTACCACCATCATCTGTGCCTGAAAATAGAGCTTCATTTTTCTAGAGGCATGTATTAAGGTATATGCCAGTTTTTCCATCTTTGGATAGTTCAGATCTTCCCTTTGAAAATCTTTTATATTAAAGTACACATGCTTTTGAACTCCATCATCATCTCGAACAATGACTGACTCCGAGGCAACTAAGTATAAGAATAGTTTCTCTACTTGCGCAGGCTTAGAGAGTAACATGACGGAGTCGAGATAAGCCTTTAACTCTTAAAATGCCCTTTCATATTCTTCATCCCAAGCGAAACCCATTCCCAAAATTTTAAAGAATGGTAGACACTTATCGGTTGCTTTAGAGATGAAACGATTAAGGGAGGCCACTCATCCCGTTAGCCTCTGTATGTCTTTAATTTTTCTTGGTTTATGTGTGTCAACCAGTGCTTTGGTCTTGGTGGGGTTTGCCTCAATTCCCATTTGGTTGATAATAAAGCTAAGGAACTTACTCGCGCCAACTCCGAACACACACTTTGCTGGATTAAACTTTATTTTTTATCTATCAATTGTATCAAAAGTTTGCTTCAGGTCGGAAACATGTGTCTCTTCTTTCAAGATCTTCGTCAGCATATCGTCCACACACACCTCCATCGTCTTTCTAATCTGATCCTTAAATATTTTATTAACCAACCTTTGATAGGTCGCCCTTGAGTTCTTCAGGCCGAAAGGCATTACTCTATAGCAATAGGTTCCTTTATCAATAATTAAGGAGGTCTTCTCGACATCCTCATTGTGCATGTAAATTTGATTATACCCGAAGTATGCATCCATTAAGCTTATGAGCTCATGTTCGGATGTTGCATCCACCATTTGGTTAATCCATGGTAATGGAAAACTGTCTTTTGGGAATTTCTTATTTAGATATGTGAAGTCGACAAATATCCTCCATTATTCATTCTTCTTAAGCACAATGATGACATTGGAAATCCAATATGGGTACTGAACTTCTCTGATGAAGTCTGTTGTTTGCAACTTTTTCACCCCATCTTGAATCACATTGTACCAATCTTTAATGAAACTATGCCACCTCTACATTAGTGGCTTTGCATTTTTTTCTATGTTGAGACGACAATACCCAGCATATTCTCATGACTCCGTGCGAATACACTTTGCCTTTCTCTTAGTAGCTTAATTAATTCTTCCTTCAATCCCGCTTTTAAGGATGAGCCAATTTGGACAATTTTTTTTGGCTCGTCCACATTGAGGATGATAGATTCTACCTCCTCCACGGTCTTTTCATTTTTAATCTTTCTCTTGTCCCTTGGGTTAAAAGTATCAATGTTATAAAAAGTTGTCTTCTTTTTATAGGCATCTCTCTCTTCAGATGAGATGAAGTAGCACTCTTGGGACTCCACCTGGTCACCTTGTACTTCCTCTACCCCATAAGGGGTCGAGAATTTCATCATTCGGTGTATGGTGAAAGGCACAACTTCAAATACCTTTAGTGACACTTTCCCTAGAATGATGTTATAGGCTGAGAAAACATGCTCATTCATCATAAAGAAACTAACTCCTTTGGTTAATCACTTCGTCCATGTCCCATGTACACATCCATTTTATATACTCCAAGCGGATACACCTTTTCTCTATTGAAATCGATCAAAGGTTGATGGAAGGGGACCAACCTCTTTTTGCTCAACTTTAAACCCTAAAAAATCCCAAAACATAACATTAGTTGAGGTTCCCACATCAACAACAATAGGAGCTAAATTGTAGTCGTGAACTCATATACTGATGACTAAGGGATCATTATGTGGGGCCCAAATTCCTTTAAAGTCCAGTTTTGATAATTCTACCACTAGGCTATCCATGTCAACCTTTTTGAGTTTACCCGACTTTGCTTGAGTTTCAGCAGAGTTAACCTCGGCCCTCTTAGGTGCTACATTTGCCTCAACCACATGAGATTTTCTGTATACCATCTCAGTGACTCCACCTGCTAGTCCACCACAGATCAATATAATTACAAAAGAGATTATATATTGATTATCTTTTGCTGTTGGGATTTTTGCAGGAAGATCAGGATCGTCGCCACCACTTTTTTCTGACTCTTCTTCATTATTGTTTTCTTGCACTTCTTTGTTCGGCTTGTTATCCGTTCCTCCATTGAACCTTTTCATGCCCTTGTGTCGGCCACTATTTTTGTTCACATATTTTCTGAGTTTCCCTTGCTTCAATAATTTGTTGATCTCATTTTAAGAGCAAAGCATTTATCTATCGTCTAGTCATGGTCCTGATAGAACTCACACCACTTGCTCTTATCTCTCTTATGGGGTGGGGATTTTATCTTTTTCGGCCACTTGAGTTCCCTGTTGTCTTTAATTTCGTTCAAAATTAGGTCTGGGGTTATAGTCAGTGGAGTGTCTTTGTAAAACTTATCATCGTTTAACCTTTCCTTCCCCTATATATCTTTGCCTTGGTGCTATTGTCGATATGCTTTGCTTCGCCTCTCTTAGACGTCATGTCCTCCTCCACATTCATGATTCTCTTGGCCATAGCCAGAAATTCTGTTATGGATTTTGAAGTATCCTCAGAGAGGTTTCATAGGAGTTTTACCAGCTGCAACCCACTAATGAGGCCTATCATCGCGATATTCTCGACATAATCTTCCACCTGTAATTTCTCCTTGTTGAAGCGGGAAATATACTCCCTCGGAGGTTGATTTTTTCCTTCTTAGCATTTAAGAGGTGCTTACACATTTTGGCATCATCATGCCGAAATAAAAGTTATGGATAAACTTGTCTCTGAGCTATTTAAAAGTCTCTATAGAGCCTCTCGGTAGGCAGATATACCATACGTGTGACACACCTGTAAGAGTTCTTGAAAAGGTTCAGCACCTCATCTCAGCAGGTGTCGAATAGATATCGGCCTCCGACTGATACATATCAATGTGGTGGATGGGATTTGTGCTGCCATCATACATGAATGTTATGCTACGTGGTTTGAACTTGTAAGGAGTAGGATAGCTAACAATTCTGAGCATAAACGGTGATCCTTCCATATACCCTCTACGACTTGGGTCTCGACTTTTGATCAGATTATCGATCTTGTCTTTAAGATTTTGGTTAGAATTGTTCCACGATTTCTCCTCCTGTACTACATTATCTTCATCTCCTTCAACCACGATTGTCTCAAGGACCAGCTCTTAGTTGACAATCTAGTGATCCTTCCTTTCTTGGTTGTGTCTCTACCTTTCGTCATTGTGACATCCTGTAGCTCGTGTTCCACCCACACTACGAGTGTGAGAGTGCTGATCTCGTCTGCCTTCATCCCTGGGGTCGAGACAATCAAAAGCGTATCCTGTGTTGAGTCTGTCAAAGGTCGAGCCTCTTTAACGACTCTGTGATGTCTTTTGGACACTTTTTCCTTGGTAAGTTGGTGTCATTGTAGCCCTAGGACAGTAGGAGTTGTCTGAGACTTCATACCTCCCCCAGCAGTCTTTTTTGTCACAAGCCTGGTCATCCGGATATCCTTGAGCTTGCCTTCCAAGGCGAAGATAGTGTGGATCGACTACATCCCTCCTCCTCTGGTGGTGTTGTGCCTCCTTGGTTGGAGCTAGGGGTAGTCTTCCTGCTGCCACATCTGTCGCCTTTCTAACGGCTAGAGTTATAAATTCACCTTTGGATCATCAAGAATCCTGCCCATGGCACTCTTGTTAAAAGCCAGGAACTGCTACTGCATCTTCTGCTGACTTTATAAAAGGGATTTCAGTGTCTTCGTCGAGTCTGCCATTTCGGATTGTTGTGGCGACTGGTTGGATCTAGCTCCAGCATTACACGACATATCATTGGTCATCTCAGGCGAGAATTATCTAACAAATAATGAGAAGACAGAGGAGTTAACAAGAAACTTGAAACGAGCGAATTATAAAAAGCTTAACAAACACCCAACTCAAGTGCTTTCAATGGTGATGCAACTCCAACAGTGGTAGATCTAGATCACCACCAGAGGCAAGGAGGAAAGTGATCAAGCTAAAAAGAAGAAGAAACAACGTCTTTTCCCACACATGGCGCCAAAAATGATGATACAAAATATCACCTTGAGATTATTCTCAACTAAATTTCTAGGGTTGTGTAGCTATGGAGGAGTAATACATCAACACAATAAGCATAAATCAAATAGAAGAGATGAAAGACAATGAGAAAGCACAAATATTTAAGTGGTTCGACCTTAGCCTAAATTCACTGTGCAAAATAAGAAATGTATCCACTATAAATAGAGGCTCAAAGATATTAAAGTAGTATGAGCTCTCTCTCTCTCTCTCTCTCTTAGATAAGTTAACATTCACTCAATACGAGAGGAAGATGTATTCTTATTACGCATCTTCAGCTATATCCTTATTATTTGTATACTTGTTGTAACATTCATTATTGAAATATTTTCTATAGGTTTTAGTCCGCGGTTGCTGCCATAGACTTGGGTTGGTTCGTTGGAGGAGTGTTTCTAGCATCAATGTTCATATTCCCTAGTATATAGGCATCGAGTAGTGTAATTCTTTATATTTAAGATGTATTTATATTCCAGCATAGACATGTGTATTTTTTTCGTTAATCCCGAGTTAGAGATTGTATATGTAGTACTTGTATCCAGAAATGAATTTCGTATAGGTAAGATTTCATTCCAGAGTCGGATTTCTTTCTCATGGCGGAGATTTGTATGAGAGATTATGTATTTGTTTTAGTAGTTTATTATATTACACTATTTTTAGTAGTTTCTTTTATTATTATACTAAGAATGTTATCAAAAGTAATTTATTTTCATAATTTTTATATTATCACAGTTGCATCATGTCAGTCATTATTAAACTTTTCAATAGCCTTATAAGTATAAAGTAAGTATAAACGTAAGGAGCAAATACCAAATAGTTATTTGAACTATTTTTAATGCACGTTTAGTCCAAATCTTTTTATTTTGCACAAAAAAGTCCTTCACCATGCAAAAAATGCGAGAATAATGGACTTTTTGGTACAAAAATAAAAGGCTTGAACTAAATGTGTATTACAAAATATTTAAGGGACTTTTTGGTATTTGTTCCTAAAAGTAAAGTAATAATTTTGGAGACTAACCATTATTTAATCCCCTAACTTTTCCGCAGCCAATGTAAAATTCAAACAATTCTAAAGTTGAGGGTTGACATTATCTCTAAATTCGAATGATACAAGCAGGGCGTGAAACATCACATGCATAATGTGTTAAGCTAGACATCAAGAGTTGAGCGTGGTGATTATTAATCATGCATTTGTATATTATTTAGTTGAATGGCGAAGTAGTTTTTCCATTATCGTGTAAAATACGCGTGTGAACACTGATGTAGAGTATATATCACATGTTTATTGATTTCTGCATATATTTTTTTATTCTTTCCTTTTTTCCGATGTCTTCTATCTTAGGAGCTTTCAAATTATTGACACAAATTAATAAAGTAGCTAGGAAAACTTCAAATCGAAATTGATAAAACCATCACTATTGGAACACGAAATCTTCATCAATCTGGTCGTGAACATTGAAATAATTTGTTAAATTTTCAAGTAAGTTTAGTTTAAGTTTGTTAAATTTTAATCCAATTATGTAATTTGCTAAACTTCTATATCATCTGATGCAAACTTCTATTCTATTAATGTCTTTTCTCACTCAATTTTTGTCATGTTGACTTTGATTAGGACATAATTCATGATATAAATGAAAGGTAGCTGTCAAGAGATGAGAGGTGTTATTACAGTTGTTGAAAAACTGAGGGCCGCCAAGAACAATAGTTTTATTTTCTTCTTTACATATTTCGTGATTGTTCTTGTCAAAATATTAAACAAAGTAAATTACTGTCATTAGTGTCTCTTCACACTAATCAAGAAACACCGTTTCCACAACGTTAAGCTACCAACTCTCCACGATTATTGGAATGACTTTGACCCATAACCACATGCTCGTGTGGTCCCAGGCATTGGATAACATTAAGCAAAATAGATATATTGATTCATATCCATCTTCTGTTTTTAATTAGCTACCGGGTGGCTCTAGACATTATTTATTAGGACATTGTGAAGGATAAACTACACTAATTCTCGTACTTTTTCAGGTTTCGGATCATTGATTTTTTACCCGATAACCCACTCCCTTATTTTGACCCGTTTCATTTAAGGTCACCATAATTAGGTTGCAATACTAGTCGAACACAAACCAACGGGGAGAAAAAACCTTACGATATTTTCCATGAAATTCAAAAACAAACGAAGGACCATAAACTCATTATTTGTATCGACACTTAACCTATTATTTACTTTTTATGAAAATTTTGAATAATTTAAAAATCATATTTATGTTACAGTGTATGTGTGTGTGTGTGTATTTGTGTGTGTGTGTGTGAGAGAGAGAGAGAGAGAGAGAGAGAGGGTTGGTGGGATAGGTATATATGTTAATTATGGGGTAATATAATCAATGATCCAAATGAGTTAAAAGGGTATATTGAGAATGAATTGCCTTAAAATTATGGGAACTTCTGATTATTTTAATTAAAAAAAATTATTAGTTAGTTTATTTCACGAAGCTAGGAATTGAATTTTTTTTATATGATAATATCGAGTTTTAAAGTTATTTGGGAATTTCGAAGAATATATTGTGAATAACTGAGAATGCTTGGGAACTAATTGAGAATTACCGACATAACAAAATATATTGTCAAAGAAAGAATTAATAAAGTTGTGAATTTAATTAATAATACTGATGAGAATAATTTAAATGATATTATGATATATTTAGGGAAATAGTATATTGGATTAATTAATTTTAGGAAACTTTGTTAAGTTCCAATTAGTATTGGCTGGAATGAAACTCGAGAAAATGATGTAGTTTGAGTGAAAACAAAAGGGACATACCTTAACATAAAATGACCTTATATGAGTAATATGCCTAAAAGCCGAAGGTGAAAAAAGGCCTAATTCATGAAAATTTACAAATGGGAGATGCATGAAGAGTTGGGCACGCACTACTAACGAAATGGTGCACAAGAACCCATATAAACCGTGTTCCTAGGGCAAGATAATTGATCTAGTCAAGACATTGTTCACACTTTAGTATTTAAACAACGCTTAGTGTGTGTGGGAGAACATATTCCAAACAAAAATATTTTGCGAGAAATAGAGAGAGTCCACCAAATACAAAAAATTGTCATGTCCACGACTATGACAAACAACTTTGGTCACGGTTTTGGATCATAATAATTTTTAGAGTGATCATTTCATGGGTCACGATCCAAAATCGTGATCATGTCAAAGAGTCACAGTCGCATTCATAACTTAAAGTTAAAGATATAGTCACAGTTAGTAACCATGACCACTGGTCACACTGCATGATTGGGACCCTAACCGTGGCCCCATGCTGTAAAATATGTTCGTTTGTCACGATTCATGACCGTTATCCCTTGCTGTGAACATTGATGCATTGGTCATGATTCATAACCATGGTCCACTATTGTGAACATCGATTCAATGGTCATTGTTCCTGATCGTGATCCCCTTTTCCCCGGTTATGATAACAATTTTGGTCCATTACCAATAATAAATTTATTTAAAAAATAATATTGATTTGTTTGCTTCCAAACTAAATTATATAAATGTTTTAAACTCGTCATACAATTTTATTGTAGAACTAACTAATACATTAATCCAAAAGGAATAATATTAAAATTATTAAACCATCAAATTAATTACATGAATTCAAAACTAGTAATATTAAAATCCTCAAAGCTTTCCTTGGTATCCCCAAAGCATATGCATTCTCATTGTAATCGATGTTCGCGTCCACTCGACTAGAGCTAAAAATATTACAAAATTTTCCAAATGTTAATAGTAATATAATCCTAATAACAAAATTTTCCTTACCCAAAATTACAAAATGTATTAAAATAATTTGTATGCAATTACTAAAATCGAATCTTTATCTTAACAAGTTTATCGTTTGATCTCGATATTCACGATAACCTTATAGAGACTAAACCCATTAACTTATAATTTCATGTCATGTTATCATATTAGTTGTATCATAATTATCAAAACTGAACCGTTATGTTAATAAATTTATTGTGTTAACCCGATATTAGCAGAAACGTAATAGCACTAAACAAATTAACTTATAATTCCGTGTCATGTTATCGTGTCATGTTATAGTGCTGGTTATATCATAATTACCAAACCTAAACGCTTATCTTAATATGTTTATCGTGTTAACTTGATATTAACCCAAACCTAATCTGTTTATCGTGTTAACTTGATATTAACCCAAAAATATGACTAGTCCAGTTCTTCTTTAAAATATAACCACTCAAACTCATTCGGGGTTCCTAGCTTCATAAGAGAGCTTTGATATAACCTTATTAAGCTTCATAAGAAAGCTTTGACATAACCTTGTTAAGAAGATATATACACAAATAAGAAATACAAAATACACAAGCTCTTAATGAAGTGAATGATCCTCATTCACCCGTACAATATGATCTAGTCGAACCAAATCTTGACTCATAACTTGAATAAATTATACATTCCTTCCATATATATATTTTTAGGAAAATATTGCCTAAAACGATTTGAAATTTATGATGAGAATAAAAACATAATGATGAATCCAAGTTACTGCAAGGCACTTTCTAAGAATGCTATCTTTTAGGTAATATTTCTCCCCTTTCAAATGAAAGCATTGAGTACACAACGGAGTTTGTAGTACAAATTTGGCTTCAGGATACAATGCAGTGATGTTACTTGTTTGAACCAAATTTTGTACGGTTTGATCAAACCAAGAACACTTTGAAATGTTAACCTGATAATGCCAAAAGGTAGAGGACTGAGAAAGGATAACAAATCAATTTTCGGTGTACAAGACAGAGGCCTATAACTCTTTTTTTATATCTATTTTAGTGGATGTTCATGAAAAGTCACCTCATTTCCGGTGCACGACTCAGCAGCGGTTGGATTATGTATATTTATAATCCTTTTTGCGACGATACGCACGTGCGAAATGTCAAGTGCGCCATCAAAGCGCCCAATGTACACTAAGTTGCCCTTTCGCACGTCGTGTATCGCGATTGGTGGTTCTTTGCATCATCGTAAATCACCATATTATAGTCACTTTGACTATACTAGTAGTCATTTTTTGTCTTTTAGTTATATACCCTTTCACTTTCTTATAAAGTTTCTATGTGAACTTTAAAAATTACACTCACCTCATTTACATCAATTTTCTTTAGTTCTCTTTCTAGAAGAAGACAAATTATAAAGTTTCTAAAATAAAAACTCACTTATACAATATTAATATCCAATATACTTTGAAAATTTGCAACACGTTAGAGAGTGAATAGACCTCTATGTCATTGATGATGCCGAAAATAACACCACCAGACAAAGAGGTAGTAGAGCTCAAACATGCATAACAATGGCAGCAAATAACAATACAGATATGTAGAAGGAGATGAGGAGAAGAGGAGAAACACACCAATATAAGTGGTTCGGTAATTGCCTATGTCCACTGTGCAAGTGAGTGTAAGTATCACTATCAGAAGAGGGCTCTACTGGCCTTAGCAATATAATCACTCGACTTTCTCTCTCTACTGTAAATGCACCAAAGTTTGGCTAGAGTTTGTAATTATTCATCCTTTTACAAGGTAGAGGAAGACCTCTATATATAGTGCTTGGGGGGTGTAATGTACCTCCCAAGCATGCAATGAGCATGTGTATGAGGATCGAACCAGTATGATGGTTACACCTGGCTGATCCTATGTAGATAATAATGACCACAATAATCCCTCACGTGAGGGAAATGATTCAGTTATAACCGATTTGCTCACATGTTCCAAACCTTACATATGCTTGCATATGCTCGGACTTATGTCTTTGACTGATGTAACCTCGGCCAGGCCAAGTACGAGGTTAGTGAAGTTCGATGGTGTTGCTTTATCCTGCCAATCATCAATATGACCTCGGCCTGGGTGACTGTCCGAGGTTATGTATGAGGTGGGGTACAACATCGGCTAATGCAAAGTATGAGTTCGACAATAGCCTAGGCCGAAGCGACGCCATAAACCTCGGCTTTTGTTCGGTCGAGGTTGCCCTATGAGGGGCCGACCTTCCAGAAAATGATCTTCCCAATGGATGTTATAAGCTTCTTGCCGGCTCGGCTGTGTGCCAGGACGAGGTTAGTGACTCCGAGTAAGAGGGGGAACTTTGGGCATATCAATCACCCCTAGCCCTCAGTCCCCTATATGACTAGGTAATTGAAGAGTATGTTAAGCCGAGGCTGAGTTTCTTTTAGTACCTTGGGGTGTGAAGTGATTCCTTGACACATGTCACTCATTGAAGTGACTAGCGTATTCCCCAAGGTGTCCTTTTGGTTTCCAAGGGTAATGATGGGGGCATTGGAAATCATGCCCCATCATTGAATAGGTTTAAAACCCTCTTCTTTTTCCTCGTTTTATCTTTCTTCTCTCATTTTTGTGCCTAAGCTTTCTTTGCTGCAGATCCACCATAGCTAAAGCTTGGTCATACCTCTAGTTTTTTTCACGCCTCAAGCTCGTAAGACTTTGCCCTTCGTTGATCAGGTAACCTCCTTTGACCCTTCTTCTTCCATTTCTGGGTATATTTGTTATTTTAGTTTTAGTTTTTCGACTAGTTCTTCTTTTTTCAGCGAGGGTTTCCACTAATTTCAGGTGGTTATAGGGCTAGGCTTGTAGAGGTTAGGTAGTTTTGGGACTGCTCTAGGCTGCTCCGAGGTTGTTTCAGCCATAGACAACCCTTTTTTAGGTCTCCGGTGAACCTCCAGTCATCTCCTCCGATGACTCTATTCTTGAAGGTTCTTGAAGTTCTTGGTGAAAACCTGTTAGATTCCTAGTTTGATCTTTAGTTTAGATTGAACAAGTTGTTTGCCTGTTTGTAGTTTGAGTCAAGTGTAGTTCCATCCTCTTTATGCTCAGACCCTTGTACCAACTCATAGAAGAGTTCCCATCTCTTCTTGAGAAGACCTTTAAGGAGATTAGGCAAATAGAGCTAGCCCAAGAGGAAGCTCGTAGGGCTGAGGCCTTTACCCTCAGACTAATCTTCCCCCTGAAGGTTATAGACCCTGAGCCACCAGAGCCTACTGAGCCTGCAGAGGTTCCTGAAGATCCAGTCTCAATGTCTGAGTCCTCTTCCTCAGACCCCATGTCAAAGTCTGAAGCTGGTGTGACACCCCGCCTAATAAAATATCGGGTGATCAGTCCTATACAAAATTAAAACAGGAATCCAGTTGGTTCATCCTTAGCATCATTGCCGAAAACTTTTTAAAACTTACTAGCCACCTAGTATTCCAAAAGCTGGTGTCAAATTTTAACTTTAATTAAACAAAACAGTACATGCGGAAATAAAAATAAACCATTCACACAAGTGAATAAAACTCAATTGAATAATTAATTAAAAAATTTACGGAATAAACTATCGGCCACTAAAACGAATAATCCAATACAACCATCCAACACCTGAATACATACATCTGAAAACTGTACCGAGAAGACTGGGAGATAAGCCCTAAATAAAACTGAAACTGATAAATGATTCCTACTCTAGGAATGAATAAACAATGCGTCTAATTAAAACTCCTGCTAGCATCCACATATGTCGCAGCTCCGTGTTCCTGGAATAGAATATCAATCATGGCGTCCCTGTGGCTGGACATCAAAAAGGTTTTGAAAATAGTTTTATAGCAAGGGTTAGAACCCAAAACATTTTGAAAATATTTAGCAAGTGAATTAACTGCAGAAATTTAAAATGCATGAATGCGCTTCATATTTAAGTTAGTGTCGCACTCTCTTGAGGACATTCTCACCCCTCCACTATTGTGCACACCTAACGGTTACCTTAACCTCACCTAGTTGTACTACCCCGTCCAACTAGTCCTGGTATATACTTCCCTTGTCATATTACTCTAACCCGAGTATAATTATTCATGAGTTATAAGTCGTCTCACTAATTAACTTAATTAATTCCTTCTTAAATAATAGCATATAATTGTGTCACAAGTTATATAAAGTAAATACATTACACACTATATTATTACCCGCATATAATATTTAATACCATTATATACGTACCTTTACTAAAACATCCACACATATATCATATGTATATCCATCCCTCGGAGTATACCCTCGTCGGATGATTCCCTCTAAAGTGCTATCTCGCTAGGTGTGCTCACATAACCTAGTTACCCAAGTTGGAATCGCTCACCAACCTGGCCTAAAACATAAACGAAGTGGAGGCGATCATATTCCTTCCCTGAAAGCGAGATAAGCCCCTCACCCATATACTAGACGCTATGACCTAGGGATATACTCACCCTACTCCTCAAGCTAGGGGATTCACCCACATCGCATAACCTCCTTTGACAGCACTAGAGTTTATAAATTAAATAAATATCTAATCACTGATATTTAATAGCACACACAATAAATACACATATATATACTATCACTACACCATATATATATAATATAAATCCCGGCTTTACCGTGTACTTAAAGATCCGTAACACTCGCCTGAAATTTTCTGAGTCTCTGTCCCGACTCGCTTAATTAATTTTCTCACTTAATAATTTATCATCTTCCCGAGTCTGTGGTCCGACTCTCATTTGATTAATTAACACATCAATTAATTTATTACTTGGTGTCGCCCAATCATTATATCCGTACTCGCTCACTTGTCCCATAACTTAATATTTGTCCGAGTCTATATTTTTCCCCATAACTAACTTTATTTCACCTCAATTCCTTTAATAATGTAGTTTCACCCAACTACAATACCGGAATATTTTCCCTCAGCACAAAACCAATACTTATGAATTATTTTTCGAAATTCGTTCATCTCATGACATACAATTTTTCACCCTCCTAAACCCAATTATATCACCCTACAATTGTTAAGGAATATATACCACATATGAATTTATCACTTCATAGCAAGTGGGGGAAAAATCTAAACTAAAATTTCTCTTTATACATAAAACTGGCGAAACTGTCAAAATCCTGGGACCATCGATCGATCGATCCCCCTGGGTCGATCGAACAAGTGATCGTCTTCTCCGGCTTGCTGTTTCAGCCATTAACGAACCTTCAAGCTTATGTTTCTTCCTAAACCCTTATCCAAACCCCAACCAACATATTTTCCACACAAGAAAAAGTTCTAAACACCCTAGAGACCTTAATCCATCAACAAATTTATACAAAACCCTAAGTATATTCGATTTGGGTTTTTTACCCGGGTCTCGTTCTACCAAATTCGACCCCATCATATTCAGTCCATTTAATCACTAATACATATTGTAATCCACTCTATAATCAAATCTTAACAGTCCCAAATCATAACTTAACATTTATTGAGTAATTCAATCTGCCCATTACTCTATATTCAGAAAAACCCAATTTTTAATTATGGTTACACACCCAAAACGAATTTTCATATACACACACTATGATATGAATGTATTATCATCAATTTAGGAATCACAACAGTTAACCACTTGCCTGGAATTGTTCGTAGAGTCTGATCCGTTGGTGTAGTCCCTTAATTTCGCTCCAAAAATCCTTAATTGGCTCTTGATTTGCTTTCCCCCAAATTCCTCTCAAGCCCTAGGTTAAGAATTTTTTTTAACTGTCGTTCCACACTTCTCCCAATTAGGTTTCAACTCTAACTCCCGTTTTTGGCCACGTGGGCCTAATTAAAATGGTCTGAATCACTCCGTGTGGGCCCGGCTATGCCCAAAAATACCCCGAGACCCAATTACTACCCCCGGGCACTCTTTTTTTACTATCTCGACCCATCCAGACTCAACCGTGCACTCAGAATTGTCATCCGAAATACTTTTTGTCATTTCTGAATTTCGACCTCAAAATGCGACACACATTAATTCGGACAATTAAACTTAAAGTCGCCAATTATAAATAATTCTTCCCACTCAAATAAATTCTTCAGATCATAAATTTAAGTTTCTCCAATTTAAATATTTTTATAACTCCCAAAAATAATTAAATATTAAATCCTCAAAATTACGGGGTGTTACATACTTCTCCCCTTACAAAGGAATTTCGTCCTCGAAATTAAGATGAGAGTAATGTCCCAAGCTTCGCATATCACTCTCTAGTCATGTGCCTCTAAGCCTGCTATATCTATCCCATCCGTTTCTAACCATACGTTACACAAGTATGCATTTAAATTAACCAGGGCGCCCAAACACCATATACCCGTGCTTAACCGCATAAAATTTGCCTTAATTAACCCGGGTGCCCATACACCCTATCCCCGTGCTTTACCGCACGAAAGTTACCTGACTATGGTAGTCGTAACCCGTAATATAACTTCGAACCCGTAGTCATATCGCGCACACACACACACACACACATATATATATACTGCCCGGGTTACCCAACCCATGTATTAGCGACCAAACATCTCCCCATTTTCCAACGTTGCGCTAAGTTTCATGCGTGAAATGTCTCGCAAAGCGAAATCCAAACAAGGAACCCCCCCGATACACTACAACCTAACATTATTGATCGTTAAGATCCGTTAGACCCTCAGTTCATAGCACGTACCCCTAAATACTTGTCTTTTAACATAGAAGTATATACGCCTACCCTCATGCTACCAAAGACAACATAAAATGCCGCGCCCTTATATCCACTAGTCCTTGCACAAAATAAACCCCGAGCTATCTCTCTTTGCTCGAACATAAATCTAACCACCCTGATTCACTTTAGTAAACACCCCTACTTACCGGGATAAAATGTGAGAACACAAGACCTCACTTTGTGTCTATCACACCACACACTATAACATATATACACACATATACGTAGGCTAAACGCCCTCTCAGGTGATACCTAGTACCAATCATATCCTGGTGTCGCGAACACCAAAACTTACCCTCACTCTCCGCAAATATTCAAATCCATCGCTATCCAGCTGATATTTGGGAAAATTATCAACTCTACTCCCATAATTCTCGAAAGTAGTAACCCTTCGCATAATTCAAACATTCTCTCGGTGTACACCTCCACTCTCCCGTGTATAACACCAAAGAATTTTGCTACCCCACAAAAAAATTTCTCTACCTACTATGGCTGCCACCGCCAGCGTTCCCACTAAATTCGACTTATCCACGAACTCTAGTAAAAATAATTCTTATATTGTGACACTCTCACTATCACTCAAAACATACCCCATGCTCATAGGATAAAAGATAATTACCTCCATACTCTAGCTGCAATGGTTGATCCTCGGGTCTCTGAGCAGCTTCCCCCTGCTCGAACGCACCCATGACTTGTTGTAGTGGTTGTACATCTAGGACCTCGTCCTGTAGTTGACCCATGCCATGCTTAGGACAATCTCTCTTCATGTGCACCGCTTCCCCGCAAACGAAACACCTCTTAATAAATTCACCTTGCCACTGATCCCTTCCTTACTATCTTTGTCGGAATTCCTGGCCATCCTGCTGATAGCCTCCAGCTCTAAATTGTTTGGCATGATTTTCCTGCCGAAAATCCTGCCCCTAATATCCCCTGTCTGCTGTTGGGATACCCCATTGGTACTGTTCCCTCCTGCTTCATCCAACTGGCTGGTTTCCACTCCCTTCTTGCTTTCTTTCACGTGGAAGCGATATTCCTGATAGTGCAGGAGTGTTGCGTTAACGACATCTATATAATCTACTAACACAGGATTACCAATCAAATATTGTCTGATCCTCCAGACTAACCCGTCCACGAACCTTACCTTCTTTCTTTCTTCATCGCTTACCTCATCCGGTACAAAATTTTCCAAACGAGTGAATTCTTCCTCGTAATCGGCCACTGAACGACCCCTTTGTGTTACCTCTCTAAATTTCCTCCTCATTTCAGTCTCAACTACTGGCGGAAAATACTTTCGATCGAACCGCATCCAAAACTCGACAATAGTTACTGTATCCCTTTCCTCAACTGTGGTTATCGACTCCCACCACTGTAGCGCTGCTCCCACTAAACTAAAAGTGGCTAGAATTTGCTTCTGCACCTCATTGCAATCTACCATGAATAGGTGATGCTGAATATATCTCTTCCACTAACATGCCAGTACCACATCTGAACCCACTCTAAACTCTGGTGGATAGCCCTTTTGAAAGACCTCTCGTACTTGCTGCCACCCCGATGACCCCGCGTGAGCCTGAACATATGGCGCCACTAATCCTTGTGGCTGATGTCATGAAAAGTACCTTGCCATAGTGATCATCATTGCCTCAACTGCCTGCGCCACTAATTCAGCTACCTGTGCTGCCGAAATCATCTTTGGCAGTTGCTGCGGTAACTCTTGCTCCTGATGAGCCTCTCTAGTCTCATCTCCCCCTGCTGCCCTAGCTGCTCTCTCTCTCCTGTGCGGCATCTGAAATGAGAATCAAATCGTATGAGTTCACCCTCAAATAAAATAAATGACAAAAGAACGTAAATGCGCATACGTATAAGAATACAACAATCCGATGATAGGGCTCTATATCAAAGATTGCTAATCCGAAACGTGAAAAGACGCACAGATCCTAAGGACACTAGAACCTGATTCTTTGATACTAGCTATGACACCCCGCCTAATAAAATACCGAATGATCAGTCCTATACCAAATTAAAACAGAAATCCCAGTTGGTTCATCCTTAGCATCATTGTCGAAAACTTTTTAAAACTTACTAGCCATCTAGTATTCCAAAAGCTGGTGTCAAATTTTAACTTTTTAATTAAAATAAACAGTATATGCGGAAATAAAAATAAACCATTCACACAACTGAATAATTAATTAAATAATTTGACGAATAAACTATCGGCCACCAAAGCGAATAATCCAATACAACCATCCAACACCTGAATACATACATCTGAAAACTGTACTGAGAAGACTAGGCGATAAGCCCTAAATAAAACTGAAACTGATAAATGATTCATACTCTAGGAATGAATCAACAATGCGTCTAATCCAAACTCCGATTATCATCCACATATGCAGCAGCTCCGTGATCCTGGAATAGAATATCAATCCTGGCGTCCCTGTGGCTGAACACCTAAAAGGTTTTGAAAATAGTTTTATAGCAAGAGTTAGAACCCAAAACATTTTGAAAATATTTAGCAAGTGAATTAACTGCAGTAATTTAAAATGCATGAATGCACTACATATTTAAGTCAGTGTCGCACTCTCTTGAGGACATTCTCATGCCTCCATTATTGTGCACACCTAACGGTTACCTTAACCCCACCTAGTTGTATTACGTCATCCAACTAGTCCTGGTATAACCTTCCCTTGTCATACTACTCTAACCCGAGTATAATTATTCATGAATTATAAGTTGTCTCACCAATTAACTTAATTAATTCCTTCTTAAATAATAGCATATAACTGTGTCACAAGTTATATAAAGTAAATACATCACACACTGTATTATTACTCGCATATAATATTTAATACCATTATATACGTACCTTTGCTAAAACATCCACACATATATCATACGTATATCCATCCCTCCGAGTATACCCTCGCCGGATGATTCCCTCTAAAGTGTTATCTCACTAGGTGTGCTCACATAACCTAGTTACCCAAGTTGGAATCGCTCACCAACCTGGCCTAAAATATAAACGAAGTGGAGGCGGTCATATTCCTTCCCTGAAAGTGAGATAAGCCCCTCACCCATATATCGGACGCTATAGCCTAGGGATATACTCTACCTACTCCTCAAGCTAGGGGATTCACCCACATTTCGCAACCTCCCTTGATAGCACTAGAGTATATAAATTAAATAAATATCTAATTACTGACATTTAATAAGACACACAATAAATACACATATATATACAATCACTACACCGTATATATATAATATAAACCCCGGCTTTACCGTGTACTTAAAGATCAGTAACACTCACCTGAAATTTTCTGAGTCTCTGTCCCGACTCACTTAATTAATTTTCTCACTTAATAATTTATCATCTTCCCGAGTCTGTGGTCCGACTCTCATTTAATTAATTAACACATCAATTAATTTATTGCTTGGTGTCGCCCAACCATTATATCCGGACTCGCTCACTTGGTCCATAACTTAATATTTCCCCGAGTCTATATTTTTCCCCATAACTAATTTTATTTCACCTCAATTCCTTTAATAATGTAGTGTCACCCAACTACTGAATATTTTCCCTCAGCACAAAACCAATACTTATGAATTATTTTCCGAAATTCGTTCATCTCATGACATACAAATTTTCACCCTCCTAAACCCAATTATATCACCCTACAATTGTTAAGGAATATATACCACATATGAATTTATCACTACATAGCAAGTGGGGGAGAAATCTAAACTAAAATTTCTCTTTATAGATAAAACTGGAGAAACTGTCAAAATCCTGGGACCATCGATCGATCGATCCCCCTGGGTCGATCGAACAAGTGATCGTCTTCTTCGGCTTGCTGTTTCAGCCATTAACGAACCTTAAAGATTTTGTTTCTTTCCAAACCCTTATCCAAACCCCAACCAACATATTTTCCACACAAGAAAAAGTTCTAAACACCCTAGAGACCTTAATCCATCAACAAATTTATACAAAACCCTAAGTATATTCGATTTGGGTTTTTCACCCGGGTCTCGTTCTACCAATTCCGACCCCATCATATTCAGTCCATTTAATCACTATTGCATATTGTAATCCACTCTATAATTTAATCTTAACAGTCCCAAATCATAACTTAACATTTATTGAGTAATTCAATCTGCCCATTACTCTATATTCAGAAAAATCCAATTTTTAATTATGGTTACACACCCAAAACGAATTTTCATATACACAAACTATGATATGAATGTATTATCATCAATTTAGGAATCACAATAGTTAACCACTTGCCTGGAATTGTTCGTAGAGTCTGATCCGTTGGTGTAGTCCCTTAATTTCGCTCCAAAAATCCTTAATTGGCTCTTGATTTGCTTTCCCCCAAATTCCCTCTCAAGCCCTAGGTTAAGAATTTGTTTTAACTGCCGTTCCACACTTCTCCCAATTAGGTTTCAACTCCAAATCCCGTTTTTGGCCACATGGGCCTAATTAAAATGGTCTGAATCACTCCGTGTGGGCCCGGCTATGCCCAAAAATACCCCGAGACCCAATTACTACCCACGGGCACTCTTTTCTGACTATCTCGACCCATCCAGACTCAACCGGACACTCAGAATTATCATCCGAAATACTTTTTGCCATTTCTGAATTTCGACCTCAAAATGCGACACACATTAATTCGGACAATTAAACTTAAAATCGCCAATTATAAATAATTCTTCCCACTCAAATAAATTCTCCAGATCATAAATTTAAGTTTCTCCAATTTAAATATTTTTATAACTCCCAAAAATAATTAAATATTAAATCCTCAAAATTACGGGGTTTTACAGCTGGAGAATCTGTAGACTCTTTTCAAGAGGCTATGGATTATTCTCCTAGGGGAGGTGAGGTTCTTGAGGAAGCCTAGGTTTCAAGGCGCACCTCATTTCAACAAGGTGCTAGTACTTTGCGTAGATCTTCCTTTGTTGAAATCATAGGTCTTAGTGTGGCAATTCCCCCCATCATTGATGTCATTCCTCAATCGGTTGCCACCGGGGCTGAATTCGCTAAGAGGTTTCCTGGTGGCGCCCTACAACTGCCCAGGTCGATGTTGTTGGGGATGGTGATGATGGTGAGGAGAGTGATCCTCATACATTTGAGGCGACCGAGATTGAGAGTATCGTCAATGAGTATGACCTTCTTACTTTTAGGCACCTCTATTCAATAAATTCTTCAATCATCCTTAGGAAACCTCTGAAGGATTACACGGCCTTCGATGACCGAGATGGAAAAATCTTGTTTTTATGAGCAGATGTTTAAGTTGGGCTTCCGTATTCACCCAACCATCAGAGCTATACTTCCCCATATAAATTTTTCCCCTTCCCAATTATCCCCTAATGCCTAGAGGGTTATGATTAATGCCATCGTCCTTTGAAGGGTTGCCCATCACTCAGACCTTCCAGTTAGAGTTTTCACTGGTTATTATATTCCTTCATCTGCCAAAAACAACCTTAGCTATTACCACTTCTTAGCAAGGAAATCAGAGAAGAAAATGTTATTGGTTACCCAAACTTCGAACCATAATTAGAAACCTCGGTACTTCTTTGTTTCCGGGGCATGGAAATTTGGCTCAGATGAGGCTTCTAGAATGTCAGTTCCAACGACCCCTCTGAGATGGGGAAAGGTCTCCCTTGCTGCCAAAGCCGACCCTGGACTTAGCCACGATAATAACAAAAATGTTGAAGACCTTCGTAGTCAGGGCGAGAAGGGTCGGCTTGTTAAATATGAACATCTGATAACACTACACCAAAAACAGGAAACTGGCACGGTTTAAAACAGTGCCAAACGCAATCTGGCACGATTCAAAACCGTGCCAGAATCAGGGGTGCCAGATTTTCTAGCGCGGTTTAAAACCGTGCCAGATTTTTCAAACTGGCACGCTTTTGGCACGCTTTTAAACTGTGCCAGTTTTTTACTTTGGCACGCTTTTGGCACGCTTTTAAACCGTGCTAGATTTTAAATCTGCCACGCTTTTGGCACACGTTGAAACCGTGACAAATTATTTATTTTCTGGCACGCTTTAGGCACGGTTATAAAGCGTGCCAGATTGTTTTATAAGGGTTCTCATTTTTATGCATTGGCACGGTTTAAAACCGTGCCAGATTTTTCGGTTGATTAAAAAAAAAAATAGGAAACAAATATGGAAAATCTGCAAATTCCAAATTCGGTAGGAAAAATATTTATTATTTGCAAAAAAAAAATCAAGAAAATTCACAAATTATGAATATCGCAGGTTGTTTATAAACTAATATGCATACAAACTTCAAAAAATTACAAGAGTTAATAGCAATAAAAAGCCGCACATGACCATAAAAGTCGACAATAACTTCAAAAAATTACAAGAGTTAATAGTTCCCATATAAAAAAAAAATTGGGCAGAGTTTCCTCTATTTTTTTAACATTCCAAAACCTGCTAACACAAAATCTGCCCATATAAAGCCCGCACGGCCATAAAAGTCAACAATAAAACTACAACAGCCAGCACGACCATAAAAATAAACCATAAAACTACTGATGCCTGCTCGGCCTAACATAAAAAATAGAATCCTGAATATTAACGACACAAAATAAACAATCTCCCTGTTGTAAAGCATTGACTTCTTCGTGCATTCCAAGTGGATAAAAGCTAACTATTGAATGTCATCCTACAAAAAAAATAAGACACAAAAAAGATACAATTTTAGTAACCAAGTCATTTTTAAAAAAATCATATCCAAGCAGAAAAATTGCATATACAAGCAGAAAAATTGCATATACGACTACGCGGTTAGTTCCTATAAGCTACATTGCTCCAGTGCGAGGTGTTCGTGCCACCTACGGGGTCGTTTGGTGGCTGGTTTGAGTTTTTACCCCTTAACGGCCTGTTTTCAAGTCTAAGTGTGATTTTTGCAAATTATCGTCATACTCTCAAACCGGGAGACCCGGTACTACACGGTCAGTTCCTACAAGTTACATTGGTCCCGTGCGAGGTGTTCGTGCCTCCTACGGGTTCGTTTGGGGGCTGGTTCGGGTTTTCACCCCTTAACGGCCTATTTTCAAGTCTAAGTGTGATTTTTGCAAATTAGCGTCATACTCTCAAACCGAGAGTCCCGGGACTACGCGGTTTGTTCCTACAAGTTACATTGGTCCCGTGCGAGGTGTTCGTGCCTCTTACGGCGTCGTTTGGGGGATAGTTCGAGTTTTCACCCCTTAACGGCCTGTTTTCAAGTCTAAGTGTGATTTTTGTAAATTATCGTCATACTCTCAAACCGGGAGTCCCGGGACTACGTGGTTAGTTCCTACAAGTTACATTGGTCCCGTGCGAGGTGTTCGTGCCTCCTACGGGCTCGTTTGGGGGCTGGTTCGGGTTTTCACCCCTTAACGACCTGTTTTCAAGTCTAAGTGTGATTTTTGCAAATTAGCGTCATACTCTCAAACCGAGAGCCTCGGGACTACGCGGTCAGTTCCTACAAGTTATATTGGTCCCGTGCGAGGTGTTCGTCCCTCTTACGGGGTCGTTTGGGGGCTGGTTCGGGTTTTCACCCCTTAACGGCCTGTTTTCAAGTCTAAGTGTGATTTTTACAAATTAGCGTCATACTCTCAAACCGAGAGTCCCGGGACTACGCGGTATGTTCCTACAAGTTACATTGGTCCCGTGCGAGGTGTTCGTGCCTCTTACGGGGTCGTTTGGGGGCGGGTTCGGGTTTTCACCCCTTAATGGCCTGTTTTCAAGTCTAAGTGTGATTTTTGTAAATTATCGTCATACTCTCAAACCGGGAGTCCCGGGACTACGCGGTCATTTCCTACAAGTTACATTGGTCCCGTGCGAGGTGTTCGTGCCTTCTACGGGGTCGTTTGGGGGCTGGTTCGGGTTTTCACCCCTTAACGGCCTGTTTTCATGTCTAAGTGTGATTTTTGCAAATTAGCGTCATACTCTCAAACTGGGAGTCCCTGGAATAAGCGGTCAGTTCCTACAAGTTACATTGGTCCCATGCGAGGTGTTCGTTCCTCCTACGGGGTCGTTTGGGGGCTGGTTTGGGTTTTCACCCCTTAACGGCCTGTTTTCAAGTCTAAGTGTGATTTTTGCAAATTATCCTCATACTCTCAAGCCGGGAGTCTCAGGACTACGCGGTTAGTTCCTACAAGTTACATTGGTCCCGTGCGAGGTGTTCGTGCCTCCTACGGGGTCGTTTGGTGGCTGGTTGGGGTTTTCACCCCTTAACGGCCTGTTTTCAATTCTAAGTGTGAGTTTTGCAAATTATCGTCATACTCTCAAACCGGGAGACCCGGGACTATGCGGTTAGTTCCTATAAGTTACATTGGTCCCGTGCGAGGTGTTCGTGCCTCCTACGGGGTCGTTTGGTGGTTGGTTTGTGTTTTCACCCCTTAACGGCCTGTTTTCAAGTCTAAGTGTGATTTCGGCAAATTAGCGTCATACTCTCAAACCGGGATTCCCGGGACTACGCGGTCAGTTCCTACAAGTTACATTGATCCCCTACGAGGTGTTCGTGCCACCTACTGGGTCGTTTGGGGGCTGGTTTCGGTTTTCACCCCTTAACGGCCTGTTTTCAAGTCTAAGTGTGATTTTTTCAAATTATCGTCATACTCTCAAACCGGGAGTCCCGGTACTACGCGGTCTGTTCGTACAAGTTACATTGGTCCCGTGCGAGGTGTTCGTGCCTCCTACGGGGTCGTTTGGGGGCTGGTTTGGGTTTTCACCCCTTAACGGCCTGTTTTCAAGTCTAAGTTTGATTTTTACAAATTATCGTCATACTCTCAAATCGGGAGTCCCGGGACTACGTCGTCAGTTCCTACAAGTTACATTGGTCCCGTGCGAGGTGTTCGTGCCTCCTACGGGGTCGTTTGGGAGCTGGGTTGGGTTTTCACCCCTTAACGGCCTGTTTTCAGGTCTAAGTGTCATTTTTTCAAATTAGTGTTATACTCTCAAACCGGGAGACCCGGGACTACGCGGTCAGTTGCTATAAGTTACATTGGTCCCGTGCGAGGTGTTCGTGCCTCCTACGGGGTCATTTGGGGGCTGGTTCGGGTTTTCACCCCTTAATGGCTTGTTTTCAAGTCTAAGTGTGATTTTTGCAAATTCGCGGCATACTCTCAAATCGGGAGTCCCGGGACTACGCGGTCAGTTCCTACAAGTTACATTGGTCCCGTGCGAGGTGTTCGTGCCTCCTATGGGGTCGTTTGGGGGCTGGTTGGGGTTTTCACCCCTTAATGGCCTGTTTTCAAGTCTAAGTGTGATTTTTGCAAATTATCGTCATACTCTCAAACTGCGAGTCCCGGGACTATGCGGTCAGTTCCTAAAAGTTACATTGGTCCCGTGCGAGGTGTTCGTGCCTCCTACGGGGTCGTTTGGGGGGTGGTTTGGGTTTTCACCCTTTAAGTGCTTGTTTTTAAGTTTAAGTGCTGATTTTTGCAAATTATCGTCATACTCACAAACCGAGAGACCCGGGACTACGCGGTCAGTTCCTACAAGTTACATTGGTCCCGTGCGAGGTGTTCGTGCCCCCTACGGGGTCGTTTGGGGGGTGGTTTGGAATTTCACCCTTTAACGGCTTGTTTTTAAGTTTAAGTGCTGATTTTTGCAAATTATCGTCATACTCACAAACCGAGAGACCCGGGACTACGCGGTCTGTTCCTACAAGTTACATTGGTTCCGTGCGAGGTGTTTATGACTACGCGTGTCTCATTCTGGTATGTTTATTAGTTGTTTTACGTTTTCATTCACCAATGTTCAATTTTCAAATGTTGTATGCTAGCCTTAATCAATTTAGAACACTTACTTATTTCATAAAATTTCGACAGAGTTTCCTTTGTTTATTCATGAAATCCAACTTATTTTAATATTAACATAAGCCCAACAACAACAACAAGCACAAAAGCCGCAGCTAAACCACCAATAAATCCCTTCCACCGATTTAACATCTAAAAATAGAATATAAATCCATATAGCCCCTTCCTCCATGTCAACCACTTATTAAGGCATTAAGACACACATCTTACACAACGCACACACGCGCACACAACTAAATGAAGAATTTACTTTGGTAAAGGTGCACTACATTATAAAATCTTCTATCATCAATATAAAATACTTACCAAATTTATTCGCAACTTGAGATCCTCCGAATAAGCTCCCTCATTCTTGATCCTTGCGTATTTGTGCAAACAACTTGAGATCTTCCCTTTTCCAATCACTTCTTCGAGTTCCGCTTTGGCTTTCACCAGTGTGCTGATGTTGTATCAGTCCCGACACAAAGAGGTCCTGTAATACCAAAATTATATTTTAAAAAGATATATTAACCATTATGTAGGGAAAGTAGTCATTTTACAACATGTGACTTAATTTTCTGACTTGTGAAATGTTCTTGGTTTTTTGTTTTATTTACCAGTTTTTCAATTTTGGCATACATGAAGAATTAGTGAAAATGAGTAAGTAATTGAGAAAGGACACAAACCAAGCACATGTGTTCGATGTGGGTCCTATCGATTTGTCGATTTATTCCGAGTCCTATTGTGAAATATTGAGTATTGTCCTCCCCTTGGGTCCTATTCATTATACTAAATAATTGCGAGTGTACAAAATAAATAAGACGGTCATAAAGTCTATAAGCATGAACTATAATGTTACCATAGAAGTAGGATCTTACTTAAATTGGTATAGCATCTAAATAAAGTAACTATGATTTAAACATGCTTAAAACATCAAAAACACAATATTAATTCAAGATTTAATGATAAAACCCAATTCTGTATCAAGAACCCTAAAAATTCAATCTTAATCAATTTGATCCCATTCTCTAAATATTTACGCATATATTCAAGGGGTTTATGAACGATTCATAGTAGAAGTCAATTCATATACATAATCTATCAATTTCAACTCATATTGAAATACAAATAAACCAAACCAAAGATGAGGTAAGTTTGGTAATGGCCAGGCTATAAGGGACAATATAAACTTGATGTAACAACAGAGATGAGGTAAGTTTGGTAATGGCCAGGCTAGTGTTAAAACCAAGCACTAAAAGCTTAGGATTCACTCCATTAAAGATGAAGAGGGTAATACTTGGGAGAATAATCAAGACGTTATTAATCATATTGTGGGGTTATTTATGAAACAACTTATAGAAGACCAAACTACCATCTTTAGTTGTGTAACTACAAACCTTATTCCTTCTCTCATTTCCACTCCAGAGCTAAGAATCTGAAAAATGTATGGGCACATTATGATATACAATTGCAGTTACGATGATTTCAAGCCATGAGATGAAAAATAGATTAAAAAACTAACACAAACTTGAACTTTTAAAAAATGTACTAAATTGAAAACATAACATTCTGAATAACATCCTTAAACTTACCGAAGGCGTTCAACAAAAGGTTTTAGGGACATTATCTTTTTCTCCTTGATCCGAGGAAACACATTGCAATGTATAACTGTGATGGATCATACTTGGGAATGTTTTTTACTGTCCGTCTAGTATGCATAACACAATATTGTCCCAACGAAATACATGTTAAATTACAGAACATCTTGTAGGTTAATAACAAGTGAAAGAATAAAATACATGTCAAATTAGTTAGAAATTACTTATCATGGGGCAAAAACTAAAAGATAAAATGGAATATTAGTAGCTCTAGAACCCCGGGCACCATTATTAGGCTTTTGAAGTGCAAAAAAGGGTGCATAAGATTGGTAACTGCAAATAAAGCAAATAAATGTTAAAATAACCTATATAGGTACACTAACTCAGATCCATGAATATCGATCTTTCAACACAAATAATAAATCAGATATTAGTGTTTCGTAATACCTGATTAAGGTTCGTGGGTTGTGTGAGGGTTGCTACGGAGGTCCGTTGCTCATGGCCTTAGCATTCGTTCAAAGAGATCCATCTCCGTCAAACCTAGACTCTTCTCTTCCGAATCTGTATGTCTAAATCATCTTCTGATCTTATGTCATTTCATTTAAGAACCTGTTATTGATTAACCATTTGATTATTTGAATAAAATGTAAGAGATTGTTGGAGGGTCATCATATACTATAGTAGATCATACGTACGATGCGGTGGTGGTAGGTGCAGGTGGTGCCGGCCTCAGAGCGGCAATAGGGCTGCCTGAGCATGGATTTAGCACAACTTGTATTATTAAGCTCTTCTCAACTCATTCACACACAACTGCCGCTCAGGTACACTTTTGTTTTTCCTTACCTCATGCCTAAAAAATAAATACTACAAACTAATAACAACATTTATACTAATATTAAAGGAGGTAAAATAACATTTATACTAATGTTAGACGCGTTGTATATTCCCTATATATAGGTTCGCACCCTTTGCGAGGTTTCTTAATGGCATTTAATTATCTAAAAAAAAAAGAGGTAAAACAACACTGTGATACTAAAAGGGGTAAAATAGCTGTGCCATTTATACTAATAATTACTATAAATAAATATTCACATTTATACAAATATTAGAAGGGGTAAAACGACACTAATCTCAGCAATATTTTTAGAACCTTAGCAATCTCATAATATCAGCAATGTGTACATATATATATTAATAAAAAAAATGGGAGGATTTACCTGGGCTGGCTAGGGCTCCGTCGTTGCGTCTATCTGTATTTTTCCGCTCAGGTGGGTGGATGGTGGAGGATGTAGAGGATGGAGATGGAGATGTGTGGATGGTGGAGGATGGAGAGGATGTCGACGGATCGGGACTGAACGAGGATGGCGATGGTCGAGGATGGTGGATGGCGAGGACGGCGGCGGTAAAGGACGGTGGATGGCGATAATGGCGACGGTCGACGATGGTGGAGGATGGCGAAGGTCGGCGACGATGGTGGATGGAGAATTTGTTGAGCATGTGAGAGGGAGAGAGAGATAGAGAGAGCAGGGGCTGAGCGATCGAGAGAGGGAGAGAGCGGGAGGCTAAAAAATTAAAAGGGAAATTTTTTTTTTTGGTTATTTATATTTTAGTGAAGTGTACTCAATTTTGGCACACTTTAAAGCAGTGCCAAATTTTGGCACTGTTTTAAAGTGTGCTAGATTGTCATTAAATCGTGCCAGAATCTGGCATAGTTTTAAACTGTGCCAGATTTTTAATATCAGGGTGTGCCAAATTGCTGTTTTTGGCGTAGTGTAACCCCCTATTACCTCTCTCAAACAGGTTCGTAAGTCTTAATTTTTCTTACCTAAGTTATATATCTTATCTTTTACATCTCTGACTGACTAACTCAGAGACTTGTCTTTTGCAGAGCGCCTTGCAGGCCTATCAGACGAGTTCTAAGAAATGTCTGCTCCTGGCCTTGTCAATCTCAAGGAAAAGAGGGGTGGTAAAAATGTACTCCCACCTCAAATCAAGAAGAACGTAGGCACCTTCAAGGCTGATGTTAACAAAAAAGGGAAGACCACGGTTGACCTTGAGAATATGAGGTCGAGCAAGGCTCAGGCCAGGGATCGTGCCATACCCATTTCTACGTACGATGCCCTGGTTGCTCGTCTTTCTCAGCTTAAATTCAGTGATAGCTTGATCGGCCACAGCCTGAAGGCTGACGATGCTATTGGCTAAATAATGACTAAGGAAGATAAGCGTTTTCTACGCGCCTTGGATGTCCCTTTATTGGCCGAGTTTGTTCTTCACAAGTCAATCCAGGTACCTATTTTTTACTCATTTTCTCACAAGTATAACATAGGCTTTTTAGAAATTATAACTCATATGTTCATACGTTTGATCTTCTTCTGCAAGGTGTCTTATCCTTCCATCGCCTTGTTGATTGGACTTTACAAAAGCTTCCCCTTATAAAGAAGGGTAAGGAAGCTGAGAAGGTTAAAGCCTCTCTGAATGCAGAGGTTGAAAGGTTGAATGGGGTCATCAAGGAGAACGATAACAACATGTCTCAGCTCAATAAGGACCACGCCATAGCTTTGAAGGCCAAGGACGATGCCCTTCAGTCTAAGGTTGATGTTGCAGTCAAGGCTACTTTGAAAGATGCTGCTGAAAAAATCATCGAAGGCTACAAGGTCTCAAAAGAATTTGTCAGCTTTGGTTTTGAATACCTTGAAAGAGGTATCAAGGCGACTTGAAAATGGATAGCTACGAAGGAAAGAGAGTCCGGTGTCATGCATGCATCAGACTTTGTGGGTCTCGACTTTGGAGACCCTCGGTTCGCTCAGGCCTTGTAAGAAGTTAAAGAGGTCGATGCTCCCCAGCCGAGGCTACTCCTCTCGAGGTCACTGAGACAGAAGACTCCACTCACCATGATGATGGTGTTGAAGTGATGAACGTCAGCTATGACCAGACAACTGCAGCTGTAGAGATATAGGCTATTTTCTTGTGAAGCTTTTCGTTGTATTTTTGTAACTCCTATTTATATGAGCTTATGATGGCTCCTTAATACTGGATTGAAATTATGCCTCTTTTTTATGATAATCATAAGTTTAACTTCTTCAGATTCTATTGCTTCATACGATGTTTTTCTTAAAATTTATATGTTGGTGTTTTACTGTAATTGCGATGTTTTACCTCTTATTTCCACCAATTCTAATAATATTTTATGCTTGAGGTCACCAAATAATGATGTTTAAGGTCTGAGATCACCCAATTATGATGTTTCTCCCTCATAAATGTCTTCAAATAATGATGTTTAACATCGGAGGTCACCAAATAATGATGTTTAAGGTCCGAGGTCACCAAATTATAATGTTTCACCCTCATTTTTTCACCAACTTAACGATGTTTAATAATTTGAGGTCACCAAATAAATGATGATTTGCCTCATATTTTCACCAACTTAATGATGTTTGAGGTCCAAGGTCACCAAATTATGATGTTTCACCCTCATTAATTTCATCAAATAATGATGTTTAACATCTGAGATCATCAAATTATGATGTTTTACCTCATATTTCACCAAATTAATAATGCTTTAAGAATTTGAGGCCACCAAATTATGGTGTTTTACCTCATATTTTCACCAAATAATGATGTTTAATGTCTGAGGCCACCACATTATGATGTTTTACCTCATATTTTCACCAAATTAAAGATGTTTTAAGGTCTAAGGTCACCATATTATGATGTTTTACCTCATATTTTCACCAACTTAATGATGTTTAAGGTTCGAGGTCACCAAATTATGATGTTCCACCTCATATTTTCACCAACTTAATGATGTTTAAGGTCTGAGGTCACTAACATATGATGTTCCACCTCATAACTGACCAAATTAATGATGTTAAAAACATAATACAAGTATCAGCATAACATCGCTATCTTTTCATTTACATCCTTGGTATAAACTGGTACATGCATTACAAAAGATAAGAACAACTGCAACATCATATGTAATACTTCTTTAAGTGATCGACATTCCAAGGGTTGGAGAAAGGTTCTCCTTTATGATTTTCTAGCCGGTAGGTACCAGGCACAGCCTCATCAACTACCCTATAAGGACCATGCCAATTTTGATAGAGCGTAATTACCTTTACCACATCTTCTTTAGGACTAAGTCTCCCACGATAATAGGTCTTAACTTCACCCTTTGATTATAGAATCTAGCAGTTCTCTGCTGATAGGCTGCCTGTCTTATCTCGACATCCTCTCTTCTTTCTTCAATCAAATCAAGATCAAGCCTTTTTTTCTTCCCCATTCCTCTAAGGGTCATATGTCTGAACTCTATGAGTAGGAAGTCCTATCTCCGTTGGAATGAAAGCCTCTGAGCCATGTGCTAACATAACTGGAGTTTCTCCTGTTGATGTCCTTGCTGTCATCCTATAGGACCATAGCACAGCATATACCTCCTCTATCCATCTTCCTTTGGACTCTTCCAATCTCTTTTTTATCCCATCAAGGATTATTCAATTTGTGACCTTGGTCTAACCATTTGCCTGGGGTCAGCCAGAAGAAGAGAAAAATTGCTTGATCCCTACTCTTTCGCAGTATTTTTTTAAGTAAGCATTCTTGAACTGGGTTACATTGTCTGAGATGAGGGTATTTGGAAGACCATACCTGCATATGATGTTCTTTCATATGAACTGGAAGGTCTTATGCTCAGTTATTGTGATCATTGGCTCAGCTTTTATCCATTTGGAGAAATAATCAATTGCCACTATTAAGAACCGATAGTTATTTACATCTCTCGTCAAGGGTCCTATCAAATCAATGCCCCATACTGCAAATGGACAAGGGGAGTTGATAAAAGTAAGAGGTTGGTGTGGTTGATGAGGGATGGTGGAGAACCTTTGGCACTTGTCACACTTCTTCACATAATCGGCTGCATCTTTAGCCAAGGTAGGCCACCAGTACCCCTGGGTGATTATCCTCTTAGCCAACGGCCTTCCTCCTATGTGACTCGAACAGAATCCTTATTGCACATCATTCAAAATGCATGGAACCTCTGAGGGGTGGACACATATGAGGACAGGGAGTAGGAATCCCTTTTTATACAAGACATCTCCTATAATTGAGAATTTAGCAGCTCTGAACCTCAGCTTTGTCCTCTCTAACTTCGACTCTGGCATTTCGCCCTCTTTAATGTATCTGATGAGAGGGTCCATCCATGAGGCTCCTATACTCAAATTTAGTCAAGTTCTAGCAACCTCTTCCTTTTCGATGGTCGGCCTGAGCAGAATCTCGACTGTTACTGTTCTCTTTATGTGTGTTCTTATTGCTGAGGCCAACCTCACGAGTGCATCAGCTTGGCTATTATCTAGCCGAGGTATCCTCTTCATCTTTACTTACTTGAATCTTCCTAGCATCGTTCTCACCCTCTTCAAGTATTTGTCCATCCTTTCATCTTTGGCCTCATACACCCCCAGGATTTGGTTGACAACTAACCTTGAGTCACTATAGACTAGGAGTTGGCTGACACTAAGGGCCTTTGCTAAAGAGAGACATGTTATCAATGCCTCATACTCTGAATAATTATTGGAAGCTTTGAAGTTGAACCTTAACGTATATTTAATATCAGTACCATCTGGTGCTGACACTATCATCCCTGTTCCACTTTCGCTTTCACAAGATGACCCGTCAACGAAGAGGTTTCAAATGGTTGCATTTGAAGATAAGTTTCCCTCTGATAGAGTCCCTTAATTAAAGAGCGCCCTCTCTTCCTCATTCTATACTATTCTATATCTAGCTCTTCTTGGCTCAACCTCGTCTGAATCTCGAAAGACATTTCTATCTGGTTCATTTGCATCCCCATGACTCTCCGTAACGTCGGCCTCTTCCTAGGTAAACTCAACTATAAAGTCTGCGAGTGCCTGTCCCTTGATGGAAACTCTAGGTTGATAAATAATATCATATTCCCCCAACTCGATTGCCCAAGTCATTAACCTTACTAACTTCTCAAGCTTATGAAGGACCTGCCTGAGTGGGGAATCAGTGAGGATGACCATAGAGTGGGCTTGAAAATATGGCTTCATTTTACTAGAAGCATATATCAAAGCGTAGGCTAACTTTCTATCCATGGGTACTTCTGCTCAGATCCTTGGAGAGCTTTACTATTGAAGTACACTAGTTTTTGCACTCCATCCTCTTCTCTTACAATCGTAACATTGATGGTTGATTCTGAGACAGCTAAGTATACATATAACTTTTCTCCCTGAATTGGACGAGATAGAATTAGAGGGGATACTAGGTAGGACTCGAGATTTTTAAAAGCTTTGTCACATTCCTCATCCCATTCGAAGGCCTTTCTAAGAACATTGAAAAAAGGGAGATGCTCATCTGTTGCTCTTAAGACAAACCTGTTAAGTGCAACAACTCGTCTGATTAGCCTCTGAATGTCTTTAATGGTTCTGGGTATCTTCATTTCTATTAAAGTCTTGATCTTCTAAGGTTTAGCCTCTATTCCCCTTTGGTTGGAGATTAATTCAAAGAACTTTCCTTCTCCTACCCCAAAGACACATTTGGCCGGGTTGAGCTTCATTCTGTATTTGTCCATGGTGTCAAAAGTTCTTTCAAGGTCGGCCATATGAGTATCGGCCTTCAAACTCTTTGTCATCATGTCGTCCACATAAACTTCCATTAATTTACCTATTTGATCCTCGAACATCTTATTTATAAGATGTTGGTAAGTATCCCCTGTATTCTTCAGGCCAAAGGGCATGACCTTGTAGCAATAAGTCCCCTTGTCTGTAACGAAGGTTCTCTTCTATGAGTCTGCCGAGTCCATGAAGATCTGATTGTACCCTGAATATGCATCCATAAAGCTCATGAGCTCATGTCCTGCTATGGCATCCACCATTTGATCTATACGATGTAGGGGAAAACTGTCTTTTGCGTAAGACTTGTTTAAATCAGTAATCTACACACATCCTCCGCTTTCCATTAGCTTTGGGCACAAAGACAATGTTAGACAACCATTCAGGATATATGACCTCTCTGATGAACTTGTCCTCTTCAAGCTTTCTAACCTCGTCTATGATGACCCCATACTTCTCTCTCGAGTATACTCTTCTTCTCTACTTGATGGGCTTGAAATCTCTTATAATATTGAGTTTATGGCACATAATCTCAAGATCAATACCTGGCATGTCTTCATGGCTCCATGTAAAGATACTCTGTCTCTTCCTTAGCAGCTTTACTAGCTCCTCCTTGATCTCAGATCTTAGGGATTTCCCAACTTGGATGGTTTTTTTTGGCTCATCCTCATTGAGGACAATGGATTCTATCTCCTCCGCAGCCTCTCCCTTTTTTAGCTTTATTTTATCTTTAGGATCAAGTGTGCCAATGTTATACGTGGTTGTTGCCCTATTATGAGCCTCTCTCTCTTCTATAGATTTAAAGTAGCATTCTCTTACCGACGTTTGGTCACCTTGAACTTCCCCTACTCCATAGGGAGTTGGGAATTTTATCATTTAGTGGACCGTTGAAGGCACGACCTCAAACTCCTTGAGTGCTACTCGTCCTATGATGAGGTTGTAGGCTGAGAAGAAGTTTTCATCCATCACAAAGAAATTAATTTTTCTAGTCAACCTCTTAGGCTATACATCTCCCATTCTAACGTCCATTTCATACATGCTCAATGGATGAACGTTTTCACCACTGAAGTCAATCAAGGGATGATGATAAGGGACAATCCTAGCTTTGCTGAGGCCTAGGCTCTTAAAATAGGGCCAAAACATAACGTTTGCAGAACTACCCCATTAACGAGCATCCTCTAAACTTCACACCCATGCACCCTCGTGGTGATGACTAAAGGGTCATCGTGGGGAGCTAAGATACCCTTGAAGTCAAGTCGTGAGAAGCTGACCATGAGGGTGTATATATCTACCTTCTTTCTCTTCTCGCGTTTAACCTATGTGGATGCCAAGTTCACAACCTCGTCATTAGCCTCAGCCACATAATCCTTGCGATCAACTACCTCTGAGCCACCTCCTGTTAGTCCCCCATAAATAGTGTTCACACCGAAAGAGATCATACCAACCCTCTTTACTGGGGCATTATCATCTTTTGGTGGGAGGTCAGGGTCATCGTCATCATCATGTGAGTCATCATCTCTTCTGATAGGGACGTCTTCTCGACATTTATCATTTTTTTTCTTTTCTGGTTTGTCTCTTCCTCCCTTAGAATCTCTACCATCCACATACTTTCTTATCTTCCCATATTTCAACATCTTCTCAATCTTGTCCTTCAGGGCAAAATATTCGTCAGTCAGATGGATGTGATCTTGATGGAACTCGTACTATAAGTTCTTGTTTCTCTTATGTGGAGTAGCCTTCAGCTTCTCTAGCCATCTCAGGGAGCTATCATTCTTTATTTCATTGAGGATGTGTTCGCAGCTCACACTTAATGGAGTGTAGTGTGCAAACTTGTCGTCTACAGTCCTCTTCTTTTCATCATTTTTCCTTTGAAACTTCCCATTGTTACTTCCATTCTCATCCTCATATTTTGCATCCATTGCTTCTTCTGCGTTCATGACCTTTCCAACTGTTGTTAATAGCTCGTCCATAGATTTGGGAGGGTCTTCAGCAAGCTTCCAAAGTAGCTTTCCCTTATGAAGTTCTCCAATAAGGCATGTCATGGCTATGCTCTCTTTATAATCTTCTACCTCTATTTTTTCCTTGTTGAACCTTGTGATGTAGTCTCTGAGGCTTTCATTCTTCCCTTGCTTTACATAAAGCAAGTGAGTTGTCTTCTTCTGAGGTCTTACCCAAAAACAGAAGTTATGAATAAACCGCTCGGCCAAACCTTTGAAATTTTCAACTCAATTTTTTGGAAGAAAAGTGAACCAAATATGTGCATCCCCATTCAAAGTGCTTGAGAAAGTTCGGCACCTCATCTCATCAGAGATGGAGTAAATGTCTGCTGCAGATTGATACATTTCAATATGGTGGACCGGGTTAGTATTGCCATCGTACTTAGGAGACACCACCGGGGGTTAGAATTTAGCAGGGGTTGGAAAGTTGACAATCCTTTCCACAAATGGTGAGCCCTCACTACACTAAATCTATCGAATTATCATGGTCATTGACCTTGACAAGTTGGACTTGTCAAGGTTAATGACCGTGATAATTCCGGGGGTGACAACGTTTTTTGTCACGGATGTGTCATGGTCAGTGATCGTAACAAGTATTTAAATATTATCACGGTCATAGAACGTGACAAGTTTTATCACGGTTTATGACCGTGACAATATTTAAAAACTTCAATGACTGTGATAATTCTGGGCAGAATTAAAAAAAAATTTGCTGGACAGTATGGCCACTGCCACTGCCCAACAGTATATTTGTACCTGTTATAACAATATTATACATGTTCAAACATCATATATCCAAATAAAATATAAATAATGCAAATATACATTCAAAACAATATGCATAATGATATAATCCAAATATAATTAAAATGTAACAAGTTAAAATAATTCAATTCAAATAATATCACTACATGTCTGGGGTAAGGTTAGCTCTGAGGAGGTGAGTAGGCCACATGATATACGAATTGACACACCCAGCAATATACAGCGTGCCTCATTGTTCCCGCAACCACAAGGGGGAGTTATCATTCCCGGGTATCACATGCGTGACGAGAACCTTGGACTCGATGTCTTGAAGCAAAGGTACATGAACTGGCATACCCTGGACGGTATTCGGGTCCCTCAACCCCCGCCCAATCCGGTGGCGATCAAATATGTCCAGTATAAACATGCTCGTCCAACCAACTGTCGACATCGGTCTGTTGAAAGGAGCCAAATAGGGGAGTGGATCATCAAAGTCCGCACGTATCGACGATGAAGCAACGAGGTTCACATCCTCGTCATCCTGCACCTTATCCCCCTGCACCTCCTCCTCCACCACCTTCTCCTTCCCTTTCCCCTTACGGTTTTCACCCAGCGAATTCTTTATAAATGAGAACATATCTTGGACCGTCGCCTCCAAATGGGATAGCTTCGCATTATGCGAGTCCACCGTTTGAGCCAACCCGATATCGCTCGTCTCCAATCCGATGATCCTAGATTTGACCACCTGCATCCTCCCCTTGCGATCAGCGTCAAAAACTTGGCTGAGTGCATCTGTGGATAAAAATGCCTTGTCGGCATCAGATTGCGACTCATGCACTTCCTTAAGCTTTGCCTGAAACGACAAAAAGCACATGATTAGTAAAATAAGTAAACAAAAAAATTATAACATAATTAACAAAAAGTAAATTGTCGGATTACTTACAATCGTGGCCGCGACGCTCGGGGACACCTCCTTATCCTTCCCCTTCTTCGTCCGAATAGACACATAAGTATCGAGCCTATGTGGCCTACCCCCAGGGGCACTCCCCGTCCCCTGAAATAAAATAAAGTAAAATTAGTATCGGCCTCGCAAAGTAAAATAATGCAGAATAATATATTTTTGTAGTTATAGAAAAATTAAATCTTACCATCATCCTATGCTCCACCTCTGTGTAAGACGTCTGGACGGAGTAGTGCACGCCTGTCTTTTTTGCCCGATTTTCCCTTCCCGATTGGCGAGATGCCAATTGTCGCTCTCCGATCTCATTGTCAATGAACTTTTGATATTGTGCCAATGAGATCGGCTCATTCGGCGAGACAGATTCATTCATTTGGATAACGGACTCTTGGGTCTTTCCAAAGTACTAGGTCCGCATAGTTTTCTTCCACGTCTTGCCAACAAATTGTTCCTGTCCACGTCTTGCAAAGTACTAAGACGGAATCGCGTAGCTTTGGATCCAGGCTGAATTGTTCCTGTCCAACAAATACAATGTTAGTTGCGAATAAATATAAATATAAATATAAATATAAAATGAAATTAAAATTGAAATATTCATATAAATATAAATATAAATTCATTACCTGTAGTGCCACCCAAATAGGTAACTTGAGATCAATTGACCACGGCTCGTGTAGGACAATTGACCATGGCTAGTTGTTGATATACTCCAAGTAAAACACTTGGTTAACCTTTTGAAATGCACAAACAAATGTCTCATCGCTCATGTGGTCGTTTCTATTCAACTTGGACAAGTCAACCATGATCAAATTAGCGACAGGATCAACTTTATAAGCATTTTTATCCTCAACTCTTACCCAGTCATAGTAAAATGCAACCTCTTTGAAGCTTATATAATCCACTTCAAATATATTTCGAATTATACCATAGTAAGTCATTTCAGCTTCAACGAGGTTTTTATCTTTTGCGCTCGCTCGAAAGAAAGTAAGAGCCTTGTATGAAATGCCCGAGTTCTGTACATTTGTACTTTCCTCGTACACTTTTGCATCGAATACGTAATCGTTCAATCAATACTTTTTGAACTCTTATGCCACGAATAAGGGTCCAGTGGCTAGATGAGCAAGCCTTGATGTCGCATCACCCGTCTTTAAGAGCTTAGAATATAGATAAATTAATTAGATTAGTTGTAAAGTTTGAGTGTAATGTAACGTTATATAATGACCATTTTCATTATAATTACCTCTTGTGACAACCACATCCTAAATTCGCTTTCTGATTGTACCATTGCTTTTCGTCTTTTATTGTTCTGATAGGCTTCATATTTTCTGCATATTACAAAATTAATCTTACTAAAATATTTTAAAATAATGTTAAACATTAAAATAATCTAAAATATTCTAAAATAATGTTAAACATTAAAATAATTTAAACTTACTTTTTCCATTCTTCGACATCGTCATGTGTGTTAAATAGATAACGAGCTACTTGTTCATGTTGCAAACTCGCTAATTTCACTCGTTTTTCCATCACATGACCACCATCATCGACAAACTCATCAGTGTCATCAACGCTGGTCGAGTTAGGCATATATTCCCGAGTATATATTGATGGCTCCACAGTGATGTATTCCTTTGCAATTGATCCTGCAATGTATCGTGGGACTTACACTTATGTAAATCATGAGTTGAATAATTCACAATCCTTTGCAAGTTGGACGAAAAATTAGATGGGCCCTTCAAATTATATATTATGTCTAAAAGCACCTTCCTTTCCCCACTCATTAAAGTAAACGCACCATGGGGAATTATTGTCCTTCCCCTACTATCTTCTTTCAACCATATTTATGGCTTAAGTTTCAATGATTTAAGGTCTTTTTGTGCATTTTCTCCATCCTTCGAATGACTCCCCCCAAGGTAAGTAACCACAATATGTTCAACAAAGTTCTTCTCTGCATGCATCACATCTAATACATGGCGCACCGGGTTATTATTCTGATAAGGCAAGTCAAATAAAATTGACCTCCTAGACCATGCCTTTCTTGTCTCAGTTTCATTCCCAGTTGGGGTCTTCTTATGTTTGACATTCTTAAATTTGGGATTCTTACCTGGCATATTAGGGCCACATTCACAAGATTTACTTTTAATTTCTGAAGCTGAAAGTTGTCTCGGCGGTAGCCTATGTTCAACCCCGCCTAATAAAAAATTGAAACCTTTCTCAAATCTGAAACTATGAGCTGGGGGTAAAAACCTCCTATGGCAATGACATGCATTTTTTGAGCTAAAGGATAGACGAAGAGATTCAGTCTCCTATCCACAAATAGGATACCCCAAATAACCATGTACTACACAACCGGATAATGTCTCATAAGCTGGAAAATCATGAATTTCCCACATCAATATAGCTTTTAGCGTAAACTCTTCTTTTCTAAAAGAGTCAAATGATTGCACACCATCTTTCCACAACTCATTTAATTCTTCTATCAAAGAATCCAGGTAGACGTCGATGTCATCACTTGGTGCCTTTATCCCAGGTATCAACAAAGACATCATCAAAAATTCAGGTCTCATACATTGTGAAGGAGGAAGGTTGAGTGGGGCTAGGATAACTGGACATACACTCTAATTGGTGCTTAGATTTCCAAATTGATTGAAACCATCTGTTGATATAGCCAAACAAATGTTACGCTGTTCTCGAGCAAAATTGGGATACTCATAATTTATCCTCCTCCAAGCTGTAGAATCAATAGGATGACACATGAGATTACCCCCTACTTCTGCCCTAGCATGCCAAGTCATTGCCTCCTCTATCCATGGTACTGTAAAAAATTGCTTTAATCTAGGCCCAACAGGAAAATATTTCAACACTTTTTGAGGCACTTTTGAGCTTGTGCCTTCTTTACTAGTAGATTGGACATATCTTGGTTCATCGCAAATCGGACAACGATTGAGATTTTCATACTCCTTTTGGTATAGTATGCAGTCATACACACAAGCATGAATCGATTTATACTTCATTCCCAAACCTTTCAAACTGTTCTTCATAACATGATAGCTATTTGGAAGCGTATTCTCCTTGGGTAGTAATCCCTTCACCCATTTCAGAATTTATGTCACGCTATTGCCAGAAAAATCGTACTGCATCTTCAAACTGTGCAAACCAACCATGGCAGGTAAAGTTGTTTGATCTTTCTCACAGCCAGAGTATAACGGTTGGGTTGCCTTAAATTTTAAACCTTGGTAGTCATCATCAAGGTTTATCGTGATATCTTCATGAGCACTTGAACCTTGTACATCATCAGTAACCTCATTCTCCTCTTCTTCATAAACTTCGTGCACATCATCAACTAAATCCTCTAACATGTTATGATCTACGTCGTCCCCTTCTACATATATCCTACTTGTTGAAGGTTGTTATGAAGGTTGTTGTGAAGGTTGTTCGGGGACAAAAGGATCTTTTAATTCACCGTGAAAACTCTCAAATCGATAAATATCTTGTATACCTGATCTTAACAAATGTAGTTCAACTGTTTTCCACTCAAACACCTTATCATTCTTACACCTAGCACACGAACACGAAAACTCTTCATCATTATGACATCTCTTTGCGTATTTCACATATTCATTAGTACCTCTGCGAAACACATCCCCTATTCTATTTATCTCACCCATCCACTCTTTATATTTCGAATATCCCATCACAGCTACCACAACTAATCACCTATTAAAGGTAAGAAGCGTATATTCATGGATTAGAATAAACAAAACTTAGATTTATAGTATGTTTCATTTAATTATGTCTTATTTATATTCGATTTTTAAATTTTAAATTCAAATTCAAACTTAGATTTATAGTATGTTTCATTTACTTTCATTTACTTTCTGTTTCCTCCATCTCCTCTAAAAGGTGAGTGGTCCTATCCCATTCAAGACCGCATATTTCTGTAATAAACTTAACAGCTCATGCACATTGTTATGATTTGAAAAAATTCGGCAGCATATCCCCGTAGTTCTCCAAGTACACGACGTAGATTGATAAGTGTGATTATTATTTTAATTGATCAATTAAAATAACAGTCACACTTATCAATCTAGTATGTACCTAGAGAACATTAGGATACGACTGCAGAACTTCCTCTAAAAGTAACAACTTTAAGCCACTAAGAATATTATTATACATAAATTATGCAATCTCAAACTGTCCAAACGGGATAATTCGAGAGATCTCATTACAGGGGAAATGACTCTCGAATGGGTATAAGGGTTATTGAATGCGTACGCATAAGAACTAGAAGGCTAGTATCTATGCGCACTATATGTAATTTCAAGTATGTTTCATTTAATTTCAAGTACGCATAAGAACTAGAAGGCTAGCTTATATATATTGTTCGTTATACAAAGTAATTTTCAAAAAAAGTTAAAAAATCTCACCCCTATACGGACGATAATCCAGTGGTCATGCCACTTTTAAAATTAAACAACCCAACATCGAGGGGTGGCAATTCGAGTTAGTCGTATTATTTTCGGGTCGCGTTGATTTTTATTTGAGTATAAGTTTTGGGTACTCTTAAATCTATATAAGCTAATCGTGTCAAGTTCGGGTCATTTCGGGTTATTACCATAAACGAGTTACCGTGTCAAAAATTGCCAGCCCCATCGATCCACTATAATCCAACTCCAATGGCAACAACAAATGTGTATCCCGTACTCATTCTAATTCATCTACTCAATTAATTATTTTCATCAATTAAAGTATACAATTATTAATTTACTAATTTACAATAAGGGACAATCCTACTTTCATATGAAAGGGGCACTAATTATTAATTTACAAAAAAAATTAACAACCAATCAATATTAAATCAATCAATTATTTTACAAGGGGAACTACAATGTGAGGGGAAATATCTAATAAACCAATAAAAAATTAATTAAAAAAATACACACACACTCACATATACACCCCCCTCCCTACCCCTACCCCCCACCCCCGCTCCCCCTTCCCACCACACGCGCACACACACACAGACAAATATACACACGCACACACGCACATATTCACACACACACGCATATACACACACATACCCCCTCCCCTCCCCCCACCCCCCCACACACACACTACACACACACACACATTTACACACATATATACACATACGCACATATACATATACATATACATAAATGGGGGAGAAATAGAGAGAAAACATACCAAAGTTGTAGAGAGAGAGAGCCGCTAGAGAGAGAGAGAGAAATGGAGGGAACAAATTCGGTGGAAAAAAAAGAAGGGGGAGATTTTTTTTACTGACAGAATTATCACGGACGTGTCACGGTCAATGACCATGACAAGTCCTTGTCATGGACTTATCACGGTCATTGACCATGAAAAAAAATGCGTATTTAATTATCATACTATATATATATATATCTATTGTTTGTTATACGAAGTAATTTTAAACAAAAGTTAAAAAATTCCACCCCCATATGAACAATAATCCAGTGGTCATGCTACTTTTAAAATTAAATAACCCAACATCGATCCACTATAATCCAACTGCAATGGCAACAACAAATGTGTACTCCGTACTCCTTCTAATTTATCTACTCAATTAATTATTTTCATCAATTAAACTAACAATTAAAGTATACAATTATTAATTTACTAATTTACAATGAGGGACAATCCTACTTGCATATGAAAGGGGCACTAATTATTAATTTATAAAAAAATAATAACCAATCAATATTAAATCAATCAATTCTTTTACAAGGGGTACTACAATATGAGGGGTAATATCTATTAAACCAATAAAAATTTAATTAAAAAATACACACACACGCACATATACACACACGCATATATACACCCCCTGCCCTACCCCCTACCCCCCCCCCCCCCCCCGCTGCCCCTGCCCACCACACGCCCACACACACACACATATATACACATGCACATATACGCACATATTCACACACACACACACGCACACGCATACACACACACACACACACACACATACCCTCTCCTCTCCCCCCAGCCCTGCAGACTCCCCCCCACCCCCTCCCCACACACATACACTACACACAGACACACATATTTACACACATATATACATACACGCACATATACATACACATATACATAAATGGGGGAGAAATAGAGAAAAAACATACCAAAGTTGTAGAGAGAGAGCAGCCGCTAGAGAGAGAGAGAGAAATTGAGGGAACAAATTCGGTGGGAAAAAAGAAGGGGGAGATTTTTTTTACTGACAGAATTGTCACGGACGTCTCACGGTCAATGACCGTGACAAGTCTTCACAGTCATTGACCATGATAAAAAAATGCGTATTTTTTTGTCACGTTCAATGACCGTGACAAGTCTGACGGCTAAAAAGGTGATAATTTTACCATTTTAGTGCAGTGCCTCTGAGTACCCCTTTTGTAATCGGTCTCGACTTTTTATGAGGTTCCCTATCTTCTCTTCCAACCTCTGAATGGAGTCATTCCATGGTTTGGCAACGTCAGCTTGGCCGAGGTTGTCCCCAGCCACCTCTAAAGGGTGAACTGAGGGTTCCCCAACTACTGCACAACGTCGGCTGTTGACCTATCCCTGACCACAGTCTCGGCCATGTTGGGGTCGACCATGATGAAGCCGATGCTCACTACCTTCCCTTTGTGATCCAGCCATGCTTCTTGACCTGGATATTCTCTGCCTCGGATTATTAACTGGGCCGAGCCTTTCAAAGGACGACCCTCTACTTAAGCGATCAAAAGTCGACCCTCTTTGTTGTGCATCACCATCTTGTCTTTCACATTGACCTCGGCCCTGCTGTCTAGGACATACAGTGTTATTTGAGACCTCATACGGCTCCCAATAGTCTGCAGGGGCATCCTCTTCCTCAATATCGTTGTACCTATCCTCAGGGCAAGGGTTTCCTTGCCTCCTCAGGCATAAATGCCTAGGGTTAGCAACATCCCTCCTCTGTTGAGGAGTAGGTTGGTCCTTTTGTGGTGCCTGGGGTGGTCCCCTGGCCTCATGTTATGGCTGAGCAGCTACCGAAGTAATCATCTCCGGTGAGACCCTAGGTGGTCTCATTATGTTTTGGCTAAGCTAGGCAAATTGATCCTGCATTACTTGCTGAGTTGTAGCCAAGGATATCAAGGCTTCTGCCACCTCAGCCATCTCGGACTCAGGTGGTGCCTGGCTAGAACTGGGTCCTCTAACACCAGATGGTGTAGGAGGCGGTGGTAACTCCAGTGCCATATGTTTGAGCTCTTGATGAGAAGACTATAGAGCCCAAAAACCTTAAGGGACCTCTTTCAATGGTGAAACAGGTCCACGCGAAGAGTGATGCCTGGTTCACCAGCAGAGTCTCTGGTAATATTAAGCAGCAAAAGAGAAAGAGATGAATTTTTTCGTTCCCACAGACGATGCCAAAATGATGATGCCGAAAACAGCACCACTAGATAAAGAGGTAGTAGAGCTCAAACAGGCCTACCAATGACAACAAATAACAACACAGATATGTAGAAGGAGATTAGGAGAAGGGGAGAAACACACCAATATAAGTGGTTTGGCAATTGCCTACGTCCACTGTGCAAGTGAGTGTAAGTATCACTATCAGAAGAGGGCTCTAATGGCCTTAGCAATATAATCACTCCACTTTCTCTCTCTACTGTAAATGCACCAGAGTTTGGCTATGGTTTGTAATTATTCATCCTTTCACAAGGTAAAGGAAAACCTCTATATATAGTGCTTGGGGGGTGTAATGTACCCCCCAAGCATGCAATGAGCATATGTATGAGGATCGAACCAGTATGATGGTTACACCTGGTTGATCCTATATAGATAATGATGACCATAATATTCCCTCATGTGAGGGGAATGATTCGATTATAACTGATTTGCTCACATGTTCCAAACCTTACATGTGCTTGCATATGCGAGGATTTGTGTCTTTGACTGATGTAACCTCGGCCAGGCCGAGTACGAGGTTGGTGAAGTCCGATGGTGTTGCTTTGTCATGTAAATCAACAATATGATCTCGGTTTGGGTGACTAGCCGAGGTTATGTATGAGGTGGGGTACAACGTCGACTGATGCAGAGTATGAGGTTGGCAATAGCCTAGGCCCAAGCGACGCCATAAACCTCGGCTGTTGTTCAGCCGAGGTTGCCCTATGAGGAGCCGACCTTCTAGAAGACGATCTTCCCGATGGATGTTGTAAGCTTCTTGTCGACTCGATTGTGTGCCAGGCCAAGGTTAGTGACTCCGAGTAAGAAGGTGCACTTTGGGCATATCAGTCATGATTTTAAATATCGATCGATACCGTTACTTATCGCTGATTTCTAATGGATTTTCAACTTACCGAATCCATTACGTATCGCCGTTACATGATTATCGACAAATCAAAATTTGGCACGATTATGATACTCCCGATATCATTACGCCAACTTCTTCCGTTACATACTCCCATCCAACCGATATTTAAAGTCAAGCTCCATCTGTACCCCTTTCTGATATGTTATCCTTTTTGACCTGTATATCTCAATCCTCACAATCGTACAACCTTCTTTTAATTAATAAACGTCGATTCTAGGTTCATGTTTGTGTTGCATGGACGATGAGTTGAATAAATTCAACCATAACCAAGCCTCTTGGTACAGTGGTATAAGACTGTCATTGGGACAGAGTTGGGGGTGAATTGGATTTGATCGCCAGTTCGATTACTGGCACTGTCGAAATAATGTTTGGCCAGCGAAAGCCACGAATCGCGAATGAGGATTAATCAAAGTGCACGTAAACTGATCCGGACATCTCATGGTATGCTACAAAAAAAATAATAATAATCCAATCATCTAATGAAGGGCTTGAAGAAAAAAAATCCTTAATCATTTAACGAACACGATAAAAATTTATATGATCATGTTCCATATAATAAGAATGAACCGTTAGGATCAGACGCATAAATAAATGTCAAGAAAATTGACTTCACCTTAAATGAACTCGAGTTGGTCGACCTCCCGACAAAGTACACTCACGTCTTCACTTTCATTTCGCTTTCAAATTTTAAGGTAAGGCTAATTTCGTGAAGCTCGGTCAAGAAAGGCAGCCATTAAATATTTCGGACCAATCAAAATACATATATTTCAAAAGTCAATGTTGGGATCGAATTATTTGTCTTTTTATGAGGGTAAACGATGAATAATATGTGAATGTCACGTCATTTGAGATGAAATGAGTCATGACGATGAATTTATGACTCATACATAAAAATAGTAAAATACACGAAGATAAATTAGTCTCCCTCCTCTCTCCTTATAACCAGAGAATCAGACAAAACAAATAATTTGAATTCTATGAGGGTAGAAAAAGACTTGGCTCATATATGAGCACTGTTTTTGTTTTGGTGAAGTCAACATCTATTTTAGTTTCACACTACATAGTTTTCCTCATGCCAACTTTTGGCTTTGTTGCCATTCGGTTATAAATTTATATCTTTTAGCATATTGTGAGACATGAACAATTTTTCATATTCTTCTAGTCAGAAGAACAAAGATCCAGTTAGTTCTCAGCAACATCAGAGTTCTGCTTTGATACGATATCGATCTGCTCCCAGCTCGGTTTTTGCGACCCTTTTAAACGATGGCAATGATGATTATTTAAACTCCAGCCCTGAGTCGGATACCATGTTTAATTTGCAGTATTCAATGCCTATGAAGCACGAAACGACTTTGGAACTGAACAACAGTTACCGTAACAATAACTCGATCAACAATGGCTGCTCTTTTCAAAATATATTTAGTGGGGTCAATAGTAATCTGATCAGGCAGAGCAGCTCTCCAGCTGAGTTTTTGTCGAGTTCTGAAAATGGTAAGATCTATTTGTTTTATTTTATTTGTTTAAATACAATTTTGATAAAAATTTATATTTAATAATTTATTTTTAAACACTAAATTATAATATTTTTAAACACTAAATTATAATATTTTTATAACTTCTGTTTTTTAATTTTCTGTTTTTTATTTTTCAACTCAGAATTATTCATTCTTAATATTTTAATGCATTTATACCTTAATATATAATATACATACATAATACATTAATATATGTGCAATTCTTATAAATAAAAAATATATATTTACATGTACACAAAATTACGTATATTTATATTATTAAATTATATAATATACTAAGATCAATATGTTAAATAATAATATGAATAGATATATGATACTATATGTTAAATAATAATATGAATAGATACATGATACTTATATATCGTTTTATACATGTATTATTAATATATTGAATAATATAAAATATACATATACTACATATGTATTAAAAAATATTATCAATTCATGTATATATATAATTTTATTGTGTAGTATACATGCAATATCATTACACACACACACACAGATGTATGTGTATGTGTATAGTTAAACTTCCCAACAAACCTCATTAAATATAAATAAAAATACATGATATTAAATGTAAATGTATATAATTTATGATGTATGTATGTATGTATGTATGTATGTATGTATGTAATGTATGTATGTATGTATGAAACTTTTATGTATGTATTTATATATATACACATATATGCATAATATAAATATACATGTTTGCCAATTTTGTCAAATTTTAAAAAATTGTATTTAAAAACAAATTTACCAAACGGACACCAATAATTATAAATACAAAAAACTGAATTTTAAAATTTTATTTAAAACAATTTTTAAAAACTTTATTTAAAAACAACGTTTAGATCGAGTTTTGAATAGAACCAAACACGCCCTAAGTGTTTTTTCTCCCTTTCTCTTTCTCCTACCTAGTTATTTCAAGGTGACGTTTTTTGGTTGGACTTAAAAGTTAAAACATAACAGAAATATAATTTATCCTTATCATATACTATTTTTTTAATTGTAAATAGACATTTCATTTTACCTCTTAAATTTAAATTTTAACTATTTAAACTTAAGAGGTATTAAATAGTATTTATTTTTTAAAATTATTAAGAGATTAACGATTATATTTGTATTGGAAGGTATAGTTACCTCTCAAGTCTAAATTCCGAATTTAAATTTCAGATTTTAAATTCAGATTTCAGATTCAGATGAAAAAACAAATACAACCTAAATACACATTATATTTGAAATTGGATTTTTGTTTGTTTGAGAGTATGAAAAATGGTCAATTACTATATAGTTCTCAACATAAATAAATATTTTTTTGAAAAAAGCGTATAATTTTAGTTTAACTCATTTAGTTCATTAAACACCTATTTACCCAGTATTATCTTATTTTTAAAGATCCACGCCAGCTGCACCCTCTCCCTACCTCAACCCTCCACTGTTGGAGCTCTGACAGTCCTTGTCGGAGCTCCGACGACCCCCAACAAAGCTCGAGCAGTCTCCCTGGATCTCCGATATGGATCATTGAACTTCCAACGATGGGGTGGGGGTGAGGAGAGGAAGGAGGAGGATAAATGAATTTTTGTGTGTCATTGTTTTGAATGTTTTTATGTAATGAACGATTTTTTGGAACAAAATAAAAAGGTTTGAACTAATTATGTATTAATATTTATTTAAATGACTAAAATGATTCAAGTCCATAAATAAAGGCACATAACTTTAATTATGCACTTTGATATTTGGTTCCATATATAGAAATTTATTTAGAAATATGAAAACGGGTGGTTACGAATTTATATTGAAAAAGTAAATAATTACTTTATCCTAAGTTAGTTAATTAAAGCTTAAACATATTCAGAAAGTATATCAAATATCAACGACTTTTTTATTTTTATATTTTTTATATTAGAGTTAACTTTATTCTCTTTTTGGATGCAGTTTTGGATGCAGCAAGAAAACGCTAGTGTAAAAAATCCATTTTTTAATTATTATTTATATTTTTATATTTTTCCTTGGATTTTCTCATTGATTTAAAATGTAAGTTTTGGCTAGAAGAGAAAGAATTAGATGTTGTTTGTGCTTGAGTTAACCTGTTAATCTTAGACCATTCAAAGTTTAAAATTGTTAAATATTATATATTTATTGTTACTTTATTAAAGAGACTAACGGTAATATTACATTTGAATTATTTAGAGGTCAAATTCTCAATGTCCTTAAGAGAGTATTATTTGTACGAGCTGTGTTATGAGCACCAAATTCATCCTCCAAATCATCCAATAATGTAATGATAATAAAGTGTTCTAGTCTTAAAACCCATAATTTGGGAACATTTTTGGGTCTCATACCATTACTCTATTTCAATTTGTGGGCATGCAAGTGTTTCTATGTGCATGGTCACAAATCACACTAATCTTTGAATGTCACTCATGTAGACCACTTTAGATTAATATGCAATTAATTATAATCTCAATGCCCTTGATATATATTAATTGTTTGTGAGAATGAATTGCTGAAAATTTGTTAATGAAATTCAGGGTTTGCTGGAATGAGCGATGTAGGAAATCTCAGTTCTAATGGTTTAGAACCCAGTGCATCAACTAGCAGGTTGAGTAACAATATGAGCTTCACAATGGAGCCATCAACAAGCATGTTTATTCCCCAAATTGTTGAGAATGGAAATGATAACATTGTGAGAGGTAGCCTAGAGAATGGACATATGGGGAACACTAACGACACCAATAGATTTTCTCACCCCAGCATCCCTAATGATTCTTGGGCTAATTCTACCTTCAATGCTCAGAAAAGAAACAGGGACTGTAATTTAAATATGTTTGCTATTTCCAACGATATAGTGCACACTCAGGTACCATTTTTAAATTATTTGGGAATATGTTAAGCCTATTGGATGTTCAATCGTAGTGATAATTTTTTAACCATCACTAAAAAAATAAAAAAACAGCTTTATGAAGTACAAAGCCAAATTTAAAGGTCAGTTTTTGTATTTTTTTTAACAAATTGAATTTATTTTACTATTAAAGATGTAATCTAAAAGTGTATTTATTTATATGGACTAATTTTAGAAGGAGAGAAAAGAAGATTCTATATCCTACATTTAAAAACAAATGATAACTTAGGGCTTTTTTTGTGGAAATATGTTGGGGCTTTAAAACATATTTTGTTATAAATTTATATGTTCTTCTTTTTGCTCCTTTGATCACCAAAATTATTTTGTCTTGTCAGAATGGAGACCTTAAACAATATACACCTGGTTTGGTTCACCATTCGAGCTTGCCAAACACTACTAGTGAGTGGGCTAAAGTTGAAAAATATATGAGATTTGATCACGATGTTCCTTTAAAGACCCGTGCAAAGAGAGGTTGTGCCACTAACCCAAGGAGCATTGCAGAAAGGGTAATAGTTTTTACCTATTTTATTCAAGGTTTATATTGATTTACACACTTAATTTTGAGTTACCCCAATTTTTCTTTAAAAAAAAAAATGAGTTTGACCCTTAAAAGCATCACAAAAGCCTCAAGTGTGTTTGAAAACCATCACATAGGTGATTAATGCGAGCTTAAAATAATTTGTTTTGAAAAAATTGACGCTAACTTAAAAATTATTATAAAAATGGTTGTGTAACACAAAATAACCTCTTTTAATTGTTTAAGTGCTAGTTTGCTTGAGTTTCTGTAACTTTTTGAAGTATATATATATATAAATATAAATAGTTCTACTCTTGTGCGGACTAGTTCACATTTTAAGAATGCGGACCGGACATATGTCACCTGACGGTGAGCGCAGAAAGGAAAGAGTGTGCCTATAATTTAAATGATAATTTCTAGGCGCACCGTTAGGTGACACATGTTCGCTCCGCATTCTTAAAATACGGAGTAGTCCACACAAGAGCATTAAAAAATCGGACTTTTTAACGAACCTATTAAGCCATTAAAAAATAGGGACATATATCAAATAGTTCATCGAACATTTTTTAATACTCATTTAATTCAAGCTTTTTTATTTTGTTTTAAAAATTCCTTTGCCATATATTTTGGAGAGAGAGAGCAGCTGGCACGGAGCTCTACAAATAAGAGAATATTGAGTGTTTGAGGAAATAAATAGATTAAACTAAAAATATGCGTTCTTTTTAAAAAATATATATTTATAGTAAGGACTATTCAATAATTGATCCTAAAAAAATAACTCAATTAATTCATTTGTTGTATTTGGTGGGCACCAGCCACAATGAAATTCATAAAAAGACGGCTTGTGACACGCTTCCCCGTCAACCAACCCGCGCCCCTCCCCAAATTCAGGCAGAATCTGCCTACTAGCCCCCGTCGGACCTGTTTAAACCTCCGGCCAACAACCTCAACTATGCCCCTGCCTCCATTTAGCCCCATCAACCCAAATCTGATCGGCTATCCCATAAAAACTGGTGATGCACCTCCCTAAGCTCCGACCAACCAAAAAACCCAACCTTATATCCACCTGACCTCCATAATCTCCGGTCGAACCCAGAACCATCCCACCCACCATTCCGGCCAGTAAACAGTTAACACATCCACTTCCACTGTGGCGAGAAACCTTCTGCCAAGGTGAGTGAAGAAGTGGTCGAAGTTTGTAACTGGGTTGATCGGGGTTTAAGGCTGGTTCGGCAGGGGGTTTAGGTGATTGTGGTCGCCGAATTTTACGAAGGTCAGAAGATATGTTCGCCGGTGGGGAGATATAAGGTGGTTATGGATTGGAGGTACGTTGTGTTTTGGTGCTTGAGTTTTAATGGAGGAGAGAGAAAAAATATTGGGGAAGATGGTTATGGGTTGACACAGCTGGGTCTCAACGTGACTCGAGTTTGGTGGTGGGGGTTAAGGGGTAAGGGGTGAGTAACACGGGTGTATTTCACACGCGTATCTGTTGCCGCTGGATGGAGCAAATATAACATATGAGTAATTGAATTATTTTTTAATGTCTTAATAGGTTCGTTAAAAAGTTTAATCTTTTGAACCTCTCTCTCCCTCTCTCTCTCATGGGGATCTTTATTTTCATACCGTTGACGCGGATCAATTTTGATAAAATAGAAAAAAAAATATTTTGGACTATTTTTTTTTTGTTTTTAAACTTTTCAGTAGGATCATAAAAAAAATTAGCTCAAAATATTTTTTTTTACTATTTTAAAAGAATCGATCAAACTTTGTCTGTTTTTAACAACTTAAAAACTAAAAAAGTTTGATCGATTTTTTTAAAATAACAAAAAAAATCACTTCAAACTGATTATTTTTTTATAGTCCTATTGAAATATTTAAAAAATCATAAAAAAAATGAGTCCAAAAATAATTTATATATATATATATATATATATATATATATATATATATATATATATATATATATATATATATATCATGGTTCTAAAAAATGCAGGCGTGATCAAGGCGTGGAGGCCAAGCCTTAAGCCTTAGAAGCCTATACGGGCCTATGTGTAAAAAGGCGTTTAGGTCTTTTTAATATATTTAATATTTTTTAACCATAATAAGGCTATTAAAAGGGTCAATTATTAAATAGTCCCTACTATAAATATATATTTTTTAAAAAGGACACATATTTTTAGTTTAACTCATTTAGTCCCTCAAGCACTCAATATCCTCTTATTTTTAGAGGCCGCGCCAGCGGCACTCCCTCTCCAATATATGTGGCAAAGGACTTTTTGAGGCAATATAAAAAAGTTTGGACTAAATGGGTATTAAAAAATGTCCGAGGGGCTATTTGGTATGTGTCCCCTATTAAAATACTAAAATTATACATATCATAAATATATGCCGGAATATTTGTAAATAAAAATACTATTTGATTATTTTGGATGAGATAATGGTCCGTTTTGTAAAAAAATCTTTAAAAGGCGATATCGTTTCACTAAAGCATTGTTGTTTTTAGAGAAAAAAGTACGCCTTAAAGGTTTTACCAAGCATAAGGCGTCAAAATCTTAAGGGGGGTGTTTCTCCCAAGCCTTAAGCCTAGACGAGTTTTTTAGAACAGTGATATATATATATATATATATATAGTACTGCTCTTGTGCGGATCCGTCTGTATTTTATGTGTGCAACCAGACATGTGTTACCTGAGGGAGACCCAGAAACGAGAGAGAGTGTTCCTATCATTTAGTCAATAATTTCTAGGTCATCGTCAGGTGACACATGTCTGATCCGCACTCTTAAAATACGGATTGGTTCGCACAAGAGCAGTATCGTATATGCTCTTGTGCGTACTACCCTGCATTTTAAGAATGCGGGCTAGACATGAACGGTGCCCCTAGAAATTATCGCCTAAATTATAGGGACACTCTCTCTCTCTTTTCTGGGTTCACCGCCAGGTGACACATGTTCGGTCCGCACTTTTAAAATGCGGACTAGTCCGTACAAGAGCAGCACTATATACATATATATATATACATATATATATACATATATATATGTATATATATATGAGTTACACCTCCACTCAGAGTTGTGGCTTGACTTTGTGAGGATCATATGTGACGAATCTGACTTTTTGCGACACTATGTACTCTTTGATCTTTTGCAACACTATAGGGGGTTATTGTATTTCTAATAATTTTGGGCCGGTACTCAAAGGTGATCAACAAAATGTGTAATCTGAAGTCAGAAGAACCCCAACCTGAATTGGAAAAAATGTCACCCTCTCTTATTAATCAAACTATGGTCCTTTCTTCTTTATCAAACTGTACTAATCAAGCATTGACTTAAGAACTTAACATAATATTCTGTAATTTGAAGGTGAGACGGACTCGGATTAGCAATAACACGAAGAAGCTTCTGACAGAGCTTTTCCCTAACATGGACAAGGTAATATTTAGACAAAATAATGTTATATTGACCAACTTTTACTTAACAAATAATGTGTATAAAGCACATTTACATGTATGTGTGGTCCACTTGCAAGAATTGCAATGTAGGATTACTCCTTAATTATGTTTTAACAGTCATGAGAAACTAACCTTTTTTTTAATCTTTCTATTGACAGCACGCAAATACTGCAGATATGTTAGATATGGCAGTTCGATACATTAAAGAAATCCAGAAGGAGGTTCAGGTAATACCAAAAACAAAGTTTATCTTGACTTACACTCCCACTTTTATGCCTAATTTTGAGTTACCCCCATCCTTTTCCAAACAGTTAGGTTGGACCCCAAAGTGTCACAAAACCGTCAAATGTGATAAAACATTGAAAAAGTGATGAATGTTAGTGTAAGTCAAATTAAGGTTTCAGGAAAAACTCAAAGGGGCACATAAAAATGAGTTTGTAACTAGAAATAACTGTAGTAAACAAAGATAGAAATCTTCATCATTCAAACTAATTTAAATCCTAACAAACTTTATCTTCCCTCATTCCATTCCTTCATTTTTGGTGTAGACTCTCAAAGAGATGCCAGTGAGTTGCACATGTTCATGTAAACCGGAGAAAAAATCAAGTCCAACCAATTGATTTACTTCTGTACATATTATAAGAGGTAGGAGAAGATGGAAAGCACGAGAAAGATTAGTTGAGTTATTGTGGTTTGGTTCAAGTTTCTGTTTTTCTTTTTGACATCTCAAATTCGTAAATTTGCATTCGAAGTTAAGATGTGACAATAAGTTGGCATGATGGCATCGTGTGATTCATATTATGGATATGAAATTATGAATGATGAAACTTCATATGTGAATTTATCAACATATAATATCAGAAATATAGGAAAACTCAAACAAAACGAAGCTGCAATAATTGTTCGCTCCTAAAGAAAAAAACGAAGATGCACTGGAAACTTTGTGTTCCCTTCTACTGTTTTGTAATTAACTTGTCACCATAAGATGAAATTGTTGTGATACTTAGTGGAATGTTTGGTTTACCCATGTGATTGCTTTGGACTTCGGGTGCAACATTAATTTTATATATATATATATATATATATATATATATATATATATATATATATATATATATATACCAAATTTTAAAAAAATCCATAAAACTGTTTTGTTTTTTAATTTTTTTCTGTGGTGTTTTAACATTTCAGTGTACCCATAAAGAAATCAACTCAAAATGTATTTTTTTATATTTTAAAAGAATTAGTCAAATATATTTTAGTTTTTAATGTTTTAAGAGCTTAAAACTGATATATATTTGATCCATTTTTTTTAAATATAAAAAATGTGTTTTGAGTCGATTTTTTTTATAGATACACTCAAGTGCTTAAACACCACACAAAAAAATAAAATAAAAATAGTTTCTTTTGGATTTAAAAAAAAATCCGTCCCACACCCTTTTTTAAGGGGATTTGATAGAGATCCCCTATATATATTAAATCAACCAACCATTTTTTCCAAATTTCATATGAAAAGTGAATTCTTGAAAACACAAATCCATAAAAAAGATAGATATAAAACTGCATTTACAATTCCTTTTGATCGTTATCATTCTTTCCATTTTACGATAGTCTATATTGGTGATGTCCTCATCTACTCCCAATCAATTGACGAACATTGAAAATACCTAAATTCATTTTTTGAACTAATAAAAATGAATGGTTTAGTAGTTTTAGCCTTCAAAGTCAACCTATTCCAAACAAAAATTAGATTTTTAGGTCATAACATTCACCAAGGAAAAATTATCGCCATAGATAGAGCCATCGAATTCGTCCATAAATTTCCTGATGTAATCCTTCAAAAAATCCAACTTCAATGATTTCTAGGATCATTAAATTATATTGTTGATTTCTATCCAAACCTTCGCAAAAAATGCAAACCCTTATTTGAGCGATTACAAAGTAACTCTCCTCCTTGGACTCTAGAACATACTATTATCGTTCAAAGCGTTAAGAAACATGTTAAAACTTTATCTTGTCTTGGACTTTCTATACCAAATTCATTCAAGATCATTAAAATTGGTGTCTCTGATATTGATTATGGAGGTATTCTTCAATAGAAAATCAACCTTCAGTCTCATGAACAGATTGATCATTTCCATTTTGGAGTCTGGAACAAAAAGGAAAGTAATTACAGTACTATTAAAAATAATTTGTCTATTATTTTATGTGTTTCAAAATTTCAAAGTGACATTTCAAATCAATTTTTTTTGCTAGAGTTTATTGTAAAAGTGCATAGTATGTTTTAGAAAAATATGCCCAAAATGTTGCTTCTAAATAGATTTTTGCTTGATGACAATCTATATTGAGTATTTTCGATTTTGATATTGAGTACATTAAAGGAAGCCAAAATTCATTCTGGATTTCCTCACATGTGAATTTCTAGAGAATAATGGGGGTAAAAATCACCATAAGATAACTAGATCTCCCACTTTATCCTTAAGTCAACCTTTTAGTAAAATTGCATCCTCACTAATAAAAATAATTTTTTTAGGATTGTTCATAGCATAGCTTAGGCTAGTTTGACGTATCCCGTTATAAATCGTTACGCACCATCAAGATGAACCGAACTCGAGCATCTCCAAGTTTGAAGACTTACCGACATCTCATATAATTATAAAATAATTTAGAGTTTAAATTAATTTACTAATTTTTGGGATGTTTTATTTTTCATAAAAAATGAACAAGACTTTTTATTTTCAAAAAAAAAAATTATTTTTTAAACTCTCGTTCAAAAGAGATTGCATGTCGTTTGAAGGTCATTCAAAGTTTTTTCAAATGAGGGCTTACTGCCTAAGATATTTTAATGTCATTAGAAGCGAGACACATATCGTTTGAACGAGATGTATATCACTTTAGAACGGCGTTGTGATATTGTTTGAATGACCGCGGTGCCTCGAATTTTGTGAACATCCCATAAATACCCGTTTTGTGTTAAGATTTTTTAAGACTTTTACTAGATTCGTTATTGCATAAATTTTGCGAAAATTCTTCGCTTTTTGTGTTACAAAAATACTATTTAATTCACAATCAAACATCATGAATATTTAGTTTTGTGAATTTGTTTACACCCTAGAAAGTTTTCTATACTTTCATACAACTTGTGGAGAGGTACTCCATGGCTGACTTGTGATACCTGAGGGGATTCACTGCTGAAGACAAAGACTGAGACTGGAGGAGGAGAACCGCGGTTATTGTGGTTCTTGCGTGAATCATTGCTAAAGAAAGACTGTGGTCTTTATGAGTTCTTGAGAGAATTCATTGCAAATTCATTTATAGGATTTGTAAGTTCCAATTTGTAAATATTATAAAGTGAATAAAAGGTTTTGCCTCGTGGGGATTTTTTCTTAAGCTTTGCCTTTGTTGAATGCTTGGTTTGATGGATCTATTTTATCACATAAATGTATGTTTAGATAAAAAGATAAAAAAATATTTGTTGACCATATTTGTTTCCGCATTTATAAGTGGTATTAGAGCCTTTTACTCTTAAAAGTGGTGTCAGAGCATACTTATATGCTTTTACAACTTGGTATCAAAGCGGGTTACATAGCATATTGTGTTAGATCTTTGTTTAGTACTTTTTGGATGATTTTGTTTTTCTCTTGATGGATTCTCATATTTTTGACGACTTAAATCGTTTGAATTTGAAGTTTTCTTAAACAATTGAAATTCTTAAAAAAAAATCTCATTTTAAATCTGCTATGGTTCTTTTGCAAACTCTTCAAAATCAAAGAGATCTCTTTCATGAGAAACTTGTGGACATGAACCGTGATATTAGAAAATTAGAATTGTCCAAGGACGAGAGTGACGATAGAGTCTTACTTTTAGAGAAAGAATTAAAAGACTCTAAAATTCTAGGGTTTGTATTTACGCCATTGAGGATTGTGTTTTGATTAATGATTTTGAGGCACGGGAGAAGACTCTTAGGAACAAGTTTTCTTTCATTGGGGGGAGCGAGATAACCTTCAAGGAATGATTGAACATATGAAGAAGGAGTCCTTAAAATTGGAAGAGTCAAGTTATTTGCTTGAGTTTAAAATTTTGAAGTTAAAAGATGATTTAAAAGACTTGAGTAGTTTTAATAGTGATGATACTGACTGACATGTTTCTAATGCTTCGAGTGTTAACGCCAAAACAATTATTTATTTTAGAAGGTCAACCAAATCCAAGGACTTAGAAAAGGATAACCCATAGGTAACATTCCTCATGTTCACATTGTAGTAGGAATGTCACCTTAGGTATTGTTGTTTTGATCTTGGTAGAGATCCTAATAAGTTGAATTCTAGTGTTCCATTGGTTCCCGAAATCCGATGCGTTAAGTATACATCTATTTGGGTTAGGGAATCCGTTTTGGATGAGCTAGATGTTATACTAGTTAATTCTCACATGCTGGCACATGATTTTTCTCTTGTTATATCTTGTTGATGATTGTTTGCATGATTTGTTTGTCATACTCTAGTTGTGCTTCATGATATATGTTTGCTAGTATTACGACATGTGTAATTTTTGTATTATATTTTTATTTTATTGAGTCATATTTGAAAAATACAAAAAAAATTTATTTTGATAAAATTTTTAAAAAATACAAAATGATTTTATGTTTTTGTGTATTTTAGTTTTAGACTTTTGGTTTGGCATATTAGTGTGTTTGAATCTAATTCACTTCACAATTTTCATGTGTCTAGGACATTTGATTATGAGTTTAGACATTTAGATTGATCTTAGCCATGCTTATGAAGTTACTTCAAACTTGATTTTCTTTACGGATTCGACTTTGTATAGTCCTCCGTACACACATGCACGAGCTTGTTGAACGTTTACTTCACTATGTATATTTGAGCATGGTGAGATGTTCTGCCATGAATTTTATCATCTACATGTTTATGTGACTATGGTGAATTTGTGTATGTAAGAACCATTTCCCGTGAGAGATTTTGTTTATTATTGATAAAATATGAGTGTATACGAAAAAGGGTTGTGAGAGATGAGTTGACTCATTGTTAAAGAATCCATTTGAAAAGATCCCAAGAAAAAATTAAGGCAATAAAAAGAGAAAAATATGCCAAAAAGGGGCGAACATAGTTTAGTTTGTTTAATTATTCAAATAGAAATCACTTCAAAAGAAAAGGATAGAAAATAAGATCATGTTTATCTTTTGAGGGAGTTTAGTTGAAGATCAACGGGTTTGCACAATGAATCCTAGTATGCTTATTTTATCATGGTGTTATTGATCTGTAGAATCATTGATATTCCAGGCTTGTGTAAACTGTGCTTATTTTGTTTATTGGAGTTCAGTTTATTTTTCACTTGAGGCTAACGCTTAGTTTGATAAAGTTTTGCAGTCAATTAGAACTTCTTTAACATATTTGAGTGTTTGGGTTATAATTCATATGTATCTAGTTCCCACCCATTCATTTCATCCCACATGTTTTGACACAACGATATTATACTAGTATATAAGGCTTATGTGCTTGTGTCATGTTTTGTGGTCATTTATACCTATATATATGTGCCAAATTTACTTTGATATATTTTGCACATATTATATATGGTATTGTATATTGTATTTGTAAGTTTTACATTTTTTGAAAAAAATTAAATTTTCAAAAATAGTTTGCTTCGATGGCCTTTGAGATTATCATTACGCAAGATTGATTTATATCTATTTGTGATGATATTTTATCTTCTAAATGAGGCTTCATATTTCATGTTTATGTTTCTATTTCTTTATCTATTTAGAATAAAAATAAAGGGGGAGAGCAAATTAAAATGAGTTTTGATGAGTTTGATTTATGGGGGATAATTATTTATGAATTTTATTTTTTTCAAACTTAATGCGTCACGAGGTATATATTTTTGTCTCATGTGTGTAGGCACTTAAAGTAGAATTCAAGACACACGGATGCAGATAAATTTTGTGAAAGGGAAGAAGATGAAGTTTGAAGACAAAAAGACTTATATCGTTCCGTTCTAGGGTTAGGAAGGATGTCAGTATTTTTAAAATAGGAGATTTTTTTACTTTAAATTGGTTGTCGGCCATATTTATTTATTTTGTACCAGAATATCCAAAAGGGGAGAGTTGAAAGAACAATTTTTGTAGGATTGTTCATAGCATTGCTTTAGGCTAGTTTGGTGTATCCCGTTACAAATCGTCATGTACCGTCAAGACGAACCAAACTGGAGAATTTCTAAGTTTGAAGACTTTTCGACATCCCGTAAAGGTATATAATAATTTAGAGTTTAAATTAATTTACAGAATTAATTTTTAGGTTGTTTTATTTTTTTTTATCAAAAACGAACACGGCTTTTTATTTTCAAATTTTTTTATTATTTAAACTCTCGTTCAAACGAGATTTCATGTTGTTTAAAGGTCGTTTAAAGTGTTTTTAAACGAGGGCATACTTTCTAAGATTTTTTAATGTCATGAGAAACGAAACACATCTTGTTTGAACGAGATGCATATCTCGTTAGAATGACATTGTGACATCGATCGAATGACTGCGCTGCCTCGAATTTTATGAACGTCCTATAAATACCTATTTCATGTTGATATTGTTTAAGACTTTTGCTAGATTTATTTTTGCATAACGTTTGCTAAAGTTCTTCACTTTTTGTATTACAAAGCACTTTTTAATCCTAAGTATTTAGTTTTGTGAATTCGTTTAAACCCTAGAAAGTTTTGTATACTTTTATACACCTTGTGGAGAGGTACTTCATGGCTGACTTGTGATGCCTGAGGGAATTCATTGATGAAGACAAAGTCTGAGTCTAAAGGAGGAGGAGTGTGTTTCTTGTGAGAATCATTGCTCAAGGAAGACAACAGCCTTTGTGAGTTCTTCGGGAATTCATTGCAGATTTTTTTTATAGAATTTATAAGTTCTGATTTGTAAATTTTATAAAGTGAATAAAATATTTTTTCATGCGAGGATTTTTCTTGAAACTTTTCTTTTGTTGAATGCTTGGTTTGATTTATCTATTTTACAACATAGATGTATGTTTAGGATAAAAAGATAAAATTGATTAAGCACTCTAAAATTAGAATCTTTGTTGATCATATTTGTTTCTGCATTTATAAGTGGTATTAGAGTCTTTCACTCTTACAAGTGGTGTTAAAGCATACTTACCAGCTTTTACATCACTCCAAGTAATAAACAAATACTATGTTCTTAGAAACATGCCAAGACTAAATTTTATAGTTCCAGTCTGACAACTCCTCTAGAGTTTGGAGCTTCTTCTAGTTAATACTTAGTCAATGACCCAATTTCTACATAAACCATTCAACAAATTACTAAAACCAAGTTTTATAATCACCCTGCATTACAAGAAAAATGACAATTTGTGGTAATTTTTTGGGTAGCAAATTAATTTTTTCCATTAAATAACACATTTAGTGGAGAAATTTTAGGTAGCCACTAAAAGATAATTCTTAAGGATGTATTGGTAGTCCAAAGTAAAATCGCTACTAAGATTGCCACTAATTATTTGGCACCCAAATTTTGGCTTACACGAGACTAATTTGTAGTTAAATGGGTAGTAAAAATTAAATTCTTACCACTAAAGTAAGCACTTAGTGGTAATTTATAATTTTGCTACCAAATTTTAACAAAACTAAACTTACAATAACAAAACAATTTCCCATCAATTCATAAAAGGGGGTAAAAACACAATTATAGTATAAGTCCTATACTAAGAAGTTCAAATTAAAAACTCACTTCGGACAACACTATTACCTCAAATGAAATATCTTTAATTTTTTTTGTGTGAATGAAATCACAATTCTTGTAAATGATACATGGAAGCTGTACTTAGCTTGAGAAAATTTGAGGTACATTTGTTTTTTTCTTTTTATCTTTAGAAGGATTAAATGATATTTGTCTCCTCTTTATGAGCTATATAAATATTTACTTTTATATTTTGAAGCATTGAAGCGATAATTATAATTACAATTGTGTGAAATATTTTGAATTTATACGAAATATGAAGGTCGCAAAATAAATACATGAACAAATGTAACTAAATTAAAAATTGACGGTGAAATTCACTTACTATTTAAATTGTGTTAATATTGGTTTTTGTCGCAAGTCAATTTATGGAAAAAAAATCACAAATAGCTTTTTAGTGGGAAACTAACACCTTTTTAGTGGCAACGTTTTTCCCTTTTGGTGACAAAATAAGTCGCCACCAAAAGTAATATTTTTTGTGGGAAATGATCTTTTGCCACTAAAGGTTCATATTTTAGTGGAAAAATATATGGATTGCCACCATAGGAATCCACAACGTCCTTTTAGTGGAAAATCGATGGCAAAAAAAGAAATTGTGACCCAAATGTTTGGTGGTGAAATTTTAATGATTAGTCACAAAAAATATTGCCAATAAATGTCATTTTTCTTGTAAAATTGATTATGTGCTAAACACAAAGCTTCTAAATATATTTTTCATTGAGCTAAATCACAGTCATATTACAAATTCCATTGGCTTCGTAAAAAATTATTTTCCCCTATCTTGGTATTTTACTCCCCACCATCCTTTCAGGACTTTAAAATTTTATATGGATATTCTTTATTTCTCTTAATCAATTCGTATTAATCCAATCACTGATCACACTTATCCAAATAAAATTATTTACCATTCCTGGCACATTAATAATATAATTTCTCTTCAAGATTGGGGATCCCATCCATCCATTATGAAAACCCTCCCAAGTCACCAAATTCAATTTAGTGCATCGTTGCTGTTTTTTTACCAAAATGAGTTAAACAGGATGAATTTGAAAGCATACGTGAATGTTTACAAGTACAATATTTGATAACTGTGTGTGTGTGTGTGTGTGTGTGTGTGTGTGTGAGAGAGAGAGAGAGAGAGAGAGAGAGAGAGAGAGAGAGTTGAGAGATTGCAGAATGAACTCAAATATCATACTTATAAATATTAAATTATGCTTTCAAGTTCATCGAGTTCAACTGATTGAATTAATTAGTAATCTTTTGTATCTTTACTCTCAGTTATTGTATTTTCAATCTTATTATATGTGTTGCTTTATACATATATTGTGTGCGGAGACACTTCCAGGAATCATAATAATTAATAACTCCAAATAAGCTATGAAGCAAGCAAGATTCAAGAGTTAGAATGGGTAACCCGCCTCTAAAAGAATTACCAGAAAAATATATCTCCGTCATTCATGACAAGTTATGATGTACTCGAGCTGTGGAGCGATGGAGAAGATAATGTATGTCGCAGTTGCAATAATAATATATGGTATCATTAACTAATGCAAAGTTAACATTTTAAGTATCATACAATGATATCAAAGCTATATAAATATAAAGATTACAAGTGAATCATTATTAAAATAATTTTTAGTGACTCTATCATTATCTGTACACAACTCTGGATAAGAAACGAGGTGGCAGTAGACTAAAGATTGTCTCAAATAAAAGAGTATAAAATGTTATAAGTGTATACATGTGACACCCCGCCTAATTAAATACCGGGCGATCACTCCTTTATTACATTATATCAAGGTGAACAGTTGGTTCATTCTCAGCATCACTGTCGATAAAAATAATTTTTCCAATTTAACACCCTAAATAATTAAGCTAAGTGTCAAAACATTTTTCATACGTACATCCAAATTTTAATTAAAGAAAATATTTATTTAATTTATTAACAAGGCTCAAATAATAAGATTCACACCACAATAAACTGGAACGAAAGAATCCAATATATAAAACATTCATCAACGAATGTCAACATGCGAGAAAATAAAGTAATACATCCGTCCTGAACAAAATCCCAAAATAACGAACTAGGAAATAACTGAAATAACAATGTCCCAACATAAAGAAATAATGGAAAGGGCTACACATGCCCATCTGAATGAAAATGCTAGAAGTGGATCTGAATGAACGAAGTCGTCTAATCAAAAGACCTGCAACTCCCACCTAAGCTGCAGCGCGTTCCTTCCAAAAGATCCTAAGTAAGACGCCCCTGTGGCTGGGCACCTGAAATACATACATATATATATATACAAGGGGGAGAGGGAGAGATAAAACGGGTCAGAGCCCGAAAGTGGGTATGATTTAAAATTAGTTTAGCAAGTATTTAAATTGATACAGGCCAATGCAACAACATATTAGTTCGTCACTCTCTTGAGAAATTCTCACCTCTCTTCTAATGTGCACTCCTATCATACTAACCTTCCCAGATGGTTTATCTTAACATATATGTTATACTAACCTTCCCAAATAATTTAGTTTAACTTAACTTAATCATAATTTTTCAAAACCGAACAATGTCATTGTTTAAAAAGGGTTACTGCCAATTTGTAGTATAACTCTCGTTTTAACATCATTAATTTGTAAAGTTTTCCGGTGTCATATTATACTGACAAAAAAATTATTTATAGGAGTCATCAACCATGTCCTACTTAACAAATCGCAGTAGGCAGTTTAAATTCCATAATCTCGTAGATATATTAACTACTCGTATAATATATATATATATATAACGGCACCCCAACTAAAACTATGGTGCGTGCATACTTCCACTATCTAAACCCCATACCACTCATATCAAGGGGAATACGAATTCGGAATCACTCTCGAATCGTATTAACACATACACAAACAAGTGAGGCGAAGCATAGATTCCAAGTCTCTAAGAGGATGGCACATACTCGCGTCTCTTAGGACCGTCTGAACTATTCATCCAATAGCCTGTACCAAGGATATCTATCTTCTAGGGTACAAGTCAATATCCCTCATAAAGGTCCCATCGAGATAAGACTTGCCCCAACGCGGTAACCTCAAGGATAGCAAGTAGCGCGGTATGTTTTTCACATGCATATAAGATATGTACACACATCATATAAATATACCACTTTCATCATATTAATATAGGTCCCTCTCATTACCCATAATTACCACATTTAACCTTAATTTCACATTATTACGATTTCGTATAAGGCTTCGTCTCTAACCTTAACTCGAAGGGTCTTCTCCCAATTTACGTGACACTAGTGGATTCTATCCTTCCAAGTAACAAATTCAGTAAGTACTCTTCTATTCACTACCGTAGGTATTCTTCGTAACCCCTCACTTGAAACACGGAGTTTGTCGTTCCTTAGTTAATTATCCCTAAAACACATTTTTCGTCTCATAATAAAGTCCTCAACACTTGTTCATATGTCCTACTGGTCTCCCCTATATCCCAAAACACTTTGTTCATAATCCCCAAAAATTATTCCACGATAAATTAATTCAACTAATTAAACAAGGGAAAATAAGGGGCTGCCAGGAAGGGTCGATCGATCGACTACTGGGGTTCGATCGATCGAACCTTCGACCGATCGACGCTCTAGGGTTGATCGATCGATCAAGCAGGTCTGCGAAAATTCTGCAGAAGTGTAGTTACGGGTTTTACCAAAATTCTTCATCAAAATACATGTTTTCCAACTCTAATCATCCCAAAACTTCTACTACAAACATTATAACATATTACCAGATGTTTCTAACGTTAAGCATGCGTATATCCATCATTAAACATGATTAAACAACCCAAAATTTCATCTAATTATCAAGAACCCTAAGTTTTCTTAACTTTAGTTCTAATCAGTTTTCTCCAGAATTTCCTTCTACATAATCATCAAAAATTCGTGGGTTAATCATCTACCTCACATAAGGTTTCCAGCATATGGTTTTAATGACTTCTACATGCAAATTCCTAACAAAAACTGGGGTTTTCTTCCACAGATTATACTCCTAATCATTCCTAACTGATATGAGGATTGCATCAACGAAAATACGCAAGTTAAACACTTGCCTGGGATTTCAGAGGTCTGGTTTCCTGCTGATAATGGTGTGGTTGCGTTATCCTCCTCGCGATCTACGCGTTGGTGGTGACGGCGGTGTAAATGGTGGTGTTTTGGCCCTTGAACCTCCTTGCAAGGTCTCTCCTCTCTTCTCCAATAGCCGTCTTAGGGTTCTAAATGCTCTAACCCTAAAAGGCTGACTTAAATGGCTGAAATTCATGGGTTTAATTACCCTATTTTGTAAAATGACCAAAATGCCCTCCCGGGTCACTAATTAAGCCTAAAAACATCCCGAGATCCAAACTAAACCCCTGGGTACACTTTTCTGACTATCTCGACCCTTCCGGACGCATTGGCGCACTCAAAACGACCATATGGACAACTTATAAAATATTCACTTTTATATCTCAATAATTAGTCCCGACGCGACACGGGCGCATCCCGACTAAAATTTCCAAAATTGTCATTTAATTCACTTATGACATTCAATATAACCAATATAACATATTACTATGCTCATTAGTAATATTCAACAAGTTTCCCATAATTACTAACTCTAGTCACATTAATAATTATAACATCATTAATTTCCGGATTTTTATTAAATAAATCCCCAAATTAAATATAGCATAAAAATACGGGGTATTACAATACCATCAACAAAGGGGCTTAGATGAAATGTAAAAAAAAATAATAAAAAATCTTAGGACATGATTTGAAAGTCATGTTGGACTAGAACGAATTTGTTATTCATATATTTATTAAGGATATGATTTAATGAGAGGAATGAAGAAGGGGAAATCATTTTAAAAATTGCTAAAGACTACGGATTAACAATAGAAAATATGTTTTTTTGAGAAAAGGGAAGATCATTTAATATGATTTAAGAGTGAACTAAACAAAATCTCAAATAGATTATTATAACATTCTATAATTTTCAAGCATAAGGTGGCAAGTCTCATCTATACTATTACTATAAATGCAAGGAAACAATTAATATTGCTCAACAAGTAGGGTCACTATATCATATTAGGCGGATGGTTGGGTCGTGACCACATCAAATCCAACTTGACCATATCCATGGCCCAATGTGTCTATGGATGCTCTTAGAAATGGTCACGATCCAAATCCCTAACCAGTATGGGTCAAGGACTTGTTCGTGACTAGGTCGTTACCCATCATAGTGCCAAATTCACAACAAAGTTCCCTCTAAGTTTGGTCATGGTAGGGTCATGGACAAGGTCTGTGACCAAGGCCACAATGCACACCCATTGGGTCACGGTTTCGGGCCATGACCATATCAATTTACTCAGGCGTGTGGGTTACGTCTGAGTATCTTAACCATACAATTTCCTACACGCTGATGTGGAAAAAAAATTAAGGGTCGTGGTGTTGGGTCACGACTCTAGGTTGTGACTAGGGTCCTTATAATAAAACCCACTGACTGCATTTCATTTCTTCCCTCTTTCTTTGTCGCTTTCTCTATCTCCATTTCAACGATTTGCATTCTTTCTCTCAAACCATAATTTCAGCCCCTAATCTCTCTCAATCTCCAAGGTAAGCCCTAATTTTTTTATTTCTATGTTAAACCCTAATGTATATCTGTGTGAATGTGTGTATTTTTGTATATGTGTGTGTTTGAGTGTGTACGCGTGTGTATGTGTGTTCATATGTGTGTATATATCTGTATATGTGTGTGTACGTGTGTATCTGTGTGTATGTTTGTGTATACTCTTTTTCAAGAAAATGGATGTTTTATAATTTCGTATTTTGATTGAGTATGTTATATTTTGGGATTGAAATTTATTGGGTATGGTTATCATTGATTGGGAATTGCTATTTAGAGATTCAAATTAATTGATTATTATTTGTATTGACTGAATGTGATTACTTAGGGATTAAAATAATTGTATTATTTAAGGGTATTATCATTTAGGGCTTGAAATTCATTTATAGTTTGAAATTAATTGAGTATTATTAGTATTGACTGAATGTGGTTACTTAAGGATTAAAATAAATTACATTATTTAAGGGTATTGTCATTTAGGACTTGAAATTCATTTTTGAGTTTGAAATTAGTTGACTATTATTATTATTAACTAAATGTGATTACTTAGGGATTAAAATAAATTGCATTATTTAAGGGTATTGTCATTTAGGGCTTGAAATTCATTTAGCATTTGAAACCAATTGAGTATTATTAGTATTTACTGAATGTGGTTACTTAGGGATTAAAATATATTGCATCATTTAAGGGAATTGTCATTTAGGTCTTGAAATTCATTTAGAGTTTGAAATTAATTGAGTATTATTAGTATTGACTGGATGTTGTTACTCAGGGATTAAAATAAATTCCATTATTTAGGGGTATTGCCATTTAGGTCTTGGTATTTATTTAGAGTTTGAAATTATTTGAGTATTTTAGGTTCCGCACCCACGGACTCAAAATCCTTTCCATTATCAAAACCTTAATCAAACTAATATATCCTAATACCTCAGATTTTTCAATTAATAGTTATTAATTAATTAAATTCCTCAAATACCCTTACCCCTTAATGTAGGACTCATATTCACGCCCTCATATATTTTTCTCAAGGAAAATGAGGCACGGTGATAATCACTGGAAACAAGAGTGTGAGAGGTTGAAATTAGACCGCACACGTAACCGTTTTATTTGTGAGCACCATATAGAGGATACTCATATTTATAGATATGGAAATAAAAAGATCGAATAATTTAACTACCCTGTAAATCGTGGAGTTAATCGCCAGTTAGATTACCTGTTCGATTGTATTCTATTTTCCCTACTAGAAACCTGGGATGGCGTTATAGAAAATATATTTAACATACATAATCCCATGTAGTCCTGACCTTCGTTACGTTGTTGGAGAAGGCGCAAAAAAGTCCGCCTGTTATGGATACATCTGCGCACAGAGAGCATTGACATAGACTGTGATGTCTCGCGCCATATGCACATTAAATTGAATCTTGGCAATAAGTTGAAAAAGATGGGAGTTTGAGTTCATGTCATGGATATCTACACATCAATCATCGATATCCTTCCTCCTAGTTGGTCACTTGAAGAAATCGTAGATTCTTAAAAACAAATACCGAATGGATGGAGATCAGACACATTGAACAAATTCTAAAGTCTTACTCTTAAAAGGTATATATATAAGCTTGATTAAATAGTTATAATTTCATATTATTATAATTATTTAATCACTTGTGATTTTTCATTTTTGTAGATAATATCGCGAGGAAACAACCCAAGGGTACCAAGTGCTGAGGTGAAACTGCAATGAGGTTCACCATCTCGTTTACAACCCGAATTCTCAACACTAATGGATGAGTAATACGCAACTCCACCAATGGTTCCCTCCTCGCTAAGTCTAACTTTAGGTGTTCCAACACCCTCATCCAGCACTCCCGTTGTTCTACCACCCCCATCCAATACTCTCGACGCCTCCTGCTTAATCCAAAAGAAGCCCATTGGGTTCTCCCTTCTCGGGAATAACCCAATAGGTGACAAAAATAAGGTGCTGAACTTTAAAGCTGATGTTTGTCACTGGGAAAAATGAATGTTGGAGTTAGTGAACTATACAAATAGAACCTAGTTGATCAAGCCATCAAATATGACATATACGATCAAATTTGAAATTATTTCTCTTTTCCCGATTGTTCCAAAAATTAGGTTCCATCTCGGGTTGTTGAATCATTGAGGACATACAGGAGAAACCTTTAGAAGAAAAAAATCCCGAATGAGGCAGCGAGCTTCGATATTTAGGCTTTGAAATATAGAATGCCTCCCAATGTTGAAATTCCCATTAGAATAAGTTTTTGGAGAATGAGGTGTGGGAGAAAAGGTTGTTCCAAAGGGAGAAAAACAAAAACATAGGGCACAAAAAACCGATATCCATAGGCTGAGATCCAAATCTTATGAGGATTTGAAGAATGAATGGGCGAGTAGGACAAAGGATGGTCTAGATGCGGGTAAAAAATCAAATCGGTCCAACTTATTCATTCATGCCCAATGGGACAAAAATAATAAATTCCCGCCACACTTGGCTGAGACGCTAGAATCAATAGAGGCCATCTACAGTCAGTCAAGTTCAAACCCTAATGATGATTTTGACCTTGAAAATAATGTCCTGACCCTGAACTTTAGAAAGGAACAAAGGGGGAGGATGAGAGGTATTGGATCTTATATGCCAACAATAAAATTTCAATACACCACACCTCTTGTGGATGAGTTTTCTTCGATTAAGGTTCGTGTCTCGTATAATGAGGAACGACAGTTCAAGATCGATGGGGATGTCCAGGATATCACCTCGAAATCTTAACGAAACAAGCTAGGAAACTTCTATCCCTTTTTCAAGATTATGGGGTCCCAATGCCTCCTCCTCTAGGTTACCCTTACCCTCCTCCTCAAGTTTTCCCTATCTTCCCCTTTTAAGTTTTCCTTCCCAAATGCCGCCTCATCCAATATTCCCCTTCCAAATGACGACTCCTTCAACATTCCCATTCCCCATGCCTCTGCTATTCACGAGACTTGGATCATCATCAACAACTCATGGTGACTATTGTGAAAAGTACTATTTTAAAGACCTGATAAATAAGAGTGTTGTTGGGGTATGCACACTCATCTCCATAGTTATCGAAACTCCAATACACAGCTGACCTTTGGATAAGGGTCAGGCTCAAATACTGGTTGATGAAATATACCACGACTGCGAAGATGTAACTGTGCACATTGACAACAGGGAAGGGATGGCATTAAGGAATTATGCAAACTATTTTATTATTTGGATAGTTTATCTGTTGGATAAGATCTAATAATATTATATTTCGTTTAAGTTTTAATAACATTTTTTTGTTTCATTTATAAGAATATTGGTTTTGTTTCAGTTTAAGAATGTTGGTTTCGTTTTAGTTTAATAGTATCTTTTTATTGCTTCAGTTGTAAGAATATTATTTTTGTTTCAGCTGTAAGAATATTCTTTTATTGCTTGGCCAGTTTAAGAATATCGGTTTTGTTCCAGTTATAAGAATATTATTTTTGTTTTAGTTGTAATAATATTTTTTAACCTATTACCACGGGAATGAAATTCGAAAATTATTATATGGATTTCCCACCATACAAAGAGTGGATGGGAGAGACTAATCGAATTTGAAATAATCATGTAAATGGATTTCAAGAATTTGTTAAATACGCTTCCAAAAATCTTAAAAGTGATCAGATTTCGTGTTCATGCACCCATTGTATGAACGAAAAATATAAGTCATTGAAAGACATCGAGCTGCATTTAATAAAGTGGGGAATCTATTAAGACTATAAAATATGGACATAACATAGTGAATAAAATGCACGTTATGTTCCAAAAGAATTATCGGTACCCGATCGCGTAACGGAACTCCAACGAGTGGAGGTGGTACATGATTCACCAACACATCTTATATTAACCGACTTAATTGATAATGCTTACGGACTCTACAACCGTCAAAACCACCAACCTATGGATATGAATAATGCACATTATGGCCAACTAAATGAAAATTTTGATGTTGAACTTCCAGGAGATCGCGGATATATACAATTTTAAGCCGATGCGGATAGACCGTTGTATAAAGATTGTGATGAAGATCATTATGTATTATATGCAATGATTGGTTTGCAGAATTTGAAGAGTCAATTTGGTTTGTCTGGAAATAGCGTAACCAGAATTCTTAAGTGGGTTAAAGATATTGTCCCCAAAGAGAACACATTACCAGACAATTATCCTACCATGAAGAAGAGCTTGAAGGGTTTGGGTTTGAAATATAAATATATTCATGCATGCAAGTATGATTACATATTTTACCGCAAGGAGCATGAAGAGAAGGATGAATATCCTGTATGCAGTGAGCCTAGATATGTGGTTTGTGAGACAAAGCTGTAAAAAATCTAAAGTGCCATAAAAGGTTTTGAAGTATTTTCCACATGGGATATAGTGAAAATGGTTTTTTGTTGTACCGTGGACAGTAGAGACCATGATATGGCACGCTCGATGCAAGGTGGGTGGGAATCTGATGCATCATCCTATTGATTCACCCATCTGGAAAATTTCAAATGCATAACACCATGAATTTTCAATGGAACCACGCAACATTAATCTTGCAATATCAATCGATGGTTTTAACCCTTTTTATATTTTGAGTACTAGTCAGAGTTATTGACCAGTTCTTTTGGCGCCTTTAAGTCTCCCTCCGACACTATGCATGAGAAATGAGATCATATTGTTATATTTATTAATACCCGGGATGAAGGCTCCCAACGATGATATTCATATATTCTTATCACCACTAATATAAGAACTTAAAGACTTATGGGATAAATGCATGACGATGTTTGACTCTCATAAGGGTGAAGAGTTCACACTTAAAGCAATGGTGATGTGGGGGATGCACGACCTTCCAACTTATGGGATCTTATTAGATTTTAATGTTTATGGTTATTATGGATATCCCATATATGGGGAGGAAACGAAAGACTGTTGGCTAAAATATAGTGGTAAGATGAGTTACACGGGTCATCGTAGATTTTTACTGACTAGTCGCTCTTTTAGGAATGATAAGTCTAACTTTTTGCTTGTTGGTCACGAGCGTAGAACACCACCTTCTCAGCTTTCTGGTCTGCAGATCGAGCAGAAGGCGATGAATTCAACTACGGGGAATAAGTACGTAGGTAAACACCCCTAGTTTGTAAACCTGAAGCATAAAGCTAGGGGGATCCAAATGACCCTATTTAAGCAAAGTCATGGTTCAGGCGATCAATATTTTTTTATTTGCCATATTAAAAATATCATCATGTAAGGCATGTAGTTGATGTGATGCAAACAGAGAAGAATGTTACAAAACATCTGATAGGAACATGTCTGGGTAGATCTCATTCCAAAGATGGAGAGTGGGCCCGCCTAAATCTACATGATATGAAAATAAAGAAGACATTATGGTTAAAAATGATCCTACAACAGGAAGAATTTCTATCCCCTGATCTACTTTAGTTATGACTACTAGTGAGAAGAAGATCCTCTTAAACACATTGTTCAACTTGAAGACTCCAACCGGTTATTCAGGTAATTTACGTAGGGTAGTAAGCTACCAAGCAATGGCTTAAAATAGTGAATGTCTCACGATTGACACGTAATCATCCAATTAATCCCTCTGTTATTTCGGCATTTATTTTCTGAACACAAAGATTTTTGTTGCGCAATTATGCAAATCAATTTGTGTTTTACCCTACTTTGTGAAAAAGTGGTAAACAGAAGGCACATTAAATCTGCAAAATCAACTTTAGTCGAGGAAGTTTGTGTATTAGAGAAATATTTTCCTCCGTCGTTCTTCGATATCAACATCCACCTTCTTGTGAATTTATGAGATGAATCTTTATTATGTGGTCTTGTTAGGTATCATTGGATGTATCCTTTTGAGCTTGATGAAAACCTTCAAAGATTACGTAAAGAATACACGGTATATTGGAGGGTTAATTGCTAAAGAATACGTAATGATGGAATCATCGTTATACGCTAGGGAACATATGAAAGGACACGAGGTGATGAGGTTCAATACTCATAGAAAACGAGTGATCGAGGAATCTAAAGTGGTTGAGGAAGAGTTGTCGCTTGGGAACCCTAAAGAGGTTAAACTCACAAATATACAATATGAGCAAGGAGCTCGTTATGTCTTCGAATTGCAAGATGAAGTCGAATACTGGAGATAGTGAGTATGTACTGAATTCTTCTTATTGGATTATATGTTTTTTTTATATATTTTATGATCTAAACTCTAAAATTTACCAATAAGAAGTACGAGAACGAAATTACCCAAAATCAAAGGAGAAATTGCACAAAAACTGATTTTAGGGCATGGAGGTCAAAAGAGATAATTTTCATATCTTATATGTATGATTATTTATTCATGTGTGGTAAAAACATGATATAATACAAATTCATTAATAAATGCAGTTTCTAAAAAGAGGCGATGTCTCTTCCAAACTTACACACCTAGCAAAAGGTCCTAGTTTTCATGCGAAAGAGTTTAAGAAATTCTGCACCAATAGTTCTCATTTCATTATATATCCATACAAGGAAAATCTTTTGATGAGAAATAATGTAATATAAATTTCTGCCTTGAACACTTGTATCTCTAGCAAAAGCGATAAAAATTCAAAGAATACGGTAAAAATTTCTATAACTTGATTACTTAGATTTCAGAGAAACTGTATTATATTGTGATTAGGTAAAGGTGGAGGATAAATTAATGCTTGAAAAGTTGATATTGATTCCAAACTTATTATGGTAGGTTTTTCAAAGATGAAGATTAAAGATCATATAGTCGACGAGCCTTTTATTTGTGCCTTTCAGAACGTAAAGAAGGTATTCAACTCGAAGTGCATAAACGATGGAAATTAGTCTATTATTATTCAATCCCCAAAGGGTATGACTACTGAAGTGGATGTATTAAAGGCTCCAAAAGAGTTACAGTCAGTTGTTGATGATAACCTTAATTTAAAGGATCTTTTAGGTGATTTAAAGGAAGATTGAGTATAAAATATTATGTTATCCTTGCCAATCTTATTTGTATCCTATTATGATATTGGCATTGTATTATCGCTTTACTTTGATTTATGAATGTTTAAATACTTTCACGAATGTATAATATGATTTATGTAAGTTAACTTTTGATAATATGTTATGTTTAGTCGAATGTTTAGTTACTTTCACAAGACGCTCAAGTTTGTGAATAGAGTCATTTGAGTTTGTGATTGGATCAAATTAACCCAACTCAATTTCCACGTGTTCCTGTACATATGCATTTGTTAATTAGCTTCATTGATGTGGTCTTCATAAAATGAAGTTAAGTTAGCTTGATTTTATGAAGATATTATTAAATAAACCAATCAATAAATGTACATGTAAAAGAATACACTCGGGCTACAAGATTAGTTTGGTCTAATCACATATTCAGATGACTTTATTTAATAGCCATCTTGGATCGCAGGAACAAGTAATCTTTACTTTAATTGAAGTAGTTATATAATTGATATGCATTATCTTTTAAATCTTTTAGATGATAAAAAGAGTAGGGGATAATTATTGGTTTTGTTAGGTTTGGTTGTTAGATAATTATTGGTTGTTGGCTTATTGTTGGATAGTATGTTAGAAGGAGTATGGGGTAATTATTGATTGTTGGCTTATTGTTGATTTTTGGCTGTTGGATAATCACGGGACCCCCCGTTTAAGAACATGACGTTAATTTCAAAATATCTAGGATTAGGCTTAAAAACATGCCGTTAGGGGACGAAAACTCAAAACACCCCCCAAACGGCCCCGTAAGAGGAACCAACACCTCGCACGAGAATTTTCGCACTTGTACTGCAAACTAAATCCCCCTTTTCTTTGGCTTTTAGTTTAGGAAGTATTTTCTTTTTGACTTAGAAAATAGGTCCTATTTGGTAAGAAAATCTGCCTTTTCTGGCCTTACCAAATGCAACGTGTTGTAGAGCTCATTGAAATTGTTTTGGAGAGTAGTCCCAGATAATATGATGCGTTTTACCTTTGGATTTTGATAGAGTATTCCAAATATGAATCCTTTAATTATGGGGAGTGTGACCTTCATCAAGAACCACCAATTCAGGACACTCCAATAATATTTCCCCCCCTTCTTGATGTTTCTCATATACAATACTCCTTTTCCCTTTCTTTGAATGTTCTTCCGTCATGATTTTCTCTCCGGCAAGCTTTTCATACAAAATATATCTTACTCCTAGGATGCTTTGGTCTTTATTCCACGAATACACCTTCATCATGCGTACAACTTCTTGACTCGCACACTTATTCTCTTGGAGAAGCTTAAGATCTATATTTTCATTTCCAGATTTTTCAAGATTATCGAGGTTATGAAATGGGAATTTAACTTTCCATTTTTTGTCAAAAAATGGAAATCTAGAACCGATTCATAACCTCAATAATTCCGAGAAATCTGGAAATGAAAATATAGATCTTAAGCTTCTCCAAGAGAAAGGGTGTATGATAAAGAAGTTGTACACGTGATTAAGGCATATTCGTAGCAAAAAGACCAAAGTGTCCTGGCAGTAAGCTATAATTTGTATGAGAAGATTTTTGGAGGGAAAATAACGGCGAAGGAATGCACAAATAAAGGGCAAAGGAGTGTTGTAGAGGAAAAACATCAAGAATGGGGGAAAATACTATGGGAATGTCCAGGATTAGTGCTTCTTGATGAAGGCCTCACCCACAAACGGCCCTGTGAGAGGAATCCACACCTCGCACGGGACCAATGTAACACGTAGGAACTGACCGCGTGATCACAAGACCCTCGATTTACGATAACAATAAAAATTTAGGAATATATACACTTAGCGTTGAAAATATGGTGTTATAGTGAGAAATCCCAAAAACCATAAAACGGAATCGTGAGCGTCACCAACACCTCACACCGGACTCATGTAGCTCATAGGAACTGATCGCATGATCATAGGACCCCTGATTTGAGAGCACGATAATAATTTGATAATATCTACACTAAGGCTAGAAAACATGGTGTTAGAGGTGTAAACTCCAAAACATCTCCCAGATGGCCCCGTGAGCGGCACCAACACATCGCATGGGACCAATGTAACTCGTAGGAATTGATCACGTAGTAACGGGATCCTGGTTTGATAGCACGATAATAATGTGATAATATCTACACTTAGGCTTGAACACATAACGTTAGATGGTGAAGCCCTTAAACACCTACACCTTGAACAGGACCAATGTAACTCATAGGAAGTGAACACGTGATCATAGGACCCTCAGTTTGAGAGCATGGAAATAATTTAAGAACATCTATACTTAGGCTTGAAAACATGGCGTTAGAGAGAGAAGCCCTAAAACACCCCCCAAACGGCCTCGTGATCGGCAATAACACCTTGCACAAGGCCAATGTAACTCGTAGGAACTGATGATGTGGTCACGAGACCCTCAGATTGAGAGCACGATGATAATTTAAGAATATCTATAGTTAGTCTTGAAAACATGGTGTTAGAGGGCGAACCGTCGAATCACTCCCCAAACGGCCTCGTGAGCGGCACCAACACCTCGTATGAGAACTAATGTAACTCATAAGAACTGTTCGCGTGGTCACGGGACCTCCAATTTGAGAGCATGGTGATAATTTGAGAACGTCTACACTTAGGATAGAAAACATGGAGTTAGAGGGCACAATCCCAAACGGCCCCGTGAGTGGCACTAGTACCTCTCACGGGACCAATATAACTCGTAGGGACTAATTGAGTGGTCATGCGACCCTCGGTTTGAGAGCAAAACTATAATTTGGTAATATATATATACTTAGGATTGAAAACATGGCATTAGAGGGAGAAATTATGAAACAACCCCAAACGGCCCCTTGAGTGGAACTAACACCTCGCACGGGACCAATGTAACTCATAAGAACTGATCGTGTGGTCACGGGACCCTTGGTTTGGGAGCACATGGATAATTTTAGAATATCTACACTTAGGCTTAAAACACGATGTTAGAGGGAGAAGCCACGAAACTACACCCAAATAACCCCGTGAGATGCAACAACACCTCGCACGAGACCAATGTAACTCTGAGGAACTGACCGCGTAGTCATGGGATCTCCGATTTGAGAGCAAGAGGATAATTTGAGAATATCTACACTTTGGCTTGAAAACACGATGTTAAAGGGCAAAACCTTGAAACACCCACCAAACGGCCTTGTGAGCAGCACCAACACCTTGTATGGGACCAATGTAACATGTAGTAACTGATAGTGTGGTCACAGGACCCCAGTTTAAGAGCACGCCGATAATTTGAGAATATGTACACTTAGTCTTAAAAACACGACGTTACAGGACCAATACCTCGCACGGGACCAATGTAACTAGTAGGATCTAACCGCGTTGTCACGGGCCCCCGTTTGAGAGCACGCCGATAATTTTAGAATATCTGTACTTAGGCTTGAAAATATGGCGTTAGAGGGCGAAGCCTCGAAACATCTCCCAAATGGCCCCGTGAGTGGCACCAACACCTTGCATGGGACCAATGTAACTCTTAGGAACTTACTACGTGGTCACAGGACCCCCAATTTGAGAGCACAATGATAATTTGAGAATAGAAGACTAAGTCTTGAAAACATTGGGTTAGAGGGCAAAGCCCCGAAACACCCCCTAAAAGGTTCCATGAGCAACACCAACACCTCGCACGGGACCATTGTAACTTGTAGGATCTAACCACGATGTCACAAGACCCCCAATTTTAGAGCATGATGATAATTTGAGAATATCTATGCTTAGGCTTGAAAATATGGTGCTACAATGCAAATCCTCGAAACATCCCCTAAACGACATCATGAGTTCCACCAACACCTCGTATGGGACCAATGTAACTCGTAGAAACTTATCGTGTGGTCACATAAACCGCGGTTTGAGAGCACGAAAATGATTTGATAATTTGGACACTTAGGCTTAAATATATGGATTTGGAGGGTGGATACCCGAAACGCACCCCAAACGGCCCCGTGAGCGGCACTAACCCTTGCACGGGACCAATGTCAAAGGTAAGAACTGTTCGCGTGGTCATGGGACCCCCAGTTTGAGATCACGACGATACTTTCATATTATCTAGACTTAGGCTTGAAAACATGTCATTACAGGGCGAAGCCCCGAAACATCCCCCAAACAGCTCCGTGAGTGGTACCAACACCTTACATGGGACCTGATCGCGTGCTCACAGGACCCCCAGTTTGAGATCACGATGGAGTTAGAGGTCGAAACCCCAAAACACCCCCCAAACGGGTCCTTGAGTGGAATCAACCCGTCGCACGGGACCAATGTAACTCTTAGGAACTTACCGCGTGGTAATGGGACCCACGGTTTGAGAGCACATGGATAATTTGAGAATATGTACACATAGGACTAAAAATATGGCATTAGAGGGCGAAGCCCAGAAACACCCCTCAAACGACCCCAGAAGCGGCACTAACACCTCGCACGAGACCAATGTAACTCGTAGGAACTGACCGCGTGGTCAAGGCACCCACAGCTTAAGAGCATGGCGATGATTTGAGAATATGTACACTTAAGCTGAAAAACATAGCGTTAGAGGTCTAAGGCATGAAACACTCACCAGACGGCCCCGTGAGAGGAACCAACACCATGCACGGGACCATTGTAACTTTTAGGGACTGACCACGAGGTAACGGGACCTTCAGTATGTTAGCATGGAAATAATTTGAGAATACCTACACTTAGGCTTGAAAACATGGCATTAGAGTGCAAAGCCACAAAAAAACCCCTAAACGGCCTCGTGAGGGCACCAACACCTTGCACGGGACAAATGTAACTCATAGGAACTGAATGTGTTATCATGGGATCCCCGATTTGAGATCACGACGATAATTTAGGAATATCTACACATAGACTTAAAAATATGGCGTTAGAAGTCAAAACCTCGAAACACCCCCCAAATGCCCCCGTGAGTGATAGGTAGCAACACCTTGTACATGACCAATATAACTCGTAGAAACTGATCGCGTGGTCATGAAACTCCCAGTTTGAGAGAGCGGTGATAATTTGAGAATATCTACACTTAGGCTTGAAAACATGGTGTTAGAGGGCTAAGCCCCGAAACTGCCCCGTGAGTGGCACTAGTACCTCGCACTGGACTAATGTAACTCGTAGGAACTGATCAAGTGGTAATGGGACCCCTTGTTTGAGAGTACAATGATAATTTGAGAATATCTACACTTAGTCTTTAAAATAAGGCGTTACAGGGCGAAACCCTGAAACACCCCCCAAACGGCCCATTGAGTGGCACTAACACCTCGCACGGGACCAATGTAACTCGTAAGAACTGATCGCGTGGTCACGGGACCCTCGATTTGGGAGCACATGGACAATTTTAAAATATCTACACTTAGGCTTAAAACATGGTGTTAGAGGGTTAAGCCATGAAACAACACCAAAATGACCTCGTGAAAAGCAACAAAACCTCGCAAGGGACCAATGTAACTCGTAGGAACTGACCACTTGATCAAGGGACCCCCGGTTTGAGAGCACGATGATAATTGGAGAATATCTACACTTAGGCTTGAAAACATGGCGTTAAAGGGTGAAACCCTAAAACACCCACCAAACGAACCTGTGAGCGACACCAACACCTCAGACGGGATCAATGTAACTCGTAGGATCTAACCACATTATCACAGGACCCCCATTTGAAAGAATGAAGATAATTTGAGAATATCTACACTTGGGCTTGAAATCATGGCGTTAGAGGGCGAAGCCCCACAACATCCCCCAAATGGCCTCGTGAGTGGCACCAACACCTTGCATGGGATAAATGTAACTCATAAGAACTTACCGCGTGGTCACAGGACCCCCAATTTGAGAGCATGATGATAATTTAAGAATATCTAGACTAAGGCTTGAAAACATGATGTTAGAGGGTGAAGCCCCGAAACACTCCCCAAACGGCCCCGTGAGCAACACCAACACCTTGTACGGGACCAATGTAACTCATACAATCCAACCGCATTATCACGGGACCCCGAACTTGAGAGCACGATGATAACTTCAGAATATTTACACTTAGGCTTAAAAACATGGCGTTCGAGGGAAAATCTTCATAACATCCTCCAAACTATCCTGTGAATGGCACCAACACCTCACACGGGACCAATATAACTCATAAAAACTCACCGCATGGTTATAAGAACTGTGGTTTGAGTGCACAAAAATGATTTGAGAATATGTACACTTTGTCTTGAAAACATGGTGTTAGAGGGCTGATACAAGAAACACATCCCAAACGGCCCCATGAGTGGCATTAACTCTTGCACATGACCACTTTAAAAGGTAAGAATATATCGCGTGGTCACGGGACCCCCGATTTGAGAGCACGGTGATAATTTGTGAATATCTACACTTAGGATTGAAAACATGGCATTACAAGGAGAAGCCCTGGAACACCCCCTAAAGAGCCCCATGAGCTGTACTAACACCTTGCACGGGACCAATGTAACCCGTAGGAACTGATTGCGTGCTCACGGGACCCCTGATTACAGAGCACGATGATAATTCTATAATAACTACAGTCAGTCTTGAAAATATGGCGTTAGAGTTTGAAATCCCAAAACACCCACCAAACGGCCCGGGGAGCGGTACCAACCCCTCGTATGTGACCAATGTAACTCGTAGGAACTGACCATGTGGTAATGGGATCCCCGATTTGAGATCACGATGATAATTTGATAATATCTACACTTACACTTGAAAACATGGCGTTAGAAGTTGAAACCCCGAAACACCGCCCAAACGCCCCCGTGAGTGGCACCAAAACCTTACACGAGACTAATAATACGCAAATATTGCGTATTTTATCCCTCGAACCTACGCATTTTAACCCCCTTGGGTATCTTATTCCCTATATTTATGCTCGTTAACCAGACAACCTCAGATTTCTATGTTAACATGCTTTGTAGTGGTTACTTGAGCTTTTATAGGTATTTGGATGCTAATGTGAAGTTCGGATTCATTCCACCTAATTTCCGTACCTAATCGCACGTTGAAGGGAAATTTAGTCATTTCACAGCTTGGGCACCTGGCCCAACATCTCACGAAAGATGTAGACCTCCTCGCAAGCTTCGCGTGGCCGTGAACCGTGCTCGATTTCGATCCCTAACGAAGAAGTTACGACGATTTTAGCAGAAGAGATTTCCAATTGAACCAAAGTAGGGGGAACTTGGCTGAGACCTGCTTGATCGGTCGATCGATCAAAGGGATCGATCGATCGATCCTTCTAATATTTGCCTTTGAGCTTAGACAGTGGGCTGAACCCTGATCGATCGATCGATCGATCAAAGGTATCGATCGATCGATCAAAGGGATCGATCGATCGATCCCCTATTTTTCTCAGCCATTCTATTTACAAGTTTGCCATTTTTTTTATAAATACTCTTTTCTCTCATTTGAGAGAAATATCTTATATTTCACGTTAGTTTTAGGGTTTGTCTTGAGAGCTTTGCCCTGCTCTCCATTTCCTTTGGGTGTTTTACCCACTTTGATGTATGTAATCTTTCTAATTTAGTTTGTCTACCTTTAATTCTTGCTTTGTAGTTAGTTTACATGCTTTCATAATTAGGTTTACGTGCTTTCATTCCGTGCTTTCTAGTGTAGATTTATTGCATTTATTTACCGCGCTTTTATCATGCTTTCTAGCTAAATTATCCTAGGTTGTTTCTGATTAAACTCATTCTGGGTTGACATGTTTCTTTGCTTTGCTTTGGTGATGGAGTTTTCGGGCGCGTTGTCCTAGTTATTATGCCTAGGAGATTTGACGGGGCATATCACGTATGCTCCATGCCTAAGACCTTGCGTGCGTAATTTCCGGGGTATTTGTTGACGCCAAAAACATATTAGGCTTTTATGCGAATTTAGGGGCGTGACAACCCTTGATTTAATTAACTGTCAAAATGAGATGCATTCGTAATTAATTGTCGAAACGAGATGCATTCGTAATAACTCGTCAACCCATGTAACTATTTTATACTAATTAACTCGGGTGAGGGATATTTGACACAACCTATAGTTTTTACTCACTTTGTTAATCTAGTTTAAATACACTCGCCTAAATTAATCATTTCCCTTTTTGCATCTTTTCCTTTTTGTTGTAATTATCTTTTACACTTTTATTTCTGGAATATTAAATCTTATAAATTCTAGCAACTCATCTTTGTGGATTTCGATACCCGGACTTGGCCGCTATACTCACTCATTGAGTGTCGTCATAAGTTTAGGTTTTTGTATAGTTCAGGTGAGCCGAATTCAAAATGACCGGTGTGCAGGTGACGCTCGCGCCGTGGCAAAATCCTGTCTATCAAATGGCGCCGTTGCTGGGGATGAGTTTATTTTAGAGTTTATTTTATTTAGTATTTCGTAGTATTGTCTTTCTATTTGTATTATTTGCCTAACATTTTTGTAGGACTTCTACATTTGAGCGCCAAGAAACGCTTGAATTTCCCGTGCGAATCTACTTTGTAAAATTCGCCACTTCGAGCCATTTTTGGGGTACGCATGTTTTATTTAAATTCTTTCAGTAATAATTATTATAATTCTCAAAATGCCTGTAATTCTATGACTTCCGGTCAATACTTAGAGTCCCAAAAAATTACAAATTGACTTATGACATTGGGCGAGTATAACGAAAGTCAAAACTTGGGTTATTGGAATTTTAATGATGATGATAATGATTTTGGGCCTCTAATTCCTTATAATTGGAATTTTGAAACGAATTGAAATAGTTTTCAAAATTCTTATAATAATGAGTTTAAGTTTAAGTCAGATGGTAATTTTCAAAGTTCCCATTTTCAAGAATCCGCACCTCGACCTATGACATTCGGTGAGGGCTTGCGTATGCTTGAGAATGAGAAAATTGAAAATCGTTATCGGGAAGAAAATCATTTATGGGAACATGAATTGGATTTATTATTTGAATCCGACGACTATTTTTCTTCCGAGACTTTTGAAGTCGAATAATGTTTTGAACCAAATGAGGACTTTGTGCCTACTTTGGAACAAACCATTGTTGACTTGGCCCATTGCATAATAGATATTGAGAGTGAGGATGAAAATGATGTAATATCTATTTGTAATGAAATGATTTCTTCTTTGGCCCCCAAAGAAGAACATTTCATTGAAAATGATCTTATTTCTTTCGAAACTCAATCTTCAAGCGATAATGATGCATCTCTTAAGTTTGAATTTCTTTCCTCCCCATTTTCATCACCGTCACAAGTACCCGATGATTCGGTTTCAAACTTTAATGTTTTAAAGCTTTTCGCCGATGAGGAGTACTTGCTCGATTCGCCTTCCACGATCGCATCTTTGCCTTCGTGTGCGCTACCTCCCATTCCAATTTCAAAATCCTTGGGAGGATATTCAGCTTTTCTCGGTCCCCACTTATTTTGTATCACCCATTCAATCCAAACCCCCCATCGTCCCTCCCAAACTTTTAATTGATGATGGTTTATTTCTTCCACCTTACTCATGCCTTTCGTTGTTCAAATGGAATTGAAAGGCATGCTTGAGAGTGAGGGTACACCGATTATCCTCCAAAGTCAAATCGTTTTTGCGTTGGAACCTCAGCTATTTAGACTTCTAGTGTATAGTTAGTGTGAAGCCTAAGTAGTAGGTTGTATATAGTTAGCTTTTTATTCTTTTTATTTTTTCTTTCCTTTTTTAATTTAGTCTAGTGTAATTAGTTAACTTTTTGCTATTTGTTTTTGTTATGCTCGGTACTAACTTGTTTTGTAGATTCTTTGGACTTGTTCTTATGGGGATCACTCCAATGTTGGTTAATATCGCTCATTTCCTCTCTTTAACTTGGTTCTTAATTCACATTGAGGACAATGTCAGGTTTTAAGTTAGGGGGTGTGGGATATTCTATCTATTTCTTTATTTAGTCCATGTTTTTGCGCACATGTTAGTTACTTAGTATGCTTTTCTTAGAAAAATTAAAAATTTCAAAAAGATTTTCTTTCGTTTTTCTTCTTTTTGGGGCATTTTTCCTTTGTTTCCAATGATAAATTTTAATAATTGCCCGATCCATTAGGCAACCCAGTGATGCATGTTCTCAATTTTAGAAGTTACTAGACTTTAGTCTTAGTTATTGATATTATGAATAACTTCATGAATTAAACTTTAATCCCATGAGCACATGCACCATTATTGCTTTATTGATTTGGTTTAAGATTTCTATAACTCGGTAATCTTTTGTTGCGTTGTATATACTTACACCGAGTAAGCTTTGTACCTTTCATCATTTGTGAGTGTATACATTATTATTTCCTCTTTGAAAATGTTACAGCAGTTGGTAATCTCATTATTCTTTTATTTGATCGTTCATTAATTGAGTTTATATCTTGAAATGCATTACTTGATCATGATTTTCATATATTGTTTTGACTCGAGAATTGTGTAAACTTTAGGAAATGATCATAGGCCATCTTTGTTATATCACCCATATTGACCTTGACCTCACCCTTACATGTTTCTCCTCGTTAACCCCTTTGAGCCTAAATATAGCCTTTCGTTTCACTACCCAAAATCCCATAACCAACTCTAAATTGGAGTTTTATCCCATATATACACTTTCCACACCTTTATTTGGAATGTTACGTGGGATTGAATGATGTCAGTTGCAATTTAGGCATATGAGAGTGAGACAAGTAAAGAAAAGAGATGTGAAAAAGACATGAAAAAGAGAAAGCAAAAATCAAAAGAAAACATGAGAAAAAGAAGAAAGAAAAAGAAAGAGAAAGTTGTATATGTTGTATATAGTTCAATAAGCTTTGATTACTCTCCCCATTTATATTTAATGCCTTTTATGGAAGTTGTTTGTCCAATTTTTGATACTGCTCGCATTCTTCCCAGTATCCTGAGTTTTCATTTTCGAACACTTTGATCCCGTACATACATATCTTTCATTTCGTACCCTAGCCTAACCTACATTATAACCCTATACAAGTCCTATGTGATCTTAGGGTGCATTTAATTAATAACTCAAAATAGTTTGATAATCTGTGAAAATGCATTTCGCCTCCTTTAATGAGCGGTACCTTTCATTGAGATTACAAATTTTCATTTTAGATATAGCATTCTTCATTTGTGACATGTGTGCGGCCTAGTTTCCATTTACATTTACTCTTTATGCCCACATGTTTCGTGTGTTACCTCCCTATTTCGAGTGAATTCACTTGATAAGTGTAATGCCCGTGGGGATTGAATTTATGCATGCTTTAATATTTAGTATCAGGTTTATATAAGTTTTTGCCAAATCATACTTTTCATGTGCTCGCTCCCCTCTCACATTTTAAGGTTTCAATTAGTTTAGGTGCATTCTATAATGTTAATGATTTGGACTTTCGTTTGAATTCGTTCATTTTGTTAATAATGCGAATGAAATCTTTTTCATTATTGTTGAGTTCGTCGCATGTTGGGTTGTGCTCATTTTGAGGAAACCATATGATGTTTGTGGGTTTCATCCATGAAAACCCTCACGAGACGACACTCGTCCGCTAGGATAACCTAAGGGTTTAACGGCTTATTGCAAATGCTAAATGCAATCGAATCGCCAGCGAAAATGTCCTTATGCTTTTATACTATATTTTTGTAGTTATATCTTGCTTTTGATTTTATTGTAGTTCTTCTCGCATCCTATTTCATTGCTAGGGAATAGCAATGTGTAAGTTAGGGGGTATGATAATACGCAAATATTGCGTATTTCATCCCTCGAACCTACGCATTTTAGCCCCTCGGGTATCTTATTCCATATATTTATGCTCCTTAACTAGACAACCTCATATTTCTATGTTAAGATGCTTTGCAGGGGTTTATTGAGCTTTTATAGGTATTTGGATGCTAAGTGTGAAGTTCGGACGCATTTTGGCTAATTTCTGTACACAATCGCACGTTCAAGGGCAATTTAGTCATTTTAGAGCTTGGGCACCTAGCCAAACATCTCCAAGGAATATGTATCCTTCCTCACAAGCTTCACGTGGCCGTGAACGGTGCACGATTCCGATCCCTAATGAAGAAGTTACGACGATTTTAGCGAAAGAGATTTCCAATTGAACCAAAGTAGAGGGGGAACTTGGCTGAGACCTGCTTGATCGATCGATCAATCAAAGGGATCGATCGATTAATGCTTAATAGATTTGCCTTTAATCTTAGACAGTGGGCTGATCCCCTATTTTTCCCAACCATTATATTTACAAGTTTTCCATTTTTGGGGGTTTTGTATAAATACTCTTTTCTCTCATTTGAGAGAAATATCTTACATTTCACATTAGTTTCAGGGTTTGTCTTGAGAGCTTTTCCCTACTCTCCATTTCCTTTGGATTTTTTACCCACTTTGATGTATGTACACTTTCTAATTTAGTTTGTCTTCCTTTAATTCTTTCTTTGTAGTTAGTTTACATGCTTTCATAATTAGGTTTACGTGCTTTCTTTTCGTGCTTTCTTTTGTAGATTTATTGCGTTTATTTACAGCTTTTATATCCCACATTTTTATCATGATTTCTAGCTAAATTAGTCTAGGTTGTGTCTGATTGAACTCACTCCGGGTTAACATGTTGCTTTTCTTTGATGATGGAGTTTACGAATCTATTTTGGGTGCATTTTCCTAGTTATTACGCCTAGGATATTTGACGGGGCATATCATGTATGCTCCATGCTTATGACCTTGTGTGCATAATTTTTGGGGTATTTGTTAATGCCAAAATCATATTAGGCTTTTATATGAATTTAGGGGTGTGACAATCCTTGATTTAATTAACTGTCAAAACGAGACGCATTTATTATAACTCGTCGACCCATGTTACCATTTTATACTAATTAACTCCGGTGAGGGATATTCGACGCAACCTATAGTTTTTACTCGCTTTGTTAACCTAGTTTAATTACACTCGCCTAGATTAATCATTTCCCTTTCTGCATCTTTTCCTTTTTGTTGTAATTATCTTTTACACATTTATTTCTAGAATATTAAATCCTATAAATTGTAGCAACTCATCTTTGTGGATTTTTATACCCGGAATTGGACGCTATGCTCACCCGTTGAGTGAAGTCATAAGTTTAGGTTTTTGTATAGTTCAGGTGAGCCGAATTCAAAATGACCGATGCGCAGGTGATGCTCGCGCCGTGGCGAAACCCTGTCTATCAGAACAATGTAACTCGTAGGATCTAATCGCGTGATCAAAGGACCCCCGGTTCGAGAGCTCGGTGATAATTTGAGAACATCTACACTTTGGCTTGAAAACATTGCGTTAGAGGGAGATGCCCCGAAACTCCCCATAAACGGCCCCGTGAGTGGCCCCAGTACCCTGCACGGGACAATATAACTCGTAGGAACAAACTGAGTGGCCACGGGACCCCAGATTTGAGAGAACGATGATAATTTGAGAATATTTGTACTTAGGCTAGAAAACATGATGTTAAAGGGTGAAACTCTAAAACTCCCCCAATATGACGCCTTGAGTAGCACAATCACCTCACTCGGGACCAATTTAACTCGTAGAAACTGACTGCATGGTTGATGAAAAGAAAAATTGCCTCTAATGTAGATTTTTGTCGTTGTGCAACTTCTCTATCCATAAAAAATTTCCCTTGAACCTACAAAATTATAACAAAACTAGTGTAGAGGGTAAGTAAGGGAGTCAATCCAAATCTAAGGGTGAAACAAATAATTGGTGAGGACATATATATAGATTCATTTGCATTTTGTTATATTTTTCTATTTTTACTTTTTCTATTTTTTATGGATTTTTCAAGGGAATATTAATTAACTAACTATATACTAATTTTTAAAGTACTACTAAGATGTAAAAGCTAATAACAAAATGAGGTAAATAAAATTGAGCTAAAAAATAAACTAACTAAATTGGATTCATGAGGGCTTCAAAATTTCATCCCATGAATGGAAGATTAGCCCTCAATAATCATCATCCACAAATATAAGATAAACAAATAAAAGCAAAAGAAGATTAAAATAAAAGTAATCAAGAGGAGGAGATCAAATCCATTTAACCCTTGAATTGACATGAAATCTTCAATTACATCATCAATATCTCAATTACAGTTCCTCACTCATGTGTTTATTGAATCTAAACTAAAAATTACAAAATAAAAATAAAAAGGATAGTGGATGAATTCATAATGGAGAATTAAATAATAAAAGAGATTTGCTAAAAATGCAAATCCTAAAATTATAAAATTGTAAATTAGAATTCACCCAAAGAAATAAATTCTAGATCATTACTTGATATTGAGATAAATGCTAAAAATGCAAAATCTCAACATAAGGGAATGGGTTAGAATTTACCTCCCATAAGGGATAAATTCAAGTACATCAATCTATTATGAAATAATTGTTAAAAATGCAAAAATTCATAATAGATGGGTGGGGTGAAATTCATCCTAGAGATAATTTTCACTACACACCTTTATATTGAGGTATTTGCTAAAAATGTAAATACTCAACATAGAGGGATGGAGAGAATTTTATCACACCAAGCTTAAAACTAAACTTGAGATCCCCTTGAAATTGGCCCAAGTCTTCAATTTATATGGTGCACATGGACGCTAGGGGTATATTGGATAATTGACATAAGTGTGCATGGAAATGGTGAGAGGAGCATGTGGGTTATTTGTTATTTTGGTCTTGGCTGGTTTATGCAGTTAGAAATCGTGACTTTGGAAAAATATGGATTTGGCTTGTTGTTAGGTTTGAATTGGATTTATGGTTGAAGAAAGGTTTGGGTTTTGGTTGGAGGGTGGATGGATGAAAGTGGGTCGAGTGGTCGGAGGTGGGTTGATGACGGAGGTGCTGTCAGGAGGGTCACGACCGGAGTAGGGGCAGCGCTGGGTTTAATGCCGATGGTTTTGACCTGGTTGGCGCCGACAGAGGGGATCGCGAAGACAGGGAGAGAGGCCGAGGGTCGCGAAGAGAGAGAGGGAGGTCGCGCCGCTGGTGGGTTGTATGGGATCGAGGGCAGCTGGTTTTGAAGTCCGACCGAAGAGGTGGTCGGAGGGGGGTAGGATATCGGTGCTTCGGGTTTGGGTTAGGACGCCGTCGCCACCGACGACGGAGGTAAGGGAAGGGGTCGCCAGCTGTCGCAGGCGGAGAGATTCCGGCGGAGTGGGTGGTTGGTTGTAGGTTTAGGTTTGGTGCCATGGGAGTGGTGGGTTTGAGTTGGGTGTTGTTGGTTATGGAGGAGAGAGAGAATGTGGGTTGTTTTAGTGGGGAAGAAGAAGAAGAGGGGGGTTAGAGTGTGGTGAGGGTGTGTGTTAGTAGTATGAGGGTGAGGGTTGGTGTTGTGTGTAGTGTGGTGTATAGAAGTAGGGTGTGTGCGTGTGCGTGTTTAATTTGGACCCTTAAAATAATAAAGACTCAACTAAAAATAAAAAATAAAACTACTATAACTAAAAATCTTAAAATTAAACTCCTACTCTAAAAATAAAACAAAGACTAAATAAAAATAAAAATAAAACTAAAAAGATATAAAATAAAAAATAAAATCTAATAAAACTAAAACTAAGATCCTAAAAAGAAAAAAAATGTAAAATCAAAATAAACTAATAAATAAATAAATCCTAAAAAATCTAATCCTAATAAAATAAGATAAAATAAAAAAAAACTAAAACTAAATCTAATAAACTAAAAATAAAAATAAAATTATACTAAATAAAAAGAAATATAAAAATAGAAAATAAATCCTAGAAATTCTAAATAAATCTAAAATAAATCCTAAAAATAAAAATGACTCAAACTAAATATCTAAAAAATAATAAAAAGGGACAAATAAAACACACACATGGTTTGGGGTAGGTTTAGGGTAGGTTAAGGATCGGGTAAGGGTTTAGATAAGTTTAGGGACAAGGTATTTAGTTATTTAGATCCATTTTGCACAAAATTGTCTTGATTTAAGCGTTTGAACTCTGCAATGCACAATTAAGCCTACATATTGAACAATTAAGCGTATAAGACCCAAATTCTTGATAATTAGCAATTAAAGTACGTCTATTTGGGGTATAAATTGTACAATTTTGGGTGCTTATCATACCACCCCCAAACAGAGCGTTGCTAGTCCTCGAGCAATAAGATAGAGAGAAAGAGAAAGATAAGTAACCAAAAGTGTACCACTTTCGTGGGCATTTGCGATTGCACTTAGCATGTGCAACAAGCCTTTAAACCTAAGGTTGCTCTACAGGACGAGTTGTGTCTCGTGAGGATTTGCAGGGAATATACCCACAAAATTCTTATTTTGCAAAAATTTATTGAAAGACAATCAATCACTTATTAGACATAGAATGATTGCACAATCCATCACATGAGAAATATTTTCAGAAATAGAAGATAGAATTTGTAAAAAGTTTTAGCTATGTAAATACTCAAGGCACATCCTTCCTAGAACTCAATGTGTGTAGTGTGAATCAGTCAAAACGAGTCGAGTATCATAAGAGTAATTCCTAGATTGCCTTGTCGGAATCAACGCTTCAACTTCAAATCTCACTGGATATCTCTCTCTTAAATGAACTCTCGAGATTAGGGTAGTTGTATCGCTCTTATGTGTTTGGAGGTGAATAAATGTAATTAAGTTCAAACGTCTCACACACTTATAAGAAAGAACGAACAATTAGAAAGAAAAATGATCTCATGAAAGAATGCTAATTACTATAGTGAGAACGTCGAGTTATTCACCACGTCGACTTTAATTTGCCCAAACACCTAGGGGAAATAATGATGTTTATGGGTGAGGGGGAAATGAAATGGGATATATGGGATGAGGTGAGGTAGGATAGGATGGGATGATGATATGATGGATGAATGGTGGATATTTGAGAAGAGTGTATCACTCATAGATGGACAAATGTCTTTATTTCTGGACTGCAACTTTCTCTTTTTCTTCTTTTCCAAATACACATCAATGTATGAGATAAATCTGCTAAAAATACAAATAACCCCAAAATAGATCTGTATTTAATTTTTCTCTATCTCAATCGGCATTGGGAGAGATATCTGCTAAAAATGCAAACACTCTCTATGATAGATCATCTCCATTTTTAACTTTTTTTTCTTTTTTTTTCTATATTTTTTTTCTTTTCCAAATACGCATCAATGTATGAGATAAATCTGCTAAAAATACAACTAACCCCAACATAAACTTGTACCAAAATTTTCTCCATCTGAATCGGCTTCGGTAGAGATATTCGCTAAAAATGCAAACACTCTCTATGACGGATCTTCTCCTTTTACTTTCAACACTATTCTCTGTGGATATGGAAATGGGCGGTATGGTATATTGTGATGATATGGAAAATGGAAGGTGTATGAATGTATGATAAATGGAATTTGGTTGGTGTATGAGTGAAGGTGTGGTGAAAACCTAGTGATCGGGACAAATTTTAAGACACATGTTTCTTACAACTCAAAAGTGATGTCGTTCTCGGTGATCAAGCCAAAATTTGATGAAAGATAATGAGATCATACAACAATTAAAGTGCGGACCCAAACGAAGTTGAAACAACTTGCGACTCGGAGATTGCGTAAAATTTTAATGAAACGGTGAAAGGTACGAATCTCACAAGCTAAAGTCTCTACTAGTGATCCTTAAGGTTCTCTTTATAATTGTAGTACTCCTTATCTCTAAACTGTATTGACATGATAAGTGCGCAAATTTTTGTTGAGTCTAGGAATTCATAGTGCAAACTGCCTTGTTATATATTACATAAGCTATTTAGAAAAATATTTTCTAGCTTGATTCCTAGACTTTGAAAATATGGATGATAGAAAATTCACATCATTGATTGAGATGAAAGAAACTGCACCAAATTTTAAAAATCAGGTTCAAAAATCAAAATTTTTCAAAAGAGGTACAATTTTGATAAAATTCCCCACCCCCAAACAAAAAGGAACATCGTCCTCAATGTTAGATAAAATGAGTTTTAAAATTGAGAGCATAAGGTAGGCAAGAGATTACCAGAATGAATCGCTAATGAAGTGGACATTTGTAGCCAAGAATAAACCTGAATAAATGATAAGAGAAAGCAAAATATGGACATTTGTAGGGTGATGTGAAATACCACCCCCAAACATGATAAGACTAGTACAATAAACGCGGGCTGCCTCCAAGTAGCGTTAAGTTTAATGTCTTCAGCCAGACCGAACCATTCTCACCCTAAAGATAGGAACTAGGAAAGCGCAGGGCGGAAGAAAAATTGGGTGATGAGAATCACCCCCAAACAAGACTGAAGCGTCAGTCTTGTTGGATAAATTGACAAACGTGAGGGTGAAGAAACACCGATCACGACCTTATTTTTTATTTTCAAGATGTTCTTTTTTTTTGTGATTTTTGAATAATTTTGAAAAAGAAAGGAAATATTTTTGGGATTTTTAGAGAATGAAAGGAAGAAAATATTTTTGGAAGAAAATATCAGTGGTCATAAGACCCCCAGTTTTAGAGCTCGTGGATAATTTTAAAATATCTACACTTAGGATTAAAATATGGTGTTAGAGGTTGAAGTCACAAAGCAACATAAAAATGAACCCGTGAGTAGTAACAACACCTTGTACGGAAGAAAATAGTAGGAACTGATCGTTTGACCACGGGACCCCCGGTTTGAGAGCACGACGATAATTATAGAATATATACACTTAGGCTTTAAAACAAGGCGTTAAATTTTGAAACGCTAAAACCCTCATGAAACAGCCCCGTGAGCGGCACCAACACCTCGCATGGGACTGATGTAACTCGAAGGAACTGATTGTGTGGTCACGGGACCAGCAGTTTGATAGCACGTGGATAATTATAGAATATCTACACTTTGGCTGAAAACATGGTGTTAGAGGGAGAAGCGATGAAACCGCACCCAAAATGACCCCGTGAGCAACAATAACACCTCGCATGGACTAATGTAACTCATAGGAACTAATCGTGGGGTCATGGGACCCCCGATTTGAGAACACAACAATAATTACAGAATATCTAAACTTCGGCTCGAAAAGATGGCGTTAAAGGGCGAAACCCTGAAATACCCACCAAACGGCCCCGTGAGCAGCACCAACACCTCGCATGGGACCAATGTAACTTATAGTAACTGACAGTGTGCTCACACGACCCCAGTTCAAGAGCACGCCGATAATTTGAGAATATGTACACTTAGGCTTAAATACATGACGTTAGCAGGCGAAGCCTCGAAATACCCCCCAAATAGCCATGTGAGCGGAACAAATAACTCGCACGGGACCAATGTAAATCGTAGGAACTGACAATGTGGTCACGGGACCCTGATTAGAGAGCACGCTAATAATTTGAAAATATATACACTTAGGCATGAAAACATGGCGTTACAACATGAAGCCCCAAAATACCCCCCAAATGGCCCCGTGAGCAACACCAACACCTTGCACTGGACGAATGTAACTCGTAGGTTCTAATCGTGTTATCACGGGACCATCTATTTGAGAGAATGACTATAATTAGAGAATATCTACACTTAGGCTTGAAAACCTGGCGTTAAACGGAAAATCCCCAGAGCATCCCCCAAACGGCCCCGTGAGTGGCACCAACACCTCGCACGAGACTAATGTAACTCGTAGAAACTCACCGCCTAGTCACAGGAACCGCGAATTGAGAGCACAAAATTGATTTGAGAATATGTACACTTAGTCTTAAAAACATGGCATTAAAAGGAGGATACCTAAAACACACCCCAAACGTCCCCGTGATCGGAATTAACCCACACACAAGACCAATGTAAAAGGTAAACACTAATTGCATTGTCACGGGACCCCCGGTTTGAGACCATGATGATAATTTGAGAATATATACAATTAAGATTGAAAATATGGCATTACAGGGAGAAGCCCCAGAACACCCCCTTAAGAGAAGCATGAGCGGCACCAACACCTCGCACGGGACCAATGTGACCCGTAGGAACTGATCGCGTGCTCACGAGACCCTCATTTTTATAGCACGGTGATAATTCTAGAATATCACTTAGGCTTGAAAACATGGCGCTAAAGGTATAAACCCCAAAACACCCCCCAAACGACCCTGTGAGTGGTACCAACCCCTCCCACGGGACCAATCTAACTCATAGGAACAAATCGCGTGGTAATGGGACCCACGGTTTGAGAGAAAGATGATAATGAGAGAATATCTACACATAGGCTTGAAAACATGGCGTCAGAGGGTGAAGACCCAAACCACACCCCAAATGGACCCGTGAGCGGCACCAACACCTCACACAGGACCAATGTAAGTCATAGGAACTGGCTGTGTGGTGATGGGAGACATGACTTAAGAACAAGTCTATGATTTGAGAATATGTACACTTAAGCTTGAAAACATGGCGTTAGAGGTCTAGGCCATGAAACACTCACCAAACGGTTCTATGAGAAGTACCAATACCTTGTATGAGACCAACGTAACTCGTAGGAACTAACCGCGTGGTAACGGGGCCTCCGGTCTGATAGCATGAAGATAATTTGAGAAAATCTACACTTAGGCTTGAAAAGATGGCGTTAGAAGGCGAAGCCAGAAAACACCCCCTAAACCGCCTCGTGAGGGCACCAACACCTTGCACGGTACCAATATAACTCGTAATAACTGACTGCATTATCACAGGATTCTTGGTTTGAGATCATAACGATAATTTGAGAATATCTACACTTAGACTTTAAAACATGGAATTGGAAGTCGAAACCCTAAACTACACCCCAAACGCCCCCGTGAGTGGCACCAACACCTCGCACGGGACGAATGCAATTACAATGAGCAGACCACGTGGTCACGGGACCCCTGGTTTGAGAGAACGGTATAATTTTAGAACATTTACACTTAGGCTTAAAATCACGGTGTTACAGGGAGAAGTCCAAAACACCCCCCAAATGGCCCTAGGAGTGGCACTAGTACCTCACATGGGACCAATATAACTCGTAGGAACTAACCAAATGGTCACGGGACCCTCGGTTTGAGAACACAGAGATAATTTGAGAATTTCTATACTTAGGCTTGAAAACATGGCGTTAGAGTGCGAAACTCCAAAACACCACCCAATTGGCCCATTAACTGGCACTAACACCTCGCACGGGACCAATGTTACTTAAAGGAATTGACTGCGTGGTCAAGGGACCCCCACTTTAATAGCATGTGGAGAATTTTAGAGGATCTACAGTTAAGCTTAAAACATGGTGTTAGAGGGAGAAGCTAGGAAATAACACCCAAATGACCTCGTGAGCAGCAACAACACCACACACGTTACCAATGTAACTTATAGGAACTCACTGCGGGGTCACAGGACCCCCAGTTTGAGAGCACAAAGATAATTTGAGAATATCTAAACTTTGGCTTGAAAACATGGCGTTTAGGGGAGAAACCCTGAAACACCCATGAAACGGCCCTGTGAGCGGCACCAACACCTCACACGGGACCAACGTAAATCGTAGGAATTGACAGCATGTTCATGGGTTCCTGATTCAAGAGCACGCCGATAATTTGAGAATATATACACTTAGGCTTACAAACATGACGTTAGAAGGTGAAGCGCCGAAACACCCCCCAAAAGGCCTCGTGAGCAACACCAACACCTCGCAGGAGACCAATGTAACTCGTAGGATCAAACGCATTATCACGGGACAGTCGATTTGAGAGCATGACGATAATTTGATAATATCTACACTTAGGTTTGAAAACCTATCATTAGAGGGAAAATCCCCAAAACATCCCCCAAACGGCCCCATGAGTGGCACCAACACCTCGCACGGGACCAATGTAACTCTAATAAAAACTCACCGCATGGTCACAGGAAGCGCGGTTTGAGAGAATGGAAATGATTTGAGAATGTGTATACTTAGGCTTGAAAATAGGCGTTAGAAGGGTGATACCGAAACACACCCCAAACGGCCCCGTGAGGGGCATTGACCCACGCACATGACCAATGTTAAAGGTAAGAACTGATAGTGTTGTCACGGGACACCCAGTTTGAGAGCACGTTGATAATTTGAGAATATCTACACTTAGGCTTAAAAATATGGCATTACAGGGAGAAGCCCCGAAACACCCTTTAAAAAGAGCCCCGTGAACGAAACTAACACCTTGCGCAAGACCAATGTAACCCGCAGGAACTGATCGCATGCTCACATAAACCTCGATTTGTGCGCAAGATGATAATCCTAGAATCTCTACACTTAGGCTTAAAAATGTGGTGTTAGAAGTTGAAACCCCAAAAGACCCCCTAAATGGTCCCGTAAGCGGCACCAACCCCTCGGATGGAACCAATGTAACTCGTAGGAATTGATCGCATGGTCATGGGAACAACGACTTAAGAGAAAGACAATGATCTGAAAATATGTACACATAATCTTAAAAACATGGCGTTGGAGGTCTAAGACACTAAACACTCGATAAATGACACCGTGAGAGGTGATGACACCTTGCACGAGACCAACATAAATCGTTGGAATTGACCGCGTGGTAACGTGACCTCCAATCTGATAGCACGGAGATAATTTGAAAAGATGCCGTTAGAGGACGAAGCCATAAAGCACGCCCTAAACGTCCTCGTGAGGGCACCAACACCTTTCACGGGACCAATATAACTCGTAGTTAGTAATTGACTGCTTTGTCACGGGATCCCTAATTTTATATGACCATGATAATTTGAGAATATCTAAACTTAGAATTTAAAACATGGCGTTAGAAGTCGAAACTCCGAAACACACCCCAAATGTCCCCATGAGTGCCACCAGCACCTCTTACGGGACCCATGTAACTCGTACGATCAGACCGTGAGGTCACGGCACCCCTAGTTTGAGAGCAAGGTGACAATTTTAGAACATCTACACTTAGGCTTGAAATCATGACGTTAGAGGCTAAAGACCCAAAACACTACCCAATTAGCACCGGGAGTGGCATTAGTACCTTCCATTGGACCAATGTAACTCGTAGGAACTGACCGAGTGATCACGGGGCCCCAATTTAGGAGCACGAAAATAATTTGAGAATATTTATACTTAGGCTTGAAAACATGGCATTAGAGTGCGAAACTCCGAGACACCTCCCAAATGGCCCCTTAAGTGGCACTGACACCTCGCACGGGACCAGTGTAACTCGAAGGAACTGGCTGCGTGGTCAAGGGAACCCCAATTTTACAATAGGTGGATAATTTTAAAGTATCTAGAATTAGGCTTAAAACATGGTGTTAGAGGGTAAAGTCACGAAAGAGCACCCCAACGACCCAGTGATCAACAAGAACACCTCGTAGGGGACCAATGTAACTCATAGGAACTGACCGTGGGGTCACAGGACCCCATATTTGAGAGCATGGCGTTAATTTGAGAATATCTGAACTTATGCTTGAAAATATGGTGTTAAAGGGCGAAACCCTGAAACACCCACCAAATGGCCCCGTGAGCGGCACTAACACCTCTCATAGGACCAATGTAACTCGTAGGATCTAACCACATTGTCACGAGACCACCAGTTTGAGAGAATGAAGATAATGTGATAATATCTATATTTAGTCTTGATAACCTGGCATTTGAGGGCAAATCCTCTAAACATCCCCCAAACGGCCCCGTAAGTGGCACCAGTACCTCGTATGGGACCAATATAACTCGTAGAAACTCATCGCATGTCCACATTAATCGTGGTTTGAGAGCACAAAAATGATTTGAGAATATGTACACTTAGGCTTGAAAACATGGCGTTAGAGGGAGCATACCTAAAACACACCCCAAATGGCCCTATCAGTGGCATTAACCCAAGCAAATGACCAATGTAAAAGGTAAGAATTGACCGCATTGTCACGGGTCCCCCGATTTGAGAGGACAATGATAATTTGAGAATATATAAATTTAGACTTAAAAACATGGCATTATAGGGCGAAGCCCTAGAACACCCCCCAAACAGCCCCGTAAGTGGCACCAACATCTCGCACGGGATAAATGTAACTCGTAGGATCTAATTGCGTGCTCACGGGACCCCCGGTTTGAGATTATGATTATACTTCTAGAATATCTAAACTTAGGCTTGAAAACACAGTGTTAGAGGTCAAAACCCCCCAAACACCCCCCAAATGGCCCCATGAGTGGCACCAATACCTCGCACGGGACCAATATAACTCGTAAGAACTGACAACATGGTCATGGGACCCCAAGTTTTTAAGTACTTTGATAATTTGATAATATCTACACTTACTCTTGAAAACATGGTGTTAGAGGGCGTATCCACGAAACACACCAAACGGCCCCATGAGTAGCAACAACACCTCACACGTGACCAATGTAACTCGTGGGAACAGAACGCCTGGTCACGGGACCCCCACTTTGAGAGCACAATCATAACTTGAGAATATCTACACTTAGTCTTAAAAACATGGCGATAGAGGGAGAAACCCCAAAATACCCACCAAAGGCCCTGTGAGCTGCACAAAGACCTCGCACGGGATCAATGTAACTCGTAGGAACTCATAGTGTGGTAATGGGATCCCAGTTTGCGAGCATGATAATAATTTGAAAATATCTACACTTAGGTTCGAAAACATGGCTTGAGACGACGACCCCAAAACACCCCCCAAACGGCCCCGTGAGTAGTACCAACACCTTGCACGGGACCAATGTAACTCGTAGGAGCTGACCACCAGGTCACAGGAGCCCCGATTTGAGAGAACGGTGATAATTTGAGAATATCTAGACTAAGGCTTGAAAAGATAGCATTAGAGGGAGAAGCCACAAAACACCCCCAAAACGGCCCCATGAGCGGCACCAATACCTTGCATTAGACCAATGTAACTCATGGGATCTAACCGCGTTATCACAAGACCCCAGGTTTGAGTGCATGGTGATAATTTAAGCATATCTATACTTGGGATTGAAAACATGGCGTTATATGGTGAAACTCTGAGACAGCCACCAAATGGCCCCGTGAGGGCATCGGTACCCTTGCACTAGACCAATGTAACTCGTAGGAACTGACCGCGAGGTCATAGGACCCCCCCAGTTTGAGAGAACAGTGATAATTTGAGAATATCAACACTTAGGCTTTAAAACAGGGCATTAGAGGGTGAAGCCCCGAAACAACCCCCAAATGGCCCTGTGAGCAGCAGCAACACCTCGCTCAACACCAATGTAACCTGTAGCAACTGCCCACATGGTCACGGGACCCCCAGTTTGAGATCAGATGATAATTTAAGAATATCTAACTAGTCTTAAAAACATGGCGTTAGAGGGATAAACCTCAAAACACCCCCCAAACGGACCCGTGAGTGGTACAAACAGCTCACACGGGATTACTATAACTCGTAGGAACTGACAGTGTGGTCACGAGACCTCAGTTTGAGAGCATGATGATAACTTGACAATATCTACACTTAGACTTGAAAATATGGCGTTAGAGGGCAAAACCCCAAAATACCCCCCAAACGGCCCCGTGAGTGGGACCAACACCTCCAATATAACTCATAAGATCAAACTGCATTATCACAAGACCCCCAGTTCTAGAGCACGATGATAATTTGAGAATTTCTACACTTAGGTTTGAAAATATAGCGTTAGAGGGTGAAACCCTGAAACATCCCCCAAATGTCCCCGTGAGTGGCACCAACACCTCGGATCGAGCTAATGTAACTCGTAGAAACTCACCGCATGGTCACGAGAACCACGATTTGAGAGGACGATGATGATTTAAGAATATGTACACTTAGGCTTGAAAACATGGAGTTTGAGGGAGGATACCTAAATCACACTCCAAATGGTCCCGTGAGTGGCACTAACCCTCTCATATGACTAATGTAATAAGTAAGAACTGACTGCGTGGTCACGGGACCCCAAACTGAAATTGAAGGTGATAATTTAAGAATATTAACATTTAAGCTAAAAAAGATGGAATTATAGGGTGAGGCCTCGAAACACGCCCAAACGACCCCTTAAGCCACATCAACACCTCACATAGTACCAACGTAACTCGTAGGAACTGACCGCGTGGTCTCGGGACCACCTGTTTGAGAGAAGGACGATAATTTTAGAATATCTACACTTAGGCTTGTAGACTTGGCATTAGAGGTAAAAACCTCAAAACAACCCCCAAACGGCCCCGTGAGCAGCATCAACCTCTCGCATGGGACCAATTTAACTCGTAGGAACTAACAGCATGGTCACGGGACCCCTAATTTGAGAGCACAATGATAATTTGAGAATACCTACACTTAGGCTTGGAAACATGGCGTTAGAGGGAAAAGCCCTGAAACACCACCCAAACGGCCCCGTGAGCAGCACCAACACCTCGCACAAGGCCAGGGTAACTCGTAGAAACTGACTGCATGGTAACGGGACCCTCGATTTGATAGCACAAAGATAATTTGACAATATCTACACCTAGGCTTGAAAACATGGCGTTAGAGGGAAAATCCACGGAACACCCCCTAAATGGCCTCTGAGGGAACCAACACCTTTCCCGGGACAATTGTAACTCGTAGAAACTGATCTCGTGGTCACGAAACCTCTGGTTTGAGAGCACGGTGATAATTTGAGAATATCTACACTTAGACTTGAAAACATCGTGTTAGAAAGAGAAACCCTGAAGCACCACCCAAACGTCCCCGTGAGCATCACAAACACCTCAGACATGACCAACCTAACTCGTAGGAACCCATCGTGTGGTCAAAGAACCCCCGGTTTGAGAGCACAATTACAATTTGAGAATATCTACACTTAGACTTGAAAACATGGCGTTAGAAGGAGTAAATTTGAAACACCTCCAAATGGCCCCGCTAGTAGCACAAGCACCCGCAGGGGACTAATGTAACTAGAAGGAATTGATCGCGTGGTTAGGGGACACCCATTTTGAGTGCATGTAGATAACTTTAGAATATCTACACTTGGTCCTAAAAATATGGCGTTAGAGGGTGAAGCCACGAAATGCCCGCCAAAGCGCCCCGTGAGTGGAACCAACACCTTCACGGGACCATTATAACTCGTAGGAATTGACCGAGTGGTCACAAAACTCATAATTTGAGAGCATGATGATAATTTAAGAATATCTTCACTTTGGATAAAAAATATGGCGTTAGAGGGCGAAGCCCTAAAATACCCCTCAATCAGCCCCGTGAGAGGCACCAATAGCTCACACAGGAATAATATAACTCATAGGAACTGACCGTGTGATCACGAGACACCCAATTTGAGAGAATGGTGATAATTTGAGAATCTCTATCCTTAGGCTTAAAAACATGGCGTTAGGGCTGAACCCTGACCCCCCCAAACATCCCCGTGAGCAGCACCAACACCTCGCACGGGACCAATGTCATTTGTAGGAACTGATCGCGTGGTCATAGGACCTGTAGTTTAAGAGCATGACGATGATTTGAAAACATGTACATATAAGCTTGAAGACATGACGTTAGAGGGCGAAGGCACGAAACACCCGCCAAATGGCCCCGTCAGTGAAACCAATACCTTGCACGTGACCAATGTAACTCATAGGAAATGATCGAGTGGTCATAAAACTCACAATTTGAGAACATGACGATAATTTGAGAATATATGCACATAGGCTTGAAAACATGGCGTTTGAGCGTGAAGCCCTAAAACACCCCCCAAACAGCCCCGTGAGCGGCACCAGCAGCTCGCACAGGAATAATATAACTTGTATCAACTGATCGCATGGTCACGGGGCCCCCGATTTGAGACCATGGTGATAATTTGAGAATATCTACCCTTAGGCTTCAAAACATGATGTTGGAGGGTGAAACCTGAAACACCCCAAAAATAACCCCGTGAGTGGCACCAACACCTCGCACGGGACCAATTTAACTTTTAGGAACTGATCGCGTGGACCCCCGATTTGAGGCAGGAATATAATTGTAGAATATCTACACTTAGTCTCGAAAACATGACGTTAGAGGGAAAAACCACAAAACACCACCTAAACGGCCCCGTGAGCAGCACCAACACCTCGCACGGGACCAATGTAACTCATAAGAACTGATCACGTGGTCAAGTGACCAATAGTTTGAAAGCATGATGATAATTTTACAATATCTACACTTGGGCTTGAAACATGACGTTAGATGGAGAAACCTCAAAACACAACCACAAATAGCCCCGTGACCGACATCAACACCTCGTATAGGACCAATGTAACTCGTAAGAACTGAACGCATGGTCACAGGACCCCCAGTTTTTTAGTACAACGATAATTTGAGTTTATCAACACTTAGTCTTAAAAACATGACCTTAGAGGGAGAAGCCTCGAAACACCCCAGCGAAACGGCCTCGTGAGCAGCACCAATACCTAATACGAGACCAATGTAACTCGTAAGAACTGACCGCATGGTCACAGGACCCCCGATTTGGGAGCACAATAATCATTTTAGAATATTTACACTAAGGCTTACAAATATGGTGTTAGAGGGCGAATTCCCAAAACACCCCCCAGACGGCCCCGTAAGAGGCACCATTACCTCGTATAGGATCAATGTAACTCGTAGGATCTAACTGCGTTGTCATGGGACCCCAGGTTTTAAAGCGTGATAATAATTTAAGAATATCAACACTTAAGCTTGAAAACTTGGCATTAAAGGGCGAAACTCCTAAACACCCTCCAAACGGCCCCATGAGTGCCTCCAACACCTATCACGAGACCAATGTAACTCGTTTGAACTGACTCCGAGGTCAAGGGACCCCATCTTGAGAGAACATCAATAATTTGAGAATATCTACACTTAGGCGTGAAAATATGGCATTAAAGAGAGAAGCCCCAAAACAGCCCCTAAACGGCCTCGTTAGCAGTAGCAGCACCTCGTACTGGACCAATATAATTTGTAAGAACTGACAGTGTGGTCACTGGACCCCCAGTTTGGGAGCACCGTGATAATTTGAGAATATCTAAACTTAGTCTTGAAAACATGGCGTTAGAGGGTGAGATCCCAAAAACCTCCAAACGGCTCGATGAGCGGCACAAGCATCTCCTATGGTACCAATGTAACTGGTAGGAACTGACCACGTGGTCACGGGACCCCAGTTCGTGAGCACGATAATAATTTGATAATATCAATACTTAGTCTTGAAAACATGGCGTTAGAGGGCGTAGTCCCGAAACACCCCCTAACGGCCCCGTAAGTGGCACCAACACCTCGCACAAGACCAATGTAACTCGTAGGAACTTACCGCATAGTCACAGGTCCCCAGATTGGAGAGTAAGATGATAGTTTGATAATATCCACACTTAGACTTGAAAACATGGCGTTAGAAGCTGAAACACCCCCCAAACGGCCCCGTGAGCAGCACAACCACCTTGCATAAGACCAACGTAACTCGAATGATTTGACTTCTTGGTCTGGGGGGACCCATTTTGAGTGCATGTAAATAACTTTAGAATATCTATACTTGTTCTTGAAAACATGGCGTTAGATGCTGAAGACTCAAAACACCCCCAAGCGGCCCCATGAGCGGCACAAACAACTCCCACGGGACCAATGTAACTTATAGGAATTTACCGACCGATCACAACACTCATGGTTTGTGAGCGCGATGAAAATTTGAGAATATCTACACTTAGGCTTTAAAACACGGCGTTAACAGGCAAAGCCCTGAAACACCCCCCAAACGTCCCTATGACTGCCACCAAGAGCTCGCATGGGAATAATGTAGCTCGTAAGAACTAACCACATGGTCACGTGACCCCCGATTTGTGAGCACAGTGATAATTTGAGAATATCTACCCTTAGGTGTGAAAACATGGCGTTAGAGGAAAAAACCCCAAAACATCCCCAAACGGCCCCGTGAGCAGCTCCAACACCTCACACGGAACCAATGTATTTCGTAGTAACTGATCACGTCATTACGGGACCCGCGGTTTAAGATCACGTCGATGATTTGAAACTATGTATACTTAATCTTGAAAGCATGGCGTTATAGGGAAAAGCCACGAAACACCCACCAAATGGCCCCGTGAGTGAAGCCAACACCTTACATGATACCAATGTAACTCTTAGGAACTGACCGAGTGGTCACAAAACTCATTATTTAAGAGCACGATGATAATTTGAGAATATATACACTTAGGCTTGAAAACATGGCGTTAGAGGGAGAAACCTTTAAACACCCACCAAATGGCCCCGTGAGCGGCACTAACACCTTGTATGAGACTAATGTAACTCGTAGTAACTGACCGCATGGTAACAAGACCCCCGATCTGATAAAATAGAGATAATTAAAGAATATCTATAGTTAGGCTTAAAAATATGGCGTTAGAGTGGGAAGACCCGAAACACCATCTAAATAGCTCCATGAGCAGCACCAACACCTCGCACGGGACCAATGTAACTCTTATGAACTGACCGCATGGTCATGAAAACCCCGGTTTGAGAGCATGAACATAGTTGGAGAATATCTATACTTAGTCTAAAAAACATGGCGTTAGAGGGAGAAACCCCAAAACACCCCCAAACGGCCCCGTGAGCGGCACCAACACCTCGAATGGGATCAATGTAACTCGTAGGAACTGGTTGCATGGTCACGGGACCCACAGTTTGAGAGCATGATGAGAATTCTATAATATCTACACTTGGGCTTGAAACATGATGTTATATGGAGAAACCTTGAAACACGACCACAATTGGTCCCGTGAGCGGCATTAACACCTGACACGAGATCAATGTAACTCGTAAGAACTAAACGCATGGTCAAGCGTCCCACGATTTATGAGTACAATAACAATTTGATATGATCAACAGTTAGTTTTGAAAACATGGCCTTAGAGGTCCAAGCCCTGAATCAGCCCCCAAACATGCCCGTGAGCAGCACCAACAACTCATATGAGACTAATATAACTCGTAAGAACTGACCGCATAGTCACAGGATCCCCAATTTGGGACCACAATAATAATTTTAGAATATCTACACTAGTGCTAGAGGGATAATCCCCAAAACACCCCCTAAACGTCCCCGAGACTGGCACCAACACCTCGTACGGGACCCCAGGTTTTAGATCACGATAATAATTTAATAATATCTATATTCAGGCTTGAAAACATGGCGTTAGAGGGTAAAAATCCGAAACACCATCCAAACGGCACCATGAGTGGCTCCAACACCTTGCACATGACTAATGTAACTCATTTAAACTGATTGCATAGTCACGGGACCCCCAACTTGAGAGAACGTCAATAATTTGAGAATATCTACACTTAGGATTGAAAATATTGCGTTAAAGGGCGAAGCCCTGAAACAGTCCCTAAACGGCCCCGTGAGAAACAACAGCACCTCCCACGGGCCCTATGTAACTTGTAGGTGAAAGTGCCCAATATGTGTGTGTTTAAAAAAAATCGATTTTTATCCAAAAAATTATCCAACTTTTTATGTTGCTCCAAACCAAGTTGTGAAAAACCCAATTCTTAGTTTAAACCAATTTTATCTTGATTAATCCTAAACATGCATCTAGTGATTAAAGTAAGTAAAATAAAATAAAGAATACTCACAATGCCGGATGTACGAGGAAAAAACCCAAAATGGGAAAACAACCTTGAACGGCCTAAGCCAGACAATCACTATGAATAATGGTTTTACAAAGACAGATTATCCTTACACAATGACTCGATCCCACCGGGTCTTGATGCTCCTTCTGATCTTCAATCGTTCTTCAATAGTGCCCACGTAGAAATTTTCTCTTCCATGATACCTGTCTACAACACACGCGTCCACGTATATCTCGGTGTCCACCAATTGGGTTTGATTCATCTACGATGTCGAACAAGAAGTCCTTCTCTTTTCTTCATCGCAAAACCATTTGATGTTCAATGATAGAACAAACTTCTTGGTGCAGAAAGATCACATAAGCATAAACTAATGATATCTCAGATCTTTGCAAACTCTAAGGATGTGTGTAATCTTTTTAAACCTTAGAAAACATCTGTAAACAAGTTTCTCGTTCGTAAACAGTTTTCCAAAATGCACTCTTACGAAAATCTGATAGAAACACGCTTTAAATAATAATTTAGTGCCTCCTCAAAAAACATGTCATTCGAATGATAATGGCAGGTCATTCGCGTGATTTAGGCATCTCGTTCGAGCGAGATCCTTAAGTTGTTTGAATGAGCTGACGTGTCAGTTCGACTTTTTGACTTTTAGCTCAAAACGTCTCTCGCAAAGGAGATCCAAAATAGTCAAACTCAATTTATAGTATATCATAATAAAACGTAGTGAAAACACTTAAAACACTTTAAAAAGATTTTAAAATATTTTTCTTTATAAAAATACATCCTTATCTTTTATAAAAACAATTCCGAGCACCATTAATTATAAGCATTCATACCTGAGTGATCTCGAAATGCAATTAACTTTGAAGACGATTAAACTTGCACCCCTTAAACTTTGGCATGATTAAATCTTTGAAGCTTTGCCGCAACGTGTTCAATTTTCTTCAATACGTCATAGACCAAGTGGGATCGTGACAAAATAAATATCTACCTATGACATATTACAAACACAGTTTTGTTCACGGATTTAAGTCAAGACAATATAGGGACTCAATTGGAAATTTATGTCCTTACAGTAGGAACTCACCACATGGTCACGGGACCCCTAGTTTGAGAGCAGCGCGATAATTTGAGAATATCTAAACTTTGTCTTGAAAATATGACGTTAGAGGGAGAAACTCCGAAACACCCCTCAAGCGGCCCCATGAGCGGTACAAACACCTCCTATGGTACCAATGTAACTCGTGGGAACTGATCGCATGGTCACGAGACCCATGGTTTGAGAGAACGATGATAATTACATAATATCTACATAAACACCTCGCATATGACCAACGTAACTTGAAGGAACTAACCGCGTGGTCAGTGGACACTCATTTTGAGTGCATGTAGATAACTTTAGAATATCTACATTTCGGTTTGAAAACATAATGTTAGAGGGTGAAGACTCAGAACACCCTCCAAGCGGCCCTATGAGCGGCACCAAGACTCCCACGGGACCAATGTCACTCGTAGGAGCTGATAGACTGGTCACAACCCTCACGGTTTGAGAGCGTGGCGATAATTTGAGAATATCTCCACTTAGGCTTGAAAACATGGTGTTAGAGGGCAAAGCCCTGAAACACCCACCAAACATCCCTGTGAGTGCCACCAAGATATCATACAAGAATAATGTAACTCGTGGAACTAATTACGTGGTCATGAGACCCCCGATTTGTGAGCATAATGATAATTTGAGAAAATCTACCCATAGGCTTGAAAACATGGCACTAGAGGGAGAAACCCCGAAACACCCCCAAAATAGCCCCGTGAGCCTCACCAACACCTCTCATGGGACTAATGTAATTCATAGGAATTGATCGTGTGGTGACGGGACCCGTGATTTAAGGTCACGGTGATGATTTGAAAGTATGTATACTTAAGCTTGAAAACACGGTGTTAGAGGGCGAAGCCACGAAACACTTATCAAACGTCCCTGTGATCGAAACCAAGACCCTATACGGGAACAACGTAACTCATAGGAACTGATCGAGTGGTCATAAAACTCTCGATTTGGTAGCACGATAATAATTTGAGAATATGTACACTTATGCTTGAAAACATGGCGTTAGAGGGTGAATCCCTAAAACACCTCCCAAACAGCCCCATTGGCGGTAACAAGAGCTCGAATGGGAAATATATAACTCGTAGGAGCTGACTGCGTGGTCACGAGGGTCTGGATTTGAGAGCACAATGATAATTTTAGAATATCTACCCTTAGGCTTCAAAACATGGCGTTAGAGGGCGAAACCTAAAACACCTGATAAACGACCCCGTTTTGAGAGCACATCGATAGTTGGAGAATATCTACACTTAGGCTTGAAAATATGGCATTAGAGGGAGAAATCCCGAAACACCCCCAAACAGTCCTGTGATCGACACCAACACTTCGCACGTGACTAATGTAACTCATAAAAACTGATCACATGGTCACGAGACCCCCCAGTACGAGAGAACGACGATAATTTGAGAATATCCACACTAAGGCTTGAAAACATGGATTTACAGGGTGAAGCCTAAAAATACCATTAAACGGCTCTGTGAGCGGAACTAACACCTAACATGGGACTAATGTAACTCGTAGGAATTGATCACGTGATCACGGGACCCCCGATTTTTAGCATGGAGATAATTTTAGAATATCTACACTTAGATTTAAAAACATGGCGTTAGAGGAAGAAACCTTGAAACATCCCCAAACGGCCCCATGAGTGGTACAAACACCTTGCATGGGACCAACATAACGTGTAGGAACAGACCCCATGGTCAGGGGACCCCTAGTTTGAGAACATGATGATAAGTTGAGAATATCTACACTTAGGCTTGAAAACATGGCATTAGAGGGAAAAGCCCTGAAACACCCCCCAAATGGCCCCAGGAGAGACACCAACACCTTGCATGGGAATAATGCGACTCATAGGAACTCATCGCATAGTCAGTGGACCACTGTTTTAAAGCATAGTGATAATTTGAGAATATGTACAATGAAGCTTGAAAACATGGCGTTAGAGGGCGAAACCTTAGAACACCCGCCAAATGGCCCCGTGAGCGACCCCGACATGTGGCATGGGACCAATGTAACACGAAGTAACTGGACGCTCATTAAAGGGACTCCCGGTCTAATATAATGAAGATAATTTAAGAATATCTGCTCTTAGTCTTGAAAACATGGGGTTACAGGGGGAAGCCCTGAAACTCCCCACAAAAGGCTCCGTGAGAGGAACCAACACCTCGCACGGGACCAATGTTATTCATAGGAATTGACGCATGGTTACTGAACCCCTGGTTTGAGAGCACACTGATAATTTGAGAATATCTACACTTAGTCTTAAAAATAATACATTATAGGGTGAAGCCTCAGAACACCCCCCAAACAGCCTTGTGAGCGGCACCAACACCTCACACAGGACCAATTTAATTTTTAGGAACTGATCTCATGCTCACAAGACCCTCAGTTTAAGAGCACGATGATAGTTCCAGAATATCTAAACTTAGGCTTGAAACATGGCGTTAAAGGGCGAAACCCCAAAAAAACCCCCAAACGATCCCGTGAGCGGTATCAACTCCTCACATGGGACCGATGTAACTCGTACGAACTGATCGCGTGATCACGGTTCCCCCAGTTTAAGAGCATAGCAATAATTTGAGAGTATCTACACTTAGTCTCAAATATTTGCGTTAGAGGATGAAACCTTAAACACACTCAAACGGCCCCGTGAGTGGCACAACACCTCGCACAGGACCAACGTAACTCGTAGGAACTGATCGCATGGTCAGGGGACCCCTGGTTTGAGAACACGACGATAAGTTAATAATATCTACACTTATGTTTAAAAACATTGCGTAGAGGGCAAAGCCCTAAAACACCACCAAATGGCACCATTAGCACCACCAAGACCTCGCACAAGAACAATGTAATTTAATAGGAACTAATCGCGTAGTAAGTGGACCCCAGGTTTGAGTGCACTGTGATAATTTGAGAATATCTACACTTAGGGTTAAAGACATGGCGTTAAAGAGCGAAGGCTTGAAACACCCGCTAAATGACCCTATGAGCGGTACCAACACCTTGTATGGGACCAACATAACTCGTAGGAATAATTCGCATGGTAATGAGACCCCCGGACTAATAGAACAAAGATAATTTAAGAGTATTTGCACTTAGGATTAAAAAGATGGCATTAGATGTGGAAGACCTGAAACACCTCATAAACGGCTCCTTGAGTATCACCAACACCTTGCACGGGACTAATATTACATGTAGGAAAAAATCGTGTGGTCACTAGATCTCTAGTTTGAGAGCACAACGAGAATTAGAGAATATCTACACTTAGGCCTGAAAACATAGCGTTAGAGGATGAAACCCCGAAATAGCAGCCAAAACGCCTCGTGGGTAGCACCAACACCTCACACAGGACCAATGTAACTCGTAGGAACTGGTCGCGTTCTCACAAGACCCCCCATTTGAGAGCACGATGATAATTTGAGAATATCTACACTTAGGCTTAAAAACATGGCATAGAGGGCGAAGCCCCAAAAAAAACCAAACGGCCACATACGGCACCAACACCTTGTACGGGACCGATGTAACTCGTAGGAACTGGTTGCGAGGTAACGGGACCCCCGGTCGGATAGAACAAAGATAATTTAAGAATATTTTCACTTATCCTTGAAAACATGGCATTAGAGGAGGAAACCACGAAACACCCCACAAACGGCTCCGTGAGTTGCACCGGTTCCTCGCACTGGACTAATGTAACTCTTAGGAACCGATCGCGTGGTCACAGGACCCCCGGATTGAGAGCACGATAATAATTTGAAAATATCTATACTTCGGCTTGAAAACACGGCGTTAGAGGATGAAACCCCTAAATAATCCCAAATGGCCCCGTGAGTGGCACAATCACCTTGCACGGGACCATAGTAACTCATAGGAACTGACCGCGTGATTTGGGGACCCTCAGTTTGAGAACACGAAGATAAGTTGGGAATCTCTACAGTTAGGCTAAAAAACAATGCATTAGAGGGTGAAGCCCTGAAACACCCACCAAATGGGCCCGGAATCGACATCAATACCTCACACGAGAATGATGTAACTCGTTGGAACTAAGAGCATGGTAACGGGACCTCTGGTGTTATAGAATGAGCATAATTTAAGAATATCTGCACTTAGGCTTAGAAACATGGCGTTAGAGGGGGAAGCCCCAAAACACCCCACAAACGGCTCTGTGAGTGGTACCAACACCTCATAGGGGACCAATGCAACTCGTACGAATTGAATGCGCAGTCACTGGACACCCAGTTTAAAAGCACGATGATAATTTGAGAATATCTACAATTAGGCCCCAAAATATGGCGGTTGAGGGAGAGCCATGAAACACCCCTCCCCCCAAATGGCCTCGCAAGGGACACCAACACCACACACGACAACAATGTAACTCTTAAGAACTGATTGCGTGGTAACTGAACCCCTAGTTTGAGAGCACGATGAGAATTAGAGAATATTTACACTTAGCCTTGAAAACATGGCGTTAGAGGGAGAAGCCTTGAAACACCCCTCAAACAGTATTGTGAGCGGCACCCACTCTTTGTAAGGGACTAATGTAACCCATAAGAACAGATCACGTGGTTGCGAGCCCCGGTTGGAGAGCATGTCTATAATTTGAGAATATCTGCACTAAGTCTTGAAAATAAGGCGTTAGAGGCAAAGCCCTGGAATACCATCAAATGGCCCTGTGAGCGGCTCCAATACCTCGCACTTGACCAATGTAACTCCTATGAACTGATTGCATGATGATGCAACCCCCGGTTGGAGAGAACGATGATAATTTGAGAATACCTACACATAGGCTTGAAAACATGGCGTTAGAGGGGGAAGTCCTGGAACACCGCCTAAATAGTCCCGTGAGCAGCACCAATACCTCGTACAGGACTAAAGTAACTTAAAGGAACTGATCGCCTGGTCACGGGACCACCTACTTGATAGCACGATGATAATTTAAGAATATATACACTTAGGTTTAAAAACATGGAATTAGAGGACGAAACCCCAAAACATCCCCAACCGACCCCGTGAGCGGAACAAACACCTCGCACGGGAGGAATGTAACTCGTAGGAACTAACTGCGTGGTCTGGAGAATCGAAGTTTGAGAACACGTCGATAAGTTGAGAATATCTTCACTTATGCTTGGAAACATGGCGTTAGAGGGTGAAGCCCTGAAACACCCCCCCAAACGACCTCGGGAGTGGTACCAACATCTCGCACGGGAATAATATAACTCGTTGGAACTGATCGCGTGGTCACCAGACCCCCAGTTTGAGAGCACGATGATAATTTTAGAATATCTACAATTAGGCTTGAAAATATGGTGTTTGAGGGAAAAGCCCTGAAACGCCCCGTAAACGGCCCTGTGAGCAGCACCAACACCACATACGACATCAATGTACCTCTTAAGAACTGACCGTGTGGTTACTAAACCCCCAGTTTAAGAGCACGATAAGAATTGGATAATATTTGAACTTAGGCTTGAAAACACGGCGTTAGAGGAAGAATCCCCAAAACACCCCTTAAATAGTACTGTGAGTGGCACCAACACTTCGCATGACATTAATGTAAATCATAAGAACTGATCGCGTGGTCATGGGACCCCCCATTGGAGAGTATGGTGATAATTTGATAATATCCACACTAAGGCTTGAAAATAAGGCGTTAGAGGCAAAGCCCCAGAATTCCACCAAACGACCTCGTCAGCGACACCAACACTTTGCACAGGACCAATGCAACTCGTAGGAACTGATCGTGTGATATTGATATCGCCGGTTAGAGAGCACAGTGATAATTTGATAATATTTACACTTAGGCTTGAAAACATGGCATTAGAGGGCAAAGTCCTGAAATACCACCCAATCGGTCTCGTGAGCAGTACTAACACCTTGCACAGGACTAAAGTAACTCAAAGGAACTGATTGCGTGGTCATAGGACCCCTGGTTGGATAGCAAAACTCTAATTTTAGAATATCTACACTTAGTCCTAAAAACATGGCGTAAGACGATGAAACCCCAAAACACCCCCAAATGCCCCATGAGTGGCACAAATACCTCGAACAGGACCAGTGTAACTCATAGGAACTGATCGCGTGGTTAGGGGACCCTTGGTTTGAGAACATGACGATAAGTTTAGATTATCTACACTTAGTCTTGGAAACATGGCGTTAGGTGGAGAAGCCCTGAAACACCCCCCAAACGGCCCAGGAGTGGCACCAACACCTCGCACGAGAATAATTTACCTCGTTGGAATTGACCACATGGTAATGGGACCCCCGATGTGATGAATCAAGGATAATTTTAGAATATCTACACTAGGCTTGGAGACATGGTATTAGAGGGGGAAGCCCCGAAACACCCCACAAACGGCTCTGTGAATGGCACAAACACCTCTTAGAGGACCAATGTAACTCGTAGGAATTGATCGCATGGTCACTGGACCCCGAGTTTGAAAGCACGACGATAATTTAAGAATATCCACAGTTAGGCTTGAAAACATGGCATCTGAGGGTGAAGTCCTAAAACACCCCTCAAATGGCCCCGTGAACTGCACCAACATCACGCACAACGCCAATGTAACTCTTAAGACCTGACCGCGCCATAACTAAACCCCCAATTTGAGAGCACAACAAGAATTGAAGAATATTTACACTTAGTCTTGAAAACATGGCGTTAGACAAAGAAACCCCAACACATCCCCTAAACAGTACTCTGAGCCGCACCAACACTTCTCATAACACTAATGTAACTCATAATAACTGATCGCGTGGTCATGGGACCCCTAGTTGGAGAGCATGGAGATAATTTGAGATTATACACACTAAGGTTTGAAAATAAGGTGTTAGAGGCAAAGCCCCGAAATGCCACCAAACGGCCCCGTGAGTGGCACCAATGCCTCTCACGGGACCAATGTAACTCATTGGAAATGATTGCGTGATGATGGGAGATCCGGTTGGGGAGAACGATGATAATTTGAGAATATCTACACCAAGGCTTGAAAACATTGTGTTAGAGGGTGAAGTCCCGAAACACTACCCAAAAGGTCCCATGATCAGTACCAACACCTCGTACGGGACTGAAGTAACTCGAAAGAATTGATCGCATGGTCACGAGACTCCCGGTTCGATAGCATGGTGATAATTAGGTAATATAAAAAATTAGGCTTGAAAACATGGCGTTAGAGGTCGAAACCCCAAAACACCCCCCAAACGGTCTCATAAGCGATACCAATATGTCATACGGGATCGATGTAACTCGTATGAACTAATCGCGTGATCACGGAACCCTAGATTTGAGAGCAAGACAATTATTTAAGAGTATCTAAACTTAGTCTTGAAAACATGGCGTTAGGGGGTGAAACCCCAAAACACACCCAAATATCCCCCTGAGTGGCACAAACACCTCGCACGGGACCAACATAACTCATAGGAACTTTTCGTGTGGTCAGGGGACCCCGGGTTTAAGAACATGGCAATAAGTTGAGAATATGTACACTTAGGTTTAAAAACATGGCGTAGCGGGAGAAGCCTTAAAATGCCCCCAAAATGGCCTAAGTAGCGGCACTAACATTTCCAATGGGAACAATGTAACTCATATGAAGTAATCACGTAGTCAGGGGACCCCAGGTTTGAGGGTACAGTGATAATTTTAGGATACCTACCCTTAGTCTTAAAAACATGGCGTTAGTGGGTGAAACCTTTAAACACCTGCCAAACGGCCTTGTGAGCGACACCAACACCTTTTATGGGACCAATGTAACTCGTAGGAATTGACCTCGTTGTAACGAGACCCCCGATTTGATAGAATGGAGACAATTTAAGAATATATGCACTTATGCTTGAAAACATGGTGTTAGAGGGGAAGACCCGAAACACCTCATAAATAGATTCGTGAGCAGAACAATGTAACATGTAGGAACAAACCACATGGTCACTGGACCTCTGGTTTGAGATCATAGAGAGAATTTGAGAATATCTACACTTAGGCTTGAAAACACGAAGTTAGAGGGAGAAATCGCGAAACACCCCCAAACAGCCTCATAGGCAGCACCAACACCTCACATAGGACCAATGTAACTCATAAGAATTAACCACATGCTCACGAGACCCCAAGTTTGAGATCATGATAATAATTTGAGAATATCTACACTTAGGCTTAAAAACATGGCATTAGAGGGCGAAGCTGCAAAAAAAAAAACCCAAACGGCCTCCTGTGCAGCACCAACACCTTACACTGGACTAATGTAAATCGTAGAAACTGATTGCATGGTAACGGGAACCTCGGTCTGATATAACGAAGATAATTTAAGAATATTTGCACTTAGCCTTGAAAACATGGCGTTAAAGGGGGAAGACATAAAACACCCCACAAACGGCTCCATGAGTGGCACTAACGCCTCGTACTGGACTAATGTAACTCTTAGGAACTGACAGTGTTGTCACAGGACGCCCGGCTTGAGAGCACCATGATAATTTAATAATATTTACACTTAAGCTTGAAAATATGGCATTAAAGGATGAAACCCCAAAACAACCCCAAATGGCCATGTGATAGGTGAAAAAACCTTGCACGGGACTAACATAACTCATAGGAACCGATCTCGTGGTTAAGGGACTCTCGGTTTGAAAACACAATGATGAGTTGAGAATATCTACACATAGGCTTGGAAACATGGCGTTAGAGGGTGAACCCCTGAAACACCCCCCAAACGGGATCGGGAGCGGCACCAACACCTTGTATGAGAATAATGTAACCCTTTGGAACTGACCGCATGGTAATGGGACCCCCAATGTGAACAAATAAGGATAATTTACTAATATTTTCCCTTAGGCTTGGAAACATGGCATTATAGGGGTAAGTCCCAAAACACCCCACAAACGGTTCTGTGTGTGGCACCAACACCTCATAGGGGACCAATGTAACTCGCACAAACTGACCGCGTGGTCACTAGCCCCCTAACTTAAAAGCACGATGATAATTTGAGAATATCTATAGTTAGTCCCTAAAATATGGAGTTTGAGGCAAAGCCCTAAAATACTCCCCTAAACGGTCCCGCAAGCAGCACCAACACCACACACGGAAGCAATGTAACTCTTAAGAATTGATCGTATGGTCACTGAACTCCCGATTTGAAAGAACGATGAGAATTAGAGAATATTTACACTTAGACTTGAAAACATGGCATTAGAGGGAGAAACCCCGAAACACCCCTCAAACAGTACTGTGAGCGACACTAACACTTCGTATGGGAATAATGTAACTCATAAGAACTGATCGGGTGGTCACGGTCCCCCATAGGAGAGCATGGCTATAATTTGAGAATATCCACACTAAGGCTTAAAAATAAGGCGTTATAGGTTAAGACACGGAATACCACCAAATGGCCCCGTGAATGGCTTCAACACCTCGCACGGGACCAGTGGAACTCATACGAAATGATTGCGTGATGATGGGTCCCCCGGTTGGAGAGCACGGTAATAATATGAGAATATCTACACTTAGTCTTAAAAACATGGTGTTAGAGGATGAAGTCCCGTAACACCACCCAAATGGTCCGTAAGCCACACCAACACCTCGCACGAGACTAAAGAAACTCGAAGAAATTGATTGCATGGTAATGGGACCCCCAGTTTTATAGTACAATGATAATTTGAAATATCAACACTTAGGCTTCAAAACATGTCGTTAGAGGGAGAAACCCCAAAACACCCCTAAATGGCCTCGTGAGAAGCACAAACACATCTCATAAGACGAATATAAGTCATAGGAACTGACTGCATGGTCAGGGGACCCCCGGTTTTAGAACACAACAACAAGGATTGAAAACATAGCGTTCGAGGGTGAAGCCCTAAACACCCTCCAAACTGCCTTGGGAATGGCACTAATACCTCACACGGGAACAATATAACTCATTATAACTGACCGCATGATAACATGACCCCCAGTGTGATAGAACGAGGATAATTTAATAATATCTACACTTAGTCTTAGAAACATGGCGTTAGAGGGGGAATCCTTGAAACACCACACAAACGGACCTGTGACTGTCACCAACACCTTGTAGGGGACCAATATAACTCGTAGGAACTGACCGCATGGTCCCTAGAGCCCTATTTTCAGAGCACGGCGATAATTTGATATTACCTACAGTTAGGCTTGAAAATATGGCGTTTGAGGACGACGCCCTGAAACACCTCCCAAACGGCCCTAGGAGCAACACCAACACCAAACTCAGACCTAATGTAACTCTTAAGAACTGACTGCGTGGTCACTGAACCCCTGATTTGAGAGCACAATGAGAATTAGAGAATATTTACACTTAGGCCTAAAAACTTGGCATTAGAGGGAGAAACACCGAAACACCCCTTAAAAAGTACTATGAGTAGAACCAATACTTTTCCTGGGACTAATGTAACTCATAAGAATTGATCGCATGGTCACGGGATCCCCAGTTGAAGAGCATGGCAAAAATTAGAGAAGCTCCGAAATAACACCAAATGGCCCCATGAGTGGCATTGACACCTTGCATGGGACCAATGTAACTCGCAGGAACTCATCGCGTGATGACGGTACCCCCGGTTGGAGATCACGATGATAATTTGATAATATTTATACTTAGGCTTAAAAATAATGCATTAGTGGGCGAAGTCCCAGAACACCACCCAAACGGTCCCGTGAGCAGCACCAACATCTCGCACAGGACTAAAGTATCTCGAAGGAACTGATTGCGTGGTCACGGGACCCCCAGTTTGATAGCATGGCCATAATTTGACAATATCTACACTTAGGCTTAAAAACATGATGTTAGAGGACGAAACCCCGTAACACCCCCGTGAGCGGCACGAACACCTCGCACGGGAATAAGCCAACATATGACAATAACCCCAAGATACCATACATCATGAATGAAAAATTAAAGAAGTTACTCCTACATAACACTTATCCACAATGGTTCATTCAGTGCTTCATTAACATTCTTTGGTTTTATAAGAGAAACAAAGCATGCAAAATGAAAAAGAGTACGTAGTTGGAATTCCTACGAACTGGCTCAGTATGGTTACCAACGACACTATCTAAAGGATGATCTTTGGAAAACCAGTTAGGAGCTTCATGGGTCTCGGTTGGTAAAGAATAATCTATATCTGGATAATCATAAGTTAAAGCGTTTTCGAATTCATCCACTATAGTTGATCCTTTCATCTTACTCTCTACATTAGTGTCACTTACACCCACATTAATACATTCCAGTAAAGTTTTGGTATGGAGATTTTATACACGGTATGCTCTACTATTTGGATAATACCCTAAGAAAAATAGCTTTATCTCATCTGGTTTTGAATTTAGATAGATGTTCTCAATCCTTGCATACATAACAAGTATTGCCAAAGGTTCTAAAGAATTTTAGGTTAGGTCCGTTCCCATACCAAAGTTTATTAGATGTTTTTTAGTGTTTTTCCTTAGGCATACTCGATTGATTATATGACAAGCTATACGAATGGATTACACCCTGAAATATTTAGGTATGTTGTTCGCATCGGGTCATTTCTTGAAGAGTGCGATTTTTACGCTCAATAATTCCATTTTATTGAGGTGTCTTAGGGGCACAAAATTCATGTTACTAACCATTATAGTCACAGTATTCGATGACACCTGAATCTATAAATTAACCTCCTCTATCGCTACAAATTCTAACTACTTGGGAGTCCTTTTCATTTTCAATACGAAATAAAATTTTCAAAAACTTATGGAATGTTTCTGATTTGTTTTTTAAAAAGTCAACCCAGGTAAATCGAGTGAAGTCATTAACCCTAACTAGAATATAACTATTTCCACCCATTAGGTCCATGTGGATGAGTTCTAGAGGTTTAGTGGATATAACTTCTTTAACTTTCTTTTGGGGAGCCTTAACAATCTTTCCTTTTTGACAGGGACCACATATGATGTTTGAAATTGGTTTGATCTTAGGAAGAACTCTAACTATCTCTTGGGAACACAATTTACCAAGGTTATCGTAATTAATGTGACCCAATCTATTATTCCATATCTCATTATCATCCATTATGGAAATGTTACAAACCTCTATACTTGGAATAACTGTATAACAGTTATCTTGAGTACGAAGTCCTGTAATAATGCAATCACCTTTTTCATTTAAAATTTTACAATTATTTTTTGAAAAGGTGATAGTATGGTCGGAGTCATAAAATTACGATATACTTAGTAACTTATCTTTAACACCTTTTACCAAAAGAACATCCTCAAGAATAGGTAATCCTTCTTCATGGAGTGTTCCTTTACTAATGATCTGGGCTGATACACTATCTCCAAACAAAATTTTACCTCCGGAGAAGTTAGTTGTTATTTGAAAGTTTGGCATCATCCACGGTCATATGTTTAGAACATGCAGAGTCTAAATACCATCCAGACTCTATGTGTTTTGCTTTAAATGCATTGATCACAATATTGCATTTCATCTGGGGTAATATCTCATCTTTTCTAACCCAAATATCTCTAGTTTTCAATTTGCGCTTATTAACTCGTGTTTGATAAAACTTGCGAGCTTCGTCTTTTTTTCTAAAAGATTTTTGAGTAGGTTTTTGAGGATTATAAAATCTATGAGCATTTGGTTTAGAAAAGAATTTAGGATTCCTTCTTGTTGATGATCTATTAGTATTTGTTCTTCTCTTCCTATTTCGATAGTTAAAATTCTTGTTCGATTGTCTAGGTAGGACATAATTGTTTGGGGTTCTCCTAGAATAGTTGAAGTTATGGTAAACAGGTGAATGATAGATTGGTTCTTATAGACGTTTGGAATAACATCCATCAAGGTAATGTCCAAAGACATCATAATAAGAGAAGTAGAGATGGATCGTAAAAGGCTTAACCTTAGGAATATAGTTAATCAAAGGTTTGTCTAAGTTTTGAACTCTAGTTTTATTCCTAGGTGTCACAAGATGAAACGTCGAATCACTTTTTCTAATGGAAGGGCAGACTTATTTAGCCTTATGTTCAACATTACTCTTAGAGTTACTTGATTCACCAATGTCTAGCTTTTTTGTTGCAAGTCAAAATCATTTTTCAAGGCTTAAAAATCTAGACAAGTTTCAATAGGTCTTTTGTCGCCAGACAAAAACTTGATAGGTTCAAAAGTTTAAGTTTTCTTGGAATTATTGGGGCAAAAACCTATTCCAGTTTAGTCATCGGAATTGGTCTTACTTTCAGCAACATAGTCTTCAAAACATTTTGAGTTATTTTCAAAGTTAGAAAACTTTTTTAAGACTGTTGATATCTTTTTTTTGTTTGTTCCAATTCTAACAATGTCCCTTTGTATTTCTTTTCTAGAATTTCATTTGAGTCAGACAACTCTTTCAATTTTTGTTCAAAAGTTTTAGTCTCATTCTCATGAATTAGACATTGAGAATTATACTCTTCAGCATTCTGTTTGACCATATGGATCAGGGTTTCTATCTTCTGTGTAAGGCCTTTGACGATTTTTTCAAGTTTAGTGCTTTTCTTGAGTGTTTTTAAGTATAGTGTGTTAATGTCTGGGAGGTCCTCATTATCGGAGTCACTAAATCTGCAGTGTGCAATGTGTAGTGTCCCTTTGCGATTCATTTTTAAGACTCACACACCCATTTGCATCAACAATAGATTGTTCCCTTTGACTCACACACAACGTTTGATGAATTATCAGCATTCTCAAGTAATAAGGCAGACAAATTAGTAGGGATAGCATCATTCAACATAGCATGATCAAATTCATTATCATCAGTGTATATGATTTCGGTAAAGAAAGACATATAGGGGTCAGAAGTATTGGCTGATTCAGGTTCATCAGATTCTGATTCACTTGAGTCATCCCAAGTCTTGCATAAATTAGCCCTAGTTTTTTTTTTTTTATTCGAATTGACTCTACTGTCACTGGATATGTGTCCTAACTTCCCACATCTGTAGCATTCTACAGTCACTAGATATGTGTCCTAACTTCCCACATTTGTAGCATTCGGTGTCACTAGATAGTTTGTCATGTCTTTTTTCACGAGGTATATTATTAGAGTGGTTTCAATAGGTAGGTTTGCCTTGTCTATTTGCAATTTTATTTCTAAATTTCACAATTTTCTTGAAATGTTTAGACATTAAGGCAATCTGATTATCTAAATTCTGTAAATTACAGTCCTCATCAGAATCTAAATCAATTTCAGGTAAATGACATTCAGGCTTAGTCAACTTAGATGTAAAGACTAGATTAGAGGTAGACTATGTAGAGGGGGCTTGAAGGTAATCTTGAGTTTAGGGATAATTTCCACCATTAACAATAGTATTTGGGATTAAGGCAGCATTATAGCTTAAAGCGATAGAGCTCAGTGAGACAGCTCAATACGATGCAGCTTAATAAGGCAGCGTTGCAGCTCAAAGTGATACTACTCAGTAAGGAAGTGAGGTAGGTTAGTGTGGCAGCCCAGAGGGATATCCAACAAAGAAGCTGGCCGAGAGAGCTGATCCTTTAGTTCTATTGTTTTACTTGGCCTTGATGTATCTCTTTATTTACATTTACCATGAGTTATAATGATTATAATGATTTTTTAGTGTGAGGTCAAACGGTACTCACGAGAGACCAGGCTTGGCAGGGCCTGAGAGAGCTTTCATGCTTTATCGAACGACCTCACCTTGTGAACTTCAGAGGGACTTGGTTTGGAGGATTGAGAAGTGAGGCATCATTAGGGCATGTCCTGACCATATTAGATACACCTGGTAAAACACCAAAAGGACCCTGATCGTGGAACCTCGGGGGTGGGGGTGGGGGAAGAAACCTTGAGTTCCATCCGGTGTTGAGTTGTGATCCAAACAACCCTCTACTTAATGTCACATCTACTTCATGTGATGTCACTAACCAGCTAGGCGATGTCAGATATGCACTTGAGTAAACCACCGTGGTATATGGGGGATGTCAGACAGTTAGCGAGCCACCTCTGTGACGACAGCCCACTGACACACAGTGGTCAGGAAAAAGGCGTGTCTTGGCATTTAATGTTTATGACGTTGAGATAAATATTGCATTAGGTATATAATATTTGTGACATAAAGTATGAGGGATGTCTTTCATAAGCATTAATTACTGAGTTACCTCGGGGGTAATGTGGGGGGATATTTAAGGACCCCGACCACCTCTGGGGAGAGGATGTTCCTTATTGAGAGTTTAAAAGTTATTTACTAGAGATAATTTACATCAGAGAGAGATTTATTACGAACCAGAGTTTTTACTCACCCACTATTGTCATTTATTACGAATCTTTTAATACTTTACGGAGATCCTTGAGGGTGGTTGGGGTGTTTGGCTGCCTGCCAAGGTGTATCTGGGGTGCTTAATTATTTCTCCCTCCAAGTGAGTTACTTTTGAGTTTATTATTATCTTTGAGTTATACACGAGAGATTTGTGAGTTCAAATTGAGTTTATATTCACTAAGTTGTGTTTGCGTATCTTGTAATTAAGTGATGGCACGATTAGTTAACTTATCATTACTATACTCAAAAGTGGTTACGCCTCCATCTGATCTAAACTACCCTCTTACAGACTGTTTCTAATGGGTCTTTATTAATTTCTTCTTGAACTCAAATTCCATTTCCATAGTTCTTAGGTTTCTATTGAGGACTTTATGGGTAAGGTTTTGATCATCCATCTCCTCAATTGCATAGCGCTTATTGTCAATTTTTTATGGAAGTGACCTTATAATTTTAGAGACAATTTACTTCCTATCATAAATTATACCATTAGCATGCAACTTAGTTACTATTTCTTCTAACCTAATGTAGAAGTCATCAAATGACTCAGTCTCAGTCATGACTAAAGTGTGGTACTACTATATTAACATTTGGGTTTTAGTAGCTTTAACACGTATGTCTCCTTCATGTGCAGTCACTAGAGTGTCCCATGCTTCCTTAGAGGTAGTACAGAAAGATATCCTCTTGAATTCGTGTTCATTGATAGACATGAATATGGCATTTTTGCCTTTATTATTGTTAAGGTATGTTTATTTCTCTTCTTTGGTGAATTCGCTTAGAAACTTCCTAATCCTCATAGTACTTCCTTCAGCGGCTAGTTTAGTAGAAAAAGTGTAGCCATTTCTATAGCATCCCATACATCATCTCCCAATGTCCCTTGGATGAAAGGAACCATCCTCACTTTTCAGTAAGGGAAGTTGGTTCCATCAAAGAGAGGGGGCCTGGACAGATTACCTAATCTCTCAAGTTTCTCATCCATAGTTTGTTTTGAGAAAATAATTTCCGAAACTCAAGATCTTAAAGAACTTCTAAAACCAAAGTTATGATACCAATTGAAAAATTACCACTTAAGTCGTTTAATTCAAGATTAAACAGATTAATTGGATCCGAACAGTTTTTGAAGAAACTCTTTAATCAAAACAAAAGCTAACACAAGACATGTATAAAAGATTATATGAACGAGTTATTTAAGGTATAGGTGTACTCATTTTGAAAAACAAAACTTATATAGATTCTAAATCATCACAACCTCAAGAAGTTAATGAGAGGAAGAGTAAGTATGCAAGAACACAAGCTTTTAACGTGCTAAAACCCCACCCAATTGGGGAAGCAACCACGGAGGTCTCTACACCTTAAAAGAAAAATCCACTAAAATAGAGTAACAAATTACAAAATTTATAACAAACCAAACACATAAGCAGACCTAATGTAAGTCTAAAATGATTACCAACTCCTTTGGAGTATTTTGACTCCTCTGAAGGTTCTAATGTTGAGGTTGTTCTCCCAGCTTTGTAACCTCTTCTCCTTTTATCTTTACGTTGACTCTAAAGTTAAGAATCTCTCTACCAACACTTCTTTAGTGTTGTAGTGTGACAAGTGTAGTGGTGAAGTGCCGAATCACATGCATGCAACACACGTACTTATACAGTATCTTAACAAATTATAAGTATCGTTCTAAAATGTAGTAGAAATTTCTGATTCACAGTTTGTTTGATAGTCTCAGACCACGGATCTTTATTTCTATCCATAGATCTTGAGGGAATCTTTCTATAAAAGGCATCTAAGGTCCTAAGCACTTTGTTTATTTTATTTACAAAGCTATTTCACAAAATGTGAAATATTCACGAAAGTGTAAAAACCCAATCAAGATCTTAACTATATCTAAGTCTCATTTTTCTCAGAAATTGAAAACATAATTAAGTTTGTTGGTTCTGGTTTTGAAAACAATCATATAAGAGTAAAAAACAACCATCAAATATGATTTCTTCAAAAAAGAAATCAAACTTAACAAGATCTAAGTGATATGTATCACACAGTTTGAGATCTCAAATTTCTATGAAAAGAAATTGAATTCTAAAATTCATGACTTGGTTGAACAAGAGATTAAAGGCTAGAGAGGCTGGTTCTTCTCACTTTTGAACTTACTCAAACTCAAAAAAGGGTTTTCTAGTGAAAGATTTGGCCAGATTTTGAATATGGTTTCTATTTCTCTCTCCCTCTCTCTTCTCTTATTTTCTCTTAGAAGTCAAAATGATCAAAAGATTGGAAACGTTCACTATTTAGTCTCTATTTATACTATGCTAGGAAGGATCTTGAAGGGTTGTACAAGATCAATGGTTGAGATTAATTCTAGCATTAATGATGTAAATCTTACGGCTGAAGATGGAGCGCTATTAAAAGCATTTTGTTTGGTTCTCTTTGATACCACAAGGATTAAGATAAAGACATGAAGACCGTAGATAACAATTGATCCAATAGATAGGATTACGTATTAAGGGTGTGAGAGTAAATAAACACAAATCTAGTCACTCATTGGCCAACACGTGTAAGGCAGGGATGAGCCTTAAAATGCGTGTTTTGAAATTTTAAACAATCTCATTTTCCACCACAAAAGTCTCTATCACTTTCGAATCCTACCCAAACAAGGTTTTAGGAAGAATAGGAAATTATAAATGAACCCATAACATTATTAAAGCCAACTTTTAAATGTTTAAAAATGTTTTATAAATTCCTAAAAATTATTTAACATATCCCAAAAATTATTAAAAAAACAATTTTTATGGGAATTAACACACACACACCCCTAAATTATAGTGAATGCAATGAATGACTGCAATCTTTGGTGAAGTGTTGGTATTCTACCTTTGAGACTATTAGATGAATTGATATGTAGTGTCTAAGGCTCTTTGGTAGACTAGGATATGACTTAATTTTGTCACTATTTCCAAGCTAAACAAGTTCCTATATAATGCAAACTCAAGTGAGTCAAAGATATAGGTGCTTCAGCGTGGTCATGGGACCACTAGTCGGAGATCATGGCGATAATTTGAGAATATCGACACTAATGGTTGCAAATAAGGCATTAGAGGTGAAGCCCCAAAATACCACCAAATGCCCTCGTGAGTGGAAATAACACCTCTCACATGACCAATGTAACTCGTAGGAACTGATCGCGTGATGACAGGACCCCGGTTGGAGAGCATAGAGATAATTTAAGAATATATACAGTTGGGATTAAAAACATGGTGTTAGAGGGTGAAGTCCCGGAACACCACCCAAACGATCCCGTGAGCAGCACCAACACGTTGCAAGAGACTAAAGTAACTCGAAACAACTGATCGCGTGGTCACGGTACTCTCAATTTTATAGCACGGTGATAATTTGAGAATATTTAAACTTAGGCTTAAAAACATAGCATTAGAGGAAGAAACCCCAAAACACCCCCAAACGGCCCCGTGAGCATCACAAACACCTCACACGGGACCAATGTAATTTGTAGGAACTAACCGCATGGTCAGGGGTCCCCTTGTTTGAGAACACACCGATAAGTTGATAATATCTAAAATTGGGCTTGGAAACATGGCATTAGAGGGTAAATCCCTGAAACACCCCCTAACCACCTCAAGAGCGGCACTAGCACCTCGCACGGGAACAAAGTAACTCGTAGTAACCGATCGCATCATAATGGGACCCCCGGTATGATAGAACGAGGATAATTAGAGAATAACTGCACTTAGGCTTAAAAACATGGCGTTAGAGAGGGAAGCCCCGAAACACCCCACAAATAGCTCTGTGAGTGGCACCAACACCTCACACTGGACCAATGTAACTCTTAGGAACTGACCGCGTGATCACTGGAACCTCATTTTGAGAGCACAACAATAATTTGGGAATATCTATAGTTAGGGTTGAAAACATGGTGTTAGAGGGTGAAATCTCAAAATACCCTCCAAACGGCCTCGTGAGAGGCACCAACACCACAAAACGACACCAATGTAACATATAGGAACATACAGCATGGTCACTAGACCCCCAATTTGAGAGAACGATGAGAATTGTAGAATATCTACATTGAGGTTTGAAACTATGGTGTTAGAGGGCGAAACTCCAAAACACCCCCCCCCCCCCAAACGGCCCGGTGAATGGTACCAACACCTCTCACGGGACCAATGTAACTCATAGGAACTAATCATGTGATTACGATACCCTCGATTTGAGATAACGACGATAATTTGAATATATCTATACTTAGGCTTGAAAACGTGACATTAGAGGGCGAAGCCCCGAAACACCCCCTAAACGGCCCCGCGAGAGGAATTAACACCTCGCACAGGATTAATGTAACCTTCTCGGGATCTATTCATGGCTTAGGTTTTAGAATATCCAAAAAATAGTGGAAATTCTTCCCAATTTGTTTTTATTATAGTTAGAAATGGTCACAGCCAAAGTCCATGACCATCTCTATTTTTTTCTCACACATAAAAAGGGTCATGAATTCGGGCCGTGGCTATTTTGGTGATGTCAAAGTTTGGGTCATGACCTCGAGCTGTACCCAGAGCCGTGACCTTTGTCATATTCAAATGGATGGGTCAAGGCTTGATCCATGAACAAATCCATGGCCATTTTCATATTCCAAAGGATAGGTCACGGACATGAGTCGTAACCAGATTCAAGACCATTTTTATATTTCGAAGGATGAGTTACGGACTTTATCCATGACCAATTTCGTGACCATTTTCATATTTTGAAGGATGGGTCATGTCCTTTGATTGTGACCAGCTATGTATATGGGTCACGGCTATAGGCCGCGAGCATCTTCCATGACCCCCAAGGTCCATGACCCTTCATTTTGTCAGGTATTTGGGTGAGACCCAAGAAAATGGTCATGGCCCTTTTCCACAACCCATTGTCCGGATCAGGGACTTTGGCCATGACCATACGCCTAATATGGTGTAGTGGGTATCCACGTAGCACACCTATTTAACCTCTCTTCCTACCCATTTCCTTCACTAAAATGCCTCGCATTTCATTTCTGGGAATTATACTTACCGTTCTATCTCTCTCCCCGCTAAATGAGACCCGGATATTTTCCCATCTCTCTCCATCTAGAAGTTCATTTCCCTCCATTTATACTCCCCTCTCTCGTTATATTTATCCCACTACATATTTTCTCCAAGGCTTGGTTAACACTCCCTATTTTTCTCCTCCTTTGTGACCAAGAAACACCCATTCCGACCCCTCTTCATACCCGTCGCATGATACTGATTTCTCACCTATCGGATCCCAATAAAATTGATGACCCTCACCCATCATTTGACAACTAATCCTCGTAACCCATCACTCTCATTGTTGATCTTCTATCCAAGATCATCAAACAGGTAACTCTCCCACTCTCTCTATATATATGTAATTCTTTGTTGCTTGCAACATGATAACTTCATGACTACATTTTCAATTTGACAACCTTTGATCAATTGATTGATTGGACCCCACTAGCATTTTATTAAACCTGGGATTTATGAATTTCATTCTTCACTCATTATTTTGGAGTTTTTATTATTTAATTGTGTTGTTTAACCATCAATACATTTCGAGTGGTAAGTTATATGCATTGGAAAAAGTATTAATTTTATGATTTTTATTCCTTTCGGATATGTATTAGGTAGAGAAAAAAATCACACAACCAGAATACATAGAGCAGGTCCAAAAACATTACGTGGAACTTTGAAGGGACAAAAGAAATTTCAACAATACTCCTTCTCTGCTAGTTTAGCTTAATTATACATATAGTTTATTTGAGGTCATGATGAGATAAATTCTTTTGCTATTGTTCATTTTCATTACCAACTATTCACGATTTCATAGCTTTCATAGCTGGGACAATAAGGGACATATACATGTTAGTATTCTTTCAATTGGGTTTATATGAGATATAAATTGTGATGATTAAAATAGATATCAACATTCATTAGCAAACTTATGACATGTTGTTGAGAATGGATATCACTAAATAGGTCTGTTATTATTTTTTTAATTCTACTCCAATTTATTAATTATTTCATTTCATATATTTCCCTCAACATTTTATGATATATAGAAATTTTTATGATTGTAATCCCTTCACGAAAATACTATGTAATTTTTTATTAATTTCTTATTATTCATTACTAAATATGCAACAATATTACATACAAAAATACCTTAGGTGCGTATTTGAGTGTATTGCATACTAAAAACACCTAACCCCTCATCGCGAGGGTTTACACCTAGTGTATAGTAATAAAGTCTATTAAACATGTTAATACCATTCTAAGCATGCAAGAACAAAAAAATACTTGAACATAAAAGGATAAAAATTGATATTATGAAGATTTAAATATGTGAATCCCAACTATAACTAATCAATATCCACAATCAAACTGGATAACATAAACTCTAGCTCAAATTTAAAATATATATAGGCCCATAAACAAAAGTTGCAAAAATATAAAATGTGAGGAATTAGAAATGTAAGGTTGTGACTCTCCATGCCTAAATCAAAATGAAATATAAAAATAACTCCAATTATTTTTGTTGTCTTAATATAACCAATGTTGCAACATAAGACATGAAAAGTAATCAAAGCATGATGAGTCATTCCCACCACATAACACTTTCTACGTGATACCAATAAGATGTAAAATATAACAATAATGAAATTCATGTTGTGTTTATAGTGAAGCACATGTAACACCAAATAATCCATCCATCCAACTATGATCCCAAGGCTATGTCGTAGAGCCCTCACAAGGTTTCGATTAACCACATGAATCAATACAAGTAAAGTAGGTTTAAATATATCATATATTATCAATAAAATTCTTAACCCTTATTTATTCCATCTCAAGAACAATATCACCCAAATGCTCACTACTTAACCAACCATCCATCTTATTACCACCAAATTATCTATGCCTAGCACCAATGCTTATTTAATTTAAAGATACAAAGGCCTAACATTTGATATCTCCATTATCCCAATTTATTACATCATCCATACTTCCAACTAAAAATGCAAAAAAAGAACCCTTGATACACTTCTATCTGTAATTTTCATTATGATTCAGCGACATAAGTCCTTCTAAACCGCACTCCATAAATCAAACTTAACTCAATTTACCTCAGCATACATTGGGCTCTACCTTATCCACCCCTCAACATTCCGCAACATGATTGTTGGACTATTGACCATCCCACTAATCACCTTGCCATAATTTTCCTATGGAGAACTCACCATCTCGTTGACTATCTATTGTCGAATACTTTATAGGCATTTAACCAAACCAACCTTACCTTACCTTGTGAGATGAACATGTATGTTTCGGTTATTCCTTGATATATATATGTATGTATGTATGTATGTATGTATGTATGTATGTATGTATGTATGTATGCATGTGTGTATGTTTATGTGTGTTTGTGTAAGGAGTAGAAGTGTAAACTCTATTCAATAAAGAGATAAGACAATTAGGGGTTGGGATGGTACTAATAAGGCTAAAAATGGAGGGTTGAGATTATTTTATTGCATTTGATTATTTTGACCCTTCATTTTTTTCTTTCCCCCTCTTTTACTTTAATTCAAGAAAAATGCTAAATTAGGAAGTGTACCCATATATTTCGTCTCATCTTAAGTACCCCCTCTTTTGACCTCGTCTTTCTCTCCCACTTTTTCTCGGCTCATATTTGGTTCCCGGTTCTTCATCTCCATCATCATGTTTTGTTTGAATCTTTTAATCATTGAATCATTGGGTTGTTGATTTAATTGTTTTATCCCTACATCTCAATCATTTTATCCCTAACGGTTTTTCATTTATAGTTGTTCATTTTGTGTTGAAAATGTTTAGGAATGTGAGAAACATTGGTACCCAAAATTTTGAAAATTGCTTTTCTATTAAACAAGGTTCTAAAAAACGCGGGGCGTGATCGAGGCGTGGAGGCCAAGCCTTAAGCCTTTGAAGCCTAGGCGGGTCTTGGCGTAAAAAGGCGTCAAAAGGCGTTTAGGCCTTCTTAATATATTTTAATACTTTTTAACCATAACAAGGCTATTAAAAAACTAAAATTGTACATATCATAAAAATATGTCTGAATATTTACAAATTAAAGTACTATTTGATTATTTTGGATGAGATAATGGTCTGGTTTGTAAAAAAATTCTTTAAAAGACGATATTATTTCATTAAAGCATTGTTCTTTTTAGAAAAAAAATGCGCCTTAAGGGTTTTACCAAGAATAAGGCGTGAAAAACTTAAGGCGAGGCGTTTCTCCCAAGCCTCAAGCCTAGGCGTGCCTAGGCGGAGCCTAGGCGGGTTTTTTAGAACAGTGCTATTAAATATGAATTTCCTTTAAGTGTGGAATAGGATGGTTCAAATTTAAACAACCAACAAATTTTAATTTCTTTTAAATTAAAATTAAACTAAACTGAAAGTGCTATAAATATTACATTAATATAAACATTCACTTAAACAAATTAACTCAATCCAAATCCTAAAAATTTGCCTAATAAGATTAATTCAATTTTCTACTTAGGCCAAACCAGATTTTATCAAATTAAAATTAATGACTTGAATTAAATTAATTAAACATTACCCAAATTAATTTTAGCACCAAATTAAGCATGAGTAGTGATTTAAACCATATTTTATCTTTGAGTCCTAAGCATGCATCTAGGTGATATAGCAAGATAAAATAAATCACAAACCACTACACGCCGATGTATGAGGAAACCCGGAATGGGAAAACCTCGGATGGCCCCTAGCCTTAAGTCCACTAAGTAGGGTTTTATGATTACAAGACATATGAATTACTACACACGACTTGACTCCGTCTAAACCTTGACGCGTCTTCTTGTAACTACCTCCGCCTAGTCGATAATCCCGAACTCCACCAGAATCTTGGAATCCACCAATGAGACTTTTGGTCTCCATCAACCCACGCCCGAAGCCTTTCATCAAGTGGGAACACCCCAACATGCAAACAAACTCCTTTTGGATGGAGAAGAACCCAAGCTCTCTTCTATAGTTTGTGTAGAGAAAACCACGTGCCAATTGAACTCTCCAAGCAAAAAATATATATGAGAAGAAATTGAAAGTAAACAAAATATGGGTGTGTAGAGTTTTGGAAGACTTTTAATCTATGAATTCAAAACTCAAAACATGAACTTTTTGGGTAAAACACTTTTACTCTCTCTAGAGAAGGAAAAGTCTCAAAAAGTTACCTGGAAAAATCTTATTCCCGCACATAATATGGTTGGTAAAAGTTAGTGGAACAAGAAACATGGGTTGTTAAAAAATAAAACTGCCAAAAATTTAATCTTCTTGCCTAGGTCGTTTGAACGACATTGTTAGAACGAAATTGCAAAAGGAAAATAGGCCAAAATCTCGCTGGAAAAGCTCGTTTGAACGAGGTCCTTAGAACGAAACTACTAACAAAAATAGAGAATTTTGGGAAACTCGTTGGTAAACTCGTTCGAATTCTCCTTCGAACGACAATTCGAACGAAAAAACAGAGAAAATTTGGCTTTTCATTTTAAAGCCCAGGACCTTTAAAAAGATTCTTAAATTATTTTTTGAAAGTAAAAAGGCATTAGACAAAGATTACACCCTCAAAAATATTCCAAGTCTCCTATATATATTAAATGCATTCATAACGTTTGGAGGTAATGGAATCCTCAACTTGATGATGTAGAAACGAGGCACAAGAAACTCAACAATGATAAAGCTTTAAATCTAGGCCACTACGTCTTTACCAAACTTGTCATAGGCTTGGATGGATACACTTTACACTCTATCCTACGACTCAAATCGTTTTGTCCGGAATTAAGCTAATACTACAAATTGAATCGATTGGAAAATTGTCATTACAAATGTCCCCCTTTGGCTATTCCGGGACAGAGCCAAACCAAAAATCCTAAAGGGCCATTACGCTCGTCTAGACTCAAAATCCCACCGAAAAAAATAAAAAAATACAGATGCTATTGACACGACCCAAGGATGTGCTTTGTCGCTTTAAAAATTTCCCGCTAAAAGGATAATTCCTGCACAATTAAGTAAATAATTAAACTCATAGGGAATATCAAAATAATAAATGTGATTTAAATAAATACTCCCCCTAACTTAATTCCCCCCCTGTATTAAATATAATCTACCTAAGAAGGTCACGACTCCCCCGAAGTTGAATCTCCTAAACTAAAGGATTAGATACCATTTCTCCCCCTTTTAGTTCAGGAATAAACAAAGGTTAAAGAATTAAAACATTACTTATTTCTCCCAATAAAATCATATACTATTTCTCCCCCTTAAGAACTACACAAAGGATATAAAATAGGGAAAACAAGTAAAACATGATTGTGCATAAAGTGATAAGAGCATTAAACGACAAAAAGTAACTAATCCACAACAAAGGTAAATAGATACTAACTTATGATTTAAAAAAAATGATACCAACTAAAATGTATTTAACATAAGAATGTGATTTCAACCAAAATTCGCAACAAGATAGATACCAATTATGAATTAAAATCATAAATGCATTAGCTAACATGGCAAAGACTCAAAATAGACAACATATCATATATATGAATACACAATAGATACAAAATAAGCATAAGCACACATATAAAGATATAAACACACAAATGGCACAAAATAAAATAACATGAGTTTTCCACTCTCTTATAGAATACATGTGTCATATGGAAACGAAAGTGAAGGGGTGTGAACAAGATACCAATGTGTTGAAACTCAATCACTTAAACATGTTCACGGAGTTCTCATTTGATTGAAAAACTTTATCAACTAAGATTTAGCCTTATGTGACAAGATAAATTGAACTCTATGAACAAACAGGCACAATGCATATAAGCCTAGAATATTGATGATTCTACAAACCAATAGAGTCATGATAATGATAGCGCAACTAAAAAATAATGACATTGTGCAAAACCGTTGATATACCATCCAACTCCCTCAAAATATGCATATAATACTTTTGAATGAATATGCCAAACTAAACAAAATAGGCCTTGGAAATTATTTTTCTTTTAATTCCATATTTTTCTTTTAGGCCTTTAGACCCCGTATTTCTTTTCAATCCATTCTAAACGGTAGCTTACTCACAAAGAATAAATTTTTACTTTCGGAGCCCTTCCCCGTGCACATTCATATATCAATTTTTTTATCACACAAATATCACATGCACCGGATTTAACATGCACAAATCCTCCTAGGTCATAAGATATGTAGATGACTAGATTGGGAGGATAACACCTCATAAAGCTCAAATATACATGTGAAGTTAAAATTTCAAAAGCGCTTGTGCATGTGTGTGAAAAGGCATATAAAAGAGAATCCATTAAGCAAGTTAAACTTAAACTAATCCATGTAATTATGACAAAGAATATTTTAAGAATTGAAAATTTTAACCAAAAGTTCTAGCCACATGGGAGAGAAACGATAGGATTCAAATACAAACATATGCCACAAAAGGTGTGTCAAACTAAAATGCACAAAAAAAATCTTTTTGAGTTTTTGAAAACTTTAACCAAACAAAAATAATTTACTCAAAAGACAAACAAAAATCATTTGTATTCTTTATTAAGCTCAAATAACTCAAAAATAAAACACTAATGATAAGCAAAATCTTTTTGTATTTTTCATTTAATGAAACTAAAATGAAAGGAATAAAATACAAAAGATATACAAAAATCATAATTCTAGCATGTAATTAATCATGGTGCATGGACTAGAAAAATGACAAACAAGCATACTACTAGCATGAAAAGAGAGAATGAATACTCAAAGCTAGAGTATACAAAACAAAGCTAACACATTTAACCTTTTGATTTAGCATGGGAGGTTTCGCGTGTAAGCAAATGAGAATCACAAACCTATTTTGTAAAGCTACCAAGTCGGATCTCCTAACCCATACCCGTGAAGAGTGACAATCTCGGGATTTGGGGATCTTAGCTACCTCGGTTACCTTACTTTTATATTTCCTTGAAATTCTTTTAAGATCAAAACAAAATTTTCTAAGATGACCTTTTCAACCACAATGTGAGCAAGTAAAGACACGTCGAAAAGTAGTACCGAAGGATTGACCTTTCGAAGCTTTCCTAGATGATTCTCTTAAAACATTGGTTTTGGCTTTATTAGTGGAATCGTTACAAGAGTCGAAGCCTAAACCACAAGTGTCATTTTTACTTGGAAGGCTCCTAATATTTTATCTAATTCAGTGGACCTACATTCCAAATCAAATTTGACCTCACTAGAGTCTCTTAATTTTTCTACAAAATCTACAATTCTGGACTGTAGCAAAACATTACTCTCTTCAAACATAAGAAGCTCCTTTTTCATTGACTCTATTAAACCTCTAAGGATACCTCTCTCGCCTCCTACATATTCAAGATTCTCTTGAAGACTTCTCTCATGTTTCCTAAGGTCTTCCACAAATGCACTCTCATCAATGACGTTGGCACGCTCTCTTACACTAGATTCTAACTTCAAATTAGCCCTTTTTAATTTAATAGAATCTTCATATAATTCGTTAAAAGCAATTTGAAGTTCACTCTCATCAACCTCTTCATCACTTTCACTTTCTTTCTCTTCTCCACTCTCACAACCATCATCTTTTTGGGATTAAAAAATAAAGGCCTCAGAAGAGTCATGTAAATGTATATCTTCATGGGAAGATTGATTATTGGTGCTCACATGACTTGCCATGAATGTGGTAAAGTTGCGCTCAATGGGGGAATCAGGTCCCTCTTCCTTTTCACTATCATCACTAAGGGTGGCATTGTAGGAAATTGGTTGTTTGCCTTCTCTCCTTAGTTTAGTGGTGCACTCTCTCGACCTATGGCCATAACCCTCACAACCATAGCACCTATTTGACTCATCCCTATTAAGATTTTCATTATATGTTTTAGGGATCTTTTAGGCATTGTCATGCTTAGATTTTTCAAATTTCTTATAATCATTTTTAAACTTATCTTTATTAAATTTAAGAAATTTTTGAAATTTTCTCGCAAACATAGCCATGTCCTTCGAGTCACTATCACTCTCATCAACCACAACTTATTTTTCGTCCTTTCGGGATTTCAAAGCGATGCCCTTATCTATTTTATTTTCATGTTTGGAGGGGAATATATCTAGTTCATAGGTTTACAAATCACTGACTAACTCCTCAATTTTGGCAGAGTGCAAGGTAGGTAAAGAATTTAAAATGGTCACTTTAGGGATAAATCTATCGGGTAAGGACATTAAAATTCTCTTTACTACACGGTCGTCGGGTATTTTCTTGCCCAAATTAAATGATGAATTAACTATATCGGAAAGTCTACCATAAAATTCATCAAAGGTTTCCTTTTCAAGCATTTTGATGGTTTCAAATTTAATGGTGAGGTTTTGGAGTTTTGAAGCTTTAAGGACACTATTTCTCTCGTGAGTGAGTTATAATATATTCCAAGCTTCTTTAGAAGTTTCATAATTCATGACGCGATGGAATTCATTTGGTGTAACCTCACTAAACAAAGCATTTAAGCCTCGGGAACTAAAGTTAGCTAGTATTAGTTCATTCTCACTCCAATGCTCGATGGGTTTGGGAACACACTCATTTTTTACTAAACATATGGGTGGGTACCACCCATTAACAACTGACAACCAAACCCTTTCGTCTATGGACTTAAGTGCCAATTTCATACGCGCTTTCCAATATGCGTAATTGGAACCATCAAAGTCAGAAAAATTTGAAAATGGGGAAAATTCCATTTTTGACAACAACACAACAAAGGACCTTATCACAATAAATTAGCGCCAGCTCTGATACCAGTTTGAGAAATGTTGGAACCCCCATAATTTGAAAATTTCTTTTTTATTAAATATGAATTTCCTTTAAGTGTGGAATAGGATGGTTCAAATATAAACAACCTATAAATTTAAATTTCAAATTTTAATTTCTTTTAAATTAAAATTAAACTAAACTAAAAGTGAGATAAAGATTACACTAATATAAATATTCACTTAAACAAATTAACTCAATTCAAGTCCCAAAAATTTTCCTAACAAGATTAATTCAATGTTCTACTTATGCCAAACCAAATTTTATCAAATTAAAATTAATGACTTTAATTAAATAAATTAAACATTACCCAAATTAATTTAAGCACCAAATTAAGCATGAGTAGTGATTTAAACCATATTTTATCTTTTAGTCCTAAGCATGCATGTAGGTGATATAGCAAGATAAGATAAATCATAAACCACTACACGCCGATGTACAAGGAAAACTCAAATGGGAAAAATCTCGGACTGCCCCTAGCCTTAAGTCCACTAAGTTTGGTTTTATGATTACAAGATAGATGACTTACTACACAAGAACTTGACATCGTCCAAGCCTTGATGCGTCTTCTTGCAAATACCTCCACCTCGTCGACAATCCCGGACTCCGCCAGAATCTTGGAATCCACCAATGAGGATTTTTGTCTCCGTCAACCCGCACCTGAAGCATTTCTTCAAGGGGGAACACCGCAACACGCAAAAAAACTCCTTTTGGGTGGAGAAGAACCCAAACTCTCTTCTTTAGTTGGTTTAGAGAAAACCAGGTGCCAATTGAACTCTCCAAGCGTCACATATATATGATAAGAACTTGGAAGTAAATAAATTATGGGTATGTAGAGTTTTGGAAGAATTTTAATCTATGAATTCAAAACTCAAAACATGAAGTTTTTGGGTAAAATATTTTTTCTCTCTCTAGAGAAGAAAAAATCTCAAAAAGTTACCTCGAAAAATCTTATTCCCGCACATAATATTGCTGGTAAAAGTTAGTGGGACAAGTGGGAAACATGGGTGGTTAAAAAATAAAACTGCCAAAAATTTAATTTTCCCGCCTAGGTCATTCGAATGACTTTCCCATGTTGTTCAAATGACACCGTTCGAACGAAATTGCAAAGGGAAAATAGGCCAAAATCTCGTTGGAAAAACTCGTTCGAACGAGGTTGTTAGAATGGAACTACTAATGAAAAGACAGAGAATTTTGGGAACTCGTTCGAATGGTCGTTCGAACGACAATTCAAACGAAAAAATAGAGAAAATTTGATTTTTCATTTTTAACCCAGAACCTTTAAAAAGATTCTAAAATTATTTTCTGAAAATAAAAAAGTCATTTTAAACGAATATTACACCCATAAAAATATTCAAAGTCTCCTATATATATTAAATGCATTCATACCTTTTGGAGACAATGGAATCCTCAACTTGATGACGTAGAAACGAGGCACAAGAAACTCAGCAATGATGAAGCTTTAAAATCTGAACCACTGCGTCTTCAACAAACTTGTCATAGTCTTGGATGGATACACTTTACACTCTATCCTATGACTTAAATCGCTTTTTTCAGAATTAAGACAATACTACAAATTGACTCGATTGGAAATTTTCCCTTTCAGAATGGAGTCCCCTATTCTATTCAATCAGTTTAGTCCCATGTTGAGTGTGGAATTCAGAATAGAGTTAGTCATTTATATTATTTCATTTTTTGTGGTTGTTGATTCAATTGTTTTAGACCTAATTTTCTTTTGGTATATCTAACGGGGTTTTTTTCCTTTTGATTTTGAGGTAAACTCTTTATTGCGGAGCTAATGATTTGTGGTGTAGGGTTTTTTAAATATAGGTAAACTGAATGAAGTCTATTGTTTAATCCTGATTACCTTAGCAATGTTTGAGTTCATTTTCTTAAATATATTCTTTATCATGTTCTTTTTTTTCTCACATTCGACTCTGTCGAAACCCTAGCTATACTTTACACCATGCATTCTCTCTATTTATGTAAAATGGTGAAATCTAACATTTTACTATACAAAGTTTCTTTTGGTAATATATCTTGGTTTTTGTTATTTTAAAGCTCTGTGTAGATGAAAGATTCCGTTTTTTGAATAAAGCCCAATCCATTTTATGGATCCATGAATAAAATTCAGGGTTGGAGTTTTGTTACTTTACTTCAAATGCTCTTTGTTGTATTGATATTTGGAGATTTTCAAAACTTTTAATTTATTTGTTTTCAGCCAAGTATTTAGAGAGTAGTACAATTTTTACATTTGCAGTAAGTGTTCATGGGCTCTATTTTTAAACTTTTATTACATAATTGAAAAGAAATTAGAGTTATATTTTTTATAGTTTTGAAATTAAAGTTATATTTTCGTAAGACAAATTCAATCTTTCATAAACACGAGTGATTTAAATTGTGGTTTCATAGGTGGTGTAGATGATTGATGATTTATGGAGAAGACAAATGACGATTGTACTAAGAAAATGAATACAAATGTTAGAACTCCCCCCTTAATATTCATTTATTAAGTTATTGATCCTGTAATGATAATAGGATGTTAATGATCCCGTAATGATAAAATGCATACCTAATGGCACTGAGACCATATGTAGCATATTAGCTAACACATGATCACATCGCTTCATCATTTACAAGACGTCAGTATCTCTTGGTAGCTTAACTGCTCCCCAACCCCTAAATCCATCATGACAGTAAATGGCGTTGAGTCGCACCATTGATTCCTTGATGAGAGTGTTGAGTATGATATCATTTTACTTTGCTTTGGTTATTTTTGGCATAGGGTATGTAGTCACTTAACTATTTGGATTTGTGGTATTTTGTGTAGGTTTTAAAATTCTAGCTGATTTGATGGATTTCATCCCCAATGAGGACACAGGGTAAATCAAAATTTTATTAAGGCAAAACATTTATAATTTGGTAAAGTCTCTCTCTCTCTCTCTCTCTCTCTCTCTTTGAATTTAGGCATTTTATTCATTGGTTGTGTGTGACCTTACTAAACATGAATCAATACACCCAAAGAGGACATAAAGTCTCTCCCTGTATTTCAATTGATATTCCTTACTGTTAGGCCTTGCTAAGAAATATTTATTTTGTATGATTTTTTTATTATATTGTTCTGTACTTGGTTGTTGTTTAATGGTTGAGGAGTGTAGAAGTTGTGGTTATTTAATGGGTGATAGGTGCACAATTCATTAAAAGTTTTTTATTTATTTTATAGGGTGCTTGAATAACTTCATGTGTATTATCTTATTGCTCTACTATTATTCCAAGTGGCAGTGGTCAAAATATTTTTGTGAGCTCTTGATATGACGACACCCTCAATATACCTTCTGCTCAGATCGTAGCACATTGATGGGCCTATTTTGTATGTGTAGACACCACATTCTAGGACCCAATAACTCTCTCATTAGGCCCCTAGTACCTCCCCATTCACAAAAAATATCATACTCTGAGTATTGTTCTGGAGGCCATCAGGCACTCCCGAGCCACATTTCACTCTGGTCAACTTCATTGTCAGAGAAAAATATCAATGAATCTTCAAAGGGATCTGAATTCCCTTTACAATGGTCCACCCCGTGCATTAATCGAAATAACGATTTGGAAGAACAAACCATTTTACTATCAAAAATAGATTTGGAGGCCACTGGGCGCTATCGGGCCTCGATTTGACCCCAATCAACTTCACCGTCAGAGTAAAACACTAAATGAATATTTTAAGGGAACTAAAAATCCTTTCCAATGGTCCAACCTGGGTATGAAACGGCATAACAATTCGGACGACAAACTATTTTACTATCAAAAACCAATTTGGAGGCCACCGGACGCTGTTGGGTCCCGATTTGAGGCCAATAAACTTCATCATCAGAGTGAAAGCTCAATGAATCACTGAAAACCCTTTCCAATGGTTCGCCTCAAGCATAAAATGGCATAAAAATTCAGTGGAACGATCCTTTTCCCCACAAAATTGATCTAGAGGCCACTAGGCGCTCTCAAGCACCATTTGACCAAAGTTAACTCTTCAGCTTAAATGATACTGAATGAATCTTCATAGGTCACTGAATGCCATTTCCAACAGTCTGACTCGTGTGCGAATTAGCCTTATGGCATGGATGAACGATCTATTTTACTCTAAAGGATTATCGGGTATTTTTCTATGCCCTGTTTGACAAAAGTCATTCCTCCAAACCAAGAAAAATTCTTTGGAACATCGAATTACCTCGCACAGCCTTTCCAACAATCCTCTTTATGCGCGATTTGAACTTTTGGTTTGGATGAACGATCCATCTTCGTCCGACAATCTTCAATCTAAAGGAATGATGGGCACTTTCGAGCCCTATTTGATCCAAAGTAAACTCTCAGATCCTAAATCATCCCAACTGTTCTCAAAGGTATCTGAATTACCTTTCTAGTGGTATGCTCTGTGCGCGATTTGGACTTAAATATTGTGTTTTATAATAATTATTCTGGAAAATCTTCATGAGACTGTCAATTGATAGGTCCATTTCCCTGCCTATCGATAGTGTGTCTAGGGTTACCTGCCGATAGGCTGGATAATGACAATTTTAATCAGCAGACCCCCTAACCTATATAAGGAGAGCATCAGCTCACCTAGAGAGGCACCTCAGAACCATCAATTCAGTGATCTCAGCAACATTCTTCTGTAATTGACGAAGTTTCCTTGCATGAAATTCTTCTCCACCTTTCATTCCCATCACTCTCATACCCAATTTAGCAATAAGATCCTTCTCTCCCATCCCACATTCATCCCAACTTGCAAGTAAGTTCATCAACAATCAAGATCAAGCTTCAAGTCTCCAAAGAAGGTCAAAACATCCTGCTTTCTCTTTAAATTCCTTTAATTCTCTCATTGGTTATATAATTCTTACTTTAACTTTTGGCTTTAGATCGAACACATTAAATATCTCATCCTTTATTAGTTATATTGCACATGATTTACTTTTTATAGAAAAAAAACAAAACAAAGAAAAAGAGAGTTGCACCTCTAAATTTCGACAAGATTCTTCATCACATTTTTTTAAAACTAAAAATATATTTTCTACACATATACATATAATAAACTCCCATTTGAATCTATGGGATAAACCCCACCCTTGTGTCGCATGCAAACTACGTGGACTTTAATGCGTTTAATGGCAACGTAGGCTTCTCGAGCTAAAATCAGAGACTCGAGTCCTATTTTCATATTTTCATTTTTTTCCTACTTTATCCATATATTATTCATATATATCATACTTGTGATTCAAACTTGCATCTTATATAACACATATGATCGTTTCACCATAATGATCAACATCTCGATAAGCGCACACATCATATTTTTAAGTATTATTTTGGGAACATTCATATGGATGACCTAACTCCATCTTGTCCATGATGCGAGTCGAGCAATTTCGATCTCCACTTATTTATCCATGCACACACACTTCACGGAGAAATTAAGGAAAATAATAACATAAGCACATAAGAGATTAGTAGGCGGGATGGGTGCCTAACACCTTACCATTCCGTAACTTAGCCGTCGAACCTCTCAATTATTGGTTTCTCAAGCATCAATTTGTCCTTGATTCCTCTCTCTCTCGGCGGTGACATTATTTTACCTGTTTTTTCCAAAATAGATTGGCGACTCTATCTTTTTACATCACCCCCAAAATCGACGTCAGTTGAAGCAGCCCCCTGATGTAGCGAGGTGCATGGGACCGTTTTCCTTCCTCTTTCCCCTCGAAAGTGCTTAGGGAGGGGGAAGATCTTGAGATGGCCACAATATGTACCTTCCTCTCAAATCTGAGCTTTTGATATAATCACTATGCATGCTTATGCCCTGTTTTTATAATTGTCTGTATAACATAGTGATTACCTACATGCTTTATAATTTTGGTATTTTTTGGCAAAATTATATCTAAAATAGGTGGAAATATTTTACCTATGAAAACAATACCATAAATGTACAATAATACCACGCGAAATGTGTGTATCGTTTGATGTAGATGTACCTCCAAGCAGCCAAAAGGTTCTTATATGGAGGCTAAAATGTCTAAAATGGTACACTTGAACAAGCGACTTTTGATCACGCAGTACACTCAATCTGTATTTCCTTTTTTCATAATTCCCACATGTACCTACTGTGATGACGTAATTGTCATTCAACCAAGTCTCTTAAATACTACCACTATTTTACAATTGGAATACTATTTTTGGTTCCATTTCACTGGTAATCTCTCTCTGTTTGGAATTTTTGTGCTTTTATATGTGGTTTGAAGTCGAAATAATGTTTAGCTTAGTTTGGTTTATGGGCATTGAATTAAAAGTTACTATCTCTTTTGGCAAGTTTAATTTGTATGTTTTTCTTTCTTTCAGATATGTATTGACTTTCAATTAGTAAGTCAATTATTTTTTGGTTTAATTTATTCTACACCATTTTTTTTCACATTTAACAGTTGTTTGCATTTTGGTTTAACCTAAACAAGGATACACATATTGAGTAAAGGTAGATTGGTTCTATTTATTTCTTTTTTATACTGCTATTAATTGAATGGTTGCATTAGTTGGTGAGTGATGTTATAGTGATGATAAATACAAAAAAAAAAGGATAAAATGTTATTTGTAAAGTATTTAAAAAACCATTAATCATTACTTTTTGTACATATAATTTTTAGGAAGATGAAAGGAGTTTTTGTACTTCATATTCATTGCTACATATAAGGTAAAGCTCACCATTATATGTTTCAATATTAATAAGCATGGGGTGATATATGTTTGAAACTTAAATTCTGGAAAAATGAACTCCTCTATTACAAGTTTTACACATGTATTTAAACTTGAATTTTAGTAGCTATGAACAGATGATCTTAATCTATTATTACTGTAAAATAAGACATGTGATAATTAATTAAATTAATTCGCAAGATTCTAATAAACCCTTATTTAATTAGAGTCTATATAAACCAAAGTAAATCAACCCCTAAACATGCATTTATGCGTGTGCACGTGTCAAACCATAAATACATGAAGCATGTGACACAAAGTTAAGGAAAAACCCCTTCCGGGTATAACCTTTTATTTCTAGAACTTTGAAGAATTTACAAGACCATTGACTTACATACAACCTGATAATCGCCCACAAGTGTAATCCACGGTGTCTTCGTCAAACTTCCAAAGCAACGGATAGAAATACAGTGTGACACAAAAATACCCGCAGGTGTTAGTTTTGATGTCGTCGGTTGGAATCTCCCTCAGGAACACCAGGCGCGCGGAAACGAAAAAGAAAACGGCTTCTCCAAAAGGGTTGAACAAACTCAAAGTTGTGTTCTTGGGTTTCAAAAGGATTCACAAAGGTTTGGCAATGATGTTTGAATCAAAACATGAGTGTGGAAACTCAAAAAGGTGAAGACTTGAGCTAATAAACTCTAAAAAATGTCTCTCCAAGTCTTGCAAAATAACTCCCCGAAGTTAGCTTTTATAAGGAAACCAAAAAGAGTTTTAATTTTTTGAAACTATACCAGAGTATAGGTACCTCAAATCAATTCAGGTGTACCGCGAACCGGTTCTCCCCCCGAACCGGTTTGGCCTTCGGTTCGAAAAAATTCGCTGGAACTTGGGGCTTAAACACTTAGCATTTTGCAAGGGTTTTTCTCGAAATTTTCTCCATTTTCAAAGTGCCATAACTTCTTCACCATAGCTCGGATTGGGGTACCGTTTCTTACAGTATATTCGATGAGGCGAGATCTTCAACTTTACAGTTGATAGACCTCCAGACGGTGGCATTAAAATTACATAAATTCCCTTAAACTTCCATATCTTGCCTTCTTTCACTGTTTTGACCTCTCTTGCGTACCGCTTGCATTAAGTCCCTAAAATTATGGATCGTGAAGTCATTGAGGCAGATGTGGGAAACATGATGGAGATGTTGAATGCTTGATTCTAGGAATTCATATAGAGGCCATCGTGTGAGATCGTGACGTGACATGCCTTTTGTAACGGCATATGACATACACAAATGTAACATGTTGGGCATGAGAAAAATGTCCTTATAAATCTCCCCCTATGTCTATGCCGGTACATACATAAAAATTCGAATTAACAAATAATAAATTTCCTATACAAATCTACCCTCGCATGAACCAAAAACTGGAAAGGTACAAATGAATAAGACTTCATCGTTTGTTCTTCAAATCTTCAAAATCTCAAATCTTTTCTCATCAGGGTGTGCAATTAAGTGATCATCAATGTATTACCTACACACATGAGATAAATAAAAATACCAAGTGACATATCGAGTTTGAAATGAGATTGACATAGAAACCAGTGAATGATAAAATCATAAGTCAAATCTCAAAAACTCCCCCAAAATTCAAACTCCCCCATAATATGATAATTCTTTCTCCCCTTATGTCCCCCAAATAGACAAATGAGAAGAATAAATCAAACAAGCAAAGTCGGGGTGTCACGGTATTCAAAATAAGGCATCAATCAAATGGCAAACGTGTTCTTGCAAAAAGATGCTAAAAAAAGTCACAAACTATTTTTAAATTTTTTTCAAAATTTTTATACAAAAATAGGATACAACAAAAATCACACCTTGGATTTAAACTAAAACAACCAAGTCATGAAAATGGAATGTATGGGTGTGAACACATTCGATAGGTAAATAAACTCAATCAATCATATGTGCACGATGAATACGTGTACTCCTAATGAATGAACTTCAAAAGTATCCTTAGGTGTAAAAATTTGTTGAATTTAGATGTCATCGTCTTATACAAATCCACAAATCAAAGTCAAATGATTTCCACACCAATAACGTCTAAAACTATTTAGCGCTTTTTCAAGACTTTTAAGGACGTGCAAACCCGTTTTAAATTCTCCATCCAAACACCCTTATACATATTTTCTTTTTGAGGTAATCTAAATTCTCAAACAATGGAGAATTGGTGTAAAAACCTAGATGCCCATAATTGGCATGAATTTCTTTTTATTGCCTTTACATTTTTTTCAGGCACTTTTAAACCTCTTTGCCGGATAATAAAATTCCTCAATTTTTTTAGGTCCAAATTAAACGGCGGCTTAATCACAAAGGCTAGATAAATACCTTTCGTAGCCCTTCACTGTTTTCAAATAAATCACACAAACTCACAAAACGGTTCTTATATGCACAATTTTCTTATCAAAATTTATCACGCTTGGTTCATTTTAAGGACATGATTGAAGTGAAAAAACCTAACCAACTTGTGATAAGACAAGCACAATAATCAAACAAATCCGTGCATGTGTGCAATAAAGGAAATCATGAGTCAAACATGTAGGAAGTAACACTTAATTACATCTTAATGACTCCAAACATTATAAAGCACATGGATGAATTGACCTATTGTCTCAAAATACTATCAAATAGTCACATGAAAAATATGGAATGATATTGTGTCTTGGTCGTCTTAAGTGTCCATCAATAAACGGTGCAAACAAAATACAAAAATCTTTTTGGATTTGTTCAAAAAATTTATCAAAATTAAATCTTTTTGTATTTTTTCAAAATTTTTCAAAACAAAAGGAAAACATACAAAAATGATACATACTAGCAATAGGCAAATAATGTCATCATGAAAAACATCCTATGCTAGTAAACAACTCAAACCTCAATCATTAGGTGCGGAGGGGTTTTACAAAGGTGGTGACAATTTATGAAAAACCTCCATCAATTCTTGTGAAGTTTTGACAAAAAACTTGACTTGCTCACCTAAATGTGCAAACTCTCTCATGTAGTCTTCGAGAGCATGTAAAGTATCATGTGTGGGTGCATGTGTGCCAGAAACATGTGTAGAAGCAAAACGTGACACATAACCCAACTTAAAACAAAATTCCCTAAGGTTCCCTCTTCTCTTGCAATGTGAGAAAACATAAATAGGTCTAGGAACAGCTTTCTAAAACACTCTAGGACGCGCTCTCCTAAAAGAAATGGGACGCCTAGGTGGGTTAGGGTGAGACACACGTGAATCTATCACTAAAGTGGGAACCTTCTTGGGTTTTAATTGGAAAGTAGAAGCACCATCATGACTTATTCCTAAATTCTCACCTTTACCCTTAATAACCACCTTTTCAACCTTCTTAGGTGTGTTCTCAAAATTGACTTTCACCTCCCTGGCACGTTTGAGATCACTCTCGAGTTGGGATACACGTGTCATCAGACTAGACATCGTGTTGGTCAAATCACACTTCTCCTTTCTCTAAACCTCATTTTTTCTCTCCGAATCTAAAACCCGACGACCTAAATTTCTATTATACTTCTTCATTTTTAAGGTCTCGGCGTACAAATCTCTAAAAGCTTTTTGGAGATCACTTTCATCTCCACCCTTCTCCTTACTTTCTTCATCACTCGAAGAACACAAATCACTATCATCACTCTCGTTTGCACTCTCGTGTGACAAAGTGGGTGTGCTCACATGACTAGAAAAAGCGACAGCCATCCCATGTGCTAAACCTTTATCAGACTCATCTCCCTCATCAGCCTCACTATCACTAAGAGTGGTAGGCATATCAGTCTCTTTGCCCTTTCTCCTTATCATAGTGGGTCACTCTTTAGCTATGTGCCCTTTGCCCTCACACTCAAATCACATGATCTCATCCTCCTTGTAACTATATTTGGCCTCCACTTTCTTTTTATTTAACTCAAAAGATCTCTTTTTATTGAAAAATTTTCTTTATTCATTTTGAGAAACTTTTTAAGATTTTTCGCAAACAAGGCCACATCTTTAAAATCAAAATCTTCCTTAGAATCGGACTTATAAACTTTTTCTTTCTTTTTCTTAAAATGAGTCTTTAAAGCAATGCCATTATCCTTAGTCTTAATGGTTTTGGGAAACATGTCAATCTCATACATTTGAAGATCTCCTACAAGTTCTTCCAACTTAAGTGATTTCAAATTTCCCAAAGAGTTCAAAACAGTGACTTTAGGAATAAAGGGTTTTGGAATAGATCTCAAAATATTTTTAACGGCACGCGTGTTATCAATTACCTCACCCAAATTAAAACTGGTGTTAACAATGTCTGACAAACATGCATAAAAATCATCAAATCATTCAGACTCAGACATGGTAATAGTCTCAAATTGGTGGCCAAATTTTGTATTTTTGAGTCTTTAACCGCGTTCGTACCCTCATGTGTCAATTTCAAAACATCACATGCCTCTTTAGACGTGGTGCATGTCATAATTCGACAGAATTCATCGGGAGTGACGGCTCCAGAAATAGCACTCAAACCACGAGAATTAAAATTGGACATTTTATAATCATCTTCAGTCCAGGCTGACACGTGTTTTAAAGAGGTGATATTATCAATAGTGACCGTGGGAGGAGTCCACCCATTTTCACAAAGCAGCCAAACAAGCTCGTCAATAGATTTTAAAATGGATTTCAAACGAGCTTTCCAGTAGGCATAATTAGACGCTTCCAAAATTGGCATCTGATTATATAAGTGCTCCATAGGAAAAATTGGGAATTTTCACAAACTTGATTTAAAAAAAAATCCATATCACACAAATTATGCGAAAAGTAGGAATACACGATAAATTAGAGTAACCTGCTCTGATACCAATTTGTAAAATAAGATGTGTGATAATTGATTAAATTAATTCGCAGGACTACAATAAACCCTTATTTAATTAGAGTCTATATAAACCAAAGTAAATCAACCCCTAAACATGCATTTATGTGTGTGAGTGTGTCAACCCATAAATAGATGAAGCATGTGACACAAAGTTAAGGAAAAAACCCCTTTAGGGTAAAACCTTTTATTTCTAGAACTTTAAAGAATTTACAAGACCATTGACTTACATACAACCTGATAATCGCCCACAAGTATAATGCACGGTGTCTATGTCAAACCTCGAAAGCAACGGCTAGAAATACAGTGTGACACAAAAATACCCGCAAGTGTCGGTTCTGATGTCATCGGTTGGAATCTCCCTCAGGAACTCCGGTGCGCAGTAATGAAGAAGAAAACGGCTTCTCCACAAGGGTTGAACAAACTCAAAGTTGTGTTCTTGGGTTTCAAAAGGATTCACAAAGGTTTGGAAATGATGTGTGAATCAAAACATGAGTTTGGGAACTCAAAAAGGTGAAGACTTGAGCTAATGGAACTCTAAAAAACATCTCACCAAGTCTTGCAAAATAACACCCCCCGAAGTTGGCTTTTATAAGGAAACCAAAAAGAGTTTTAATTTTTTGAAACTCTACCAGAGTACAGGTACCTCAAACCGATTCGGGTGTACCACGAACCGGTTCTCCCCCCGAACCGATTGGGCCTTCGGTTCGCAAAACTTCTTCACCGTAACTCGGATTGAGGTGTCATTTCTTCCAATATCTTTGATGAGGCGAGCTCTTCAATTTTCCAGTTGACTATACCTCTAGACGGTGGATGTAAAATTACATAAATGCCCTTAAACTTCTATATCTTACCTTCTTTCACTGTTTTGACCTCTCTTGCGTACCACTTGCATTAAGTCCATAAAATTATGGATCGTGAAGTCATTGAGGCAGATGTGGGACACATGATGGATATGTTGAATGATTGATTCTAGGAATTTGGATAGAGGTCGTCATGTGAGATCGTGACGTGATGTGTGAAAGAGTTGGCGCTTGCGTTCAATTAAGAAGTAATATAATAAATTCCTTTTTAACCCAAATTAACCCTAAGCATGCAACTAGGTGTGATTGAAACAATGTGAAATTATGCAAGAATTATTCAACACACAAAGTTTAAGGAAAAATCCCCCACAGGGGCAAAACCATTTGTATATCACTATAATTTGTAAGAGAAACGGCTTACAATCGGATTACACTGAAATACAAGTTTTTGACTAAGAATTACCCTCGGGTATCGGATTCTGTAGTCGCGGCTGGAATTATCCCTTTCCAGTAGGGCTGCAATGAAGAGGAAGAAGCGGTGCACTTCACAAGGGTTGAACAACAGCAATGGTGTTCTTGGGTTACCAAACTTTGATTCACATAGATATGGAAGATGTGTGAATCTAAAAACCTAGAATCATAGGACTCAATAGGTGAAGACTTTAGGGTTGATATGCTCTGAAAATCGTGGGAAAGTCTTATCGAAACCAACTACTGATCGTGGTTTAAATAAGGAGTCAGAACCCTAAAAAATCTGAATCACGATCTGTTCGTGGTTATCCAGGGCGGACCGGCCCGGGCCTTAGGCAGATAGGTCCGATAGCGGACCGATTCATTTAATTTGAATCTGATTCGGTTTGTATTAGGTTCGGGGCTCACTGGCTTCAAAAGAGCAAGGCGGATCGGTCCGTCTAGGCGGATCGGTTCGTTTTAATTTCAGGCAAACCGGTCCGTCTGGATTTCTGAATTCTTCCTTTCTTTTGATCTTCGGATTCCGTTGATGATAAATTGACTTTGAATCTTTGCAACGGTGTTACGGCTAATGACATATGCAAGTATGTTGGACAAAGATGTCCTTACAAATCTCCCCCTATGTCTATGCCGGAATAAATATAAAAAATACGAATTATCTACAATCACAATGCCTATACAAATCTACCCTTCCATGAACCCAAAAACTGAAAGAGGTACAAATGACTAAGGTTGCATCATTTGTTCTTCGTATCTTCAGAAATCTCACCGCTTCGCTTTTCTCATCAGGGTGTGCAACATGGGATTATCAAAGGATGTACCTACACACATGAGACAAAGCAAATACCAAGTGACGTATCGAGTTTGAAATGAGATAAACATAAGCATATATATCAATTTAAGATGATATTCTCAGCATTTTAAAAACTCCCCCATAATCAGATAATTCATTCTCCCCCTTTTTATGATGTCCCCAAATAGACAAATGAAAGAAATAAACCAAACAATCAAGTACCGGGGTGACACAAGGCATAAAATCACACCATGAATGAACATAACACAACCAAGTCGGTGATGGCGTAAATGAATGGGTGTGATCAAATTTCGATAGGAAAATCAATGCATACAAACATGACATATGTGCACGATGAATATTGGATATTCCTAACGAATGAACTCAAATGCTTCCTTTGGTGTAAAAGATTGGAAATATAAGACATTGACTATATCAAATCTACAAATCAACACTCAAAGTGATTTCTACACCAATAACGTCCAAAATGATTTTCATGCTTTTTCAGGACTTTCAAGGAAGTGCAAACCCATTTTTCAATCTCCAACCAAACTCCCTCAGATATTATTTTGAATAGAGGCATTCTAAATTCTCAAACTTTGGAGAATTGATGGTGATAACCTAAATGGCCCATATTTGACATGAATTGCTTTTTATTTCCTTATCAATTTTTTCGGGCTCTTTTAACCTCTTAGGACCTCGGATATTAAAATTCCTCCATTTTTTAGGTCCTTTTAACAGTGGCTTTTGCGCAAAGGATAAGAATCAACTTTCGTAGCCCCTCCCCGTTAAGAAAATATACACACAGACTCACCAATACGGTTTTTACATGCAATCCAATCTTGTCAAGTTTTATCGCATTTTATACATTGTATAGACAGGATTGAGATGGAAACACTCAAGCCAACATGAGATTGGCAAGTGCAATAATCAAATATAGTCGTGCATGTGTGCAATAAAGGATATAGGAGTCAAGCATGTAGGAAATATCACTAATTACATCTCAAGGACTCCAAAAAATGTTAAGCACATGGATGAAATGATGTAGCCTCTCAAATCTCTATAAAACAGTCACATGGATCTAAGGAATGAAGTTGTGACTTGGCTATCTTAAATGCTCATTCATAAAAGGTAAATCTCTTTTTTTGAATTTTTCAAAAATTTTATCAAAATAAAATCTTTTTGTGCTTTTTCTAAAAAAATTTCTTAAAGGAAAATCTTTTTGTATTTTTCAAAAGAAATATAAAAAGCAAACTAATGATACATGCTAGCAATAGGTTTAAAAATAACATGATAAACAACCTATGCTAGCAATTAAGACTAGATCTCAACCGGGAGTAACGGTGGAGTTTTCTAAAGATGGTGGCATCTTTTGAACCAACTCCACTAGATCATGTGTAGCCTTGATCAAAAACTTCACTTGCTCGCGAATATGTGCAAACTCTCTATCAAAATGAGCAGGCAAAGTATTATGAGTGGGTGCATGTGCATGAATATGTGAAGTGGCATGATATGGCACAAAACCCAACTTAGAACAAAATTCCCTAAGATGTCCTCGTTTCTTGCAGTGGGAGCAAACATAAACCGGTCTAGGAAGTAATTTATCAACAATTTTGGGATGAATATTCCTAGACGGACACCCATGGGACTCACTCACAATGGTGGATATAGGCTCGGGAGAATTCTCTAATGTGACTTGAACTTCCCGTGCTTGTTTGAGGTCATCCTCAATATGGGACACACGTGTCGTCAGACTAGACACCGTGTTGGTCAAGTCACCTTTTTCCCTTTTAAGCTCATCACTTTATACCTTTAACTCATGAATACGAAGACCTAGGATCCTATTTGACCTTTTTATTTCCATGGTCTCGATAAACAACTTTCTAAAGGCATTTTGGATCAACCTATCATCACCATTGTCACCCTCACTATCACTTAGAGAAGTGGGCATAGCAACTTTCTTGCCCTCTCTCTTAAGTCTAGTGGGACACTTAAATTTCTTGTGCCCTATCCCATCGCACTCAAAACATCTTATCTTCTCAAGATCTTTCTTTCTTTCTTTTCCACTCTCATCACAACTCTCTTCGCTCTCGCTGTCGAGGTGTCCCTGTGAAGTAGCATCCTCATCGTCGTGAAATGCACTAGGAGTACTCACATGATAAGCCATGAACGCGGTGAAGTTACGCTCATGCGGTGACTCATCTCCCGAGTCCACCGACTCGACCTCACTGTCATCACTAAGGGTAGCATTTAGGACAACTTTCCCTTTCTCTCTATTCAGACGATTGACACACTCAAACGCTCTATGACCCTTACCATCACATTCAAAACATTTCTCACTGTCCTTTTTAGGAGGTTCTTTGAAATCTTCTTTGAACTCTTTCTCATTTTTCTTTTCAAAAGTATTTTTCTCAAAATTCCTTTTATCGTTGAAATTTCCACTTTTCTTGAATTTGAGAATTCTTTTGAAATTTTTTGCAAGCAGGGCCAAGTCATCTAAGTCAAAATCACACTCAGACTTGGATTCAAAAACTTTTTCTTTCTTTTTCTAAAAATGAGTCTTTAAAGCAATCCCATTATCCTTAGCCTTAATGGTTTTGGGAAACATGTCAATCTCATAGGTTTGAAGATCTCCTACAAGTTCTTCCAACTTAAGTGATTTCAGATTTCCCAAAGAGTTCAAAACAGTGACTTTAGGAATAAAGCGTTTTGGGAGAGATCTCAAAATCTTTTTAACGACACGCGTGTTATCAATCACTTCACCCAAATTAAAACAGGTGTTAACAATGTCTGACAAACGTGCATAGAACTCATCAAAGCATTCGGACTCAGACATGGTGATAGTCTCAAATTGGGTGGCTAAATTTTGTAATTTTGACTCTTTAACCGCGTTCGTACTCTCATGTGTCAATTTCAAAACATCCCAAGCCTCTTTAGACGTGGTGCACGTCATAATCCGACGAAACTCATCAGGAGAGACAGCTCCAGAAATAGCACTCAGACCACGGGAATTAAAATTGGACAATTTATAATCATCTTCAGTCCAGGCTGACACGGGTTTTAAAGTGGTGATGTTATTAACAGTGACCGTGGGAGGAGTCCAACCATTTTCGCAAAGCAATCAAACACGCTCGTCAATAGATTTTAAAATTTATTTCATACGAGCTTTCCAGTAGGCATAATTAGACCCGTCAAAAATAGGCATCTGATTATAATATGACTTCTCCATTTGAACACGCACTTTTTCAAAAATCAATTTTGTTCAGAAAATTGATATCTTAGAAAAAAAATTGCGGAAAAAGGAATACGCGATAAATTTGCGCAACCCGCTCTGATACCAATTTGAAAGAGTTGGCGCTTGCGTTCAATTAAGAAGTAATATAATAAATTCCTTTTTAACCCAAATTAACCCTAAGCATGCAACTAGGTGTGATTGAAACACTGTGAAATTATGCAAGAATTATTCAACACACAAAGTTTAAGGAAAAATCACCCACAGGGGCAAAACCATTTGTATATCACTATAATCTGTAAGAGAAACGGCTTACAATCGGATTACACTGAAATACAAGTTTTTGACTAAGAATTACCCTCGGGTATCGGATTCTGTAGTCGCGGCTGGAATTATCCCTTTCCAGTAGGGCTGCAATGAAGAGGAAGAAGCGGTCCACTTCACAAGGGTTGAACAACAGCAATGGTGTTCTTGGGTTACCAAACTTTGATTCACATAGATATGGAAGATGTGTGAATCTAAAAACCTAGAATCATAGGACTCAATAGGTGAAGACTTTAGGGTTGATATGCTTTGAAAATCGTGGGAAAGTCTTATCGAAACCAACTACTGATCGTGGTTTAAATAAGGAGTTAGAACCCTAAAAAATCTGAATCACGATCTGTTCGTGGTTATCCAGGGCGGACCGGTCCGGGCCTTAGGCGGATCGGACCGGTTCTTTTAATTTGAAGCTGATTCGATTTGTATTCGGTTCGGGGCTCACTGGCTTCAAAATAGCAAGGCGGATCGGTCCGGGACTCAGCGGATCGGTCCGTCTAGGCGGATCGGTTCGTTTTAATTTCAGGCGGACCGGTCCGTCTGTCTGGATTTCTGAATTCTTCCTTTCTTTTGATCTTCGGATTCCGTTGATGATAAATGGACTTTGAATCTTTGCAACGGTGTTACGGCTAATAACATATGCAAGTATGTTGGGCAAAGATGTCCTTACAATGTGCCTTTTGTAACGGCGTATGACATACATAAATGTAACATGTTGGACATGAGAAAAATGTCCTTACAATTACGTTAACTAGTATAAGTTCTACCATTTTATTCGTATTTTATTTAATTTTTCTCATTGCTTATTAATAAAAAAAAATATTCTGGAGTACCGTTACATTTTTGTCCCATGGATAGTCCAAAGTTTGTAAATCGAATAGTAAAACTATTGTTCTACCAATCCACTAGTAACTCATAAGACAATTTCAAACAGAACTGAACGTTGATCGGGTACAATTTCTAACTATACTCTTATAAATCATTTTTCTTTTGTACTTACTAGAAAGTGTTATTCTCTTAATTGATTCTAAGAGGTTTTTTAATATTTTCAGTTGTTTTGTTTTAAATTTCCATATTTTTCTTGCATTTTATTACAAGACACTTGTAAAGATATTTATAGTATTGTAATATATCTAAAGATCATTGTTAGTGTTCACCCATGATCTTTTATTTTATTTTATTCTCCCATGACCTACAGTACTATCATTTGACTGTGGATTATGGGAGTACACGCACTTTTGATTTAGTAATATGTGAGATGTAGACACATTAAGATATTGTTTAAACTTTTTTATTTTTAAAAATTTGGCCTTTAACATTGTCACCCATTCCCTTTGATACTTATTTTTTAACTTTTCATTTGACATAGTTTATTTTTCCTGACTATTTGATGGAAATTATATTAACATTGATTCATCTCATTTTGAAATGGATTTATTCTAGGAGTGCCAAAAAAAGATCCTGAAAACCCAAACATTATCAAGGTCAGTACAAAATGGTTTATTAAAATGAAGGACTTTGATTGATTCTTCATTTTATTATCCCTCTCAAAATAATGATTTATGTTTGCTAATTTTCCATACATAATAAGAGTAACAATGATTTCTGTTATGGTCAATGTTTTGGGAGCTTTGTGGATATTGTGTTATTTCTTTTTCATTATCTTTAAGAACTTTGTTACAAATGGCATTCAGTCCTTGGTGATTGTTATTTAATTAAAATTTCTCCAGTATGAATTGGTTGTAGGATATGGATCCACATACATGTCATCCATTGAGTTTTGAATGCGTTTTTGAGCATCTTGATGTGAATATTTCTTTTGGCGGGTACATATTGGAAAACAATGCTGAACAACATTCAATGTTTCGATTCACTGCATGCTGGTACATATTGATGCACTGTTTAGGTACATATATGGTATAAGATACGCTAGTTAGTTTAGTTAAATGAAAACACCCTAAAATATATTGATGTACTATCTAGACATTTGTTTGGTATATATTGATGTACTATCTAGCTACATGTATCGTACGAGTGTATCTTTTGCAGGTTGGCCTCGAGGTGTTTGAGAGGCAGATGTTCTCTCCAATATTGACCTATAAGTGTAATAATTATTAATAAAGGAAAATTATTTAAGTATATGCACAAGTATTTGACTTTTTATAGTTTTTTTGTCATGGTGATATGTATCTCTAGTCCAAGTTTTGAGATTGATTTTTACTTTTTGTGGTAATTGATGATGATTCTATATATCAGTCACTATTGTCAAACTATATTTTGACATGTACTTAAAATGATATATTTTTACTTTAGTGTACGCTGTTGTTTTCTATTAAAGATTATTGAGATGGTGTTATCCATTGGTTCTCATTTAGAAAAATTGAGAAGTAAAGTGACGACAGCCTTTCCTACTATCCATTGTGCATGCTCTTTTATGATGTCTAACACTTTACACTGTTATGACAACCTGTGGTCAATTACCAATTCCTATTGAATGTTCTGCTACCGATTAAACCATTATGACAACCTATGGTCAGGTACCAATAATAGTGTTAGGATAGCCTATGGCCGGGATAACCTATGGTCGGGTAACGATTGTTGATCATTTAATTCCAACATTCTTTAAGGTCTTCTATGGATTCTATTTTATGTTCTTTATTTTATGAATTACTCTAAGAGGCTTAGTTGTATGTTTGGGTGACACTCATGCCTTATGCATTAGAATGTGTTGCAAGATACGAACCTGAAATGTAAAAGACGTTGTCAGTCATCTTTGACCATAAATAGTAGTATCTGAGTTCTAGGATCCCTATTTGGGTGCCACAAAAAAATTTATTATGTGAAAGACATTTAATAGTCTTTATTTGTTTGGAGAATATTGGGCATGAAAGGCATGGAAATATTCACAAAACACTAATGGGAGTTAATTGGGGGGAACGGTATGCCCCCTTCGATTTTTTATATAGTATGAATAAAGTGGTTTCCTTCATATTATATCAAACGTCCAGAATATTAGTAAATTTTATAGTTACCTAGTTGGGAATGAAATACTTGTCCTTAAATTCTCACAAAGCTCTATCTTTCATGATGTAAACCATTTTTTCTCAGGAATAGAGGGGAAAATGGTATAAATGAAGGAATTTAGGAAACCGTCGCAATAAACATTGAAAATGCAAAAGAGGAGAAAACCTATAATTGAAGGTTAAGGCAGGAGCTTCCACTTTCCACTGATTTGAATAGTTGAAATGTTCGAGTGAAATGGAGGTTAAAAACATTTAATGGCTTGGTTCAAATTTTGAGACACCTCATCATTTGCAAAAATAACCCAAGAACATTAATTGAAAAGGAGCTTTAGTTTTTGAAAGGAAACTTTACCAATGTGCCCCCAACTGATTTAAGAAATTACAAGTGCGCCTTTTGAGGGATTAACGGGGAAAATATTGGTAGAATCTTCATTCCAAATGTCTTTCTAAGAGCAGGAAGGCACCATCTCATAATGAGACCACCTACCTTGGCTGACCAACTCATTTCTCAACCTTTCTACCCCATTCAAGCTGTAGAAATTTAGGGGCAATTGTGGGGGAATAATCCATGCTGCCTAAACATCTCGGGTTAGATCAATACCCACCCAGAATAGTTAGGTAGAGTATCTCAATTAAAGATAACCATATATATGATTTTCACCTACAAAAATCTCGAGAAAAGATGAGAACAATCAAGTGGCGACTTCAATAACAAGCAAGGGAAACCCTTCACATCTCCATATCTTCCTCCTCTATAAATGTAACCCTTACCCTAGGGAAATGGGATATGAAATTATTATTGTAATAAAGAGTATAATAAGAAATGTGAAACACCCCATGGACATAGGCCATGGCCAAACCATGTAAATACTTATGTTGTCATATAGGAGAAAACTACTTTCATTACAGATGTATTTATAAAATAAAAAAAATTGGGGATAATTATTGAAAAAATGACAGGGATATTCCATATAGGTTTTCATCCTCCACATTTTATATTTTTTTAAAAACCTAGCAACTTCACTCTAATACATAAATACCTATCAAGATCCAAAAGCTAATTACACTTACAAACCATTACGGTGTTTCGACAAACCCACTTCGAAGTACAAATATATAACATAGACAAGAAAACATATATAAATACATAAACACTACATCAGATTAGAGCGTATATTTTTTATAGGGGTTAAAATGATGAAAATAATTATAAATAAAAATAAATTCTTACCATTCATTTGCCAAAAATCCCAATCCGATTTAAATATTCAAGACTTATAAATTTCAAACAAAAAGATGATATTCCAGTAGTGTATTTTACGGTGATGGATTTAAAAGATCTTTTTTCACGATAAAAGAGTCTTATAGAACCAAATCAATTTAAAAACATATATTTAAAGGATAATAAAATGCAGTCTCAAAGGAGGAATAAAAAACCTAACCTACTGTGGGGTGAAAATCGTATTGGTCCAAAGTTTGGCTACTAAACGGGCCCGACCCAGAGATATAAAGTGTGATGATAAAGTCACGATTAATTCCACGTTGGATAAAACTGTGAGGCTCATTCTTGTTGTTTATAATCTCGGATGAGATCAACAAATGATCCAATTAGTATCTTGGAGAGTTTGAATGAGGCTCAACTACTCCTATTATTATAAATATATTCCTTACCCAAGGGAAAAAGGGCATGTAATTATCTATTACCAAACTCTTGAAGAATTAATATACACTAAAAAATACATCGTGGACGTAAGAAGTTTTCAAACCATGTAAATCCTGTATATCGTGATATTGCTTTACTCCTTGATTGTTTCTCTATTGCTTAAAAACATTAAATGTGATTATTTGCACTCATAATTGGCGTTGTATGTGGGAAACGATTATTTTTTCTAAAGTAAAACAAAATGAACAAGTTAAAAAATGTCTCATCCCTACAGTGAACCTATTGCAGGTGATCAGCGAGTAGGGCTCCAACTACATAGAGTCATAACTGAAATTTATTGGGACATAAATTAAACCATTAATCATACACTATTTCTCCCCTAGGAGCAGCCTTCAGAGTATCGCAATAACCATCCCAGATCAACGTAGATCTCAAGATTGGCCGATTCCTATAAGGAACGATTCCATCAATAAGAAGAACTAACACACCTTCAGATGGAGAAAAATGCATGTCTCCAACGACGCCTGGAAAAATGGAGTGAGATCTCTGTGGGGATAATCACAAGCATCGTATTCGAATGCCTAGCCATTAAGTGAGCAAAACTCGCAGTCAAAGAAGGATTTCTTATCACGAATAGGATCACTCGAAGAATGACAGACATTTGACAAGGGAAAACCAAAACGAAGGACGTCATAAGCACGGTATACGAAGTCTGGTATAAAGAGAAATGGATTAACACTCCGCTAATTATGGAACTAGGTCCACCAAGGAGCTAGCAAAAAGGGCACTTGTTACTAAGATATAATCCCCCTTTTCAAGGCAATAAAGGAGGTAAATCCCCGAAATAAGTTCATAATCCTAAGGTTCAAGATATAAGATGGAAAGATTTATCACATAGATCACATGCATCAGTATAGGCAAGAAATAACCATGTGGAACCACAATGACACCCACATGTGTCTTATATTCCCATCCATCTTATGAGACGTTTCCCAAAAGTGGTTTTAATAGCTCCCTCATAGGTCAATAAAGAACTTGAAGACACTCGCAAAGGCCACCATGACTCGATTTATAACGAGAAATTCACACCCAAAAGGATGAATTATATCCTCACCATGAGGAAAAAACCCTAAGAGACTTTACAAGATTATGCTAGACACTATTGAGAAACCTTTAATGAGGTACAAGATTGCTTGGAGAAGGTCGTCGTAAATCATTCACAATAGGCCTGCCCCACAACTCCATATTGCACCAGTCCCTCCCCAAGAAGGAGGCAGACATCGCCGATAACCTTATGTCGTGCAATGAGAAGTACGCTAAGGAGGAATATGTGGTTGCCCCCAGCCAAGGTAAGAATGGTCATGCAAAGCCGACAAAAAGAGATGACAAAGAAATCACCCCCAATAAATTAAGTAAGAATTAGAATAGAGAATAAAATAATGGGGATAAAGCTGACCAATTAAAGGCTTTCCAGACAATCAACACAATTTTCAAATGACCAATCTATAATATCGTGGGCAAGATCCAGGGCCAGTAATTCTTCAAGTTGCTACAGAAGATGGGAGGTGATCTGAGAAAAAGGAACAATTCTCTCAGGTGATCCTACCACGAGGAAAATGGACACAAAATAGGGAATTCCAAGGCCCTTAAATCCCATATTGATGAGTTATCCTCGTTGGGGAATTTAAATGAATATGTTGAGAAGAAAGCTAATCGGGTCATCCCCAAAACTGACACAACTCAACTCTACTGAACTCAATAGAGCCCATTCCTAATTATTTGGGGTCACATACATGATTCCTATTTTTTCATTCCATTCTATTAAGTGCAATATCTTTGGTTAATTTATGTGATATCGTGTCCTTTTTTACAATATCCCACCATGTTAATTAGGCAAACTGTACCACTTGCGTTACCATTTATATTAACTAAACTACTCTTCCTTACGGGGGCATCCATTAGTCTACACACGACATGTTAAACCCATATAAGTTGATTTTCTCTCAATTTATCTTCTGTGGGAGCTACTTTTACTATTTCATGAATTTGTTCATGTAACACCCATGATTGAGATTTACACCTCATTCCCTGAAATTTGTATGCCTTTGGGCCATGAACTGAATATAATCGAAAGTCATCTACTTTGAATTGTCCTTGTGGATTTTGTGTGAACAAAATGGGATAAAATTTAATTACAACAATTTTGGGGTCATTCGAATGAGTGATGACTAACGAGATGGGATTCTCATTAGAGTGACTGGTTCAAATGACCATCGAACCATGGGTCCCCGTCTATGTTTTACCAGCCTCATTAGATCCTCATTGGAACCCCGTTCAAATGAGATGTGTACTTTCATTTGAACGAGGTGTAGTCTCCTTCGAACAAGACTGACTAATGTCATATTTTTGCACTTCGCAGAGTAATATTAATATATGGACACTTAGATGTTGTAATCTATCATGAACCCCAAAGGAGTAGATCAAATGGGTGTGGTACTTTTCATGGACCAAGAGTTAATGGGTTTAAGGGTATAAAAGGGATAAGGAAGATTGTTAGGGGTAATCATCAACACTTCTCTGCATATTTTTAAGTCTCCTCCCTCTCTCTCAAGGTTCCCTCCTCCATCTCCAACCTCCCTCATCCCATCCCAAGGTTGACACCACCACTCCTAGTTATTTCCTTGACTTTTCCATGATAAATATACCCATTTCAAGCCTAGTGTAAGGAAGAAATTGGGTAGAGAATCCATTATTGGATCTCTCTTAAAGAAGTTGGAGCTTTCATGAAGCGTTGGAATTTTTAGGATCTTTCAAGTCATTCCCTTTAGTTTCTCCTCTTCAAAATCCAAGGTAGGGTTTTCCTCTTTAAGTTTTTAAGATTAAAGGCTATGAATATATGTAGGATGCATGTTACAATATGATTTAATGTTGTAAAAGTATTTATAGTATGTTTATTTAATGTTTTCTTGCAAAATGGCGTTTTGAGAAAACAAGACTTAAATGGGATTTGAAGAACAAATAGTATTTGAAATCTTGAAATATGAGGAATAGGCACATAAAATATAATATCATGTTAGTTTCCTATTTAGATTCATATTTAAAGATTTCTAGGCCTAAAATCCTCCCAAACATGTGTAAAATCTTGTAGTATGTTGGTAGAAGACATATAAACATGATATACGAAGTATGAAATGGGGTTTATGAGAAAAAAAAAGTTTGAAAATAAGACCTTAAATGTGTTGTAAATGTCGATAATAATGAAGAAAAATGATGTTTGAAACTACATAAAATGATAAGTTTAAATGGACGTTTTTGCTAAAATGGTCTTCAAATGATTAATTTTATTTCTCATTAAACAAATATAAAGAAATTTAGTTTCAACACAAAATGATGAAATGTGATTTTTGTACATAAAAACATAAAATATGGTTTTTGAGCATGAAATGATGACTTATGATGCCATAATGCAGTAAATATGTTTTTTTTGCAAGGTTTTGATAAATAAAAGGTAAAATGGTAAATTTGGTAGAATTGAGAATCCTAGTGGTCGGACTTCCTTATTAGACCTTTTCAGTCAGTTTTTGTGAAAAATTAGTAAGTGGATAAAATGTCATGTGAATGGTGTGAAATAGATAGATGAACCATGGAAAGGATAAATATGATAAAAATGACGGAATAATGTGTACATTGGTAAAAATGTTAAAACACATTAATATGGACTCGAATGAGGCCGAAAAATAATTAAGAAAAGCCTGGAGACCTAGTGTGAAAGATCCAAAATCATTAGCTCGAGATATAATAGCATAGTTGGCTATGTGGAGCTGATTAAAGTATGAGGATATTTGGTGGATTTCGAGAAAGGATAATGGAAATGAAAATGAATTTGGTTGTGATTGAGGAAGGTAAATAAGAACTAATATGGGATAAAATGGAGACTAAGGAATAAAATAAGATTAAATTTTATCTAGACCTGGAAAAAGGTGGTAGAAAATGGTCAAGTGTGAGTATAAGCATATCGCTCAGGTGCATTTCATAGTAATTGCATTAGTACTGGCTAAGTTGGCAAACGTTTCAGAACTATTAAAAATACATGTTATATGCATAGTATTTTTGTACAAAACATATATCTTAGTATTTTCCACCCTGCTGAGCATTCCCTAACCCTTTTTTTATGTTGAAATCCCCACCCCCAGGTAAATCGAGTAAAAATGTTAGAAAGGACGTCGATATGGACCCTAAGGGCAATAGTTGTCGTTAGAAGCTCTGCCATTATATTAAAACTTATCTTTTGGAAACAATGGATTCGGAACATCATAGATCATTTTTATTCAGGCCATGGTCCAAGTGTTGTAATAATATAAGAACAATCATGATTTATTTCCTATTTATTAAGCACTGTTAGACTCAATAGATTTTCATAAATAAACTTTGTTGATCAACCTAACTACATAAAGTGATAACTTATTTCTTAAATGAAAATCAATAATTTGATCCTTATAAAATGGTGAAATTAAAGGATTTTTCTTAAATCATAAAATTGGACTTTCCCCCTCCCTTCTTTAACTCCTTGACTCATTATGGGTTGACCCGATGGTAACCCAAATTTGGGTTGGAGTGTTACGAATGATATCAGAGCATTAGGATCCTTGTGTATGATTGGGTGTTTTATGCTTTCTTAGCACGTTTCCTTACGCATTTTGTTAAAATTATAGTTTCTTTTTCATTTCCATTGTCATGTTATGTTGAACTCTCCTTTCTTATGTAGATGACTACACATTGTGGCGGTACTAGAAGATTAAGGAATAGCAAGCTTAGGTACATGGAATAGGTTGTATCATCTTGTTGACTCCCTCTCTCAGAAGCACAGAGCCAATCGCAGGGGGATGGTTGAGATCACTACTTTGGCCTCCATTATGAAGGATTTCAGGAGGTTGAACCCACAAAACTTTAAAGATGCTAAGAATGATGAGTTCCTTCATCTGATTCATGTGAAGATGTTAGTGAATGAGTAATCGATTAGGTTTCAGAGTCTGTGCAAGTACATGGTGAAGAAGTATGAGGTTGAAAAGTGAAGGCTATTTGTCAAGGATCTTAACCTTAGTATGTGACAGATCATGGCTAGTCTAGATCTGTCGAACTTCATAATTGCATTAAATAAATCCATCAGGTTAAAGCTAAATGAAAAAGGATGACAAGCCCATCATGGAGAATAAGAGAGAGCCTAAAAAGTCCCATGGTAGTGTTCACATGAAGTTCAAGAGCGAGGATCGAGGCTTATTTGTAGAGTTGAGGATGTTATGGGGGTTGTATCATCATCAGCCAAGTGTACCAGAAACTAGAGTCCCATATCACTTACTGAGAGGACTTTCTTTGCATATGGATCCACTAGTCAATTCAAGAAGGATTGCCCGCAGAGATCTTCAAGTAACCAACAAGGCAGTCGATAGACTGTCAACTATATACCGAGTAGAAGTTCTAGCTACACAAGCCCCACTTAGTCGCAAGAGTAATTTTTCTCTTGGTACCATCAGTTGGTGAGGCATATCGTTAATGGTTCACATCTAAGTAAGGGCTAGAGCACTCGCATGCCAAGTCAATGCCTAGCGGCCAGAATATCAGGTTTAACCCTGTGTGCGCCTATGTTATGTCTTAGTTTACATCCCCTTCCGGTGATCGATTCGTGATAGAAGGTATGATTCTACTATTTATCACTTGGGTGAAGGAAGTTTTCGATTCAGGTGCATCACATTCATTTATTTTATGTTCTTTAGTATTCAACTTGGGTTTAGAGGTATATCCGTTTTACAATCATATCTTCATTAGACTCCCAATAGATGGCGGTACATTTATCCTTAGGATCTATCGTAGTTGCAAGATTATGGCTCGAGATTAATTTCTTGAGTACGATTTGATTCTCTTGGACATGGATGGGTTAGAGGTAATCCTTGGTATGGATTGGCTGTCATGTTTTGATGCTATCATCAAATGTCGTCGGCATAGTTTCTCAATATCTCTTCCAGATAGGTCTCACAATTGTTTTAGTAGCAAGAAGGATATTGGTTACCCTTATAATTTTTCCTCCGTGCGTAATCAGAATTGGTACTTCGGTTTGTTGAGTAGTATAGTGTCTCAAGTTGAGCCAGACGGTATGTTACTATACTACCCACTATGAAGAGAGTTTCCTAATGTGTCCTTGAATGATCTTGTTGGTCACCGGGAGGTAGAATTTTCTGTAGAGGTGCATCGGGGCATCTCACCTATATCATTACCACCTCATATAATGGCTCCAAAGAAATTATAGTAGTTGAGAATGTAGTTGGAGGAATTTACTAGACAAGGCTTCATTCTCCCTAGTGTGTCCCTTTGGGGAGCTCCAATCCTTTTTTCTAAGAACAAGGATAACCCTTTGTAGTTTTGCATCAATTATTGGCATTTGAATAGGGTAGCATTAAAGAATAAGTAACCCTATACCCTGTATCAACCAATTTTTTTGACAAGTTGCATGGGTCCAGTAAGTTTTTTAAGATTGACCTCCTGCACAGGTACCATTAGTTGCGTGTCAGAGAGGAGGACATTCCTAAGACTACATTTTGGACTCGGTATGAGCACTATGAGTTTTAGTGATGCCCTTTTTTTATGAATTCTTGAGCGACATTCATGGATTTGAATAACCATATCTATTGCACATACTTAGACCGATTTGTAGTGATCTTTATGGATGATATATCGATATACTTGGTATCGTACATGGACCATGAGGAATATCTTCGCATAACTTTGTGAGTTCTCAGGGAGAACAAGTTGTATTCTAAATTCAGCAATTGTGAATTTTGGATGGATGAGGTCATGATTCTTGGCTATGTAGTTTTTGACGAGGTCATTTTCGTTGATCCTTCCAAGGTCGAGGCCATTCGGAGTTTGGATAGGCCAGATATAGTCATGGAGGTGCACAGTTGTTTCGGTTTGGCCAGTTATTACCATTGGTTTGTGTAATACTACTCAAGAGTTATGTTTCCTCTCACCCCGGTGACTCGAAAAGATGTGCACTTTAAGTGGTCTGAGGATTACGATTCAGCCTTTTAGGAGTTAAAGGTTAGGATGACTTCCGTGCTTTTTCTTATCCTTCCAGGGCATGGTAAGGGTTATACCGTGTATTATGATTCTTTTAGGTCAGAACTTAGTGCGGCATTGAAGTAGAATGGTTAGGAGGTCACTTATGCATCCCATTAGTTAAAGGTGCATGAGAGGAACTATCCCACCCATGACTTGGAATTAGCCTCTATTGTGTTCTCACTTAAGAGCTGGAGGTACTACCTATACGGGAAACTATTCAAGGTGTTTTCTGATCATAAGAGCCTCCAATATATTATCACATAGCGTGACCACAATCTTCGTCAGAGAAGATGGATGGAGCTGCCGAAAGACTATAACTTTTCCTTAGAATATCATCCCGATAAGGCCAATGTGGTGGTCGATGCTCTTAGTAAAAAGTCTAGAATTACTCTAGCAGCAATGAAGTGTTATTGAGCAAAGATATTTAGCGAAATGCAGAAGTTCGACCTGTATATCGAGCAAGGTTATGATAAGGCGTACCTTTAAGGTGTGGTGGCCAGACCACTCATTCAGCCTAAAGTTCTAGATGCTTAGTTGTGTGATCCTGAGTTCGCACATATCGTGACCACATTTAGAGTGGTGAGGTATTAGACACTCTTATCATGGACAAGGATGGTGGTGTGCAGTATAAGGGTAGGTTGATTGTCTTAATTATTGATGTGCTTCAGGAAAAGGTGATGGCAGAGGCCCATTACTTGCGCTTTAGCATACATCCCGGTGAGATAAAGATATATAAGTACCTATGAAGAGACTTTTGGTGGTCCGATATGAAGAGGGATGTGGTGATGTATGTAGCCAAGTTCTACACTTATTAGCAGGTGAAGATAGAGAATATGAGGCTGATAGGGTTGTTGCAACCATTACCAGTAGTGGAATGGAAGTGGGAACACGTCACTATGGACTATGTCATTGCCTTACCATAGTTCGTACGTGGTCACAATATAGTATGGGATATAGTGTTTCAAATCACTAAATCTGTACACTTCTTACCGATTAAGGTCATGGATGATGTGGCTAAGTTGGCGAGGTTGTATGTTCGATAAATAGCCTGACTTCGTGGTGTTTCACTCTTGATTATCGTGGAATGGGATCCCCGATTTATGCCTCGATTATGGAGGAGGATTCAACAAGAATTGGTCACCGAGTTGAGCATGATTACAGTGTATGACCCTGAGATAGATGAACAGTCGGAATGAACTATCCAAATCTTGGAAGATATGTTGAGAGCCTGCGCTCTTAATTTTCAAGGTAGTTGAATCTTCCTTTGACAAAATTTTCCTACAACAACAGATATCAGATCAACATTGGTAAGGCTCCCTTTAAGGCTCTTTACAAAATGCGATGTCTCTCTCCAGTATGATAGGTAGAGGTGGGTGAGAAGTATCTCACAAACTCGGACATGATCAGGGAGATGATTGAAAAAGTTCAGGTAATTCGACAGAGACATATGACAACACAGATTTTAAAGAAGAATTATGTTGATAATCTACATAGACCTTTGGAGGTTTAGGTGGCCCAGCACGTGTTATTAAAGGTCTGGGTGAGAGCCAACAATTAATGGTTTAACTATAAGGGGAAGATTTCCCTCAATATATTAGTCTTTTAAAATCCTGAAGTGGATCGAAGATGTATCGTGTCTCTAGGCGTTACCTCCTAGATTATCCATTGTCCATTATGTATTACACATTTCCATGCTGAAGAAGTATCTTCTGGATCTTTGAAACGTCATCAACTAGAACCACATTGAGTTGGAGGATGATGTTACATTTTCGATGCAACTTGTGTCCATTTTGGATCATGAGGATAAAGTGTTGCGCAATAAGTTCATTCTGTTAGTGAAGGTTCACTCAGAGTTCTAAGGTGTTCAAGGTGTGACTAGGGAGCGCGAGTCAGAGTTACGTGAGAAGCACCTAAAACTCTTTGCTTAGCTTAGTTATCTTGATTTTGGTGATGAAATCTCCGAAGAAGGGTAGAATGTAACGCCCGTTCCCGAGATTTGCACCTCATTCCCTGAAATTTATATTCCTTTAGGCCATGAAAAAAATATAATGGAAAGTCATCTATTTTGATTTGTACATGTGGCTTTTGTGTGAACAAAATGGGAAAGACTGGGATAAAATCTAATTAAAATAATTTTGGGATCATTTGAATGAGTGATGAAGTCTTTTGAATGATATGGGATTCTCATTAGAACGACTAGTTCAAACGACCATCGAACAACGAGTCCCTATCTAAGTTTTACCATCCTCATTAGATTTTTGTTGGAATCCCATTCAAATGAGATGTGTTTTGTCGTTTGAATGAGGTGCATTCTCGTTTGAACGAGACTGATGAAAATCTTATTTTTTGCACTTCTAAAAGTGTTGTTAACTTGTGGACCCTTAGAACTTGTGATCTATTCACGCCACCATAAATGTGTATCTGAGTGTGCATGCTATGTATGCTCAAGTGCAAGCCTGTCGTTCAAGTAATATCCCGATAAGTCGGGTATCAATCCTCAGGGAAAAAGGACAAATGAATTTGTGATGACGTTGAAAAGATGAAGAAATCCTAGCTCTGACTTTAAAAGAACGAAAAGGTGATTGGAAAGGGAAATTCACCATAATTAAATGCTTATATAAATTGCAGACTGATTAAGCTATGCCTAAATAAAATGCAAAAAAGATAATTAACCTAATATGGATGCAAGCTATTAACAAAAATAACTGCAAATGAGAACGAGAGGTTGGGTTACAATCTCCCACACCCTAGTAATTCACCCTGTAGGATACTAGATTTCGGAATTAGAATATACAAGGAGCCTGATCTTTATTAATCCTAAGCGTTCCGTATATGAAGGATCGTATCCTACATCATACGAAATCAAAGGTAAAAACAAAGGAGTTTCACATTAACCACCCGCCCGTCGCACTCTTTAGCATCCCGGTTACCTGGGTCAAACAAGATCAAAAGTCCTACGACGGTTGCGATAGTTACGCGACACAATTCATTTAAAATTTAATTCAAAAATCTATTTCCATTATAATGAATCACCTCGGGTGGGGTTCATGAACCCCAACCCTAAAGAATTTAGCCAGACATGATTAAATTAAGGAAGATGCTAGTCCCAAAAGAAACGATTACCTTTTGTGTACACTTTTGGGTGCTTATCAGAAGACATCAAATTTAGAATTAAAAGAAATCATGATTGTCAAGAACAATTTTTAAATTGAAATAACAACTATGAATTGAGAATTAATTAACTAAGTAAAAGAGAGAATTAATTTAATGAAATGAAATTACTTGGATTCACTAAATATGGAATCAAATCTGAAGTTGCAATCAATCTTCAAAACTAGGGTTTTTAAACCAGGTGAGATAACTTTCTCTCTTTATAAACTAAACTAAAAAACTTATTAAAATTCGAACCCCTTTGTCTAACAATAATTGAAAGTTAAAATACATCAAGAAAAATCAGGAGTTGCAGCTGAATCAAACACTAAAATTGGAACAAGAAAATCATGTTTATCCTCCGCGGTCCGATCCGGGACTTCAGTGGCGGATTGGTCCTCATTCAAATCCGGATCGATCCTTTTTTTTTGGGAAAAAGGATCGTTCCTCTATGCAAAAAAATTCAGTGAGTGATAGGACTTCAGGCTGATCCTTTTTTCTATAAAATAGGATCGGTCCGCTAAAGGAATTTGGCCAGTGAGTTGTAAGGGATCGGATCGGTCCTCATTCAATTATCAGCTTCTCTTCAATTTCTCTCATCTTCAGAACCTCATAACTTCTCCTCCGAAACTTGGATTTGGACGTCGTTTCTGTAATACCCCGTACTTTTGACTATAATTATTTTGGGATTAATTAATTAATTAGCGTATTAATTGGAAATTAATCCGGGTTATAAATACTAATGAGATGCGAATTGGTATTTAATTATGTGCATATATGATTATATATGAACTTGGTATTATAAAATTTGTCGTGGGATTTATATACGGCATTTTAGAAATTTTGTTGAGACGCGTGGGACCGCCGCGTCACGGTATAATATTTTGATAATAAAAGTGAATTTAAAATCTATAATCTGTATGGTCGTTTTGAGTGCGCCAACGCGTCTGGAAGGGTCGAGATAGTCAGAAAACACTAGCCGGGGGTATAGTTTGGGTCCCGGGGTATTTTTAGGCCATACCGGCAACTTAAAGGGTATTTTAGTAATTTGGTATTTTTGGGTAATTAAAAGTGACGAAAATTTGAGAGTTGGAATCTGATAAGGAATTGACCCAACCAACCCTTTATTAACCCCATAAGCTACGTAGGTTATCATTTAGTCTTCCAACTCTCCCAAAGTAAACCCTAGCCACCATAGCCTTTTGGAGAAGAAAGCTTGGAGAAGGAGAGAGAGAGAGGAATTCTGCAGAGATTCTTCACCAAATCAACACCAAATCCGAAATCGAACCAAGGCAAGTGATTTCTTCCATTTAAATTTCAGAGAATGCTTCTTCCATGTTAGATTATTCATAAATTTTGTATGTTCTTGGAAGATAATGAAAAACCCATAAGATTGGAGTTATTAGTTTGAATTTTGGGATATAGGTTGCATGTAGAATGTTACTGGATGATCATATTATGTGAATTACTGCCTTTTGTAATACCAAAAACGGATTTAAGATGAGGTTCATGACTGTTCTTGAGAAAAATCAGAAAAACTAGGTTTTTGATGAAGATTGATCCATATGTAGCATATAGTTGTTGAAATATTGATTTATGGACGTTAGTAATATCGTAGGATGGTTATATGACATTACTATAACGTTATATTTGAGAATCACACGTTAGAAATAAGTTTTGGGACGTTTTCAAATCTGTAGAACGAAGCAGTCCGTAGCCATACCTGTTCGATCGATCGATCGACATTCATCAGTCGATCGATCGACTAGATCGATCGATCGATATTCATAGGTCGATCGATCGACCTTCCCAGAATGAGTAAAATTTTCCTTAATTTGATTTTAATGGTGGAAACCCTCGGAGAATATGTTTGGAGAGCTTATGAATACCCTCACCCTTAAGGAAGACCAGTAGGTGTGATTATTATAGTGGACTGTAATTAGAATGCAATTCGGGGAATTATTCTAGGTTATTGAAATTCGTTAGAGAGGTAACGTTTGGGTTAATAGTGCAAAATTGTGTAATTCGATGAAATAAGGTTTAGAGCAGAAGTAAAGACCTTAGGAATAAAGATGTTATATTTGGGAATAATCGGAACCTCATAATCTAGTATAGATAGGTTTTAAGGTTAAGGGACTACGACGTGAGACGTGTTGGTAATTTAACTTTATATTAACGGGAGACTTGAAATACATAAGTTTGGGATAATGGTATTATGATGTAGCTTATACCTTATTAAAATGGTGATATCTAAGATGTGTGAATGCTTAGTATATAGTTTATGTGTATGACATACCTACCATACTTGCTATCACGGGAGGTTACGTTCGCTTAGGACCCTCTAATCCTTGTGTGCCTACGGGGGGGATATAGACTGGTACCTTGATGAACATAGGTCATAGAAAGACTTATTGTGATATTAATAAGTCCGCTGACCATGGGAGCGTAGGTATGTGCGTGACCCATGTGATGGTGACTGTGTTAACCTCCACTATTTGTGATTTGTGTTATCTGAACTATTCCTGAGAGATTCGGAATATGTGATCCTTATGTACGTGATGTACCGGGATGGATAGCAGAGTATGTGTGCACCATAGCTTAGATTGCGGGGTGCTTGTATCGTATATTTATGATGTGAATAATATACATTAAATTAATGGAAATCCTCATGTTAATGTTGTAAAAATATTACGGTATTGTTTCGAGATATATAATGAGTTAGCTGATAGTTATATCAATGGCATAGTTAGTAACTGAGTTTACGTTAAAACCTCTATTAAATTACGAGCGTTGTTATGTTAAATTAACCGAGTAAAATGGGTAGAACCTTTGGTAGTCTAGCTAGTTACGTTGTCACTTAGCTAGTGGAAAGGGTAGTTATAGATGGGTACTTACGTTAGGAGTGCACAGTTAGTCGAGAGGTGAGAATTTAATGTGAGTGCACGTCCTAACATGTACTTTGCATTTAATGTTTTAAATGTTTTTAAAGCACTTGCAGGTTTTTAAAATGATTTCCACTTTCGGGCTCTGACCCATTTGCTTTCAAATATATTTTCTTGTAAAACCATTTTAGGTGCCCAGCCACAAGGACACCAAGCATAGGATTCTCATTCAGAAGACGAGTTGTAGCTGGTTGTGGAAGCTACAGGGACTTGCTTTTAGACGCCTCTCTCATTTGGATTCTAGTCTCAGCATCTATCAGTTGTAGGGCATGTTGCCCAATTCTATTAGACATTTTTACATTTCAGTTTTCAGACTCTAGCATGTATTGCTCAGTATTCAGTTTTAGTTATTTATTTCAGTTTACTTATCAGTTGTGGGATTTGTATTGAGGAGTTTTTCCTCCAGAGTTTATTTACATTTTGTGATGGTTATTCGTTTTACTTCAGTATGGTGAATGGTGTTATTTAGTTATTCATTACTCTTGTTGCATGTTAATCAGATTTAATAAAATTTGGCACTTACTTTTAAATACTAGGTGGTTAGTAATAATAAAACGTTTTCGACAGTGATGCTATTAACTGAGCCAACTTGGCATTTTGAATTAATTTTATAAAGGAGTAGCTACCCGGTGTTTAATTAGTCGGGGTGTCACAGGTGGTATCAGAGCATCAGGTTCTAGTGTCCTTTAGGATCTGTACGGCTATTATGTTTTCGCTACGTTCCTTTGATATAGAGCCCTATATTATAGGACTGTCGTATTCTTTTTGTGTGATTCGTTCTTCAGCTATTTTAAGTTTATAAACCGTGAACTTATAAACTTTGTTCATATTTCAGATGCCTCCACGACGTGCACGACGAATTCCCAGGAATGCAATGCCCGAACCCCAACCCGCTCCAGTTCAGGGCATGTTGAACGCCGCTGAGGTTGCAGCTATAGTAGCTCAAGCGGTGAATGCCGCGATTGCCGTTGTTCAGCAGGCACCACCACCGGCGCCGGTTGCCGCGCCAGTACAGGTTAATGCATTCCCATCTGCTTGGGAGCGTGTACGTGACGCTTTTCAGAAAGCGCATCCGCCAGAGTTTGCAGGTAGCTCAGACGTGGTAGTCTCGAGCCAATGGAGGAAGGACATACAGAGGCATTTGAGGATGCATGAGTGCACTGACGTTCAGAAACAGGTGCTAGCTACTTTCAAGCTAGTGGGATCTGCACTACAGTGGTGGGAGTCTATCACCACTGCGGAGGAGAGGGATACCCTCACGATTCAGGAGTTCTGGGTGCGGTTCGACCGCAAATACTTTCCGTCCGCAGTTCATACAGAGATGAGGAGGAAGCTGATGAGTTTGAAGCAGGAGAGCAAGACAGTGGCCGAGTATGAGGCCGAGTTCACTAACCTGTTGAATATCGTTCCAGATGAGATTCCAACAGAGAAGAAGAAGATAGAGAAGTTCACTGATGGGTTGAATTGGAGGATCCGTCAACATCTGCTAGGGAACCTATCGTTGGCCACGTATTCTGATGTGGTTAACGCTGCACTATTGCACTGCCAGGACCACCGTTTTCATATGGCCGAGGGCAAGCGGTCAGGGGAGTCTAGCCATCAGGGCAGGACTGGAGGACATGGTGCCAGCGGGGCACAGACCGGTCAGGGGCAGAGACAGACTGAGCAGGGTACCCAGCAGGGGGACAATAAGAGGTTCCGGTCAGGGAACTACAGGCAGGGACAGGGAGGTTTCCGTCAGGGCCATCAGGGTCCAAACGGTCAGCAGGGCCAACGGGGGCAGAATGGGCAGCAGTTTCACCAGGGCCAAGGGAGGAACGGTAACGGCCATCAGGGCCGGGGTCAGCAAGGGCAGAGAGGAGGGAACTTCCCAGGGAAGTGCTTTACTTGTGGCAAGACTGGCCATAAGAAGCAGGATTGTCCTGATAGGGGCAGGGCCCCACAGCAGCAGCAGGGTGCTCGCCAGGAGCCACAGAGACCTATGTTTCCTGCCGCTCTTCCTGCACCGCCACAGATGGCAGCATTGCCACCCATTCCAGCAGTCCCAGCTCAGCAGGGGCAGCTACAGTATGGGCGTGTCTACAACGTTCACCAGGCTGCAGTTCCACAGGCACCGCCCGCAATCGAGGGTACGTTTCCTATCCATGGCACTATGGGTCGGGTGTTATTTGATACGGGTGCTACACATTGTTTTATTGCTACACACTTCGCGAAAGCTTTAGGATTGTTAGCTACGGCAGAGAGCACAGTGAAGTGTGTCGACTCACCATTAGGGAGTGGGTCACTTATTTTCTTTATATGCCGGGGAGTGGGGATAGAGGTTGGTGGTTTGGTATTACCTGCGGACATGTTAGTGTTAGACATGCATGTTCACGCTGTGATCATCGGTATGGATTGGCTCGTAGCATATAGGGCCATGATTGACTGCTTCAGCGGGAGCATTATTTTTGCCATTCCGGGGCAGGAGATGTTTATAGTGGCGATGCCTCGCCCAGAGGGAGGATCGACCGCTCATCTGTACTACATAGAGGAAGATACCTCTAAGGAGGTTGTTATTCCTTTAGATTCGATTCCGGTTGTCAGGGAGTATTCAGATGTGTTTCAGGAGATACTAGGCTTACCACCCAGTCGAGAGATAGACTTCGTTATAGATTTGCTACCGGGTACGAGACCTATAGCACGTGTACCGTACCGTATGGCTCCAGCTGAGATGCGAGAGTTACGGGATCAGATAGAGCAGCTGTTAGGGCAGGGCTTTATTCGCAGGAGTACCTCACCTTGGGGCGCTCCGGTTTTGTTTGTGAAGAATAGGGATGGTTCACTGAGATTGTGCGTGGACTACCGAGAGTTGAATAAGGTCACGATACGGAATAAGTATCCGTTGCCTCGAATCGATGACTTATTCGACCAGTTGAGAGGAGCTTCTTTCTTCTCGAAGATTGACTTGAGGTCAGGATACCATCAGTTGCGTATCAGGGAGGAGGATGTCTCGAAGACTGCGTACTTGTCGAGATATGGTTCTTATGAATTTCGGGTTATGCCATTCGGCTTGACCAACGCTCCAGCAGTGTTTATGGACTTGATGAACAGAGTGTTCAGGGATTTCCTAGACCAGTTTGTCATTGTCTTCATTGATGATATCCTGGTTTACTCTCAGACAGAGGAGGAGCACGCCGAGCATTTGAGGCAGGTTTTGCAGACACTTCGTCAGAACGAACTGTATGCAAAATATGAGAAGTGTGGGTTTTGGCTGAAGGAAGTACAGTTCTTGGGTCACATTATTTCCGACCAGGGAATATCAGTTGATCCAGGGAAGGTGTCAGCGGTGAGGGAGTGGGGACAGCCCACGACACCAACAGAGATTCGTAGTTTCTTGGGCTTAGCAGGATACTACAGGAGATTTATTCGGGGTTTCTCGGAGATAGCAGGTCCTTTGACACATCTTACTCGTAAGGGTGTGCCATACATCTGGAGTGATGCCTGTCAGTTGGCATTCGATGAATTGAAGGACAAATTGACCTCAGCACCTGTGTTAGCATTGCCGAGACCGGGAGTTGAGTATTTGGTTTACACCGATGCATCTTTGCAAGGGCTTGGAGGTGTTTTGCAGTAGAAGAGACAGGCCATAGCTTATGCTTCCCATAAGCTTAAGCCTCATGAGAAGAATTACCCCACACATGATTTGGAGTTGGCGGCAGTGGTATTTGCCTTACGGATTTGGAGGCACTATCTTTTGGGGGAGAAGTTTCAGCTGTTCACGGATCACAAGTCACTACAGTATCTGTTCACACAGAAGGAATTGAATATGCGGCAGCGTAGGTGGCTTGAGTTTGTGAAGGACTACCAGTTCGACATCCAGTACCACCCGGGTAAGGCTAACGTGGTAGCAGACGCATTGAGCCGTAGGCCAGCAGATGAGGTGGCAGAGTTTTGGAAGGCTAAGTGGAAGGAATTGGGACACCAAGATGCAGTGGCCCGATCTTTCATGTCTTTGATGACCGTTACACCGCAGATTGTCACGAAGGTAGTACGGGCACAGGCCGATGACTCGTTCTGTCAGGAGCAGATAGTTCAATTACTTGCAGAGGGAGCCGAGTCCTATACCGTTAGCTCAGACGGGGGATTGCGCTTCAATGGGAGGTTGGTAGTTCCGGAAAGGGAAGAATTGCGGCACGATGTTATGGCTGAGTCGCACGGCTCACGGTTCGCGATACATCCCGGAGGGGACAAAATGTACCAAGACATGAGATGGCAATATTGGTGGAGCGGTATGAAGAAAGATATCGCTGAGTTTGTCTCGAAATGCGCCACTTGCCAGCTTGTAAAAGTGGACCATCAGAGACCAGCAGGATTGCTACAGCCATTGGAGGTTCCGGTGTGGATGTGGGAGAGCATATCCATGGATTTTATCACGGGGTTGCCTACGTCGCAGAGGGGTCACGACTCCGTTTGGGTAATTATGGATAGGTTGTCCAAGGTCGCTCACTTCTTACCCGTAAGGACTGACTACACTACGGGACAGTATGCCCAGCTTTTCATTTCAGAGATTGTGAGACTTCACGGTGTGCCCCTGAATATCGTGTCTGACAGAGACAAGATATTTGTTTCGAGGTTTTGGGAGAGTTTCCAGGAGGCCATGGGCACGGAATTGCGGTTGAGTACGGCTTATCACCCGCAGACCGATGGGCAGACAGAGCGCACCAACCAGATGTTGGAGGACATGCTACGCATGTGCATTATTGACTTCGGCGGTGGATGGGAGCAGTACCTTCCACTGGTGGAGTTTGATTACAACAACTCCTATCAGTTCACGATTGGCATGGCTCCGTTCGAGGCATTGTACGGTAGGCCTTGTCGTTCCCCAGCATGTTGGTTGGAGGTGGGGGACAACAAACTACTTGGGCCGGAAGTGATTCAGGATACTTCGGCAAGGATTGAGTTGATTCGGAGTCGCATTCGGGTAGCTCAAGACAGGCAGAAAAGTTATGCTGATGCGAAGAGGTTTTTCAGAGAGTTCCAAGTGGGGGACCAGGTTTTGCTCAGGGTTTCTCCGATGAAGGGGATTATGCGATTCGGGAAGAAGGGGAAGTTGGCACCGAGGTATGTGGGGACGTTTCCTATTATTGAGCGGATCGGACCGGTTGCGTATAGACTGGGACTACCGGAGCACTTGCATCGGATTCACGACGTGTTCCATATTTCCTCGCTGAGGAAATACCTTAGGGACAATTTGGCTCATTCTCACATTGCTGTGGAGGACATCAATCTCCAGCAGGATAGCTCTTACGAGGAGGGGCCAATTGCTATTTTGGACCGAAGTGAGAGGAAACTGCGGTCAAAGATAGTCCCGTTAGTGCGTGTTCAGTGGCGACATCACAATGTCGAGGAGTCCACATGGGAGCGCGAGGATGAGATGCGCGAGCGTTATCCAGAGCTGTTTTTAGCAGGTACTTTCTAGTTTCGAATTTCGGGACGAAATTCAGTTATTAGGGGGGAAGTATGTAATACCCCGTACTTTTGACTATAATTATTTTGGGATTAATTAATTAATTAGCGTATTAATTGGAAATTAATCCGGGTTATAAATACTAATGAGATGCGAATTGGTATTTAATTATGTGCATATATGATTATATATGAACTTGGTATTATAAAATTTGTCGTGGGATTTATATACGGCATTTTAGAAATTTTGTTGAGACGTGTGGGACCGCCGCGTCACGGTATAATATTTTGATAATAAAAGTGAATTTAAAATCTATAATCCGTATGGTCGTTTTGAGTGCGCCAACGCGTCCGGAAGGATCGAGATAGTCCGAAAACACTAGCCGGGGGTATAGTTTGGGTCCCGGGGTATTTTTAGGCCATACCGGCAACTTAAAGGGTATTTTAGTAATTTGGTATTTTTGGGTAATTAAAAGTGACGAAAATTTGAGAGTTGGAATCTGATAAGGAATTGACCCAACCAACCCTTTATTAACCCCATAAGCTACGTAGGTTATCATTTAGTCTTCCAACTCTCCCAAAGTAAACCCTAGCCACCATAGCCTTTTGGAGAAGAAAGCTTGGAGAAGGAGAGAGAGAGAGGAATTCTGCAGAGATTCTTCACCAAATCAACACCAAATCCGAAATCAAACCAAGGCAAGTGATTTATTCCATTTAAATTTCAGAGAATGCTTCTTCCATGTTAGATTATTCATAAATTTTGTATGTTCTTGGAAGATAATGAAAAACCCATAAGATTGGAGTTATTAGTTTGAATTTTGGGATATAGGTTGCATGTAGAATGTTACTGGACGATCATATTATGTGAATTACTGCCTTTTGTAATACCAAAAACGGATTTAAGATGAGGTTCATTACTGTTCTTGAGAAAAATCAGAAAAACTAGGTTTTTGATGAAGATTGATCCATATGTAGCATATAGTTGTTGAAATATTGATTTATGGACGTTAGTAATATCGTAGGATGGTTATATGACATTACTATAACGTTATATTTGAGAATCACACGTTAGAAATAAGTTTTGGGACGTTTTCAAATCTGCAGAACGAAGCAGTCCGTAGCCATACCTGTTCGATCGATCGATCGACATTCATCAGTCGATCGATCGACTAGATCGATCGATATTCATAGGTCGATCGATCGACCTTCCCAGAATGAGTAAAATTTTCCTTAATTTGATTTTAATGGTGGAAACCCTCGGAGAATATGTTTGGAGAGCTTATGAATACCCTCACCCTTAAGGAAGACCAGTAGGTGTGATTATTATAGTGGACTGTAATTAGAATGCAATTCGGGGAATTATTCTAGGTTATTGAAATTCGTTAGAGAGGTAACGTTTGGGTTAATAGTGCAAAATTGTTTAATTCGATGAAATAAGGTTTAGAGCAGAAGTAAAGACCTTAGGAATAAAGATGTTATATTTGGGAATAATCGGAACCTCATAATCTAGTATAGATAGGTTTTAAGGTTAATGGACTACGACGTGAGACGTGTTGGTAATTTAACTTTATATTAACGGGAGACTTGAAATACATAAGTTCGGGATAATGGTATTATGATGTAGCTTATACCTTATTAAAATGGTGATATCTAAGATGTGTGAATGCTTAGTATATAGTTTATGTGTATGACATACCTACCATACTTGCAATCACGGGAGGTTACGTTCGCTTAGGACCCTCTAATCCTTGTGTGCCTACGGAGGGGATATAGACTGGTACCTTGATGAACATAGGTCATAGAAAGACTTATTGTGATATTAATAAGTCCGCTGACCATGGGAGCGTAGGTATGTGCGTGACCCATGTGATGGTGACTGTGTTCGCCTCCACTATTTGTGATTTGTGTTATCTGAACTATTCCTGAGAGATTCGGAATATGTGATCCTTATGTACGTGATGTACCGGGATGGATGGCAGAGTATGTGTGCACCATAGCTTAGATTGCGGGGTGCTTGTATCGTATATTTATGATGTGAATAATATACATTAAATTAATGGAAATCCTCATGTTAATGTTGTAAAAATATTACGGTATTGTTTCGAGATATATAATGAGTTAGCTGATAGTTATATCAATGGCATAGTTAGTAACTGAGTTTACGTTAAAACCTCTATTAAATTACGAGCGTTGTTATGTTAAATTAACCGAGTAAAATGGGTAGAACCTTTGGTAGTCTAGCTAGTTACGTTGTCACTTAGCTAGTGGAAAGGGTAGTTATAGATGGGTACTTACGTTAGGAGTGCACAGTTAGTCGAGAGGTGAGAATTTAATGTAAGTGCACGTCCTAACATGTACTTTGCATTTAATGTTTTAAATGTTTTTAAAGCACTAGCAGGTTTTTAAAATGATTTCCACTTTCGGGCTCTGACCCATTTGCTTTCAAATATATTTTCTTGTAAAACCATTTTAGGTGCCCAGCCACAAGGACACCAAGCATAGGATTCTCATTCAGAAGACGAGCTGTAGCTGGTTGTGGAAGCTACAGGGACTTGCTTTTAGACGCCTCTCTCATTTGGATTCCAGTCTCAGCATCTATCAGTTGTAGGGCATGTTGCCCAATTCTATTAGACATTTTTACATTTCAGTTTTCAGACTCTAGCATGTATTGCTCAGTATTCAGTTTTAGTTATTTATTTCAGTTTACTTATCAGTTGTGGGATTTGTATTGAGGAGTTTTTCCTCCAGAGTTTATTTACATTTTGTGATGGTTATTCGTTTTACTTCAGTGTGGTGAATGGTGTTATTTAGTTATTCATTACTCTTGTTGCATGTTAATCAGATTTAATAAAATTTGGCACTTACTTTTAAATACTAGGTGGTTAGTAATAATAAAACGTTTTCGACAGTGATGCTATTAACTGAGCCAACTTGGCATTTTGAATTAATTTTATAAAGGAGTAGCTACCCGGTGTTTAATTAGTCGGGGTGTCACAGTTTCTTCCTAGGCACTCATAGACTCGAGATGTTCAACTTTCATTATGGGCTCTCGTCTAGATTCTTGATGGAAACATGCTTTTTCCCTTTTGAATTTTCTTCCTTGATTCACTCTTTTATTTTGGCTTTTTCCTTTCTTCACTTAACAATAAATACCTGTAAAAAACATAAAAAAATGCACAAAACTCGAGATACTACGTAGAAAGGTCAGTAGAATATAAATGAGGTAAATCAAGATGAATTACATTAATCGTGGCGATAAAAATCCCTAAATTAAGGGGTTAAATTCGAAAGAATTTACACCTAATCAAACCCCCCGAACTTAGAACTTTCCGCGTCCCGGGCAATGTAAAAGAATCCAATTAAGACTCAACTTTTGATATTCTCTTTATTTGAATAGAATACCACTTTAGAGGGAAAGCGATTGCATTTAGCGTATGCAACAAGCGTTTAAAATCCTAGGTCTGGGACGAGTTGTGTCTCGTGAGGATTTGCAGTGAATATACCCACAAAATTCGACTCAAAGCAAATTCAAAATACTCAAAAATTGCAAAATTTAAAGTTTTCTAGAAAATAGTCATCATCAATTCACGTTCAAGAGTCTCAAATCATACTGCGTGTGTTCGAAGCCAGAAATTTAACGGCGAATTTCCACCGATTGACCATTACATTACTTTCCGAAAATTCATTTTGATTCAAATGCTCACGGGGTGCTCTCACAAACGAGTTACTCGGATTGTGGCTATTTCTCTCGGTATGCGTGATATATAATAGTAAATTCATAGCAACACGAATTCACACACACTAATTTTAAAAGACGAAAATTTATGGTGAATGGATCTCATCATTGGATTATGGTTATAAGGAAATGGAAACATTGCCTCTAATTCACATATTTAATCTATTTTGTTATCTTTTGTGTCTTAACTCTCCACGCAGTAATGAATTTCGCAATCTGGATTCGGTTAGGACTTTTTTCGGGTTATCAAGGTGCATTGGGGACGTTGGTTATAATTGGAAAGTTCGGAATTGGAAAATGTCCTTATATTGTTCGTTAATGAATTTTCGGGCTTTTGCTCATTTTCTTTGCTTTTTCTATTTTTCACATTTTTTTCTGCTATTTTTGTTGAGCATTACTCTATTTTTCTTCTCTTGCCCCTTTTTACTGCACTGTTTGGACTTAATTTATGATTTTTTTTTATTTTCACAATTCCAGACTATTTGGGTTTTTTAGGTTATCAAACGAAAGGAAAAAAAAAATCGACTCAAAATCGCTAGCAAAAGGGGAAAAATTTTGACAACTTTTTATGGCTAATATTTTTTGGTAACAAATGAGGGCCTAACTTCATTTATCTGAATAACTAATCATTTTACCATATTAATCTCGAGATTTATTTAATTCAGAGATAGTTTAGCACGCTTTTCGAGGCAATATCTCACACTTTTTCCATAACTGATCAAAACAAGGGTATTGATATCTTCAACGACTTATTTTAATGTTGAAAAGAACTTTGAGTTAACCAATAACTCGGACTGATTTAAAAACTCGTAAAAATCATAGGTCTGAAATATCACCGGGTTATTTATTCTCCACACTTATTTGTAATGTCGTCAATTTTCTCTCAATTTCCATGTTTGATCAATTTAGGCTTTGTGTAATTTTTAATTTTACAATTTGACACTTTAACCCGAATTTTAATGATATTTTTGAACAATTTAGATTCCAATTGTTGTTTACTTTGAAGAAAAATATTTTTGGCTCTTTCAAACTTTTTTTTTGTGCATTTGGACTTTGTGAAATGTAAACACTCGTGCGTACCCTCCCTAACTTAGGCTTTTGCATCGTTCCGAGGCAAAAAGGACTAAAAACCGAATTAAGGAGAGTATAACAACCAATGAACAAAGTACAAAAATGTAAGAATTTAAAAATAAGCACAAGACACACAAGATAAGCAATCTAATTTCTAATAAAATATGATAAAAGTTATATAACTGAGGAAAATGGAAAGAAAACATGGCTAAAACATCTGTATAGCAAGAAAACTAAAATGGGAGCGGGTTGGAGGATCCGGGGGCATTGGGGTCATAGGGATCATAAAAGTAGGGGGGAGGGGCATTAGAAGACATTTTGAACATTTGAGCCTGAAGGCAGCGCGTCATGCTCGTATCGCGCCGATATACGCATTGGTCCTCCTTCCTATTAGCGTCATAGCACGCTATGAACCCCGAAAGTTATGTTTCAAGTGAAGAGATGCGCACATCAATGTTGCTACTCAAAAAATCATAGTCGGAATCCTCCTCTTCTACGTACTCGGGTTCCTCGCCCTCGGCTATGCTCACGCCATCCGCTGCCATCTCCTCATCCGAGGACTCGTCGAAGGACTCCTCCTCATCGCTATCGTCACTATTAGTGGAGGCATGTCTATCTTGGTGAATGACCCTTTGTGACATTCTTTTGGTGCGGGTAAGCTGTCCAAAAGGATTTGGTAGACGAGGAAATCCATTGGGTGGTTGAATGCCAGCGTCGATGAGAAGAGATGAGATGAACCTGGCATAAGGGAGTGGGGTCGCGCCTTTTTCATTCATGGAGGCATGTAAAATGTCTCGGTATATTGTGCGGGCTAAGTGGAACTGTAGTGTGGGTCATAGAGGTGGTAAACAAGGGTGGCTTGACGAGGGGGCATGATGGAATCATTTGAAACTTGTAGAATGTTGGGGCAAATGATTTGGAAGGTGATACGCGCTTTATCGTCCCGTTGGCTGACGGGAAAAGGTCCTCGGATCCACTATTGGCTAAGGCCGATACGGGCAATCCAGACATCTTTGTCGAGGTTTGGGCTGTTGTTGGGGTATTGGAATGGGGATGGGTGAGGGACATCCTTCTCCATCATCTTGTGAATGAGGATGTCGAGTGAGAAAGGGACGGGAGTTTAGTCAACATACTCCTCGGCTGGAAAATTGTCGGTGTGCACAAGGGATCCATAGAAGGAACGCAATTCATTGGCCTAGACGACATCGAATGGATCATTGAATAAATTAAACCACCCCTTTTCAATGAAGAGATTAGTGAAGATGTCGGGCAACTCCTCCCACAGAACCTGCCTCTCAATGTGTAGCATCTAGGCATGACAGAAGAAGCGGCGACACCAACGTTGCTCCTCGTAGGAATGGAACGGGGGTAACCTATTTTCAGTAATGATCGTGGAGTTGTATTTTTCTGAGGGTGGTTGGTTGGCCATGAAGGGTGATTTGATTGGAAATAAAGGGTGCAATAGAGAGGGAGAGAGTTTGGGTAAGTGAAAGGTGTGGGAAAAAAGGGTGGAAGAGGGTTGTATTTATTGGTGGGGAAAGGGGAATGGTTAGGTTTATGGAGGGAAGGGTTTGGGAGGTAAATGGGTGGGTATTTGGGAGGGAAATCGAGTTGGGAAGAAGGAAGAGACGAAATTGATGGAGATGAATGGATTGGGGGTGAATCTAAGGAGTTGTAGAGTTGTAGGAACCGGACCGATCCGCGTGCCCAGGGGCGGATCGATCCATTTCCTTTTATTTTTTTTTTTTAATTTACTCCCAAGCGGACCGGTCCGCATGCCCAGGGGCGGATTAGTCCGTGTTCCCAGAATCTCCAGAATCCTCCAACTTCAAGAATGCTCTTCGAAATTGGTGCTTAGTGCTTACCCTTAACTTCTCAAAATGCAAACCTAAGACACTAAGGACCCTCACTTAATCACATCTATGATACACAAGATTTCACCCCATACACGTCGGGGGTGCGGCAACCCCTCAATTTCAGCTCACTCTACCCTGTAAACGGGTTCCAACAACCAAATGGTGTCAACATCCTCTACACACGTCTGTAGATATGGATTCAGGTGTTGGCCATTGACTTTGAAAAGTTTCCCCCTTTGGATATTCCAATTCCACTGCTCCGTAGAGGATTACGGTCTTCACAATGAATGGACCAGTCCACCGAGACCGCAATTTACCTAGAAATAGATAAAGCTTAGAGTTATAAAGAAGCACTTTTTATCCGGGATGAAACTCTTTTCGTCGAATAATTTTATCGTGTGCAAGTTTCATCATTTTTTTGGAATCTTAGCGTTCTCATACGTGTCCTTGCGTATCTCCTCTAACTCATTCAATTGAAGCTTGCGAGCTTCACCGTCTTTGACCTTATCATAATTTAACCTCTTAATGGTCCAATATGCTTTGTGCTCCAACTCAACAGGAAAATGGAAAGGTTTTCCATACACAAAGCGGAACGGGGACATTCTGAGTGGGTTCTTGTATCTGGTACGGTAGGCCCATATCGAATCGTTCAATCGAAGGGATCAATCTTTCCGGTTAGGATCGATGGACTTCTTGAGTATGTTTTTGATCTCACTATTCGCCAACTTGGCCTGCCCATTCGTTTGTGGGTGATATGTCATTCCAAATTTATGAACGACACCATACTTTCTCATGAGCTTCTCGAATGGTTTATTGCAAAAATGCATGCCATTGCCACTAATGATCTATTTCAGAGCACCAAGGTGAGAAAGTATGTGTTCCTGTAGGAATCTTATCACCACTTTATTGTCATTAGTCTTGGTAACTATAGCTTCCACACATTTAGAAACATAGTCTACCGCGACTAGGATGTATAGGTAGCTAAAGGATGGGGGAAACGGGCCCATAAAGTCAATACCCCAGCAGTTGAAAACCTCAATGATGAGAATCAGGGTTAATGGCATCATGTCTCGTCTGGTTATCTCCCCCATCCGTCGACACTTGTCGTAAGATTTGCAATAATTATTTACATCCCAGAACATTCTGAGACAGTGCAGGCTGCTTTAGATAACTTAGCGATTGTCTTTTTCATAGAAAATTGACCTCCACATGCTTTTAAATGACAAAATTAGATGACCTTTGGAATCTCGTCGTCCGGTACGCATCGTCGCATTATTTGTTCGGGGCAATATTTAAAAAGGAATGGATCATCATAGAAAAATATGTGCGACCAAGTGATGAACCTCTTCTTATCTTGCGGTGCCCAATCGGGAGGGCCGGCTCCCATGACAAGATGGTTCACTATATCTGCAAACCAGGGCAAAGAAGAGGTGGCAAAGAGTTGCTCATCCGGGAAGTACTCGTCTATGGGTATAGGATCACTAGGTACATCGGAGGAAAGTCATAATAAGTGATCGGGGATAAAATTTTCTACTCCTTTTTATCTTTAATGGAGAGATTAAACTCTTGTAGGAGTAGGATTCACCTTATGAGGGGCGTCTTTACGTCTTTCTTTGTAAGGAGATATTTTAAAGCTGCGTGGTCAGTGAAACAAGTGATGGGGGAACCGATAGGATAGGACCGAAACTTGTCTAGAGCAAAGACTATCGCTAGTAATTCCTTCTCCGCAGTGGAGTAATTGAGTTATGGTCCTTGTTGATGTAAAAAACTAGATTTGTTCTAATTAATCAATCACAAATAAATATGAAGTAAGAAATAAGACAAAGGACTTTTAAAGTGGTTCAGCCTTATGAAAATGGCCTACATCCACTGTTTTGTAGTGTCGGATGTCTTTGCCTTAATCTCGATCACAATGTCTAATGATCAATTACCCTGTCATGGAGGGTGTTACAATGTATTTATAGCCTTGGGGTTGTCAGTATGAATAGACGATATGTCATTAATTGATAGACATATACATCTGTATAATATGAATGTTCATTAAATCCGATGTTCATTGAATGTGCAATTGTCGCTTGATCTTCCTGGCCAGATGCTCTGCACGTTGAGTAGATCAGCACGCTAAGTATCTCGGCACGCTAAGTAGCTCGGGGTGATGAGTAGCTCGGTGCTGCGAGTTGTTTGATGAGTATAGTTATTTTCCACGTAAGATAACACATGTCTTCATATAATTGGTCCACGTCGGCTTCCTAATTTTTGTATCAAAATTTTGATAAGAGTACGACTAGTGTAGTAGATGACATGAGCCTTTTTGTCTTTCCTTTAGCCCAAAACAACCACTATCGCATAATCGCTAGCATCACACATGAGCTCGAATGGTAAAGGCCAATTCGTAGCTTGCATGATGGGATCGGACACAAGAATACTTTTTAATTTTTCAAAAGCACTTTGGCATGCTTCACTCCACTCGAATGGGGTTTCCTTCATAAGAAGGTTTCTTAAGAGTCTAGCGATGGTTCTAAAGTCCTTAATGAACCTTCTATAAAACCCCGCGTGGACCAAAAAGGAGAGCACGCCTTTTAGAGATTTTGGTGGGGGTAGGTCAGCTATGACATTTATTTTTTCTCTATCAACCTCGATCCCTTTGGATGAAACAATGTGTCCAAGAACTATGCCCTCAGTTACTATGAAATGGCATTTCTCCCAATTCTCCACTAAGTTCTTCTCCACACATCGGGCTAGTAATTTCTCAAGATTAGCTAAACATAGATCGAAAGAGGTGCCAAAAATACTAAAGTCGTCCATGAACACCTTTATCCCTCTCTCAACCATGTCGCTGAATAAGCTCAACATGCACCTTTGAAAGGTCGAGGGTGCATTACAAAGGCCGAATGGCATAGATTTGTAGGAAAACGTACCAAAGGGACAAGTGAAGGTCGTCTTCTCTTGATCAAGTACATCTACCTCAATTTGGTTATATCTGAAATAACCATAAGGGTGGCCCGCTACTCTTTCAAGCATTTGATCGATAAATGGCAAGGGGAAATGGTCTTTCCTACTTCCTGCATTGAGTTTTCGATAATCAATGCAAATGCGCCACTCTGTAGTAGTACGTTGGGGAACTAGCTCTCCCTTGGAATTTTCAATCACTGTCATGCCCGACTTCTTCGGGATAACTTGAATGGGGATCACCCACTTGCTATCCGAGATTGGGTAGATAATCCTGGCATCCAACAATTTGATGATTTCGGCCCTCACTACCTCTTTCATGGTGGGGTTTAGCCTTCTTTGCATTTCTCTCGAGGGCTTCACATCCTCCTCGAGGTGAATCTTGTGAGTGCAAATTAGATGACTTATCCCCTTTAGATCAGCTATACACCAACCAAAATCACCTTGGTGCTTCCTCGAGATCTTTAATAGCTTACCCTCCTAATCTTCATCTAAGCTAGAGGAGACAATAACAGGAAATGTCTCACCCTCTCCTAGGAAAGCATATTTAACATTGGAGGGTAGTTTCTTCAACTCGAGAGTCGGGAATGTGTCATTAGAGGGAACCATGTGTGCCTCCCTCGGCGGTAACTCTTCGAATCGAGAAACCCAACTTACATCTACTACGTCCTCGTCCAAGGCTCTCTCATCAAGTAGCTCTCGCAACTCCTCAACATCTTTGTCAAACTCGATATAAGTTCCCTCACTCTCATGACTAAACACTAAACAAGCTTCTGAGACGCCTCCATAGAAATTTTCCTCAATGTGTTCTTCTATGATCTCATCAATTAAGCTCACTACGTGAAGATCATTTTTTTCCCTGCCTGTTGGCCTATGTTGAAGATGTGAGTCTCCAATGTCATATTCCCAAATGTGAGTTGCATTTTCTCATTTCGAGTATTAATTAATGCGTTAGTTGTAGCTAAGAATAGGCTCCCAATAATAATGGGGACATGGCTACCTGAGGTGAAAGAGGGCTCTATGTCCCGAATGGCAAAATCTACCGGGAAGTAGAAAATGACCACCTGGACTATCACATCTTCAACTATGCTTCTCGGTATCCTCATGGTTTGATCCACCAATTGGAGAGTGATCCTTATGGGCATAAGGTCGCCCAGATCAAGTTCCCTATAAATTGATTAGGGGAGGATATTAGCACTTGACCCCAAGTCGAGTAAGGCCTTTTCAATTTTATTCTCTCCAATGGTACATGAAATGGTGGGTGCACCGAGATCATTATATTTAGGTGGAAGATCGTTAAGACGAACTAAGCTCACGTTCTTCTCTAAAAACATGTTTTTCTTTACTATCCTCATCTTGACTGTCAATAAGTCTTTTATGACTTTTGCATAAGCTGGAATTTGCCTTATTGCATCGAGGAAAGGTAAGTTTAATTTCATGTTTGTAAGCATTTATAGCACTTCATCAGAGGGGGTACGTTTTTGGGTAGGAACCAATCTTTGAGGGAATGGCGCATTGGAGGGTGGCTTGACAATTACCGCGGGCTCACTATTGTCTTATTTTTCACTCTCATTCAAGGAGATATCTTCGGCTTATTTCTTGCCAGGTGAAGTCCCCTTATCTTTTGATGCATCTGGTGGGGGAGGTGATAAATCAACAACTCTCCCACTACGAAGAGTGGTTTCAGCTTGGCAATGCTCCTGCTGTTTTGTAGAGGTGGTGCTAATACTAGGTTGACCTTGGGGAGGTCTTTGGACCTAGGCAGAAAACGTGTCCTTCTCTTAGATACTCAATGAATATTGTAACTTTGAGATGTTCGCGTTCATGTCGGCGAACATGCGATCATATCTAGCATTAGTTGCACTCTAGGAGTTGATGAACTGGTTTATTGTATCCTCTCGATTTCTCTGCGATGGAGTAATGTATGGAGCTGGAGGAGGGGTTGCTTGCTGAAATTGCGGAGGGGGTGGAGTGGGACAACCTGTGAATGTGGGTTCATCATAGCTTGTAGTTGTCCGTAGTTAAAATCAGTATGGTTTCTCCATGAAGGGTTTTACGAGTTCCCATGCGGGGCGTTAAAATTTCCCTTGAACCCTTCTATAGCATCCACCTTCTCGGTGTGCATGGCTTTGTATGCGAAAATCGTCGGGCATGCCTTTGTGGAATGGACCACCTCACAGATAGAACACACATTTTCTTTCGCGACACGACGGGATTCGGAGATATCTCTCAATAGGCTATTAAACAAATCTTTCATATCTCTCTGAAACTGATCGAATCGACGGTCTATTAAGGTATTATTATCCAAATGGTATAAACCGAATGCAGTCGGAGCAGTAGATACTTGTCTAGGATGAACTTGGGTATTAGGATCAGATGCGTCCCATGCTTGAGTAGTATCTACAACATACATAAGATGGGCCTTAGCATCACTAGAGTCTAATTCCCAGAATGGTTGTTCACACATAGTTTGCACAAGTTGTTTGGAAGCCACTGACAACCCATTATGGAAGAAAGAGATCAAGTGGTGTTTTTTAAAACCATGATGGGGGCATACGCTTACCAACTCATGGAAACGTTCCCAACACTTGTCAAAAGACTCATTATCTTGTTGTCGAAAGCCTTGGATTTGAGTCTTGATATAGTTGGCTTATGTGGTGGGTAGAATTTTGAGATAAATTTGGATTGCATATCCCTCTAGGAAATAACGGAATGCGTGGGTAGAGACCATAGTTAACTCTTGGCTTTATCCTTTAAGGAAAAAGGAAAAAGATTCAGGCGAACGAGATTCTGCATGCAAGCTTGGTCACTAAATGTGTCGCACGCCTCTTCGAACTCTCTTATATGAAGGTATGGTTTCTCCGAATCCATTTCACGGAAAGTAGGGAGAATTTGTATCATCCCATTGCGTAAGTGGAACTGACCGGCATTATACGGAAGTAAAATACAACTAGGAGTGACAGTGCGTTCATGAAATAGTAAGTCTTTCATGGGACGATAGGGTGGATTTCCCTCTTCAGTGTCGAAACTAGCGGCGTCAGACATCGCTCTTTTCAAATGACTCGAAATACTCACTCAGTGTCCTAGATGTGTGGTTCAAGGATTGACTCGAGGTGTAACTACCGATAGAGTGCTCAGGAGTAGGAAGTGGAACCCAAAACTGTGGAATGCGAGGTGTGTGGGAACTGTCAAAATTATACTCAACAATCGAATTTTCGTGAATTCGGGTTGGAGTATTTTGAGGAGTTTGAGTATGTTTAGGATTTTTCATTAAAGTCTAGAGAGAGATGAATTTTTCTTTATATTGTATTTTTTTTTTTAATTTTTGATCTAAGATTTAGATTGACTCGATCTAACCTAAGTCCCCAGCAACGGCGCCAAAAACTACTGATGCGATCACAAATGTGTATCTGAGTGTGCTTGCGATGTAGGCTCAAGTGCAAGCCTGTCGTTCAAGTAATATCCCGATAAGTCGGGTATTGATCCTCAGGGAAAAAGGACGAATGAATTCGTGACGACATTGGAAAGATGAAGAAATCCTAGCTTTGAGTCTAAAAGAACGAAAAGGTGATTTAAAAGGGAAATTCATTATAATTAAATGCGTATTTAAATTGCGGACTGATTAAGCTATGCCTAAATGAAATGCAAAAGAGCTAATTAACCTAATATGGATGGCAAGCTATTAACATTTAATTCAACCCTAAACATTTAATTCAAAAATCTATTTCCATTATGATGAATCACCTCGAGTGGGGTTCATGCACCTCAACCCTAAACAATTTAGCTAGACATGATTAAATGAAGGAAGACATCAAATTTAGAATTAAAAGAAATCATGATTGTCAAGAATAATTTTTAATTTGAAATAGAAACTAAGAATTGAGAATTAATTAACGAAGTAAAAGAGAGAATAAATTTAATGAAACGAAATTACTTGGATTCACTGAATCTGGAATCAAATCTGACCCTTGCAATCAATCTTCAAAACTAGGATTTGTAAACCAGGTGTGAGACCTTTCTCTCTCTAAAAACTAAACTAAAAAAACTTATTAAAGTTCAAATCCCTTTGTCTAACAATAATTAAAAGTTAAATACATCACGAAAAATTCGGAGTTTTAGCTGAATCAGACTCTAAAAACAGAACAAGAAAATCAACTTTATCCTTGGCGGACCGGTTCGGGCCTTTAGTGGTTGATCGGTCCTCATTCAAATCCAGCTCGATCCTTTTTCTGGGAAATAGGATCGGTTCGCTATGCAAAATTTTCCAGTGAGTGATAGGATTTCGGACCGGTCCTTTTTTCTAGAAAATAGGATCGGTCCGTTAATGGAATTTGGCCAGTGAGTTGTAAGGGATTGGATAGGTCCTTTTCTTTGGGAAATGGGATCGGTCCTCATTTAATTTTTAGTTTTTCCTCAATTTCTCTTCAATTTCTCTTTAATTTCTCTTTAATTCTCTCATCTTCAGAACTCATAAGTTCTGCTCCGGAACTCGGATTTGGGCGTCATTTCTTCCTATGCACTCGTACACTCGAGATCTTTAACTTTCATTTTGGGCTCCCATCCAGATTCCTAATGAAAATTACTCTTTTACCCTTTTGACTTTTCTTCCTTGATTCACTCTTTTGCTTTGGCTTTTCCATTCTTCACTGAACAATAAATACCTGTAAAAATTATGAAAAATGCACAAAACTCGAGATACTAAATACCTGTAAAAAGGTTAGTAGCATATAAATGAGATAAATCAAGATGAATTACATTAACCGAGGCGATAAAATCCCTAAATTAAAGGGGTAAATTAGGAGGAATTTACACCTAATCATCTATCAATCTCCAATGGAGAATAACAAACGGGTATGGGACTTTTGGTGGACCAATGGTTAATGGGTTTAAGTCTTCTAGAATATAAAAGGGTGAAGGGAGAGTGTTGGGATCATTATCAACATTTCCCATCAGATTTTTAAGTCTCCTCCCTCTCTCTCTCAGGGTTCCCTCCTGATAAACACCCAAAAGTGTACATTTTATACCCCGAATAGATGTATTTTAGTTGCTAATTCTCTACAAATTGGGTCTTATATGCGTAAATATTAATGTGCATGCGTGATAGTCGTTTGTGGGGTTTAAACGCTTATATCATGGCAAATGCGCAATTTATGGAGCTAATTCTCCAGTCCCGTAACCTTACCTGAGCCTAAGCTTAGCCGAAACCTTCACCCAAGCCCGTGTGTGTTTAGTTTGTGTTTTTTAGATTTTTTTAGATTTTTAGTTTGAGTCGTTTTTATTTTCAAGATTTATTTAGAATTTCTATAATTTATTTTCTATTTCTTTTTTATTTTTATTAGTTTTAATTTTTATTTTATTTTATTATTTTAGTATTAGTTTTTGGTAGTCTTGCTTCATTTTATATTTTTAGGACTTGAATTTTATTTTACTTCTTTTGTAGTTTTTGTTATTCGAGTTTTATTTTTAGAGGATTTATTTTATGTTTTATTTTTGTGTGTCGAGTATTCGGTTCTTTGCTTTCTTTTATTTTTATTTGTTTTTAGTTTTTAGTTAGTTTATTATTATTTTTTGTTTTGTTTTATTTTTATTTTATTAGTTTTTATTTGAGTCGTGTTTAGTTTTTAGAATTTGTATTTTGTATCGCATCTTTTTTATTTTTTTTAGTGACTTTTATTTTTTAGTTGAGTTTTATTTATATTTTACTTTTATTTTATTTTATTATGTGTATTTTTATTATTTTATTATTTTATTTTTAATGGGGTCACAAGTTAAACTCACTCACACACACCATACCATACACCCTCACTACACCTAATCAAACCCACCATTACTATTCATCATCATCCCCACTCACCATCTCACTCTCTCTCTCTCCTCTTTCATAAACCACCATAACCAAACATCACCACCTCCACTTCCTCTCTAAACACAATCAACACAACCACCCAACAATCACTCTTCCCTCTCTCAACTCCTATAAACCCACCCAATCAGAAATTTGACCCATACCGGGACCCACCCCTTCGCGACCACAGCCCGTGATGAACCAACCCACTTAACCCGCAATCTAAAACCCAATTATTTCGACCCTCGACAAAACCCACTTCTCCCTGTCACGACCAAATCGCAAACTCGAATGCCCGCCATACCCGTACCCACCACCTGCCTCATAAACCGTAACCCCCTATCCGCCGGCGACCCCCGCGACCCATCTTTGAACCTAACCCCGACGAAATCTGCAAACCCAAACCGGATACCCATCTCCAACTCAAATACCCAAGACCCATTTCAACCCATGTCCAAAATCGATTTTACCTTCTGCAAACATAAGCCAAACCAAAAAGGCAATAAAACATATGCCACACATTTCTTTTAAACCAATTTAACCCTCATTTTCCAAAAATACCCCCAACCCTTTAACAAAACAGATTTTTATTCCCTTCCCGCTTACCATTTGTGTGCTACCCTAGTCATCAATAAATTTTAAATCTATCAACTAGGTAGCTCAATAAGAGATTATTTTCGCAAAGGCGATCACTAAGATAAATTCCATGATTTTTTATCGCCGCGGACTTAATTAAAATTTGACTACCCTATCACTAACTTTAAAGATAAAAATTGGCTATGTGCTAGTTAGGATTTATCCTTGACTTGTGTGTGTCCAATTCAATTTTTTTTTTGTAGTTGGGCTTTAGTGAGTTCGTTCACACTTTAAGAGTCCACCTATTTTTCCCGCAGGTTTCTTCAAAAAAAAAAATTCAAAAACATTTTCTTTATTTCATTTTCTAAAAAAAATCCAAAAATATATATTCTTCTCCCCATCTTTTCTTCCAACAAAATATTTTTCCTTCCTTCTTTTCTCCATAAAAGTCCAAAAATATTTTCTTCCTTGCTTTTTATAAATATAAAAAAAAAATCTTTCTTTCATTTTCAAAAAAAAAAATCCAAAAATATTTTTTTTTTCATCATTTTTTTTAAATCACAAAAAAAAAATTATGTTTCAAAATATTCAAAAACCAAAAAAAAAAAATTCAATTTTCTTTCATCTTTAAAAAAAAAAAAATTAAGGCTCATGATCGGTTTTTCTTCACCCTCACTTTTGTCAATTTATCCAACAAGATTGACGCTTCAATCTTGTTTGGGGGTGATTCTCATCACTCAATTTTTCTGTCGCCCCGTGCTTTCATCGATCTTATCTTTAGGGTGAGAATGATTTCTTCTGTCTAAATACATTAAACTTAACGCTACCGGGAGGTAGCCCGCTGTTTCTGAGTATGACTTTTATCCTGTTTGGGGGTGGTGTTTCACATCACCCTATGTTTTGACATGTTTATAGACCTGTACACATTTTTTTCTTTATCATTTCTTTAGGTTTCTTTTTTCCTTCATCTGTCCACTTCATTAGCAATTGATTATGGTAATCTCTTTCATCCTTTCTGCTCTCAATTTTAAAAACCATTTTATTTAACATCGAGGACGATGTTACTTTTTGTTTGGGGTGGGGGAATTTTATCAAAATCGTACCTCGTTTGAAAAATTTTGATTTTTGAACCTGATTTTAAAAAATTTCGTGCAGTTTCTTTCATCTCATTCGTTGACGTGAATTTTCTATCATCCATTTTTTTAAGTCTAGGAATCAAGCTAAAGGATTTATATTTTTCTAAATAGCTTATGTAATACGTAACAAGGCATGTTGCACTATGAATTTCAAGTCTCAACAAAATTTGCACACTTATCAAGTCACTACGGTTTAGAGTTTAAGATTACTAGAATTCTCAAGAAAACTTTCAGCATCACTAGTAGAGACTTTAGCTTGTGAGATTTGTGCCTTTCACCTTTTAGAGAATTTTACTCAATCTCCGTATCACAATTTGATTCAACTTCCTTTGTGTTCGCACTTAATCGTTGTATGATCTCATTATTCTTCACTAAATTTTTGGCTTGATCACTAAGAACGACATCACTTTTGAGTTATAAGATATAAGTGTCTTGAAGTTTGTTCCGATCAATAGACTTTCACCCATACACCAACTAAATTCCATTTATCATTATCCATACACCTTCCATTTTCCACATCATACATATATCATTTCCATTCACCTATCATCCTTTATTTTTGAGGAAAATAGTCTTTTTTTAAATGTAAAATGTCTTCAGTGATTGAGAGTATAAAGAAAGAGAGAAAAAGAGAAAAACAAAAAAATATATATAGAAAAATAGAAAAAGAAAAAGAAAATTCGAAAAAAAAGATATAGAAAAAAAAGGAGACAAAAAAGAGAGAAAAGAAAAAGAGAGTTTGAAGTCAAGTCTTGTAAAATAAAGTCATTTGTGCCTAAAAGGTATACACTCTTCTATCGTATCTATATTTCATCCATTATCCATCCATCACCATCATACTTCATCTCAATCCATCATTCCCATTTCATTTCCCCCTTACCCATATACATCCATATTTCCCCTAGGTGTTCGGCTAAATGAGAGTCAACGTGGTGAATAACTCGACGTTCTCACTATAGTGATTAGCATTCTTTCATGAGATCATTTTCTTTATATGTGTTTATTCTTTCTTATATGTGTGTGAGACATTTGACCTTGCTTACATTTACTCACCTCCTCACACACAAGAGCAAGGTTCTAAAAAACGCGAGGCGTGACCAAGGCGTAGAGGCCAAGCCTTAAGCCTTAGAAGCCTAGGCGGGCCTTGGCGTAAAAAGGCGTGAAAAGGCGTTTAGGCCTTTTTAATATATTTTAATATTTTTTAATTATAACAAGGCTAATAAAAAATACTGAAAATGGTACATACCTAATAAAAATAAATAATACTGAAATGGTACATACCTGAAAAATATGTCCGTATATTTGCAATTAGGACGCCTTTTCCATATGCATGCTCCATAAGTCCTCATCATGTTATCACCCAATTCCATGCAATCAAAATTCAAAGTAGTCAATAAAATAATTTAAATAAATAATATTAATCAATAAGAATAAAATCAAAATAGCCCCTTATAAAATAGAAAATGATACATACCTTGAAATTGAATACCAATATATGCATTCGACAAAGATTCATTTGGATCCATTAACCTATATTGAAAACAGAAACAAGTTCTAAAAGCATGTATTTTTAGACCATTGAAAGCATGTATTTCAGCAGTTGAAAAAAACTATTACAGTTTACAGTGGTCTTCAACTGCTACAAAACTATTACAGCATTACAGTTCAACTATTTCAGCATTACAGCAGTTGAAGAAAACCATTTCAGCATTTCAGCATTACAGAAATTACAACACATATCTTAGCAGAACATTGAGTCAACATAGTGTGTTATTCTAAAACAGATGCAGGCACAGCATTCCTAAAACAGATTGGGTGTTAAAGCAAAACAAACAGTTATTTAGATCGTGTAAAACGAAAAACAGATGCAGGCACAGCATTCGGATTGTTGAAGCATTGGAAAATAAATTAAAAGTCATGTAAAAAATTGATTGTAAAGTATTCAAAGTATATTTACAGTTTACAGTGAAAATAGATCGTGAAAAACAGGATCGATCGTGAGAAAAACAGGGAACTGATCTTGAAAAGGGTTTAAAAGTTAGGACCGATCGTGAAAAACGAAAACAGGAACGATCGTGAAAAACAGGGAACTGATCTTGAAAAGGGTTTAAAAGTCATGACCGATCGTGAAAAATGAAAAACGAAAGTGAAGAACTCACCTTTAGAACAGGGCCGATCGTGAAAAACGATTAGGGTTTTAAACCTTGTTGACAAAACGAAAGTGCAGAGCTCAATTTCTGTAGAACAAAGTGAAAAACGAAAGGGTTTTGTTTCTTTAGGTTTAGACCAAAACGGCAGAGCTCAGTTAACGAAACACAAATTAGGTTTTTTTTTTTGGTTTAAAAGCAACCAAAACGACGTCGTTTTGGTTTCCCACGAAAATGAAAATAAAAAAACGCCGCCTGAGGCGCGTTTTATCTCCCAAAAAACGCGTTTTTTTACGTCTTTTTAAAAAAAAACGTTGACCAATGTTGACCACGCCTTTGTCCACGCCTAGGCCCTAAACGGGGCGTATCAAAAAAGCCTCGCGCCTAGGCGCGCCTAGGCGCCGCCTAGGCGCGTTTTTTAGAACACTGCACAAGAGTGATACACTAACCCAAATCTCGAGAGTTCGTTTGAGAGAGATATATCCGTGAGATTTTGAATGTTGAAGTGTTGATTCCGAAAAGGCAATCTATGAATTACTTTTATGATAATCGACCCATTTTGACCGATTCACACAATGCACGTTGAATTCTAGGAAGGATGTGCCTTGAGTATTCACATAACTAAACTTTTTTATGCTTTCTAGCTTGTATTTCTCAAAATATTTCTCATGTGATGGATTGTGCGATTATTCTACGTCTAATAAGAGATTGACTGCCGTTTTTAAATAAATAATTTTGTGGGTATATTCTCTGCAAACTCTCATGAGACACAACTCATCCTGTAGGGCAACCTATAGGTTTAAGGGCTTGTTGCACATGCTAAGTGCAATCGCAAGTGCCCGCGAAAGTGGTACACTTTTGGTTTCTTATATTTCTTTCTTTTTATATTTTGCTCGAGGACTAGCAATGTTTTGTTTGGGGGTGGTGTGATAATCACCCAAAAGTGTACATTTATACCCCAAATAGACGTATTTTAGTTGCTAATTCTCGAAACATTGGGTCTTATATGCGTAAATGTTAATGTGCAGGCTTGATCGTCGTTTACGGAGTTCAAACGCTTATATCAAGGAAAATGCGCGATTTATGGAGTTAATTCCTGAGTCCCGTAACCTTACCCGAGACTAAATTTAGTCCAAACCTTCACTCGAGCCCGTGTGTGTTTAGTTTTATTTTTATATTTTTAATTTGTGTCTTTTTTATTTTAAGGATTTATTTTAGATTTATTTAGAATTTTCTATAATTTATTTTCTATTTCTTTTTATTTTTATTTTTATTAGTTTTATTTTTTATTTTTTTTTAGGATTAGTTTTTAGTAGTATTACTTGATTTTATATTTTTAGGAGTTTAGATTTTATTTTACTTATTTTGTAGCTTTTCTTATTTGAGTTTTATTTTTAGAGGATTTATTTTATGTTTTATTTTTGTGTCTCGAGTATTTGGTTCTTTACTTTCTTTTATTTTTGTTTGTTTTTAGTTTTTCGTTAGTTTATTATTATTTTTTGTTTTGTTTTATTTTTATTTTATTATTTTTTATTTGAGTCGTGTTTAGTTTTTAGAATTTGTATTTTGTATCGCGTCATTTTTATTTTTTTTAGTGAGTTTTATTTTTTAGTTGAGTTTTATTTTTATTTCGTTTAGTTTTTATTTTTATTTTTATTTTATTTCATTAGGTTTTATTTTAATGGGGTACAAATTAAACACACGCTCACTTACTCACACCCAAACAACTCACTTACGGACACCATCCTAACCTACACTCACATACACCTAAACAAAACCCTCACCCACACCCTATTATCATGCACCTCACATACACATAACACCACCTACTTCATCTTCAACCTTCACCCAAAACCTCACCTCACTCTCTCACCTACACCTCCACAACCAACAACTCAACCTCACCACCTTCCTTATCCACCCAATAAATCCCAAACCCATTTCAATACCCATCTCCCACCATAACCCTCAACCGCCGGTACTGAACCCCACTGACCCGAGTTCAAACCGCCAACCCTTATATCCCCGAACCGACCCTTATACTCACAGCGAGACCCAAACTCCAGCACAACCCAACTCCGACCCCCATTCCCCAAACCCGCTGCTTTACACCACTAAATCGGAGCAACCCAAAACCGGGCCATCCCAACTCCGACCCTTGTCAAACCCATTTCCCTTTTCAAAGCCACTTCACACATTACACAATTTTTTCACCTGCCAAACAAAATCCCCAAATCATTTAGCCCACATGTCTTCTAAACCACTTAACCCACTTATTAAAAAAATACCCCTAACTTATTCCCTACCTTATCTCCCCACTTCTTCCACATGACCTCACCCATAACACATGTGTGCCCATTACCTTAATTACCCTTACCCAAATATCCTCACACCTCGCATCCCTCATGCACATTAGTGTGTATTTTCTAAAATTACCCTCCGCTTTATGCCTACTATTTAAAGAAGAAGAAGAAGACTCATTTAATAAGGATCTCCAAATTAGTTTTAAGCTTTGTGTGATAAAATTCTCTCCACCCCTCAATAGAGAGTATTTGCATTTGTAGCAAGTATCTCAATATAGAGGTGTGTAGTGAAATTTGTCTCTAGGATGAATTCCACTCCACCCCTCTATAGTGGGTTTTTTCATTTTTAGCAACTATTTCATAATAGATTGACGTTGTTGAATTCATCCCTTATGGGAATTCTAATCCATTCCTTTATTTTGAGTTTTTACATTTTTAACAAATATCTCAACATAAAGTGATGATGTAGAATTAATTTCCTTAAATGAGTTCTAATGTAAAATGTTATAATATTAGGATTTACATTTTTAGCAAATCTCTTTTATTATTCAAGTGTCCATTATGAATTCATCCATTATCATGTATTTAGTTTTTTTTTTGTACTTTTTATTTTAGATTCAATAAATATATTAGTGAGTGATTGTAATTGAGAGATTGTTGATGTAATTGAAGACTCCATTCCAATTCAAGGCTTAAATGGGTTTGATCTATTCCTCTCTTATTACCTTTATTTTAATCATCACATGCTTTCAATTATTTATCTTATATTTTTGGATGATGATTATTGAGGGCTAATCTCCCATTCATGGGATGTATTTTGAAGCCCTCATGAGTCCACTTTAGTTAGTTACTTTTCAGCACAATTTTGTTTACCTCATTTTTTTATTAGCTTTTACATCTTAGTTAGTACTTTAAAAATTAGTATATAGTTATTTAATTAATAATCCCTTGAAAAATCCATAAAAAACAGAAAAATATAATAAAATACAAATGAATTTACACTTTCGTATTCTCATATTTTGTGTTTCATCCTTAGAGTTGGATTGATACTTCCTTACTTATCCTACGCATATTTTGAGTTTATTTGTAGGTTCAAGGAATTTTTGATGTAATAAGAAGTTGGAACAACGACAAAAATACAATAGAGATACAATTTTTCTTTTCCATCACCTCCTCCATCTCCAACCTCCCTCCACCCATTCTCGAGTTAACCACCATTCCAAGTCATTTCCTAGCCTTTTCCAAGATAGATATACAAATTTCAATCCTAGTGTGATCAAGAAGTTTGGTAGAGAAGCCATTGTTGGAGCTCTTCAGCAAAAGTTGGAACTTTAGTGTTTTTAGGGGATTTTAAGTCATTCCCTTTAGTTTCTCCTCTTCAAAATTCAAGGTAGGCTTTTCCTCTTCATGTTTTCGAGATTAAAGGATATGGATATATGTAGGATGCATGCTAGAAGATAATTTAATGTTATAAAAGTATTTTATTGTATGTTTATTAAGGTTTTCTTGCAAAAATAGAGTTTTGAGAAAACAAGACTTAAATGGGTTCGGAAGAACAAATAGTGTTTTTAATCTTGAAATATGAGGAATATGCACATAAAATGTAATCTCAAGTCAGTATCCCGTTTAGATTCATATTTAAGGATTTCTAGGATTGAAATCATCCCAAACATGTGTAGAATCTTATAGTATGTCAGTAAAAGACATCTAAACATGATATCTAAAGTATGAAATGGGTTTCATAATAAAATAACAAAATTTAAAAATTTGGCCCTAAAATGTGTTGTAAATGTTAATAAGAATGAAGACAAACGATGTTTCAAACTATATAAGGTGATAAGGCTAAAATGGACATTTTTGCTAAAATGGACTTCAAATGATTAAATGTATTTCCAGTTAAACAAATATAGAGAAATGTGTTTTGAGCATAAAATGTTGAAATATGATTTTTGGACATAAAATCATAAAACGTGGTTTTTGAACATGAAAGATGATTTTTAACGCCATAATGTAGTAAATGTGTTTTTTGCAAGGTTTTGATAAATAAAGGGTAAAATTGTAATTATAGTTGAATTGAAAGTGCTAACAGTTGGACTTCTCATTAGACCTTATCGGTTGATTTTTGTGAAAAACAGATAAAGTGGAAAAAATGGCATGTGAAGGTGTCAAATAGTGAGATAAATCATAGAGATGATAAAAATGGAAAAAGTGACTGAATAATGTGAACAATGGTAAAAATGTTAAAATGTGACACCCCACCTATTTTAATCATGGTTGATCAATCCTTTATCAAAATAAAATAGGATTCTTATATGGTTCATTCTCAGCATCACTGTCAAAAAATAAATTAATTACTAATAACCTATTAGGCCCGGTGTCAAATTTTAAACTTTCAAATCATTTACTTAAGCGCACAATTAATCCATCCACACAATTAATATACACATCAACTGAGATAAATAAAAAATAATCGATAACACTTGGTAAAACATTAATACAACCATATCGAATAGGCAAAATCGAAAAAGTGGAAAATAAAATAAATGAAAACAATTGGGCAATATGCCCGAGTATGACTCACACTACTGTGACACCCTGACTAATTAAATACCGGGTAGCTACTCCTTTATTAAATCAATACAAAATGCCAAGTTGGTTCAGTTAATAGCATCACTGTAGAAAACATTTTAATGATTACTAACCACCTAGTATTTAAAAAGTAAGTTGTCAAATTTTAAATTAAATCTGATTAACATGCGATAAATGAAATGTAAAAGAATAACGTCACCATACACCATAAAATCTCAATAAAGTAACCAACAATTAATAATAAGTCTGGAGGAAAACTCCTCACAACAATCCCACAAACTGAAATAAATAAAACAGTGTGAATCCTGAATTAAATACAATCCACAATCTGAATAACTGAATATAAAATGTCTCTAAAAGAAATGGGCAACATGCCCTACAAATGGTGGAACTGAATATGGAGTCAAGACTAGAAAAGAGGCGTCTACTGTCAAGGCCCTATAACTTCCACAACAGCTACAGCTCGTCACCTGAATGAAAATCCTATGCATGGTGTCCTTTTGGCTGGGCACCTAAAAGGTTTTTACAAAAATAGATTTGAAAGCAAACGGGTCAGAGCCCGAAAGTGGAGAGTATTTTAAAAACAGCAAGTTCTTTAATAACATTAAAAAAATGAATGCACAATACATGTTAGGACGTGCCCTCACATGAAATACTCACCTCTCGAATAATAGTGCACTCCTAATGTACCGTACCCATCTAAGTGGTCTTTATATCTAACCAAACCGACATAAGTTCTAACCCATCTCCTCGATTCACAGTATGAATTCCCAATGTTATCACTTGAATAGATAGTTTTACTTAAACTCAGATTCTCAATTATTAGCATTACCATTTATTGGAGGTTATCCCTTTATTTATCTTCTCAAGGAGTTACTATAAATTATTCTCATAATTAAACATGACAAGTCTGTTCATTTAACCGTATATCATTCACATCATAAATATAAAATACAAGCACCCCGAGGCTAAGCGGCGGTGCACACATACTCTGCTATCCATCCGGGTACATCACGTACATAAGGATTACAAATTCCGAATCTCTCAGGAATTGTTAGAATAAGCAACACACACAAAAATGGAGGCGAACATAATTCAACATATCCATGGTCACGTACATACCTATGCTCCATAGTCAGCTGACTTATTAACTCACAAATAAGTCATTCTCTTGAACGATGTCCTCGAGGTACCAATCTAAATCCGGGCACACAAAGATTAGATGGCCCTAAGCGAACGTAAACCTCCCGTGATAGCAAGTATGGTAGGTATGTCATACACATAAAATCATATACATATACAAAGCATGCACACATCTTAGTAATTAGTATAATTTATTAGTGGTATACTTCTCATTCTTATACCAACACACGTGTCCCCGGTTTATACGTATATACATCATCCATTATCCTCACGTCGTAATTAGTTACTCGCGTCCTAAACCACAAATATGATTCGGTCCAATTCACTATTTTATAATTTTTTTCTCCTCAATATATACCAAATCTTCCAACTATACCAATTAGTTAACACGGGAAAATTATCTCATCAATTGAATAAGGTTACGGGACACTAGAAATCAAATCAGGCCAAAAAGGCCAAACTGTCAACTCGTTACAAGTCTCGTTCGAACGAGGCTTGTTCGAATGAGAGTTTGTTCGAATGAAGTGGGCATCTAACGAGATCTCGTTCGAACAAAAAGCTTCGAACGAATATCCCACTCGTTAGAAGGCAAACTGTCACCTCGTTAGAAGCTCGTTCGAACGAGCTCATTCGAACGACCTGGGCAGGTCTTCTAACGAGATGCCAATTTCGAGCCCATAATTTTCCTTTCTCGTTTTTCTCTATTTTCTTCTCTTCTAATCCCATATAAAAATCATCCCAACAGTATTTTAAGGTTTCTAATCCACACTAAACATTCGTATGTCATAACTTAACGTTTATATAGGGTCAAATCTTCCTAAACATCATGTAATTATCATAACTCCCCAATTTTTCCCAAACCTTATGAACATGAACCCTAGAAATTTAAAGTCTTCAATTTACATAAATAAATCCGTTTTTGCAACATAAAAAGTAGTAATTCTTTTAGTTCAATCACCCAATAACAATTCTACATGCAAACGTATATCAAAATCTGAATTTATAACTCCAATCTCATGGGTTTTTATAAATCTTCCAATACAATGCGATTATATAATTTTCTAATCATGGAAGAAACATTCTCTTGAAAATAACATAATTAAACCACTTGCCTCTGATCTTTCTCTGAATTTGGTGTTGAATCCTGGATGTAGGTTGTTCTCTCCTTTTCTCCCAAGGTTGAAGGTTGAAGATGAAGGTTAAGGTTTTCTCTTTTGGGAACTTCTCTTAACTTCTCATGAAACCCCCGTAGCGCTTTAGTTGGTTAAGTGCTGGTAATGGATTAGTGGGTCACTAAATATCCTAATATTGAACTCCCAAAATTCGTTGGTTAATTATCCTAAAATTTCAAAATTATCAAAATACCCTTTTAAGTTGCCGGTATGGCCCAAAAATGCCCCGAGACCAAAACTAAACCCTCGGCTAGTGTTTTCTGACTATTTCGACCCTTCCGGAATGTTGGCACACTCAAAATGACCATACGGTTGATAAAAATAAAATTCACTTTTTAATTTAAATAATCACCTTCCTGACGCGACTGTCACGTGCGTCCCAACTAAATTTTCCAAATTGCCCTATTTCAATCTCGTGACAATTTCAATAGTTTCAATATTCATATATTGCCATATATACACATTATAATCAAATACCAACTCACATATCGTTAGTATTTTATCCGAATTAATTCTCAATTAATTCACATTTAATTTAATTATTCCTTGCCGTATTTCAATCTCGCGACAATTTCAATAGTTTCAATATTCATATATTGCCATATATACACATTATAATCAAATACCAACTCACATCTCGTTAGTATTTTATCCGGATTAATTCTCAATTAATTCACATTTAATTTAATTAATCCCATAAATAAATATCGATAAAAATGAGGGGTATTACATACTTTCCCCCTCATAACAGAATTTCATCCCGAAATTCGAAACTAGAAAGTACCTGGTAAAAATAACTCTAGATAACGTTCACACATCTCATCCTCGTGCTCCCATGTGGACTCCTCGACATTATGATGTCGCCACTAAACACGCACTAATGAAACTATCTTTGACCGCAGTTTCCTCACACTTCGGTCCAAAATAGCAATCGGCCCCTCCTCGTAGGAGCTATCAGGCTGGAGATCGATGTCCTCCAAAGAAATGTGAGAATGAGCCAAATCGTCTCTAAGATATTTCCTTAGAGAGGAAATATGAAACACATCATGAATCCTGTGCAAATGCTCCGGTAACCCAAGTCTATATGCAACAGACCCAATCCGCTCGATGATAGGAAATGGTCCCACGTATCTTGGTGCCAACTTCCCCTTCTTCCCAAATCGCATAATCCCCTTCATAGGAGATACTCTGAGTAAAACTTGGTCCCCCACTTGGAACTCCCTGAAGAACCTCTTCGCATCAGCATAGCTCTTCTGTCGATCTTGAGCTACCCGAATGCGACTCCGTATAAATTTTATCCTTGCCGAAGTATCCTGAATCACTTCCGGCCCAAGTAGTTTGTTGTCCCCCACCTCCAACCAACATGCTGGGGAATGACAAGGTCTACCGTACAACGCCTCAAATGGAGCCATGCCAATGGTGAACTGGCAGGAGTTGTCGTAATCAAACTCCACCAGTGGAAGATACTGCTCCCATCCACCCCCAAAATCAATGATGCACATACGTAACATGTCCTCCAACATCTAGTTTGTACGCTCGGTTTGCCCATCGGTCTGTGGGTGATATGCCGTACTCAACCGCAATTTCGTGCTCATGGCCTCCTGAAAACTCTCCCAAAACCATGAAACAAATATCTTGTCTCGGTCAGACACGATATTTAGGGGCACACCGTGAAGTCTCACTATTTCTGCAATAAAAAGCTGGGTATACTGTCCCGTAGTGTAGTCTGTCCTTACGGGTAGAAAATGAGCAACTTTGGTCAACCTGTCCACAATTACCCAAATGGAGTCGTGACCCCTCTGTGACGTAGGTAACCCCGTGATAAAATCCATGGAGATGCTCTCCTACATCCACATCAGGACCTCTAATGGCTGTAGAAGTCCTGCCGGTCTCTGATGATCCACTTTTACCAGCTGACAAATGGCGCATTTAGAAACAAACACGACAATATCTCTCTTCATCCCGCTCCACCAATACTGACGTCTCATGTCTTGGTACATTTTTTCCCCACCGGGATGTACCGCGAACCGTGAGCCGTGCGACTCTGCCATCACTTCATGTCGCAATTCCTCCCCTTCCGGAACTACCAGTCTCCCATTGAAGCGTAATCCCCCGTCTGAGCTAATCGTATAGGACTCGTCTCACTCTGCTAGTAATAGAACTATCTGCTCCTGACAGAATGAGTCATTTGCCTGGGCCTTTACCACCTTCGTGACAATCTGCGGTGCAACAGTCATCACAGACATGAACAATCGGGCCACTGCATCCTGGTTTCCCAACTCTTTCCACTTAGCCTTCCACACCCCTTCCATCTCATCTACTGGCCTACGGCTCAACGCGTTTGCTACCACGTTAGCCTTCCCCGGGTGATATTGGATATCGAATTGATAATCCTTCACAAACTCAAGCCACCTTCGCTGTCACATATTCAACTCCTTCTGCGTGAATAGGTACTGTAGGGACTTATGGTCTGTGAATAATCGAAACTTCTCCCCCAAAAGATAATGTCTCCAAATCCGAAGGGTGAATACCACTGCCGCTAACTCCAAGTCATGGGTGGGGTAATTCTTCTCGTGAGGCTTAAGCTTACGGGAAGCATAAGCTATGGCCTGACTCTCCTGCTGCAATACACCTCCAAGCCCTTGTAAGGACGCATCGGTGTAAACTAGATACTCAACTCCCGGTCTCGGCAATGCTAACACAGGTGTTGAGGTCAACTTGTCCTTCAACTCATCGAATGCCAACTGACAGGCATCACTCCAAATTAACGGCACACCTTTACTAGTCATATGTGTCAAAGGACCCGCTATCTTTGAGAAACCCCGAATAAACGTCCTGTAGTATCCTGCTAGGCCCAAGAAACTATGGATCTCAGTCGGTGTCGTGGGCTATCCCCACTCCCTTACCGCGGATACCTTCCCCGGATCAATAGATATCCCCCGGTCGGAAATAATATGTCCCAAAAACTGAACCTCCTTCAGCCAAAACCCACACTTCTCATACTTTGCATACAGCTCATTCTGACGTAGTGTCTGCAAAATCTACCTCAAATGCTCGGCGTGCTCCTCCTCTGCCTGGGAGTAAACCAGAATATCATCAATGAAAATAATGACGAACTGGTCCAGGAACTCTCTGAACATCCTATTCATCAAGTCCATAAACACGGATGGAGCTTTGGTCAAGCCAAAAGGCATAACCCGAAACTCGTAGGAACCATATCTCGTTAAGAAAGCAGTCTTCAAGACATCCTCTTCCCTGATACGCAACTGATGGTATCCCGATTGCAAATCAATCTTTGAGAAGAAAGAAGCTCCTCTCAACTGGCCGAATAAGTCATCGATTCGGGGCAACGGATACTTATTCCGTATCGTGACCTTATTCAACTCCCAGTAATCTACACATAACCTCAACGATCCATCCCTCTTCTTTACAAATAACACAGGGGTACCCCACGGCGAAGTACTCCTTCGGATAAACCCCTGACCCAACAACTGCTCAATCTGATCCCGTAACTATCTCATCTCAGCTGGAGCCATACGGTAAGGTGCCGCGGGCAATAGGCCGAGTGCCCGGTGTCAAATCAATCACAAAATCTATCTCCCTACTCAAAGGTAGTCCAGGTATATCCTGAAATACATCGGCAAACTCACTAACAACGGGTATCGAATCAAGTGGTATCACCACTTCCTTAGAGGTCTCCTCCTCTATGTAGTACAAATGAGTGGACGATCCTCCCTCAAGGCATCGCCACTAAAAACATCTCCTGCCCGGGAATGGCAAAGATAATACTCCTACTAAAATAGTCAATCATGGCTCGGTACGCAACTAGCCAATCCATACCAATAATGGCATCATACTCGATCATCTCTAATACTAACATGTCAGCGGGTAAAGTAAACCTCCCGATCTCTATATCCACACCTCTACAAATAAGGGAAATCACGGAACCCCTACTCAATGGTGAATCTACACAAGTAACCGCACTCTCGGCGGTGTCTAACAACCCAATGGTGCGTGCAAATCTCATAGCAATATAACAATGAGTGACCCCCGTGTCAAACAAAATACGCCCCATAGTCCCCTGAATAGAGAATATATCCTCAATAGCTGGCGGATTCTGTGGGGCTGTGGCATGCTGAAGCTGATACACTCTCCCATACTGAAGTTGTCCCTGCTAAACTGGGACCACTGGAATGGGTGGTAATGCTGTCATCTGTGGTGGTGCTGGGAGGGCGGCGAGAAACATAGGCCTCTGCGACTCCTGTCGAGCACCCTGCTGCTGCTGCTGCGGGGCCCTGCCCCTATCAGGACAATCCTGACGTTTGTGGACAATCTTACCACAGATGAAACACTTCCCCTGGAAGTTTCCCCCTCGTTGTCCCTGCTGTCCTCGGCCCTGGTGGCCGTTACCATTCCTCCCCTGGCCATGCTGGCCCTGCTGAAACTACTATTGACCATTCTGCCCCTGCTAGCCCTAACGGCCGTTCGGACCCTGGTGGCCCTGCCTAAAGCCTCCCTGTCCGTGTCTGAAATTCCCCAATATGAACATCTTATGATCCCCCTGCTGGGAACCCTGGTCACCCTGCCTCTGCCCCTGAGTAAATTGTGCCCCACTGGCACCATTTCCTCTAGTCCTGCCCTGATGGCTAGACTCTACTGATCTCTTGCTCTCAGCCATGTGAAAGCGGTGATCCTGGCAGTGTAACAGTGCGGCGTTAACCACGTCAGAATAAGTGGCCAACGAGAGGTTCCCCAATAAATGATGAAGGATCCTCCAAGTCAATCCATCGGTGAACTTATGGATCTTCTTCTCCTCTGTCAGTATTTCATCCGAAAAAATATTAAGTAGTTTTGTGAATTCGGCCTCATACTCTGCCACAGTCCTTCCCTCCTGTCTAAGGTTCATCAACTTCCTCCTCATTTCCATGTGAACAACTGACGAAAAATATTTGCGATCGAACCGCAACCAGAACTCCTGTATCGTGAGAGTATCTCTCTCCTCTGCGGTGGTAATAGACTCCCACCACTGCAGTGCAGATCCCACTAGCTTGAAAGTAGCTAGTATCTTCCTCTGAACATCAGTGCACTCATACATCCTCAAGTGCCTCTGAATATCTTTCCTCCACTGACTAGATACCACAACATCGGAGCTACCAGCGAACTCCGGTTGGTGTGCTTTCTAAAAAGCATCACGTACACATTCCCAAGCAGACGGGAATGCATGTGCCTGAACTGGCATGGCTACTGGCGCCTGGGGTGGTGCCTGTTGTACAACGGCGAGAGCGGCATTTACCGCTTGGGCTACAATGGCTGCAACCTCAACGGCATTCATGGTGCCCTGTACTGGAGCTGGCTGTGGCTCTGGCTGTGCATCCCTAGGAACTCGCTGCGCACGTCGTGGAGGCATCTAAAATAAGAGTAAGGTCTATAAGTTCGCAGTTATAAACCCAAAATAGCTGAATAGCGAAGCATACATAAAGGAATACAACAGTCCTAAAAATATAGGGCTCTACATCAAAGAAAGCTCAGCGGAAACATAACAAGCCGTACAGATCCTAAAGGGCACTAGAACCTGATGCTCTGATACCACCTGTGACACCCCGACTAATTAAATACCGGGTAGCTACTCCTTTATTAAATCAATACAAAATGCCAAGTTGGTTCAGTTAATAGTATCACTGTCGTAAACATTTTAATGATTACTAACCACCTAGTATTTAAAAAGTAAGTTGTCAAATTTTAAATTAAATCTGATTAACACGCGATAAATGAAATGTAAAAGAATAACGTCACCATACATCATAAAGTCTCAATAAAGTAACCAACAATTAATAATAAGTCCGGAGGAAAACTCCTCACAACAATCCCACAAACTGAAATAAATAAAACAGTGTGAATCCTGAATTAAATACAATCCACAATCTGAATAACTGAATATAAAATGTCTCTAAAAGAAATGGGCAACATGCCCTACAAATGGTGGAACTGAATATGGAGTCAAGACTAGAAAAGAGGCGTCTACTGTCAAGGCCCTGTAACTTCCACAACAGTTACACCTCGTCACCTAAATGGAAATCCTATGCATGGTGTCCTTGTGGCTGGGCACCTAAAAGGTTTTTACAAAAATAGATTTGAAAGCAAACGGGTCAGAGCCCGAAAGTGGAGAGTATTTTAAAAATAGCAAGTGCTTTAATAACATTAAAATAATGAATGCAAAATACATGTTAGGACGTGCCCTCACATGAAATACTCACCTCTCGACTAATAGTGCACTCCTAACATACCGTACCCATCTAAGTGGTCTTTATATCTAACCAAACTGACATAAGTTCTAACCCATCTCCTCGATTCACAGTATGAATTCCCAATGTTATCACTTGAATAGATAGTTTTACTTAAACTCAGATTCTCAATTATTAGCATTACCATTTACCGGAGGTTATCCCCTTATTTATCTTCTCAAGGAGTTACTATAAATTATTCTCATAATTAAACATGACAAGTCTGTTCATTTAACCGTATATCATTCACATCATAAATATAAAATACAAGCACCCCGAGGCTAAGCTGTGGTGCACACATACTCTGCTATCCATCCCGGTACATCACGTACATAAGGATTACAAATTCCGAATCTCTCAGGAATTATTAGAATAAGCACCACACACAAAAATGGAGGCGAACATAATTCAACATATCCATGGTCACGTACATACCTACGCTCCATAGTCAGATGACTTATTAACTCACAAATAAGTCATTCTCTTGAACGATGTCCTCGAGGTACCAATCTAAATCCGGGCACACAAAGATTAGATGGCCCTAAGAGAATGTAAACCTCCCGTGATAGCAAGTATGGTAGGTATGTCATACACATAAAATCATATACATATACTAAGCATGCACACATCTTAGTAATTACTGTAATTTATTAGTGGTATACTTCTCATTCTTATACCAACACACGTGTCCCCGGTTTATACGTATATACATCATCCATTATCCTCACGTCGTAATTAGTTACTCGCGTCCTAACCCACAAATATAATTCGGTCCAATTCACTATTTTATAATTTTTTTCTCCTCAATATATCCCAAATCTTCCAACTATACCAATTAGTTAACACGGGAAAATTATCTCATCAATTAAACAAGGTTACGGGACACTAGAAATCAAATCAGGCCAAAAACTCCAAACTGTCAACTCGTTACAAGTCTCGTTCGAACGAGCCTTGTTCGAACGAGAGTTCGTTCGAACGAAGTTGGCATCTAACGAGATCTCGTTCGAACGAAAGGCTTCGAACGAACATCCCACTCTTTAGAAGGCAAACTGTCACCTCGTTAGAAGCTCGTTCAAACGAGCTGGTTCGAATGACCTGGGCAGGTCTTCTAACGAGATGCCAGTTTCGAGCCCAGAAGTTTCCTATCTCGTTTTTCTCTATTTTCTTCACCTCGAATACCATATAAAAATCGTCCCAACAGTATTTTAAGGTTTCTAATCCACACTAAACATTCGTATGTCATAACTTAACGTTTATATAGGGCTAAATCTTCCTAAACATCATCTAATTATCATAACTCCCCAGTTTTTCCCAAGCCTTATGAACATGAACCCTAGAAATTTAAAGTCTTCAATTTCCATAAATAAATCCATTTTTGCAACATGAAAAGTAGTAATTCTTTTAGTTCAATCACCCAATAACAATTCTACATGCAAATCTATATCAAAATCTGAATTTATAAGTCCAACCTCATGGGTTTTTATAAATCTTCCAATACAATGAGATTATATAATTTTCTAATCATGGAAGAAACATTCGCTTGAAATTAATGTAATTAAACCACTTGCCTCTGATCTTTCTCTGAATTTGGTGTTGAATCCTGGATGTAGGTTGTTCTCTCCTTTTCTCCCAAGGTTGAAGGTTGAAGGTTGAAGATGAAGGTTAAGGTTTTCTCTTTTGGGAACTTCTCTTAACTTCTCATGAAACCCCCGTAGACCTTTAGTTGGTTAAGTGCTAGTAATGGCTTAGTGGGTCACTAAATATCCTAATATTGAACTCCCAAAATTCGTTGGTTAATTATCCTAAAATTACAAAATTATCAAAATACCCTTTTAAGTTGCCGGTATGGCTCAAAAATGCCCCGGGACCCAAACAAAACCCCCGGCTAGTGTTTTCTGACTATTTCGACCCTTCTGGACACGTTGGCGCACTCAAAATGACCATACGGTTGATAAAAATAAAATTCACCTTTTAATTTAAATAATTACCTTCCTGACGCGACTGTCACGTGCGTCCCAACTAAATTTTCCAAATTGTCGTATTTCAATCTCGCGATAATTTCAATAGTTTCAATATTCATATATTTCCATATATACACATTATAAGCAAATACCAACTTATATCTCGTTAGTATTTTATCCAGATTAATTCTCAATTAATTCACATTTAATTTCATTAATCCTTGTCGTATTTCAATCTCGCGACAATTTCAATAGTTTCAATATTCATATATTGCCATATATACACATTATAATCAAATACCAACTCACATCTCGTTAGTATTTTATCCGGATTAATTCTCAATTAATTCACATTTAATTTAATTAATCCCATAAATAAATATCGATAAAAATGCGGGGTATTACAACTACCTCCTATCTAGATCACCGGGATAGAAGCGTCTAAATAATCCCTAGTAGCATCTATAGCTACTGCAGCATCATCTGACTCGAATGAATAATATCATCCAGGCATCCTTATGTCTGGACACGTAAGGTTTTTAAAATGTTTACAAGCGTGTCAAAGCCAAAAACATTTTGAAAATATTTAGCAAGTGTTTAAAATACTTTAATATTTACAATATGATATCCTCTATATTTAAACAGGAGTCACACTCACATGAGCTACCCCTTACCTCTCATCTAACAGTGAACACCTAATGCATGTATTTTAAATGCCCTAGTTACGCTACCCCACCAAACTAGTATCACACCAAACTTTTAAAAACCCATACGCTATCTCATTGTAATAACCCGCGTAATTTTGTGCTATTTTAATTAATTATTGAAAAATGGAAGAAAATAAAGTTTTTGATAAAAATATTTTTATCTCTCAAATATGTTGGTTATTATTTTTAAAGGCGAGAATTTCAAACGGTTTCGAAAACGGAGTTAAAACGGATTTTAAAATTATTTTTAAATGTTTTTAACTCTTGAAGTTGTTTTGACTTCCAACTCTTCATTTATTTGCCTTATTTAAAAGAGTCTTTTGGATTCCAACTCTTCATTTCTTTTCATTATAAAAGGAAGTCGTGGGCAAGCGTTTTAACATACTTTTGACACAAATTTTGGCAGCAAATATATTTTATATTCGTCTTCTTTTTTATATACACATTGGCCCTTGAGATTTGTGAGTTCCAACCTTAGATTAGAGGTGTTCTTGGGGCTATGTTTGAGGAGGTTCTTGGAGGAGATTTTGTAGATCTTTTTTGTTTATCTTGAGGATGTGATCATTGGTTTCTCATCATGGTTTGAGGTATGGGGTTTTACACAATATGCTCCTTAAATCTCGCGAGTGTCATTCTCTTTGATTTCTTATTAATTGAACTCATACTTGAATTGATAAATTCATTGAAATCTGGAAAAATAATTGTTGAAATTATTTTGATTCATGTGCTATCATTATATTATTGTTGAGCACGTTGTCATGAGATTTTAATATGGCACGGATGTTGAGTACCCGCCAAAATACCAATTCTCGGTCTATGGCTTGATAAAGCATATACGGATGTGGTGAGGCCTGGTGACCCGATTAAAGTGTTGTTGAGAAATTATATTGACAAATGCTTTGAGATTTGCATTTTGAATTGAATATTCGTACTCGTGTTGTTTCGTTTTATTCATCGCTAACATATATTTGTTGAGCACATTTCTTGTCGTATTGTGTACTTCCCCATATTTTCTTTTAGTTGGCAGGTTAGCGTGGATTTGGGACGCTATGGACCAATTGGGATTATTTTAGCGTGGATTATTTTGGGAAGAATATTTTTGGAAGATTTATATTATTTATTTTGTTGTATAGAGAATTGGAGATTTGTATTTTATTTTCGAGTTAGTTGTTGTATGTAATTCGAGAGACATGGTATTTACTTGAAGAAATTTAGATTTGTAGTTTCTCTTTTGTTGTTGTGGGATTTAGGTGCTCCATGCCTTGTTATATTGTGGATTTGAATTTATTTTATCGCATTAGCGCTCCGTTCACTCTCCCCGGGCGGGCGGGGTGTTACAAATGGTATCAGAGCTTAGGTATACGATAACCCTCGGGGCTTGGGTTTTGGGTTCCTTGCGTGGTTAGCAATTTTTGGAGATAGAAAATTTTAGGGGATATTCGTGATAAGTTTCGAGATTAGATGTGACGAATTATTTTTGGGACACGAGATTATTTTTGAAGATTGTTGGCTTGAGTTTTTTAGAGTTAGGCATTCGGCGAATTTCGAGGGCCAAATTCCTTTGTTAGCGGGAAAGTGTAATAACCTGCGTAATTTTGGGCTATTTTAATTAATTTTTGGAAAATGCAGGAAAATAAAGTTTTTTGATAAAATTATTTTTATTGTTCAAATATGTTGGTTATTATTTTTAAAGGCGAAAATTTCAAACGGTTTCGAAAACGGAGTTAAAACGGATTTTAAAATTATATTTAAATGTTTTTAACTCTTGAAGTTGTTTTGACTTCCAACTCTTCATTTATTTGCCTTATTTAAAAGAGTCTTTTGGATTCCAACTCTTCATTTCTTTGCATTATAAAAGGAAGTCGTGGGCAAGCGTTTTAACATACTTTTGGCACAAATTTTGGCAGAAAATATATTTTATATTCGTCTTCTTTTTTATATACACATTGGCCCTTGAGTTTTGTGAGTTCCAACCTTAGATTAGAGGTGTTCTTGGGGATATGTTTGAGAGGTTCTTGGAGGATATTTTGTAGATCTTTTGTGCTGATCTTGAGGATGTGATCATTGGTTTCTCATCATGGTTTGAGCTATGGGGTTTTACACCATATGCTCCTTAAATCTCGCGAGTGTCATTCTCTTTGATTTCTTATTAATTGAACTCATACTTGAATTGATAAATTCATTGAAATCTAGAAAAATAATTGTTGAAATTATTTTGATTCATGTGCTATCATTATATTGTTATTGAGCACGTTGTCATGAGATTTTAATATGGCACGGATGTTGAGTACCCGCCAAAATACCTATTCCCGGGCTATGGCTTGATAAAGCATATACAGATGTGGTGAGGCCTGGTGACCCGGTTAAACTATTGTTGAGAAATTATATTGATAAATGCTTTGAGATTTGCATTTTGAATTGAATATTTGTACTCGTGTTGTTACGTTTTATTCATCGCTAACATATATTTGTTGAGCACCTTTCTTGTCGTATTGTGTACTTCCCCATATTTTCTTTCAGTTGGCAGGTTACCGTGGATTTGGGACGCTATGGACCAATTGGGATTATTTTTACGTGGATTATTTTGGGAAGAATATTTTTGGAAGATTTTTATTATTTATTTTGTTGTATAGAGAATTGGAGATTTGTATTTTATTTTCGAGTTAGTTGTTGTATGTAATTCGAGAGACATGGTATTTATTTGAAGAAATTTAGATTTGTAGTTTCTCTTTTGTTGTTGTGGGATTTAGGTGCTCCATACCTTGTTATATTGTGGATTTGGATTTATTTTATCGCATTAGCGATCCGTTCACTCTCCCCGGGCGGGCGGGGTGTTACAAATGGTATCAGAGCTTAGGTATACGGTAACCCTCGGGGTTTGGGTTTTGGGTTCCTTGCGTGGTTAGCAATTTTTGGAGATAGAAAATTTTAGGGGATATTCGTGATAAGTTTCGAGATTAGATGTGAGGAATTATTTTTGGGACACGAGATTATTTTTTAAGATTGTTGGCCTGATTTTTTAGAGTTAGGCATTCGACGAATTTCGAGGGCGAAATTCCGTTGTTAGTGGGGAAGTGTAATAACCCGCGTAATTTTGGGCTATTTTAATTAATTTTTAGAAAATGCAGGAAAATAAAGTTTTTGATAAAATTATTTTTATTTCTCAAATATGTTGGTTATTATTTTTAAAGGTGAGAATTTCAAACGGTTTCGAAAACGGAGTTAAAACGGATTTTAAAATTATTTTTAAATGTTTTTAACTCTTGAAGTTGTTTTGACTTCCAACTCTTCATTTATTTGCCTTATTTAAAAGTGTCTTTTGGATTCCAACTCTTCATTTCTTCTCATTATAAAAGGAAGTCGTGGGCAAGCGTTTTAACATACTTTTGGCACAAATTTTGGCAGCAAATATATTTTATATTCGTCTTCTTTTTTATATACACATTGGCCCTTGAGATTTGTGAGTTCCAACCTTAGATTAGAGGTGTTCTTAGGGCTATGTTTGAGGAGGTTCTTGGAGGAGATTTTGTAGATCTTTTGTGTTGATCTTGAGGATGTGATCATTGGTTTCTCATCATGGTTTGAGGTATGGGGTTTTACACAATATGCTCCTTAAATCTCGCGAGTGTCATTCTCTTTGATTTCTTATTAATTGAACTCATACTTGAATTGATAAATTCATTGAAATCTGGAAAAATAATTGTTGAAATTATTTTGATTCATGTGCTATCATTATATTGTTATTGAGCACGTTGTCATGAGATTTTAATATGGCACGGATGTTGAGTACCCGCCAAAATACCTATTCCCGGGCTATGGCTTGATAAAGCATATACGGTTGTGGTGAGGCCTGGTGACCCGATTAAAGTGTTGTTGAGAAATTATATTGATAAATGCTTTGAGATTTGCATTTTGAATTGAATATTCGTACTCGTGTTGTTACGTTTTATTCATCGCTAACATATATTTGTTGAGCACCTTTCTTGTCGTAATGTGTACTTCGCTATATTTTCTTTCAGTTGACAGGTTAGCGTGGATTTGGGACGCTATGGACCAATTGGGATTATCTTTGCGTGGATTATTTTGGGAAGAATATTTTTGGAAGATTTGTATTATTTGTTTTGTTGTATAGAGAATTGGAGATTTGTATTTTATTTTCGAGTTAGTTGTTGTATGTAATTCAAGAGACTTGGTATTTATTTGAAGAAATTTAGATTTGTTGTTTCTCTTTTGTTGTTGTGGGATTTAGGTGCTCCATACCTTGTTATATTGTGGATTTGGATTTATTTTATTGCATTAGCGCTCCGTTCGCTCTCCCCGGGAGGGCGGAGTGTTACAAATGGTATCAGAGCTTAGGTATACGGCAACCCTCGGGGATTGGGTTTTGGGTTCCTTGCGTGGTTAGAAATTTTTGGAGATAGAAACTTTTAGGGGATATTCGTGATAAGTTTAGAGATTAGATGTGAGGAATTATTTTTGGGCCACGAGATTATTTTTGAAGATTGTTGGCCTGATTTTTTAGAGTTAGGCATTCGGCAAATTTCGAGGGCGAAATTCCATTGTTAGTGGGGAAGTGTAATAACCTGCGTAATTTTGGGCTATTTTAATTAATTTTTGGAAAATGGAGGAAAATAAAGTTTTTGATAAAATTATTTTTATTGCTCAAATATGTTGGTTATTATTTTTAAAGGCGAAAATTTCAAACGGTTTCGAAAATGGAGTTAAACGGATTTTAAAATTATTTTTAAATGTTTTGAACTCTTGAAGTTGTTTTGACTTCCAACTCTTCATTTATTTGCCTTATTTAAAAGAGTCTTTTGGATTCCAACTCTTCATTTCTTTGCATTATAAAAGGAAGTCGTGGGAAAGCGTTTTAACATACTTTTGGGACAAATTTGGGCAGCAAATATATTTTATATTCCTCTTCTTTGTTATATACACATCGGCCCTTGAGATTTGTGAGTTCCAACCTTAGATTAGAGGTGTTCTTGGGGCTATGTTTGAGGAGGTTCTTGGAGGAGCTTTTGTAGATCTTTTGGGTTGATCTTGAGGATGTGATCATTGGTTTCTCATCATGGTTTGAGGTATGGAGTTTTACACAATATGCTCCTTAAATCTCGCGAGTGTCATTCTCTTTGATTTCTTATTAATTGAACTCATACTTGAATTGATAAATTCATTGAAATCTGGAAAAATAATTGTTGAAATTATTTTGATTCATGTGCTATCATTATATTGTTGTTGAGGACGTTGTCATGAGACTTTAATATGGCACGGATGTTGAGTACCCGCCAAAATACCTATTCCCGGGCTATGGGTTGATAAAGCATATACTGATGTGGTGAGGCCTGGTGACCCGGTTAAAGTGTTGTTGAGAAATTGTATTGATAAATGCTTTGAGATTTGCATTTTGAATTGAATATTCGTACTCGTGTTGTTACATTTTATTCATCGCTAACATATATTTGTTGAGCACCTTTCTTGTCGTATTATGTACTTCCCCATATTTTCTGTTACTTGGCAGGTTAGAGTGGATTTGGGACGCTATGGACCAATTGGGATTATTTTAGCGTGGATTATTTTGGGAAGAATATTTTTGGAGGATTTGTATTATTTATTTTGTTGTATAGAGAATTGGAGATTTGTATTTTATTTTCGAGTTAGTTGTTGTATGTAATTCAAGAGACTTGGTATTTATTTGAAGAAATTTAGATTTGTAGTTTCTCTTTTGTTGTTGTGGGATTTAGGTTCTCTATACCTTGTTATATTGTGGATTTGGATTTATTTTATCGCATTAGCGCTCCGTTCGCTCTCCCCGGACGGGCGGGGTGTTTCACTCATTCCCCGCGAATTTAATATTCTAAGCTTTCCCTCGAGCGTATTCATATAAATTCTCGCTTATAATTTTATCTGATCATTTTGAATAACATTCGGTAGTTATTATACATTATTCACGTTTTAGTGTTATTAATCTTGTATATAATATCCTCATCTTTATATACATATCTCATATTTTATTCCGGATTTTATTCTCCTGGATGAACGGGAAATCATTTCACATCTCATTCTTTATTTTTTTCCTTACATATACATATATATATATATATATATATATATATATATATATATATATATATATATATACACACACATAATATACTATACACATCAAGTATATCCATACTTATATATCACACACTATATCAGTATAATAACCATCCCTCATAGCTATAACTCAATGGATGCAACCTCTAGAATGCTATCATTTTCCCAGGAACACACACATCATCTTGGGTACCACCGATCGGGATCTCACACCGACCTGATAAAAACATAACATAAACGTAGGGGAAGAGGTTATAGTTCCTCACTTGAAAGTGAGACCGAATCATACCCAAGGCATCTCACCCATAATAAAGAGCCACACTGCATTAAATAACTAGACGCTATGACCTGGGGACTACACTCTCCCTGTTGCTCAAGCCAGAGGATTCACCCGCATCGCGCAACTTTCCAAGATATCACTAGAGGGGTATGTTTCACATAAATTTATCATACACACATAGATATATTTATAATCATATCATATCATATATGTATGTGTGTGTATATATATATATATATATATATATATATATATATATATATATATATATATATATATATTACCTCTATACCCGTATATATATCTCCCTGCTGCTCAAGCCAGAGGATTCACCCACATCGCGCAACTTCCCATGATAGCACTAGAGGGGTATGTTTCACATAAATTTAGCATACACACATAGATATATTTATAATCATATCATATATATACTACCTCTCTCTCTCTCTCTCTCTCTCTCTATATATATATATATATATATATATATATATATATATATATATATATATATATATATATATATATCAAATCCATCTATTCATGCCTATCTCCCGTGGCATTAGCTTATAATCCCGAATATACCAATTCGTATTAACTCGTAAGTATACACACACTTATGTTAATCCCATAAGTATACACTCACTTATGATAGAAATATCACATAAATAAATTCCTAAATATTAGCTTATCACAACTAGCTAGTATTCTAATTTCATCTAACTTACACATTCGAATTTCGCTTATATATTATCGACACATACATTCTACATGCATAAATGTGTATATACCCGCCGAAATGATTTCACCGTGTGTCATTTGTCCCAAACACTACTAAAATTTATAACCCAGATCTTATTCCCGCTAACCCGAGATTTATATATCATTCATTTAATCTTTTAGAGGTCCTCACACTCTATTTAGGATCCCCTAATATTTATCTCCAAGGGGAATTCTTCTCCAATCCTTTTAGTCCAAGAAATTTTTCTTTCAAATTTAACTATCATAAACGAACCGAACCGAACTGATGGAAGGAAAAACGAACTGGTGGTCCGGTGAAAAACAAACAAATCGAATCGATGACCCTAAAAATGAACTGGTCCGGTGACCCAAACCAAACCGCATTTCACCAGTTCAACGTGTTCAGTTCGGGAATTTATCATCTTCTCCAAGTCCAAAATTTATTATTTTTAACATCACCAACCATCACTATAAAAATATACACACTTATTTTTAACCAACACATCAATTTATTCCTTGGATTCCACAATTTAACTAAGATTTAAACCTTAACTTAGTTAAACTCACTATTTGTCCTCTTTCCAAATTTCCCACCAAAAATTACACCATTAACATGGATTTGAGCTCAGATTTCATATGGAGTTATTATCACATCAATTTATATGAAATCAATTCCAAAAACCCCATTTTGGTTCAAGAATACCATCCCAAAATTCATATAGTTTTCACTAACTATAATATGAATTATAAACCCACATAAATAATAAAAGCAAGTTAAACACTTGACTCATTGGATAAATTCGACAACCTCGTATCGGGATCCCCCGGAGCTTGGCCAGAGTTCTCCTCTTTTTCTCCCTTTCTCTCCTTCTTTCTTTTCTTTCTTTCTTTCTTTCTTTCCTTCTTTCATCTTTCTCTCGTGTCTTATAAGAGAGAAATAAGGTTTCTCCTCTTATTAAACTCAAAATTGACTCTTATACTCAAATGCGAGTCCCTACAAGCCCAAAAAGTCCCTTGAACCCAAACACTACCCCGGGTACCCTATTTTGACTATTTCAGCCCATTCGAGACCAACCGTGCACTCGAAATCCCCATTTGAGTCAATTATAAAAAAATCACCTTTTTAAATCCAATATAACTCCACACCTATCTTCCAAATTAAATATTATTACTTTTCGTTGTTCCCAACCGCGACATGATATAAAATAATCCAACTTCTTTTACTTATTCTCGTAAGTAAATATAGCACACATCGATAATATTCCAAAGCTCTCCAATTAATATTTAACCCGCACTTCAAATTCTCTTTCACTTGAAATTCTCAAATTATTAAATTACACCCACTTATGTAATTTAAATATCCATAAAAGTACAGGTATTATATAAAACTCATTAATATGGACTTAGATGAGACCTGAAAATAATTAAGAAGGGCTCAGAGCCCTAGGGGAAAGATCTACAACCATTGGTCAGAGAGTATGATAGCATAGGCAATGGTGTGGATATCGTTAAAGTATGGAGATCATTAGAGGATTATAAGAAGGGATAATGGAAATGAAAAAGAATTTGGTTGTGCTTAAGAAAAGTAAATAAGAAAAATCTAATAAAAGAGATAAAATGGAGAGTAAGGAATAAAATAAGATTAAATAATAGACCCGACAAAGGATGGTACAAAATGGTTAAGTGTGAGTATGAGCATATCATTTGGGTGCATTGCATAGTAGTTGCATTAATACTGGCTAAGATGATAAACATTTTGGAACTGTTAAAAATACATGTTATATGTATAGAATTTTTATGGAAAACTTATAGATTTGTATTTCCCACCCTGCTAAGTGTTCGCTCAACCCGTCTTTTTATGTTAAAACCCCAACCCCTAGGTACATCGAGTAGGGATGTGGGCAAGGATGTCGGTAAGTCCCCTGAGGGCAACGGTCGTTGTTAGAATCTCTGTCATTATCTTAAAACTTCTATTTTTTTAAACATTGGATTTGGAATATTTTAGGCTATTTTTATTCCAGAATGGTCCAAGCGTTGTAATAATACAGGGACAATCACGATTTATCTCCTATTTATTAAGTACTACTGGACTCAATAAATTTTCATAAATAAACCTAACTACATAAAGTGATCACTTATGTATTTTTTTAAAATCGATAATTTCATCTTTATAAAATGGTGCATGTAAAGGATGTTTCTTAAATAACAAAAAAATAGTCTTTCTCCCTCCCCATTTAACTCCTTGGATGAGTGAGGGTTGATCCAACGGTGACCCAACCTGGGCGGGGTGTTACAATTCATTTTTAATTTTATCCTTTTTAGTTTTACCACAAATCCATCTTAGCATTTTCATCTCCGCCACACTAATTTAATGCACATTTTGTTTTTTGGTTTCCCAACACTCTGTCCAATATAACATGGCGGGTCTAATGGCCGTTAATAAAATATTTATTTTTACTTCAAAGATGTACACCTATTGTACAATACACTAGTAGCATTTCTCCACTTAACCCAGTCTGCTTTAATCCTATGACCAACATCACCACTAATATCTCAATATTTTTGGATATTCGAGCTTAAATAACAAAAATGATCATCTCTAGGTATCTTTTAACCCTCCAATATCACCACAACCCCAATTTTCCTCCTATTACTACTAAAATTGCACTCCACATATTCTATTTTAGTCCTTCTTAATTTAAATCATCTTATTTCTAGAGTTTTTTTTGCACAATTCCAATCTAGCATTAATCATCGTGTTAGCCTCATACACTAAAACAATATCATTTGAAAATAGAATACACCATGACACCTCATCTTATACTTTTCCAGTAAACGTATCCATAACAAGAGCAAAGAGATAAGGACTTAGTGTTGAACCTTGGTCTAAGCTTATAATTATTACGAATTCACTACTTTATCTTGCTGATGTTCTTACTATAGTCATGGACCCATATATATATCCTTAATCACATCAATATACCTACGAGTGACTCATTTTTATGTAAAATCCATCATATTATATCTCATGGTGTCCTATCATATGCCTTCTCTATATTTATACAAATCATATGAAGGTTCTTCTTTTTCTCCCTATGCCTCTTCATTAATATCCTTAATAAATAGATTGCTTCCATTGTTGACCTACCAGGAATAGACCCAAATTTATTCTCAGATACTATTGTTTACAATATGAATCTATATTCAATAACACTCTCCCAAAGTTTTATTATATGACTCATTAACTTAATACCACGATGATTTGAATAAATTTGTATGTCCCTTTTATTTTTGTAAATAAGTACTAAACACTCTTTCTCCATTCATTGGGCATTATATTAGTTATTATAATTCTATTGAATAATTTTGTAAGCGAAAATACTCATTCCTACTATAAAAACTTCTAAACCTATACTATCTGAACCTAAAGCCATCCTTATTTTCATCTTTTTAGAGAAATCCTAATCTTGGCTATCCAAATTCTGTGAAAAAATATATTTTGTCGAGTCTCCCTAAGCTAATCTACTCACATTATCTCCATTCAATAACCTCTCGAAGTAGTTTTTCTATCCTTCTATAATATTATCGTCCTTGACTAGGACTCTTAAATCATCATATTTAATACACTTAACGTTATTAAAATCTTTTATTTTTTGTCCCTAAGTTTAGCAATCTTATAAATACTTTTTTCTCCTTCTCGTGTTCCTAATTTTTTACAAAGATCATCATACGCCTTTAACTTAGTATCTCTTACCATTTTCTTAACTTTCTTTTCAGCCCATTTATATTTCTCAAACTTTTCTTCATTTCTAGTTGTTTTCCATGTTCTAAAGCATTCCATTTTAATTTTTATTATGCTTTGTAATGGACGCCCCCAGCCTTTTGATTCTTCGAGAATTTCTTTTGATATTCTATTAATGCATGTGGCCATCTTATCCCACATTATATTAGTCTCATATTTGGTATTCCATGACGATTCTTTTAGTACTTTATCGTTAAATAGTTCTAATTTATCTCCTTTTAATTTCCACGTCCTCGTTCATGGGTTAATCTTCTCTTTTTTAAACTCGTGATTGATTTTTATTATTTATATCTAACACATTATCCTCTGTTGTGAGGTTAATTTCTCTATCGGGATAACCTTACAGTCTTTACATATTAATCAGCCTTCTTTCCCAATAATGAAAACATCTATTTAGCCCTTACGTGTTCCATTATTATAAGTTATTAAGTGTTCAATCCTCATTTTAAAACATGTATTTGCTAGTATAAAATCATAAGCCATCGCAAAATCTAAGATAAACTCCCCATCGTCATTCTTTTCTCCAAAACCATTTCCTCCATGGACTATCTCGTATCCTACATGATCTTCTCCTACATGGCCATTAAATCTCCCCCTGTAAAGATTTTCTCACCTACTAGTATTTCTTAAATTAGTTCATTCATTTGTTCCCAAAATTGTACTTTAGTGTGATCATCTAATCCTACTTGGAGTGCACAAGCACTAATAATATTAATTATATTTTCACTTAATATCAATTTTACAAGTACAAGTATATCACCTTTCCTAATAACGGTTATGATATCATCCTTAAAGTATTTATTTACTATTATTCCAACTCCGTTCCTATTTCTATGTTTTCCTATATAATATAATTAAAACCCTGTATTTTCTCTTTCTTTAGCTTTCTCCCTGATCTATTTAGTTTTTTTTTTTGTAAACAAGTTATGTTAACTTTTCTTCTTATCAAGGTATCCACTAACCCCATCCATTTACCTATCATAATCCCTATGTTCCAAGTCGCTAACCTAATTGTACTATTCTGGACTAACTTTTTTACCATCCATGTCTAGATTGTTGCAGGAATCATTGCATATTTCTTCTCGTATCTGGGCGCCAATGCGATGCCCCTTATCTATTTTTCGAGCTCAATGCTCCTTACCCATTTTTTTAGACACCTGATGACAGGTGCAATACATCGTTTAAGAGGAATGCCCTAGTATTAGCCCAGATATTCAAAGGATTCATGTTCATAAGGATCTGACAAAGTTTTATACTGGATTTCATCCACCTAAGGTAACCCTCCTCCTTTATTCGAGCTTAGGACTGGCAGTGTCCAAAAAATATAAGAAGTTAAGTATGACACAGGCGGAGTTATTGCGACCACCGACCCAAAATCATATAATGTTCTAGACGATGAAATTGGGTAAGAATTTTTCATCATCAATAGTGCTTCAGACCCCAAGTATATCCTGAGCAACGCAACTCAGATGGAACTTTAAAAGGTCATTGCACTAATGGCGGCCTTCCAAATTGACCCTGCCAAAAGCTAGGCTGGCAAGTTCAGGTGACCAGAAGACATGGACTATAATAAGCACATAGTATATACGAAAGAAGATTTGATTAGAGTGAGGACCCCACACCATGATGCACAACCCTCAGGATTGAAAATTGGGACGTGGATAAGTTACTAGTTGATCAAGGGTGTTCCTCTGATGTCATCTACTTAGATATTTTTCAAAAGCTCTAACTAAAGTGGGATGGCTTGAAGGATGCAATCGTCCCTATAGTTAGATTTGCTGGAAAAATGAATATGTCAGTGGGGAAGGTGGTTGTACCAGTTAGGGACAATAACATCTTAAAACGGGTATTGAAACACCCTAACATGCCATCATAGGAAGAGGATGGTTGCACGCCATGGAGACTATTCCCACAATTTACCACCAAAAACTCAAGTGCATAACAGAGCAAGGAATAATAGAGATCAGAGATAATCAGGCCCTTGCTCGCTCGAAATTGCTTTATCACCACCATTAGACTTAAGTAAGAAAAAAAAAAGGTAAAGGAACTCATTCCTAAAATGTCCCAAAACAAAGAAGCACCGTCTAAATAGCAACTAAAGTACGAAAGTCTAGGGGTGGGAGATACAAGAATCAATCATGTAGTTAGGGTCATGGAGAAACTGGAAGAGATAGCTTTTGATGGGGACGAACCAGACAGGAAATTCCTAATTGACACAATGATATTCGAGCAGACGAATGAGGAACTAATTTATTTTTTAAAACAAAATTAAAATTTATTTTCATAGGAATTGTACGATATGCCTAGAATTGATCCCAAAGTTGCATGCCACGGACTTCATGTTGATCTCACACACCTAATGATCACACAAAAGTCTTGTTTAACTTCCCCAAAAGAAGCAAAAGTAGTAGAGATAGAGCTGAGAAAACTTATATAGGTAGGATCCATCAGAGATGTTAAATGCCCATAGTGGCTCTCAAACCTAGTAGTGGTAAACAACGGGAACGAAAAGTGGAGTGTGTGTGTGGATTTCACCGACCTCAATAAATCCATCCCTAAAAGTGGTTTTCCTCTACCTAAGATCAATCAGCTAGTCGACGCGATAGCCAGTCATGAGCGAATGTGCTTTATGGATCCTTACGGAGGATATTATCAGATCCCTCTGTTCGGCCCCGACCAAGATAAAACCTCATTTATAACCACTCTGGGCCTATATTGTTATAAGGTCATGACTTTTAGGCTAAAAAATGCAGGAGTCATATATTTAAGACTGATTACAAGAATGTTCAAGTAGCAGTTTGGAGAAAAGCTATATGTGTATATATGACAACTCGTTAAGAGAAAGATCAAAATTGATCATCTGAAGGGTTAAGAACGATGATTTGATATAAACTATTAACAATAACGATAATTAAGGGTCAAGTGTTGGCTGATTTCATCACAAAATTTGCAGGAGAAAATGGATTTAGTGACCAACAAATTATTGAACAATTGAAGATCCTAGAGATCAATTAGTCTAGATAGTGGACACTATGTGTGGTGGCACCTCTAACTCCGAGGGAGAAAGAGTCGGGATTGCGCACATCTCACCAGAGAATGCCATCATCGAGAAAATAATTATACTTAGCTTTGAGGCACCTAATAATGAATCAAAGTACAAATCCCTCATTTCCAGACTAGGGAAAGTTCACTCATTGGGGGCAAGCCACCTTGATATATATTATTATTCAAAGATGATATCGAACTAAGTGACGGGAGATTTTAATGCCAAGGATGAACGAATGGCATCTTTGACATTGGTTGTGAATACTTTACAGGTGGCTCATGATTTGATGTTGAAATTTAAGGGAGTGAACATTCAACAGTTCCCTAAGGGGTATATTATCCATGTCTATACTCTAGAACCTTTGAGATTGGTAGTGGATTTTGATCTAAAATGAACTATATAAATAGAATTCCTCTCCAAGCCTAGTATTACAAAACCTGTGATCACCGAACAGGTACTCGCCACATAGAAAGGTCCAAGATGGATGGACCTAATAATCTCTTATCTACAAAGAGACATACTTCCATCCAATAAAAATCAATTTCACTAAGTCAGGGTTAAATCTACACGATTTAATTTAACACTAGAAGGAAAACTCTATAGAAGATCCTTCATTGGTCCCTACCTCCAATGCTTGCATCTAGACAACAACGACCAAGTTTTTTACAAACTACACCATGGAATCTACAGAAGCCACAAATGAGGAAGGTCTCTTGGCTATCAAGCAATTAAAGAAGGCTACTCGTGGTCATATATGTAGAAAGACCAACTATGTTTAAAAGTGAAAGAAATGTTAAATGTTCTCCCCCATACTCCATTACCCCGCTAACAATTTGAAGTCACTAACAAGCCCATAGTGGTTCATCCTGTGGGGATTAGATATTTTTGGTCCGCTCCTAACAACACTAGGAAATTGCAAGTATCTCCTTTACGGAACAGATTACTTTACCAAGTGGATTAAAGCAGAGCCACTAGAAAACATCAGGGGTATAGATAATGATCAGGTTCATCTAAGCATTTCAATGTACACATTGAAATAATCATCAATGTACACATTGTAATGCATTTCAATGTACCTAAAAATAATCATCACATACAATAGTGCACAGTTTGAAAGTGGATCATTCCAAGGCTTCTGCGATAGCCATGGCATCAAGCATCAATTTAGCTATGTGACCTGCCTATAGAGAAATGGGCAGGTAGAGGGTTCCAATAAAATAATGCTTGACGGAATAAAGAAGAGATTAGAAAGAGAAAAAGGAGCTTGGGAAGATGAGCTTCCTTACTTCCCATGGGTAAATTGCACTATGCCCAGAAAAACCACTAGGAAGAGCCTTTCGCTCTAACATATGGGATGGAAGTTTTTATTCCTTTAGAAGCTGGATTGTCGACCATGAGGACCACCATTGATGATCAAGGTTTGAATGAGGAAGTCAAGAAAATTGAACTTTACCTAATGGAAGAGAGAAGGGAGAAATCCATGATAAAGTTGGCCTTTTACCAATAATAGTTATCCAAGTAATACAACGAGGGAATTAATTTAAGAAAATTTTAGATCAACGATTATATCCTTAGAAAAGTCCTCGATGGTGCCAAAAAAATGTTTGGATGAAAAACCAGATCCCAATTCGAAGGGATCATTCAAAGTCATTAGAGATGACTTGCAAGGAGTCTATTATTTGGAGACAACGGGGCTAAGGACATACCAAGGGCATGGAATGAAGCTAACCTCAAGAATTTTTATTTTTAATTCATTCTTGCATAAGTTATTTCTAGCTTGGTTAGTTTTCAATAAAAAATATTCTAGTTTTATTTCCAAACCCATGATGCTCATTTTTTATCCTAAGTTTCATATAAAGTACACACCCAAGTTATTAAGCATTGTCCCAAAGTGGTAGGCTTACACCATAATCACTGCCTTAGTTTGATAACAATTCAAAGTTTTTCAATTACAATAAAACTGGAGGTCCCAATGTCTTCACCATGAAAAAATACAAAACCCTCCTAAATTTCCTAGACAAACAAAAGATCTATTGGGGGATCCCTAAGAACTAAGTGAACTCGACTTTGGCCAGATAAAAATCTTAAATGGGTGGATGACACTAAAACTAGGTGTATTTTTTCCAGAGTCTCCTTTACGTCAAAGGTAGTGTAATGACACAACCTAAAAGGTAAGAAAGATAATAAAATACATGCTTGGCATAATGGAATGGAAAAATACAAAACAAAGTATTATACAAACAACTTGTTGTTACATAAAGTTATAATACACAAAAAGGTTCATTTACAACATTAGAAGAACAAAGCAAATATAATCATTATCCCTAGACAACAAGTGCCTCAACAACGGACTCTCTTCGACCATTATCTAGATTTGGTCAGAACTTATCATCACTCTTAAGTAGGTCCAAATAATGATTGGCTAGTTGAAAAGTAATGGCATTCAGAGTAACCTAACTCTCTTCACCCCCAAAAGGGGGATGACGATATGTCGGATAATCAACTTAGTACCATTAACAAAGCTCAGATTCCTTTGGGACTTTCAAGACCCCAATAAGTATCAAAGCTTGATTATGTAATCGCTAAGTCCCATATTTATAGTGCCCTACCTTACTAAGTCTTCCTTTACCACAATGAGCTACTTCTTGAGGTAATCGTTATTAACTTGTAGAAGAGCCCCGACGTCTCCAACGTACTTGGCCTCAGCAATCTCCCTTTTTGGGGCATTAATCTCCTCCTGCATAAGAGTAACCACATCTCCAAGGTCCTTCACATTATCTTTCAATCTAGACATTACGGTAGATTGGTCCTTGTAAGCCTCAGTTACCTTCTAAAGAGCCTTCTGAGTAAAAGAGAAAGCATAACAAGCTTGGACACTAGTTTCCCGATCAAGAATAACATCTAAGTTACCATAAAAAGAAGAAATTGCTCCAACAACATTGTTATGCTAGATAAAGTAAAACTAAAAAAAGTTTAATTTAGCAATAATTTAAGATAAGATTGAACGTTAAAAAATACCAAAACGGGCAAGGCCCTTATAAACTAAGAAGAAAAAAAATAAAGATTCACAAGATAATTATCCTAATTATCTTTGGGCTTTTTTCCTTCACACGCTCTTCCATTTCAGGACCCTTTCCCTGAGGAGCTTCAGAAGATTCTTGGTCGGCCCTAACATCTTAATTTTCCCGTAGTGGAGAACCAAGATTGTTCTCGATGAAAAGTTTATAATCATCCAGGACACTGACTCTTGTGAGAGAAGCATCCTAGACTTTCTTGAAGTTGGACCTTCCAATAAATCCCAACTAGTGTTTGGTATCGGCATAGGCCTCAGTGAAATCATCGTTATAACCTATTTTATATGTGGAACTTAAAGCTTTAGTCTAATTCTTCTTCACTAATCGCACTCGGCCACCACCTAGTCTTGATTATTCTTCATCTTGGAAAAGTTATCCTTAATAAGTGTAAGCTCATCCTATAGTGTATCCATTTCCAAATTGGTGGATTACATCATGTACTCAAAGCCTTCTGTGCAGCAGCCACGACAGATTGGGAGTTCCTCAAGGTGACATTGAGGTCATTTATTTTGGGTTTCTTTGAACACTTATACAAAATGGCAACAAAATCCACCACAAACTGCAAATAAAATAACAAGGATTATGTTAAAATTCTAAAAGGACCAGCAACCTACTGATGGTAAAATAAAATTATACCAAGGACAACACTTGAGCAGCATGGGTAGAAAGTTTATCATGCATTAGCTGATTGACTTGCTCATTATCAAGCATGAGCACTCCAACCTTCAGTAGACAAAAATCCAAAGAGGTATTGTTTGCAACCGAAATTTCTTGTTGAGTCCTCTCAGAGTTATAGGCGTCACCTTTCTTGGAAGGAACCAGATATATTAGAGACGAATGAGTCTTTTCCTTCCCTCTCTTATCTTGAACTGACGAGTCTGGCATAGATATAGAGGAAGAAGGTCCCTCATTCTCAATCCTTTTGGGAACCTTGGCCTTGGGGGAGGTAGGATCCATGTAATCATCATCAACTAACAAAATTCTCTTCTTAGGAGACATTATCTCTTCATCGGTAACAAGAATAGACTTAACATTCAGGGACTTAAAGGAAAAATAAGTAAAAGCCTCCTCGCTTTAGAAAAAAGAGTAACCTCGTGTATTATTTCCACTGGGCAAGTTAAGAAACTGTTGGTGGAATTATTTTACTCCAAAAGAAAATATGCTGACCATGGATGATCCCCACCAGTGACCAGTGGCTTCCTCAAGTTCCAGGCCTTGATCAACTCCTCCCTGTTCAAATGGAAGGAAAAATCATCACTAATAGCTTAATTAAATCAAGATTAATGCTAGGGAAATAAAGGTTAACCTATATCACTTTCTTTCTCTAGGCATAGAAACCTATTGTATTGTTCACCCACCGAAAGAAGTGTGTGTTGCTAATTTCTGGCAATGAAATCTTGATCCTAATAGCCTTTATTAAAATTAGGACGGTTGAGAACTAAAACCCTATCAACCTTCCTCTCCTTAAAATATATAATTCCATCCATTGTGTGGGACTAGGAGTAGAAGCATCTTATCTCTGGAATCTCAATATTAGTCCCATACAGCTCACTAATTAGGTGAACTCTATCGATTATACACCATGTATTTGCGACACATTGGGCAGGAACCACTTTAAAAAATGCATAAAATTCCAAAAATAATTATTTAGGGGAAAATGTCATCCCCCCTTCGGCCACTGGGAGGCTGTGAATCCAATGACCACCTTAATATCAACACAATTTCTAGGAACGGAGGCACACTCAATCGTTACCTAGGAGGGGATCGAATATAATTTTCTAAACTAACCCAGCGTTCCCTTATTAATAGTATACACCATTTTTTTTATGGAAGAATGGATTACTGAATAAATATAGAGAATAGGAAATGAAGATACTCAGAAAAATCACAAGAAAAATAAGCAAAATTAAGGAAAATATATAGGAAAATTCAATCAACTCATCAATCAATGGTTGTAAAAATACATCGATCTTATCTCTGGGTCCATTTGGACCATCTATAAGTATAGACAAAATCAAATTAGGTTGCTTCATGCATAACCACGGAGCTAAATTGTAAATAATGAGGATAACAGGCCATGTACTGTGCTTAATGCTCATATTACCAAATAGTTTAAATCCATTAGAAGCTAACCCAAGTCTAACATTGCGACTGTCTCTCGCAAAAGATGGGTTTTTTTCATCAAATGTTTTCCAAGCACGAGAGTCTGCTGGATGCCTCAAGACACCATCGTCAATCCGTTCCTCGGCATGCCATTTCATTAGAGGAGCTGAATGGGATGACAAAAATAATTTTTGCAATCTAGATTATAAAGGGAAATACCTTACTTTCTTTAAGGCTACCTTCGGGCCTTGGACACCCACACTTGAATCATCATCTTTATATCGAGAAGATCCGCATATGTCACACTTTTCATGATTCTCAGCTTGATTTCGAAACAGCATACAATTGTTTGGGCATGCACCCCACGTCTCGTACTTGAATCCCAAGTCTTTCGTTAGCTTGTTGGCTTCGTAGTAAGATTTCGGAATTCTAGCACTGGGAAATACCCTCCCCAAAAAACCCAACAACTTAGTGAAAGAACAATTTGTCCATCCATTAAGTCGCTTCATGTGCAAGAGTTCAACAACAAATGACAATTCCGTAACCCCCTCTGGACAATTTTCATACAAATCGTACTGCGCCTCTTTCAAAAGTCTAGAATACTCTGGAACATTTTCATCCGATTCGAAGACTTCTTCGGTTCTACATTCCTCATCATTACTCATATTGTCATTTGTGTGAGGAATACCCCTTCCCTCTTGAACCATTGTAACCATGGCATCTCGAGCATTCAATTCAACGGGTATATCATCAACTAGCATATCATTCCGTAAAGAATTCATATTGCTTCCTACACCACAAAAAGTCTCTCCATGGAAAACCCAAACCTTATAAGTCTTGTCAAAACCATACATCTCAAGGTGATTTCTCACCATTTGTCGAGTGTGGTATACTCGATTTGCACATCTCTTACATGGGAAATAGATTTATGTGGTCCCAATGTTCTTATTTTCGTATGCATAGTTAAGAAATCCTTCAATCCCGTTAATGTATTCTTTTGAACACCGACTACGTAAATTAATCCAACTCTTATCCATGATGCCTAAAAATGAAAAAATAAATTATTCCCAACAATTTGATACATAAATTCAAAAAATTCAATAGCAAACTAATTTAAATAATGATAATAATATAACCCAACAATTCAACGCATCAATTTTAATATCTACATCATTAAAAAGTCACAATCAACATAAAAAGTCAAGAAAGGAAAGAATGTTACGCAATTAAAAATTTACACAATCAATAATTTAGTACTAGTGCACCAAATCTTAAGAAATGACAACATCCAATGCAATTAAAAAGTCACACAATCAACATTTTAGCATCTACATCATTAAACATTTATATGTAAAAAAAATCGACCAACATACCCATTTTCATCCCCGCTCGAATCACGACGTTCATCTTCTCCTTTGTATGGCACGTACACTTCATTGTCAATTAATTTTTTATTATTCTTTGATTTACTTTTAGCGCGATCCCGCATTGCCGAATATAATTTATGGACTCCCAATTCTATCAATTTTTTTCTATTCTCTTCTATTTTCTTCAACCTCTGCCTCTCGTACGCCTTCAATGTTGTAAACATTTTCTGATAAAAGATATGTAATTAGATAATAAATGAGGCAAAGAGAGAATGAAAAATTAAGTTTTCTTTTTAGATTCATTAAAGATCGCGATATTACTTTATTGTGTGTACTAATTCTTTTGTAAACTAGAATTTTAACGAATACCACCTCATATGTTGGAGCTTGTGTCCCAATACTTAGGGTCTGTTTGATTGGCGTTGAATTATTTTCCATGGAAAATATTCATTTTTTACTTTTGAGGTGCTTGATTTCATATGCATTCTATTAGAACACTACTTATAAATGTAAAAAGTTATCAATTTCACGAAAAACAATTCTCACACACTACCTAAAGAACTGATTTCCATGGAAAACTTCAAAAGTAAGACCAAATCCCTCTTATCTTATCCACACATTTTCTTGCCTATATTAAAAATGAACTATTTCTCAACCATTTTCCAACTTTGTAATCAAACACAACCTTAGTAATTTTTATGTTAAAGATTTAGCATTTGATATGGTATTAGATGTAACAAAAAAAAATAGGGCTTAGTCCCCTTTTTTAAAAGAAATTAACTAGCGATCTCATCAGATTTTCATTTTGTTATTAGTCCTATGTAAAGATACGTGGATTTCACTCCATTAAATTAGGGCATAAAAAATCAACAGCACAACCCACTAACTAATGCAGTTGTTAACAGTTATGGGATTTTTTACCGAAGAAAAAAAATAAAGGATGGGCTCCAAAAAGACATTGTCGAAACAGGACTAATGCCAAAATACCTAAAAAATATATGGTATTGGATAACATTGATGATTTTTTCAACGGTGATGCATTAATTTGGGCCATCACGTATATCACAAAATAAAATCATAATCAAATAGTAAATCAAATTAATAGCATGAACTACTTGCAAATGCCATGAATTATTTAACACAAACAAACATATCAATAATTCCAACTAAAATTCACACAAACATCCCCACAAATATTTTCATAAATTAGTCTTAAAGATATACTACAACAACCAATTGGCAATCTGGGTTTTCAATTGGCTCACCCTCAACCTCCTGTCACCACTACAAATCAACAAAAATAATCAGGAATTGCACCCAACACGGATCTATATGTAACTCGAGTAGTAATATAGCGTATATAAAGCCATATACAGACGGAAAAAAAACATATGTAACTCGAGTAGTAAACAAATTAGCTGCTTACCTAGGGCACTGGTGATAGCTTGTGATTAAAATGACGAGGCTAGGGTCTGATAGCTGTGCGCGGCCAGCGATGAACTGGGCTTACCTAGGGCCGGTGTGTGCTCGGGTGAAGAAGAGAGAACAGCCGCCGAGTGTTTTTTTTAGTGTATTATTTAGTGTCTTTGACATTCTTTTTACTTGGGATTAAAAAAAGCGGGAATCTCAAATGTGAGAAGGGGGAACCCAAATATTTTGTGACTGTCTCATAAAGTATACTTTGTGAGACGGCTATTGATTTGCCATCTTTTTAGCTACTATTTTATGAGACGGGGATCAAAAGCTGTCTTAAAAAGAATATTTTTTAAGACGGTTAATTTTACCCGTCTCAAAAGGTTAATTTTATAGACCAAAATTTTAATCGTCTCAAAAGGTTCCGTAGTAAAAAGCAATTTTTTTGTAGTGCACACATACCGGAAGTATCAACTGTTGAGTATAGACTAATGAGTATATACATTTATAAATAGTATGACAGTTTATGAAATATTATAATACAACTTCTTACATTTCTTAATTCTTCCAAGAAAAAAATATCATGGACTACTCTAGTTCTAGTGATGAGAGACGAAATCTAATGCTTCAATATGCTCAATTTAATGATGGCGCATCATCAAATGATTCAGATGAAGAGATGATAATATGCATGGAGATTATACGTTGGAATACTGAACAAAATATAATCCGACATGGGAAAGAACTCGAAACTAGACGTCGAATTAATCGAATGAAAGAAATGGGACACGCCACATTGTGGGAAGATTACTTTGGTGAAGATAACGTATACAACGATTATTTCTTCCAAAGCAGATTTAGGATGCGGTATTCTATTTTCAATCGCATCCTTTATTCTATTTGTCAATACGATAACTACTTTTTACAAAAGTACGATGCGTGCAGTAATTTAGGTTTAAGCTCACATAAAAAAGTATAGAGGCTATACGACTCCTCGCTAACGGAAGATCCCATGACGTATGGTCTGAGCAGTACGCAATGAGTGAAACAACTCTATTAGAAACTGTTATTAGATTCACTGAGGCAATTATGGCCGTATTCGGACCCAAGTATGCCAGAAATCCAAAAATAGGCGATGTCACTAGGTTACTTGAGCAAAATGCAAGCCGAGGATTTCTAGAAATTCTAGGGAGTATAGATTGCATGCATTGGCGGTAGAAAAACTGCCCCACAGCCTGCCACACTCAATATAGTGGACGAAAATAATCGTTAACTATAATCCTAGAAGCGGTTGCCTCGTACGACCTATGGATTTGGAAATCGTTCTTTAGGGTTCCTGGCTCTTGTAACGATATAAACGTCTTGCACCGGTCTAACGTTTTTCGAGAATTACGCAATGGGACTGTACCTCCCATTAATTACACTATTAATTGGAAGATATACGATATAGGTTATTACCTTGCTGATGGCATATACCCTCTATACGCAACAATCGTTAAAAATTTTAGGAACCAACATGGGCTATCCCAAAAATAAAAATTATTTTGCAAGAAACAAGAATCGTGCAGGAAAGATGTCGAACGTGCTTTTGGTGTACTGTAATCACGATTCACTTTCGTGCTCGAACCATGTAAATTATGGAATATGACATCATTAACAACCATAATGAAATCATGCATTATAATGCACAACATGATTGTTGACGATGAACGTAGAGACTGTCCTTGGCAAAATGAATACGAACAAACTGATCCCACACCCGAAATACTATGGGGGAAAACTAATTTTTACGACTACCTAACGCGGGATGTTAATGTTCGGGATGCAACTACACATCAATAACTACGAGATGATTTGGTGGAGTGCATTTGGAACACCAGCGGTGATGACTTGGCGGATTAATGATAATATATTTTATGTGTATTTGAGGGTTTCTAAACACTTTCTTAGTTCCCTTTTTACATTGTTCTTTTATGGTATGCATCAAAATAAATAATATATTTAATATTTGTTATGAATGTATTTTGAATCGCCTACTTCAATTTAGCATACATTAATATAACAAATGCAACGTTCGAAAAATATAACATTTAAGTTGACATTACGTTTATTATAATAACCAAATAATGGAAAATTAAACCGGCCATACAATACATAACATCATAGTCAGCATTGTTTGTACCAGATAGACCAGAATCTAAATTTGACGAGCCGATAATGGTTGACATAAGCGCGACAATCGTAGCTACCATATTTGTGAGGTTTGTGTACCTTTTCACATGGAATTGTTGTTGTACGTCGTTCATTTTGGTCATATCCAATTCCGTGATGTACGATTGTTCACGGCCTAGATGCACAAACTGCTCTTTTTTTTTGTAATTTGATCAGCTATTTTCATCTCATTGAAAGCATCCATTTGAGAATCAAATTTCATGGACCGACTTTGCTTCCATTTTTGCTTACTTTTAAACATCGGTGAATTCTTCGCAATGTTTAAGGGTCGTCGTGTTACAATCAAGGCTGTCAGAATGCGCACGTTGATGGGCACGTTGTTTCTCTCCCTTTCTGCCTGGGGATCTGTACGGTACGTCACGTACACCCGGACTGTCCTACGAGTCTAGAGGCGTAGGGTCATCGTTGTTGCACGTTGTGTTCTTCAAATCAAATTTCGGCAACTCTTTTAAAATTTGGTAGCATTTATCAAACATTAATTGTTTGCTCGTTTCCACGCGGTATGCCTCGCGGGCCTTTGTAACGGCGTCGAACTCGTTATTGTCGCCTCCTACGTTCTCTAGTTGGTAAGATAGCTTCTCAATGAATATCATTACACGCGAGGAAATATGATTGTAACGTGTTGAAAGCATGGTCCTCATCCGTTGAATATAAATTTTCAGCCATGTTGTTGTATTCATTCATAACAAAATCCCAAAATGTTCTATGTGATATCGAGTTGCCTTCAATACCATCACTCGTATATTTAGCATATATGGTACATAAAATTTCGTCTTCAATAGGAGTCATATTTGGTTGCCTAGAACTACCAGTATTAATGGGTTGGGATGAAGACATATTGGTCGGTAATTAAAATGTATAAGGAGAGGAAACGGATCACTCGTATATAATTTTATGGAAGAATTATGTTGGATGGAAGAAAAAAGGAGAGAATTATGGGGCTGAATATAATTTGGTGAGAATTGATGGAGGGAAGGAGGGGATTATATAGGATAACGTCCGTTATTTTTACAGTGGTGAAAACGTTTCCTACGAACTTCTGAAGTTCGTAGGAATTGCTACGAGCAACAGAAGTTCGTACCAATTCGTAGGAAACATATGCAAATTCTCTAATAGTTTTGTATATTAGATTATGTAATTTTAGGACTTAAAATAATATTGATTATGGATATATGACAACAAATATTTCGTTTTCATTTTTAGTCCATATTTTCAAATTAAAGGGACATGTGGCATGCTGTGATTGGTTGACGTTTTATGAATATGGGTCCGTGCCAGCGACTTTATTCAAAAATTGAGACTAAAATCCTAAATAAAATATTTATTGTCATATTTTTAAAATACCTATTTCAATAAATCCTAAATTTACAAAGTCCCTTTGTATATTTAAAAAACCTATGCAATTTCACTTAAAAACTCTCTTAGTTAAACCTCACTACTATACTGCAACCAATTTGTAAAAATTTATAAACTTACACATTCTCTTATACTCTAGTCTCACCATTATGCGTGCTCTTAACCACCGTTAATAAAATCTGACCGAAAGTTCTTGTAATCAATAAAAAATTCATGTAGTCAACAAAAAACGTAAACATTGAATTATTGGATGTGTCATCATTTCCCTGAAGTTTAGGAGACAACCAATAATAATAAAATACACACGATAGAGCCTAAAATAATACATCGATGATTGCTCCCCAGCCACTCTTCCTTCTCTCTCCTCCCTCCCAAAGCAACTGATTTGAAGTCTCATAACCAAAAGCAAAAAAGATAAACGGTCATAGTTGTTCCCGAATCAGATTCTTTGTTCTCACTATCATAAATATTCTCAAGAATATCTACTCCTCTCGTGATTCTTTTACAACAGTTCGAAACAGTAAAGCTAGTTATTTTTGTTTTTGTTTTTGCATGTTGTGAAACATGAACAATTTTTCGTTTTCTCCTAGTTTAAAGAACAAAGATTTGGTAACTCCAGATGCTTATCAAAATCATCAGCAGCAGCAACAAAGTTCTGGTTTGATGCGAAATCGATCGGCTCCGAGCTCCTTTTTTGCGACCCTTTTAAACCAAGACAATGATGGTTATTTAAATAATAATTCTCATCCATGTAGCCCCGAGTCGAATACCATGTTCATAGACGAGTCTGTTTTGCAGTACCCATCAAGTATGAAACACGAAACGATGGGTAACAATTACTGTGGAGCCCGTGATTCACTTAACAAAAGCTCGTCTATTGATAGGTCGTTTAGTTTAATGAACACTAACGGTGGAAATTGTTCGAATCTCGTGAGGCAGAACAGTTCCCCAGCTGGATTTTTGTCATATTTGACCTCTGAAAATGGTATGTTTTTATTTTTCTCTTACAATTTCATTAATTTGGAGCTTCATTTTTCTTTTAAAAACCTGTTGTGCAAAAGTGTTCGAAAGGAGAAGAGATCTCGGTACTAAAGTTGACTTTAAAGTTGGATTTTTTTTTATATTTTCCCTTTGAATTTTCTTGTTGATGTAAACCTTACCTGTAAAATAAGGTGAACATGCAAAAATTGAAACACATGTAAAATGTCTGGTTTTTACTTATATTTTTAAAAATATATATGTAATGTATCAAATATAGTTCTTGTTGGTAAAATCAAAGATAAAACATAATATTGAATATGAGCCTTGTTTGATAAATCTCTCTTTTCATATAATATAAATTAAATTTTGAAGAGACGATGCGGTTATAAGTTTTTGTATTTGGATAAATTTAAACCTTTTAGACTTAAGAATTATCAAATAGTGACTGCTGATCATTTTTATTTTTATTTTTATTTTTACTAGAGGTTTTATTCTCCTACGGTTTGGGACTATGGACTTCAAATAACAAAGCATACACACCCCAGTCACAATTAGGTAATATTGGCTATGAATCCTATTAAAATTTGGAAATATATATTTATTTTTTTCTGAATAAAATCTCTGAATGGATGTACAAGTCTAAGATCTCTTAATGGAAGTATTGAAAGACTATTTTACCTATTAAGAGGAGAAAATGACTGTTTAACCTCAATAAAAAATTAAAAGCTCAGTTCGAATTTAATGAGAATGAATTGCTGAAAACATGTTGATGAAACTCAGGCTTTGGTGGAATGCGAGATGTGGGAAATCTATGCTCTAATAATAGTATTAGTGTAGAACCCAGTCCATCAACCAGCAGGTTGAGTAACAATATGAGCTTCTCAACCGGGCCATCAACAAACAGGTTCATCCCCCAGATTGCTGAAAATGGAAATGAAAATATTATGGGAAGTAGCCATGCGAATGGACAGTTGGGTAACAGTAATGACGCCAATCGATGTTATCTCCCTAGCATTCCTAAGGATTCTTGGGCTAATTCTACCTTCAATGGTCTGAAAAGAAACAGAGAGGGTGATCTAAAGATGTTCTCTAGTTCGAACGAAATCGATACTCAGGTAACATTTCTGGATTGTCTATAAATTTCTATCTCCATGATTTTCGCATAAAACTCTTGCCTAAAATTGAACTATGCTACAACTCAACACTTATTTGTAAATCTAGTTCACGTGTCAAAGAATAGGTAAACACCCTTATAATTTATAAAGTAAAACTCAAAACAGATGCCAACCTTCCAATCTGAACTATGAATTTTACATCAGTATAAAGAACCATTTGAAGGACAGTTAATACATTTTGTTACACTAACTGATTTTGTTTTTACTAGTAAAGATAAAATAGGCTTAAAGTGTGTTCATAGGCACTATTTGGAAGGCAAAAGGTTTCTATGTCTTAGACCAAGTAGAGGCTTAAAACACATATTCTATTGTAAATTCCTATGTTTTGCTCATCCTTCTTTGGTAACCAAAGTTCTTTTATCTTATCAGAGTGGGGACCCTAGACAATATACACCTGGTTTGGTTCACCATCTGAGCTTGCCAAAAACTTCTACAGAACTGGCTGTGGTTGAAAATTACTTGCAATTTGAACAAGATGTTGTTCCTTTTAAGACCCGTGCGAAAAGAGGTTTTGCCACCCACCCACGGAGCATTGCAGAAAGGGTAATAACTATTAGCTATTATATTTGAGGTTTATTGTTTTAAAGCGTAGTTTTGTGTCCATTTTTTAGTCACTCCAAACTATTTCGCCAAAAAAAAAAAAAAAGAGAGTTTGACCCCCAAAAGCTTCGCAAAAGCCTCATTATGTGTTGGCAAAACAATCGTCACAAAAGTGATGAATGGCGTGCAACTTTTTTTTTATTTGAAGTTGCAGTTGAGTTAAAATTAGTATAAAAATAAGTGTGTAAATATAAAAACAACCCTTTGTAACGTGGTTCTTTTGGTCTTATGAAAGGCTTTTCACCAATCAAATTAAGTCTTTTTCAGTTTATTAACTGTGTTAATCAAGCATTGACTTGATAAACATAAAATAATTATTTGTAACTTGCAGGTGAGACGAACCAAGATTAGCCAAAGAATGAAGAGGCTGACAGAGCTTTTCCCTAATATGGACAAGGTAATTTTTAGACAAGTAATGTTATATTGTTGACCAGCCTTTTCTTATTAAATGATTCGTGCATAATAAATTTATAATTATTCCTTTTAGACTCAGAAAGTCATTTTTTTCTTATTTCAATTGGCAGCAAGCAAACACAGCCGATATGTTAGATTTGGCAGTTGACTACATTAAAGAAATTCAGAAAGAGGTTCAGGTAAACCCAAAAGGAAATTTTATTTTTAGCTACACCCCCAACTTTTGAGTCCAATTTTGAGTTACACTCATCCTTTTCAATACAATTGAGTTAGACCTTCAAAAAGTCACAAAAGTGATGAACTTAACGAATTTCATCTCCCCTCATTAAATTCCATCATTTTTGGTGTAGACACTTAAAGAGACGCTAGCGAGGTGCACATGTTCAATTAAAGAGGAGAAAAAATCAAGCCCAGCCATTTGATTTTCTCTACAGATAATAAGAGGTAGGAGAGGATGGAAAGCACAAGAAAGACTAGTTAAGTTATTGCATTTAGCAAACTTTAGTTGCTAGCTTGTTTCAAGTATATTTTCTTTTCTTTTCTTTTTTTTTTGGAAATCTCAAATTCATAAATTCACATACGAAGGTTGAGATTTGACGATAAATTGGCATCCTGTAATTCAATTTGTGAATATGAATGATGAAATTTCATATATGAATTAATCAATCTTCAATTTCAGACAGTATAGTCGTATCAAACTAAGATGATATTGAGATATAAAGTCACATATGAAAAATGTATATCTTCCAACACAATATATAAGATTTTTTTTTTTTTTGGGGGGGGAGCGTTCCACTCATTACCAACATCATTATGTGTTCTTCAATAACACCCCCCCCCCCCCCCCCCCCCCACGTTTTCATAAAATGAATGTTATGTGATGCTCGTGGAAGGTTTTACTTACACATGTGATTAGTTTGGACTTCCGTTGTAATATAAATTATGTTTTTGACATTGGGTTCAGATTTTCCATGGATCTGGGTCGCTTATAATGTACTTAGCTTTACTCCTGTGAGGTACAGAGGAATGAGGTGTGTCATTTTTGCATGAAGAATATTTCTAGGTTGACTCAGGATTAAGACTCATTTTTTCATATACATTAACGTGTCGCGCCTGTATTAATTAGTATTTGAAATGATAAAGAATGGACACTTTACACAAACCATAAAAACTATTTATAATATTAGAGATCCTCCGTACCATAAATATTTTCTTGTAAATGCCCCCAAGTGTTGTTAATAGGCCCCCAGAAGGCAGTATATGCAACAAAACACATAGTTTTGGGGTTTCTAGCAATATAAATAGTTTAGGTTGTTGCAAACACTGAAAAGTTCATTTTTTCCAAAGTTTGGATCTCTAACATTTCTCCTTTAACATACATCAATTCTTTTAGACTAAATTGATAATATATTATGGACTTCATCCCAATCAGATTTCAAGAAATTCAAGGGTGAGACGATGATAATAGGTTTTAATGGCAATAACTGAGCATATATATAAATGGACTGTTAGCTGAATTTATCACGTGGCATAACACGTGACATTGGGAAGTTAAAGTCGTGTCGTCGTCCAGAGATCATAGATTAGCTAACGGAGAATCAAGAGAGATGATGGTCAAACTAGGTGAGATACAAATCTATGACAATTCTACAACTACAAAGATAAGACCAAATTTCATAATTGATAATCGTTAGGAAGACCTAGAGTTGAAGGGAACTTTTATCTATAAATAGTAATGACCTCAATGGTTAGGTGAATGATTAACAACATTTTTATAAACACGACTTGGACTCTTAACTATAATGGCCCCCATTTTCTCGCGTAAAGGTTGGCCAGACACGATTCGCCAAAGACGGGTTTTGTTTGTCAATTTATATCATTCTCATCATCAACCATAAATAAACAATTATATTTTAGACTACATTTAAAATTAAAACTAACTTAAATTGAGAAACAAGAGATAATAATAAATCCATCAACCACGTCCAACAAAATAAAATAAAACATGAATTTAACTATCTTAACTAATAAAACCAAATGAATCTGGGCCTATGCCCATAAAATAATCAAAAACTAAAAAAGACAGGAAAATTAGCGACCTAAACTGTAATCCATAAATCGAATCTCCGAGAAGCAAATCGTGACAGAAATTCTGATATTCCTTCAGTCGCGCTATCACTGTCTAGGCAAAACTTTTTTTTTTGGGGGGGGGGGGGGACATTTATAATTTTGGGTCAATGCCCTAGAGTATGCAAGAATTAACTTATTAAGATTAAAATTTGATTGTACAGTCAATTTAACATATGTACCCCCCTTCGGCACTCGCATACGATAATTATCTCGCCTCTCATCTAGATGCAATGCTAATCATATCATATCCCCAAAACCCAAAATTGAAATATCAATAATGGGAAACATTATTAAACATGTGATGCATCTAGCATAAATCGCATATCGAAAATATCATTAATCTACACCCACATTCCCATTTCTCGAATACCCCCATCATACTACCCACAACAGTATCGTAACCATCTATTATGCATGCTACATAATGTTGGGTCTGTGATTTTTTGTCTGCATCATTAGACTAATTAAATACACTTCATGTAATTTATAGGATTATATAAATAGGTTTGTACACACACACACACACACATATATATACATACACACACACAACACTATATGGCATCTACCATTTGTGTCCCGTTCGTGCTCTATTGATAAGTCCAAAGGAGTCCCTTATGCAAATCTGACATCACAAAATACACATAAATGGGGCAATCCGTACGTAGTACACCATCGCACGGCCCATACCCAACGGTGATAATGAACTCCAGCATCTACACCTACCTCTCGTAAGTCTTGCTGCTACGTAGTACCTAAAATAATGACATACACGATGCCTAGACCACCTGTGCCGACGTGTGCTACTGTCTTGAACGCGTGCAACCTCAATCGACATGGTTGTCCATGAACATAGGTATGTTCGCATAAATAAATAAATTACATATCTATATCACATTATATGTAGGTAGGTACTTACCCTATAATTACCCCCACGATATTTTTCCCATTGATAAATTCTCATTTAATTGACCATCTCGTTAAATATAAATTATTCTATTGTAAATAATCATTCAAACATCAATTGAACTTCTACAATTTATGTAGGTAGTTACCATCCTTCCCGAGTCATACCTTTGATACTCGTATTTTCGTACCCCGAATTCCCATCCCTGCTAACCCAAGATATTTAATAACATATGTATATATTTTCGAAAGTTATAATCTCATTTACGAACATCCCAAACCAACCTAGAACCGACCCAATTAACAAAAACATTCAAATAACCAAACCTGGCAAAGCAGGGCAGGGAAACCGGTTCGGCTATGGGGGCGAACTGATTCACCCCTGGTAATAAACCAAGATAGGTTGCAACGATTTATTACGCAATTTCCCCCTTTTTCTTCACAAAAAACACTTCCTTCTCCATCCAACACCCAACCAAACATTATATAGGATCCCTACATGGTTTTCCTTCATTAACCAACAATTTTCTAATTGAAATTGATCCCAAGAATATCTTTAAATCATATAATTACAATTTTTCGAAAAGTTATAAAGTGGGTCAAGACATTCCAAGATTAATATCTTTTTCACCAATTTGAAGTAAAATTCATTCTTTCCTATGAATCTCCATTAGAATCATATTAATATGATATGAAATTAAAATAACCAATCCTAATTCAATATAGGCATCATTCTTTTTTATGTCTTTCAATAATTAATAATTCTTGAATTTCTAGTCAATTAAAATTGGATCCTTTACATGCCCAACATATACATCAACCTATTATCATCAATTGATATATTCAAATTCAGAATTATACATAAGTGAATACATACTTGAATTAAGAAATAAATTAGAGAAGTCCCTCTTCTTAAATTCTCTTCTTGAATTTCTAATTTCCTCCTTCTTTTTGACCTTAGTATCTCCTCTCTTTGGGTGGGCCTGCTAGAGTTTCTTGAGATGAGTGGGATGAGTTTCTTAATCTTCCTAATTAACTTATAAACTCCCTAATTCTGAGTTAGGCTTTAACCCTCATTTTTGGGCCTCAAAATGAGCTCGAATCCATTACCAACATAGCCTAATAACTCTCAAAATAATATATCTGTACCCAGAGACCATTTTTAGATATCTAAAACACCTAAATGAGTTCCCAAAAGATCTCGAAACATGCCCAAATTATTTTTACTTGTAATACCCATTTATATTATGTTTAAACAACACGTAGCCATAAGTTAATTACTATTCGATTTATTTTCCACGAGTGAACCCATTTTGCCCAATTGAGTCAAATAATTATGTAATCACGAATAAAAATTTATTCTCAATTTAAATTTTACCCTTTTAATTTAAATCCCACCAATATAATTTATTCCTAAATTTATTTTGAAATTATTAAATTACAATCTATTTGCATATTTTATTCCGAAAATACGGGGTAACATTCTTTCCCCTAACAACGAAATTCTATCCTTGAAATTCACTGAAGCATAACATCATATTTTAATCCAGACAGTTATAAAAAAATTTATACTCAAGTAGTCCATACTCATAACCCATGAGACAAAAGAAAAAGGCTCATCTACGCTTATCATAATATTACTAGGATGCCCATACATAACATATTACATGCACACACACGCACAAACATAAAATATGGATGACACCTATACATCCAACCGAACCATACATACCATGTATATTTACAAAGAAAAGTATATTCATATAACTTGTTGACCGTGACTTAATATGTCTAGAGATTGTCCCACTTATTCCACTAATGGTGTAAACATATATTAGTGCTTTCGGTAATGCACTCCTCGGCCCCACTAGCCTTAGCTCATATAATATAACGTCGCTCGATGCATTATACCTCCACAGATGAAAAACTTAGTAACAAACATCTAAGAATCCAACATCTCTCAACTCCTGACATTTGCCAATTTTATGTCTGGGAAGTCTCGCAAGCGAAATCCAAACAGGAAACCCTCCCGATACACTACTGCATAACTTAATCAGTTATTGATATCCGCCGGTCCAAGACTAAAAGATAGGAAAAAAAATTTACGCTAACTTCATAGATTTTAACTTGTGCTCATTTCAACAAAAGGGTCATCACTTCCAAGGGATACACTAAATCCCGATAAGTTTATCGATTCAATAATACCAAGAACATCATGTTACTTTTTACACATGCGATAATACATCCTCTGTCCATTCTTAAACCTAATAGATTGCTTAATCACTTCTAAGACTCCAGAGACCTACCCATCCCAATAATGGATACTACCGCCCATTTTCAATGATGTCGTCATTATTATAACACTATTCGTAACCATACACATCTTCACATAATCGAGACTATTACTAATCATAAAGTTCCCAAAGTTACCAAATACTTTTACAATACGAATGCTTCTCATTTTTCATATCCTTACCTATAAAAATAAATTTGTCTCTGGATAATTATCGCATTTATTCACCCTTTAACGTATTCTCTTATTAGCCTCTAGTTTATGTCCATACCCCGAGTCAAACATTCATTGTATTCCTAATTCAGGAAATACATTAGTAACCAATCTTAGAATCTTCACATTTTTATCCTTACTCTAGATAAGGCAACACTTTCGGTTCATGTGGAGTTCGCAACTAAAGTCCTAGTGCCCGTATAAACTCTCATTATATAGTTCTTATAAACTCTATCGAACCGTCAATGGTCTTAAGATACTATCTCCATAATTAATATTTGGACACCTCCTTATTCATAAACTTTATCCACCATTAGTAATACAAAAAACACACATATATGATGCACGATTTACACCATCCTCGTAAAAATTTCTAAGTCGTCACCCCTCATATTTCGAAATTACATAGTGACCCTACGTCTAGGTCTAACCACTCGCACATTACTCTCATGAAAATCAAGAATGATTTAACAACACAATAAATATTTCCCAATGTGAGTACATCATCATTTAATGCTCTCTAATCAGAATTTTTCCGCCCCAAAAAAATTCTTCTCCAAATTCTCATAATCGCATCACTACGCGGTTCTCAATAATTTTTATAAAAATCATCGTACTATTCCAGAGTTTACATTGCCATCCATTTACCATAACTATACCCAATGTATTATAATTCTTATGATAGTTCTCCCAGTTATAGTGAACACCATTGTTCAACCAATCATTTTACACTTGACCATTGACCCTATATGGTCCCATAAAAATCAATACATGCCTTAAAATTTTTTTTTCGTCCCATCCCAGGGATAATATTATATTTTGACATATTCAACGCAAATAGGTCGGCTACAACCTAAGTCCCACAAAGTTAATCCCTATATCTCTACACACAAAGTAATATAGGTTCCTCTCAACTCGGGGTTGAACTAACATAAAGAACAATGGCCAATGCTACACCTACCATCATCAGTGTACCAAAAAAGTAGTATTAACAGTCAAGTTCTATTTATTAGTATCAAACTAATTATGCCTCATATCCTAAAGAATATAGAGCATACCATCCACTACTTATGCTGGCGCTGGTCCCTCTACAGGTGCGATGTCGTACACAGGCCCATACTGCAGTTGCGACTACTGCCATTTAGGTGGAGCTGGTAATGCTAATAAGGCCGACACTAATGCCACTGGGTTGGCTGACAATGATTGATGCTGACCCTAGGGTGTCTAGTACCCTCACCATTCTCCCAGCTCTCATGTCGCCTGATTGCCATGACGACACTTCCTTATGAAGTGTCCCTACTCTCCGCAAGCATAACAATTTCCTTAGAACTGGCGCCTATTTGGTTATTTCCCCTGTTGTCCATGGCCCTGTTGTCACTAGCTCTGGTGGCCTCTCTACTGCTGGCTCTAGCCCTATTGGCCCTGTCTTTTTCGATCATCGCCCGAAATCTCTTGCTCTAATCAGTAAACTGTGGAACCCTAAACTTCTTTGTCCCTTGACTATTGCTCCCATTCATCTTACATTGCTATTTTGACGTCCCATAGTCATTTCTCTTCTCTACATTATTCTTCTAGAATTACATGTGATCCTAGTAATGTAGTAGACAGGCATTCACCATATGATTATAAGTGGTAAAGGTCGGATTCCCCAGTAACGACTTCTTAATGTTCCATATTGTACCCGACACTAATTTCTCTATCTTTTTATCCCCTCTATTTACCTCTTCCACAGAAATATAGGACAACGAGTTAAACTCCACTTCATACTCAGCCACGGTGCAATATTCCTGCTTGAGGTCCATGAATTTCCTTCTCATCTCAGACTTCATTACCAGTGGAAAATACTTCCCCTCAAATTTGCTCCAAAACTCGTCGATCGTCAAAATGTCTCTCTCCTCCGCTGAGGTGACAAGCTCCCACCACTGTAATGCTTCGCTAACCAACCAAAATGAGGCTAACATATGTTTTTGAACCGATATACACTCTACCATTCGTAGATGATGCAGAATATTATTCTTCCACTGACTAGCTACCCGAATATCAAAATTGCCTGCAAACTCAGGTAGGTGGCTCTTAGTGAAGGCCTCCCTAGCTCTATCCCATATAGAACTAGGTGCATATACTATTAGCATCACTTGCTATGGTGGTGGTGGTGGCTGCTGCTGCTAGAAATGCTATAACATAGTGACCATCTCAATGGCGACTGCATGAGTTATGATAGTATTAATCTCTGCGGGACCAACCACGAATAGGGCTAGTGGCAACTGTGGGTGTGACTTCGGCTCCTGTTGAGCCCCCTCATTTACAACCAATGCGATGACACATCCTGGTCTGCCTCACCTACCATTATCCATATGAAAGCAAACAAGGTTCGTATTAGAACTAATCACAAAGAATATAATGATTCCTAAACATAGGACTCTATACATAAAAAAATGCAATGCAGAACGTAATGAACGCAACACTTATCCTAAGGATGCTAGAATGTGGATGCTTTGATACCAACTGTAATAACCCCCATTTTCTCCCATAAAGGTTGGCTAGCCACCATATGCTGAAGATGTGGCTTGCTTGTAAATTTATATCATTTTCAGCATTAACCGTAAATATATATTTATATTTTAAACTACATTTGAAATTAAAATTGACTTGAATTGATAAATAATAGATAATAATAAATCCAACATCCATGTCCAAAAAAATAAAATCCAACATTGAAACGGACCTTTAGTGTACTTTAGGTAAAAACCAACTTTGTTCCAATTTTAGTTAAAACCAATTTTAGCTTCTTAAACCCTAAACATGCATATAAGTGATTAAATTCATTTGATGAATAAAGCATGCGATAAACCAAACAATTTCAGGAAAAATTCCCAAAGGGCAAAACCTTTTTATTTCACTATAATTTGTAAGAGAACGGCTTACACGGATTACAATGAAATAAGTGCAACATATGAAATACCCGCAGGTGTCGGTTTCGATGTCTCGACTAGAACTTTCCCTTTCCAGGAGGGCAGTAGTGAAGAAGAAGACGGCTCCTCCACAAGTTACTCCGTAAGGTCTCCTTCTACAATGGCACGCAGCTCTTCGGTTGTAGAGTTCTCCTCACAAAGTGCATCACGGTGTAGAGAATGGATTATCTTCCGGTAAACGCGTTCAAGATCACTTAACTTTGGAATTGAGTAATACGATCTTGAATAAACACCGAAAGATGAAAAACTTGTATGGGAATAAGTTTTTCGAAACTGTTCTGCCTACAGAAATGTTTGCAGATGTGTTTTTATTTATAACTGAGCTGCACATAGCCCAAGAAAATGAAAACACAAAAATCGAGGCGACAGGTCATTCGAGCGAGATGAGATCTCGTTCGCGCGACATGTCAATGTCATTTGAATGATTCTCAATCTCGTTCGAGCGAGATACAGTAAAAATAATATTTTTTTTTTAATTCAATCCTCGAATTTTCTTTAAACTGTTTGCAACTCAGAAATAATTTTTTTAAAACATAAAAAGATTTAATTACCAAACATTTAAATCACTCAGTATTTAATCAATATACAGATTACACAACTACTCACAAGTATTCATACCTGAGTGATCTTAAACATATGCGACATGTGTTGACTTGTAATCTTCTTGAAAAGCTTTGATTGCACATTCTTGGACTTGAACTTTGTCATAGGCTTTAAATAAACTCCATAGATAACTAGCCTGACTTAATTTATTTTGTCCGAAATTAAGCCAATTAAAACAAATGAATATGCTAAGAATTATGTTCTTACAAATCTCCCCCTTTGGCTATTCCGGGACAAAATTAAACAGAAGTATATGCCATAAACAAATACATGTCCTATCCCAAAACACAGAAATATAAAAGTACAGGACATAGTGAGACTGAATAAACGGTAGGCATCTGAATCTGTCTTTGAATGGCAATCATCTGAATCTGTCTCTGTATGTGATGTATTAATGAATATCTGAATCTCTGGAAACAATACCTACACACACGAGACACAACCAAATACCCATGTGAAGTATGGAGGAAATAAACTAATATAAAATTATAATAAATACTCCCCCTACATCACATATCCCTCGCCCTTTTTGCCTGGAATAGACAAAAGGTGGGAGAAACACACCAGATCTAGCAATAAAATATGAGAATGAATCAACATATCTAGATAATTAATAGGAATATGACAATGCGAGAATCACTAAAACTACAAAAGTAGACTGTACATCCATGTCATAAAAACAACGAGAGATACAACTGATCGAAAGAGTACATCATATCAGAGAAAATACAAAATATATCAGGAATATGGATGTCTCGGATACAATAAAACAACTACAACTAAACATCGGCAGAATCATCATCATCATCATCAGCACCAGCAGCAACAACAGTGTATGTGGAAGAAATATGACCAAGTCCAGATGAACAGGCGCCTCTCTGCTGCTCTCTCTGCCGCATCTCATAAAAAAATGTTGTCATCCTGGACTCAGCATGAACACGTGCTTCGGCCTCAACATCAAATCTTGCCATGATAGAATCATACATCCTGGACTGGGCAACTACCTGTGCCTGTAAAGAAGAAACCTCATCCTTAATAAGATGTGTAGGTGCAGGAGTGGGGGTGGTGGCGGAGTAGACGTGTTATGACCACGGTGATCAGAATCAGGGATGACTCCCTCTGAGGGTGGAGCTCTCGCTCTCGCTGCCTGAGGAAAATGACTCAAAATGAGCAAAAGTATTATGATCAATAATACCAGGCGTAGGGAGACGCAGATCACCCTCTAAAACAGGTACACCACTACAAGTGCAAAGGGTGGAAATGAGAATCCCATATGGAAGAGCAGGATGGACAGGGATGGAACCATGGACAGTAATAGAGGATATGACTCGAAGCATGACGGTCGGAAGATCGATATCCCACCCCTGAGAAACATGGTACATAAAGTAAACGATGTCTGACCCAATTTGTATATGATTTATCTGAGGATAAATAGATGATGATACAAACCTATTTAGTACACGGAAGGCAAGGTAAAACTGGCGATAATACATCGTAGAGCCTGCCAGAGGAATCTCCTAAAAATAATGCCGCAAAATATCATCATACGTAGGTCCATCGTCGGTATAACAAGGGAACATCACGTCTAGGACACGAGGAAGGTGCAGAAAAGCTGCTATGAGATATTCCGTGACTAGAACAGGAACGCCATGTACAGTAGAAAAGATCCCCTCAGCGTGAGGAAGATCACGGAAGAAAAACTCTCGGACAATGTCCGGATAAACAACCCCACGAACCTCAAACATAAAATCCCAACCTCTAGCAGACAACCAACGAGGAATACTTAACTCAGGAAACTCAGCATAACGAAACACCCTCTCTGAAATAACAGACCGAATGTGTAGACCCAATGAGCAGTAATTATCATACTCAGCATGAGTGGCCCACCTCACAGGTGAGTATGGGGGCCGACTAGCCTAAGCTCTCTGAGCTCGAGCAGAGGGTGGAGCCTGATCGAGTCACCCGAAAGGGGCACCACGGCGTCTAGGTGGCATGACCAAAAAGTGCAATGTGTGATGTAAAAAAAATATCATCGCGGGGGAAACACGTACACCTAAGCACCTATCTCCGTATAATCGTCCAATCGAACTACTGCGAACACCAGCCACAATCACAGTTAAAATCAGTAATAGAAACAAGAATTTTCTCAAAACAAATTAAGAATAAACATTGTTACCTCGAAACCACCGGAAAACGGGAAAAACACGTCGGAGAAACAGTGCAACCGAAGAGGCACAGCTTGTCTAAACAACCCCTTAGCGGATGGTTGCTAAATGAGCTCAAGGTTGTATCAATGGCTGATATAGGAGCTTAAGGGAGAGAAACGAAGTCCAGAGGAGTTTGAAAGAGATGACAGAGGTGAAGAACGCAACATTAACCACTAAAAATGGCGGAAACTCAGGCACTGAATTACTAAACCATCGGCGTTGCTGTCACTTGAAACAAATAAGAACGACAGGAGATAAGAGAGAACGACGGCTTAAAAAAACCCTGATCTCGCGAGAAATCATTCGAAAAACTTGCAGATGTCGCTCGAACGATTTGGGATGTCTCTTGAACGACGTGTTCGTGAGACATGTGGTGTCGTTCGAACGAGAAATTAAAATTTCCAGAAATACCCTAAAAACTTTCAGAATTCACCCAGTGAAAAAATTACCCCAAAACAGTTCCTGGAACATAAAAACAGACTGCAAAATCAAAAATAGTGTAAAAAGCAAAAAATTGGAATTACATGTTAACATGGCACTAATGTGCTCAATTATGAGAGTGGATTGATTGGGAGTGAACTACAACAATTGAGCCATCATTTCAATACGTCGAATCGATCAAAGAGTTCTTATTGATAACAAGGAATCATCAAACTTCATCAGAGCCATGTGTGATAAATTAAGTGAGAGTTTGATGAACTAAACTTAATCAACATGCATACAAGTCCAGATTGTTGACGATTCTACATAGGATTCGTGGTGCAAACCAATAGCGTCATGATACAATGTTTCAACATAGGATTCGTGGTGCAAACCCGTTTAAATTAATTTCCAACCAAACTCCCTCAATATATGAATTTTTCAAGATCTTTAGAAATATCTATCAATCTATACTTAGAGAAAGTCCTATTGGACCCAATTATGGCATTTATTTCTTTTTATTGCCTTGATTTTCTTTTGGGCTCTTTTAAACAGTGGCTTTCACGACGAGTCAATTTTATACCCTCGCAGCCCTTTCCCATGAACACTCAACATATTTTCAATACCAGTTCTCATGGAAAACGGTTCTTACAAGCACACCTCCTCTTTAAGTTTACTTACGCATAGATGACAAAATTGAGATAAGAACGCCTCACTAAACTCAAATATACAAGAGAAATCAAACATTCATATAAACTCGTGCTTGTGTGCAAGAATGGCATATAAGCAAAGTCGAGTCAAAATTCATATCTACATCGAAACAACCCCATAGTGCAAAGGTTAAGATCATTCTGGGCATCAATAAAAATGACCAAAAGTCCTAGTCACGTGAATAATGAAATAAAGGAGGAATCAAGCACACTAATATCCCATATCAATCATGTAACCTCACGACTCAAAAATAAAAAATCTTTTTGTATTTTCAAAAGTTTTTTATAAAAGGAAAAATATTTTTGTATTTTTCGAAAAGACTTAAATAAATAATAAGAACAAGAAACATGCCATAACACTAGCCAAATATAAAACAAGATGTAAATATTAGTGTATGACAAACCAACGAACAACCTCAATCGAAAGAAGAGAGATGAGTAGAACTACGAGCAATAATGTGAGAATCACAGAGTTTTATACCTAACGCTTCTAAATCTGACTTTATAACCCAAGTAGGTGTGAACCAACGAGTAGGGGCATTTGGAACCGGAATGGTTCTAGAATTTCATGGAGCATTCTTAAGATCGTAGCAAAACCGTCTAAGATGACCTCTCCTACCGCAATGAGTGCAAGTGTAGATATGATGATGAGCATACCCTATGGGTCGATTATGCCTCACATTCCTATGTGGTACTCTCCTAAAGTTCCTAGGAAGCTCTCTTGTTGGCATGGTTTTGGCTTTGGGAGCAGGTGAGACATGATTATTAAAGCCAATACCTCTCCGGTTATCTTTGATTTCGATGGTGCCTAAGATTTTGTCTAACTTTTTAGGCCTAACCTCCAAATCAAACTTAACTTTACTCGAATCTCTCAGTCTTTCTTCAAGTTCACTTATCCTTGACTCAAGTAAATGCGTAGAATTTTCAAACTTCAGAATTTCCTTTTTCGTAGTCTCCATCAATCCTCGAAGACTATCTCTCTCACCCTCGACATATTCTAGCTTCTCTCGAATTTTCTTTTCTTGTGCCCTAAGATCCTCAATTAAAGAATTGGAATTATTTATTTCTATGGCACGTTCTTTCAACATAGCTCCTAGTTTCACATTTTCTTTCTTTGCTTTTAAAGTTTCTTCATACAAATCTTTGAAAGCAGTTTGAAAATCTCTCTCTTCTTCGCTCTCATCCTCACTCACCTCCTCCTCACTCTCAGGAGTATCAACATCAGTGGATGCAGAAGAATCATGCAAAGGTAAGTCTTTATCACTTTAGTGACTAACCACAAAGGTGGAAAGATCATGCTTACTAGCAACAAAGTTTTCTTCTTCTGGGTCACTATCACTAAGGGTAGAAATGCGATTTATTGGTTTGTTGAAATTCTCCCTAAGTTTAGTGGGACACTCATCTATCCTGTGACCAAAACCTTCACAACAAAGACAATTTTCACAATCACCTTTATTGACCAGTTTTTTAAGAGCAATTTTCATGTGTGATTTCCAATTAGATGATTCAAACAGGTGAATTCTAAAATCATCAAAACCACCGAAAGGCATACCTAAAGACACGGGATCACAAACACAATAAAATAGTGCAACAAGCTCTGATACCAATTTGAAACGGCCCTTTAGTGTACTTTAGGTAAAAACCAACTTTGTTCCAATTTTAGTTAAAACCAATTTTAGCTTCTTAAACCCTAAACATGCATATAAGTGATTAAATTCATTTGATGAATAAAGCATGCGATAAACGAAACAATTTCAGGAAAAATCCCCAAAGGGAAAAACCTTTTTATTTCACTATAATTTGTAAGAGAACGGCTTACACGGATTACAATGAAATAAGTGCAACATATGAAATACCCGCAGGTGTCGGTTTCGATGTCTCGACTGGAACTTTCCCTTTCCAGGAGGGCAGTAGTGAAGAAGAAGACGGCTCCTCCACAAGTTACTCCGTAAGGTCTCCTTCTACAATGTCACGCAGCTCTTCGGTTGTAGAGTTCTCCTCACAAAGTGCATCACGGTGTAGAGAATGGATTATCTTCCGGTAAACGCGTTCAAGATCACTTAACTTTGGAATTGAGTAATACGATCTTGAATAAACACCGAAAGATGAAAAACTTGTATGGGAATAAGTTTTTCGAAACTGTTCTACCTACAGAAACGTTTACAAATGCATTTTCATTTATAACTGAGCTGCACAGAGTCCAAGAAAATGAAAACACAAAAATCGAGGCAAAAGGTCGTTCGAGCGAGATGAGATCTCGTTCACGCGACATGTCAATGTCGTTTGAACGATTCTCAATCTCGTTCGAGCGAGATACAATAAAAATAATATTTTTCTTTTAATTTAATCCTCGAATTTTCTTTAAACTGTTTTCAACTCAGAAATAATTTTTTTAAACATAAAAAGATTTAATTCCCAAACATTTAAATCACTCAGTATTTAATCAATATACAGATTACACAACTACTCACAAGTATTCATACCTGAGTGAGATCTTAAACATATGCAACATGTGTTGACTTGTAATCTTCTTGAAAAGCTTTGATTGCACATTCTTGGACTTGAACTTTGTCGTAGACTTTAAATAAACGCCATAGATAACTAGTCTGACTTAATTTATTTTATCCGAAATTAAGTCAATTAAAACAAATGAATATGCTAAGAATTATGTTCTTACAAACATGAACATAACTATATTGACTAATAAAACCAAATGACTATTGGCTTATGCCCCTACAATAATCCAAAATAAATAAAGACAGAAAGATGTAGCAACCTAAACTGGAATCAATAAATCGATCTCTGAGAAGAAAAACGTGTTAGCAAGTATGATATTCCTTCAGTCCCGCTATCCTTATCTACGCAAATTTTTTTTTTTGGGGGGGGGGGCATTTATAATTTTGGATCAGTGCCTTAGAGTATGTAAGAATTAATATATTGAAATTATAATGTAATTGAATAGTAAATTCAACAAATGTATCCCCCGCTGACACTCGCATATGATAGTTATCTCGCCTCCCATCTAGGTGTAATGCTAATCGTATCCTATCCCTAAAACCCAAATGAAATATGAATAACATGAAACATTATTAAACATGTGATGAATCTAGCATAAATTTCATATTGGAAATATCACTGTCTACACCCATGTTCCCATTTCCCAAATACCCTAGTCATACTACCCATAACACTATCGTAACTATATATTATACATACTATATAGTATTGGGTCCGTGATTGTTTGTCTACATTATTAGACAAATTAAATTCACTTTGTTTAATTCACAAGATTATATAAATAGGTCCATACACACACACACACACCACATTACACACATATATACATATACGACACTACATGGCATCTACCATTTGTGTCCTGTTCGCGGTCTATCAATAAGTCAGGAGGAGTCCCTTATCCAAATTGGATATCATAAAACACACATAAATGGGGCGGTTCCTATGGAGTACACCATTGCATAGTTCACATACAATGGTGACAATGGATCCTAGCATCTACACCCACTTCTCCTAAGTGGCGCTACTACTTAGTACATAAAATAATAACTTATACAACGCCTAGCCCACCTGTGCCGACGTGTGCTACGGTCTCGAACGCGTGCAACCCCAACCGATTGGACCGTCCACAAATATAGCTATGCTCACACAAATAAATAAATTACATATTTATATCCCATAGTATGTAGGTAGGTAATTACCCCATGATATTTTATTAATTTGCCCATTGATAATTTCCCATTTATTTAACCATCCCGTTAAATATAAATTCCTCTATTTTAAATAGTCATTCAAACATTAAATGAATTTATACAATTTATGTAGGTAGGTACCATCCTTCCCAAGTCATACCTTTAATACTCGAATTCTCGTACCCTGGATTCCCATCCCTACTAGCCCAATATTCTTTGAAGTTCTAATATCATCTACTAACATCTTAAACCAAGTTGGAACCAACCCGATAAAAAAAACCATTTAAAAACCAAACTTGGCAAAGCAGGGTAGCTAACCGACTTGGTTATGAGGTGAACCAGTTCACTCCTGGGAATAAACTAAGACAAGTTGCTATAATTTATTACCCAATTCCCCCATATTTCTTCACTAAAACACTTCTTTCTTCATCCAACACCCAACAAAGCATTTTATAAGATCCCTACATAGTTTTTCTTCACTAACCAATAATTTTCTAAATGAAATTGATCCCATGAATATCTTTAATTCACATAGTTATGATTTTCCAAAAAATTGTAAAGTGGCTCAAGACTAGTTTTTAATATTTATATCTTTTTTCACCAAATTGAATTAAAATTCCTTCCTTCCTATGGATCTCCATTAAAATCACATTAATATAATATAAAATCAAAAGATTCAATCCGAGTTCGATATAAAATATCATTCTTTTCTAGGTCTCTCGACGATTAATAATACCTAAATTTCTAATCAATTAAAACTTGATCCTATACATACTCAACATATGGATCAACCCATATCATCAATTGATATAATCAAATTCAGAATTCTACATGAGGGACTACGTACTTGAATCAAGAAATAAATTAGAAATTAATTTGTGCAAGAAAATTCTTGCCTTAGAATGGAGATTAAATTCCCTCTTCTTGAATTCTCTTCTTGAATCTCAAATTTCCTCCTTCTTTTTGACCTTGGTATCTGATCTCTATGGGTGGGGCTACTAGGGTTTCTTTAGATGAGTGGAATGAGTTCCTTAGTCTTCATAATTAACTTATAAACTCCCAAATCCCGAGTTAGGCTTTAACCCTCATTTTTAAGCCTCTAAATGAGCCCGAATTCATTACCAACATAGCCCCAATAACTCCCCAAATAATATACCTATACCCCATGACCATTTTTCGATGTCTAAAACACATAAACGAGTTCCCAAAACATTGTGAAATGTGTCCAAATTATTCATACTTGACATACCCATTTTTATTATGTTTAAACAACACGTAACCACAAGTTAATTACTATTCGATTTATTTCCACGAGTGAACCCATCAATGCCCAATTGAGTCAAATAATAATGTTATCACGAATAAGAATTTATTCTCAATTTATATTTTACCCATTTAACTTAAATCTCACCGAATTTATTCCCTAAATTATAAAATTCAATTTTGTCACCATATTTTATTCTGAAACTACAGTGTATTACATTAACTGGAGACCCTAGCACTCCAACTGTCTTCTCTTCCGTGCATTTATAAACCTCTCTCTCACTTCCCCATGGACGTATGCATGACAGTCTTTCAAACCACGTAAATTCTTATGTGATTATTCATATTGCATTCATTTACTATGGCCAAATTATAATATTGAAAATATTTTGGGATTCATATCCCTTACAATTTAGAGTCGTCTATTGGAAGCTTGATTTGAATCCCCACCACGATGAGATATCGACCCTTATTTACTATGAGTGTCCATTAGTCTTATCATTCGCATGTCAGCATTCATATCCAATTTGAGATACAAAGCGTAAGGAGGGAACAAACCCATTCAAGGTCTTTTCCACCTCCTAACGAATCATCATAGGGACGTATGCCGCAAAGGTATGAAATTGGTTGACGACGTTACACTACCTCCACAGAGCCACCCGCCAAGAAGGTAACGTCATGGTAGGTCAATATTTATGAAGACCAATCGAATTAATGAGATAAATAAATAACTCTATTGAGGAGATAGTTAACTAAATAACCTGAAGAGTATGTGTCCATCTCCCATAACTCGATGCATTAAATGATGCAAGAAATTCAATCTCCCAGGTGTTATAGGCCCAATGGTAGTGGTAGAGTTTCCTGATCGAGGAGACTATATGATGCGTAATTTAATTTCTCTCATTTGAATTAAGCATCAGTCCCCTGAACTTCTAGTCGCGGTCCAGCCCATATTCGGCCAGCAGAATCCAACCATAGTAATAGTTTAGTAAGATCAGGCCTCCGTCGAAGAAGATTGGCAGCTTTGACATTCGAAAATTCTTAAAAAATTAATTTGAGAGGCAACTTAACCCTAACTTGGCATACACTCAAAACGATTTAACTAAGAGGGAACTGAGGTATGGAATGACATCTCCTTTCATCGTGAATATAGAGACATCACAACCTCCAAACAATTTTAACATCCCAAATATCACAACTGATAATGAAAATGTAGATCCTAGTCACCATGTCATATACTACCGAAAATCAATGTGTTTATGGAGCTATCATGACGCCTTCATATGTCAAGTCAAATTAACCTTAGTTGGTTTAAGAATCTAGCCCTGAGGGTAATATCTTCCTTCAGGAATTGGCAGATTAGTTCATACCTTATTTTATCACCAAGAGCAAGGCAGTAAAGGAAGTTGATTCCTTAATCGACCATAAACCGAAGAAAGAGGAGTCTCTTAGGAAATATGCTTAATAATATTAAGAGTTGTTTAAAGAAATTGACAATGGAAATAAGTAGTTACAAATCTCATCCTTTAAGTTTGTTATTTCTAGGTAGAACAATCTCTACAAGTCTGTCACTAAAAAGCTAGCATCATACACGAACGATCTTATCATCCACATCGAAAAATATGCTAAAGTTGAGGCTGAGATCTTTAATGCTGACATTTTAGCCTAATAGACTCTTAACCATTCGAAGAAGAATGTCTCAGAGAAGTCCTCTGAGGAAGGAAACCAATAATTTTCTGCTAAGAAGGGGGAAATTCTAATACTTCCAAGGAGCGATGTAAAGCCAATGAGAGGGTCTATTAAGCAGTAGACACCTTATTCAAGGAACTAATATATAAATTGCTCCCCTAAATAAAGGATAAGTCGTTTATCAAGAAGCCTCTATAGATGTCCAATGATCTAAATGATAGGATTTTGTACAAGCTAGTCACCTCAAGGAGAACATTGATGGCACCAAGACAAAATCCTCGACACGGGGTCAATGTTGTATAGAAAAAGGACAACGGTGATGATATTACACTTTTGGGGATGATTGTTAACATAATGATCATATATCTGTCTCAGTGCACATGCAAGAAGTTGAGGGAAATTTAAAGATTGAAAGATGCATTAGGGAGGCTTTTCAAGTCGAAGTCTCTAAGCATTTCCTCACTGATTCGGTATAAATATTTCATATTTATTTCCTTAATTTTGATTCTTTTATGACCCTAGCACTGTAATTAACCTGGATTTATTTCATATTTATGCTACTGATTCTTTTTGGCAAGTTTTTCTTGTTTTGTGTATTTTCGTGTGTTTACAGGTATTTTATGCAAGTAAGTGTGGTAGAGAAACCTAAGCAGTGAAAGAAACCAAGGAGAGGAAGTTGAAGGGTATTTTCATAATTTTGCAGCCATAGTCCGGAAGTAGAGCCAACTGGAAATTTGGAGAATATCAAATCACAAGAACACTAGAAGAAACAACGCCTTAATCCAAGCTACGGTGAAGAAGTTACACGAGTTCAAACTTCAGAAGAAAATCTAGAGACAAAAGAGGAATTTCAAAAAAATATACCTACAAACCGGTTCAGCAGTGCAAGCGAACTGTTTTGGTCCACTTGAGCACAAATTTTAATTATTCTGATTGTTTTCCCTAGAGTTATATGGGTTTAGAACTCCTGTAAAAATGACCTCATTGAGTTGTAAAACAACACTAGTTATATCTTGGATAGTTTTATCCTAGTATTGAAAGGAGAAAAAGAGGAAAGAACATAGGGGATTATTTTCTGCACCAAATTTATGCTTTGTGGATCATTTTCATGCAATAATCAATATAGTTTGTCTTTTTCTCCCTTGGTCTTTGCTTTTAATTATTTTTCTAGTTTTTTTGCATCGTTTATTCATTCCTGCATGCTTAGATATATTTATGATGATTATTTTCACATGCAATGTCAAAATAATCTCTTTCATTAGTAACATCATGTCCGACTAGATTTTCAAGGGTTGCAATACATGAACCCAAACCTAAGTGTTTCGCATGGATATAAAAATAAATTTTTGAGTTAAATAATTAATTAAAAACACATCTTTTTGTTCATACAACCGTCGTAGGACATTTAACTCCGTTTGTCCTAGGTAACCGGAGTGTTTAAGAATACGACGTGCATGTTAACAATCTCCTCACGCACTTTATATTTATTCTTGATTATGTATTGTGTGGGTTCATTCCTTCATATATGTATTTCTTAAAATAAATAAAGTCTTCGTTTCAATCAAGTGTTTAGTTTTTGACTAGTTTTGTGTGTGGGGAAATTATTAGGGGACGGGGGATTGTATTCCTACCTTTTCATTCTTTCATATTAATTAATCAGTCAATTATTAGTCTCACATGCGTAGTTAAGTTAAATAGGAATTCAATTGCTTTCGTAGTAATAGTACATAGGTTCCCATAATAATTATCTTTTTTTTTCTTTTTCGTGAGTCATTCGTTAGGGTTAGTCTTCTTACTTAGTTATCATCACGAGCGATCGTCTTAGTCCCTGAGTTCGACCCATGGTTTACCGAATTATTACTTAAGCGACCGATTTACACTTGAATCGTATTCACACGCGTTAGAGACACTTTTAGAGTTGCTTCAAGTTTTTGGCTCTGTTGTCGGGGACTAGGTATATATACTAGGTTAGGTCGAATTAATCCTATAATTTGACTCTAATTCTTAAAAAAAATCAAAAATAAATAAATAAAAACATTTAAAAAATTTAAAAAATTCACAAAAATTAGAAAAATTCCAACAATATTCTCTCTATCCTTAAATGAAAAAAAAAACTCTTAATCCCATCATTCCTAGAGTACACGAGAATCCTATGATGGGGCTTAAATTCGATAGCCCATTTACCCCGAACACTCTAAATTTCTAGGTTCCACCTCCTTTACTACCCAACTGCATCACGAGTCACATATTTAGGGCGTCAAGTGATGATATTAAGTCATTACGAGAGAGCGCAATGCCAGGCAACGCTAGTTATGGTACGAGTGAGGGTGAGTTACTGTGTTACCCTATAAGAGATTTTTATATCCCGAGAAAATCGTGACTCCGAGATGCATTATAATCTCGTATATTGTAGGGCAATTCATTTTAGAAATTGGATGATCCGAATTCTCCCAACATTTCATGATATTGAGTCAAAAAATCCCTATCTACACATTCGAGAGTTAGAGGAGGCGTACGATAATTTCACTGACCAATAATGCACTCAAGATATAGTGTGTCTCAAGCTTTTCACCTTCTCCTTGAAGGATAAGTATAATATATGACCTTGGTAACTAGCACCGAACTCAATAGCCATTAGAGGAATATGCAGGCTAAATTTCTCCAAAATTTATTTCCAGGACATAGGACCAATGCGATTAGGGCTCAAATTCAAACATTTAGACAAAATGAGAATGATCCATTTGATTTATGTTGGGAGCGTTTCAATGAGTTAGTCAACATGTGTGCACACAATGGTTTTGAGAAGTGGAGATTCATCTCTACTTCCATCATAAAATAAGCTTAACTTTCAAACAACTCGTTGAGACCATGTAAGAGGGAGAGTTCTAAGGGTTAGATGCGAGCGATGCGGAGGCCCACTTTAAGTACATCGTCGAGACTACTCAAGCGTGGGACACATCGGACCCAATTACCCAAAACAAGACTAAAAAAAGTTCCATGAATCCTTCTACATCCGAACTATATCAATTGGATAAGGAGGCCGAACTAAAATTCAAAATTAATCAACTAGCAAAGAGGCTAGAGGACGTAGTCGAGGCTACGGATAGAGACATATTCAGATCCACTCGAGCATTGAGAGAGAAGGTGGGTGTTATTTATGAGGTGGGACATTAAATGAAGTAATTCCTGATGATATCCGTCTACAAAGTGATTCTCTAAGAGCAAGTGTAAGTGGTAGGAGATTTAAAGTGTAAATTTAATGCCCCGTATGGGAATTCTAATAACCCTTCATGGCGAAACAATTTGGGTTTTGGTTATGGGCAACGATACGCTGCATTGAATCCAAATTGAATGGTTTACCACCATCACCCACCATTATCGCCTTTCCAACGAGCTCCACCCATACAAGCACCACCTCTCGCTCCTTCTATCACCCCACAATAAATAAGTCTCGAGGAAACTTTAAATTAATTCATGCAAACTCAGTTAACGATAAATGCTCAAAATTCCCAAAATTATGCCAACTTAAATGTGTCATTATCTAAGTTGCAATCCTCTCTAAAAGTCCGAGAGAAGGGTAAGTTTCCCGCCCAAGGCCAAAGACCTCCCTAAGGTCAAAATTGTGTTATCTCTTATACCGAAGAGAAAAAAGTGCAATGTCAAAAGGTTACCACTCTACATAGTGGGAGAGTTGTTGACTTGTCACCTCCCCACACAACGAGCATAACGATAGGGAGTTTTTTTCCCGGCACAAAAGAGGTTGAAGATGCCCCCTTGGAGGAGAGTAATAAATAGGATACAATTAGGCCCGAGGTGGTAGTGAAACCCCCTAATACATTTCCTTGCCCTCAACGGTTGGTTCCTCCCCCTAAAGGGGGGAACCCGTGATGATATCTTAGAATTACTCAAGCAAGTAAAGCCTAAATTACCTTTTCTAGAGGCAATAAAGAAAATTCCCGCTTATGCAAAGTTCCTTAAGGACTTGTTAACGGTGAAACTTAGACTAAAGGTAAATAAGAAAGTATTTCTAGTGCAAAATGTGTGTTCATTACTTTTTAACGACTTCCCGCCAAAGTATAAAGATCTGGGTGCACCCATAATTTTCATGCACCATTGGATAGATAAAAATTGAGAGAGCCCTATTAGATTTAGGGGCGAGTATTAATAGTCTCCCTTACTTCATCTATAGATAACTCGATTTGGGGACATTAAGGCCACGAAAATTATTCTCCAACTCATGGATCATTCCATTAAGATACCTCAGGGAATTGTTGAGGACGTGATCATCCACGTCCACACTTTTTACTTCCCGATAGATTTTGTCATTTGGTACAGGGAACCCTCATCCCCCTCGAGCCATTAGGTTCATGTGATCCTTGGCTACCCATTATTAGATAAGGCTAATGCTTTGATTAACACGCAAAATGGGCAAATGTAATTCACATTCGGTAATATGACATTCGTGACTAATATCTTCAACCCACGAAGGATCCATTTGATGCGTGCCTTGTTATGGTGAGCGAGGGTAATACTGCGTACACCGAGTTTGGGAGAGAGGTAATGGAGATAGGAGAGTTATTAGATGGGAGTGAGAGCGACGAGGACGTGAAAGATGTTAGTTGGGTCTCTCTATTTGAGGAACTACTACCAAGGGAGCCATGCACGGTTCCTTCTGATGAAAAATTTCTTACCCTCGAATTGAAAAGCTTCGTTCAAACGTTTAATATGCTTACTTGAGAGAGGATGAGACATTTCCTTTTGTTGTCTCCTCGAGCCTAAGTAAAGAGCAAGAGGGGAATCTTATAGCTTTTTTGAGGAAGCACCAAAGTGCTTTTGTTTGGAGCATCGCTGATTTGAAGGGTATAAGTCCCCTAATTTATACCCATAAAATCCACCTTGAGGAGCACGTGAGGTCTTCAAGGGAGATGCAGAGGTGTTTAAACCACACGATGAAAGATGTCGTGAGAGAGGAAATTCTAAAATTCTTGGACGCGGGCATCATATATCCTATCTCGAATAGCAAATGGGTTAGTCCCATTAAATTCGTCCTGATGAAGTCGGGAATGACTGTAGTTGAGAACGCCAAGGGTGAACTTATCCCAAAATATACCACCACCAGATGGTGCATTTGCATTGACTACCAAAAGCTCAATGCCGACACTAGAAAATATTTTACCCTTACCATTTATTGATCAAATACTAGAGCGAGTAGTGAGCCACCTATTTTATTGCTTTTTAGATAGTTATTCGAGATATAACCGAATCGAGATGGACGTAGTGGATAAAGAAAATACGACATTCACATGTTCCTTTGAAATATTTGACTATAAACGTATGTCATTTGACCCGCGACCTTTCAACGGTGCATGCTTAGTATTTTTAGTGATATGGTCGAAAAAGGGCTAGAGGTTTTTATGGACGATTTCAGCATCTCCAGCCCCTCTTTGACTATTGCCTTGCTAATCTTAAGAAGGTGTTATTTCGATGTGTGGAAAAGAACTTGGTACTAAAATTGGAAGAAGTATCGATTCACGATTACCGAAGGCGTAGTTTTTTGCCACATCATTCCGTCCAAAGGTATTGAGGTAGGTAGGGTAATAGTTGATGTCATTGTTGATCTTCCCCCACCTAAGTCACGAAAGGAGGTACGTTGTATCTTAGATCATGAGAGTTTCTATCATAGGTTTATTAAGGATCTTAATGTCATCGCTAGGCCCTTAAGCAACCTACTAGAAAAGGATGCCCCCTTTGAGTGGAAAGAAGCATGTCAGTGAGATTTCAAAAAATTAAAAAGAATGCTAGTCTTCGCTCCCATCATGCAAGCGCTGGATTGGTCCCTTCCATTCAAGCTTACCTGTGATGCGAGTGATTATGCGATTGGGGCTATTTTGGGGAAAAGAAAGGATAAGAAGTCTCACGTTAACTACTACGCTAGTCAAACCATAACTAGATCCCAACTTAGCAACTCCACCACGAAGAAAGAGTTACTAGCGGTAGTCTTTGCCTTAGATAAATTCCCCTCCTACCTCCTACCCCATTACTTGCTTCACCGACCACATGGCTATCAAATACCTATTTTTAAAAAAGGATATGAAGCCGCGCCTTATTAGGTGGACCTTACTCCTCTAAGAATTTTATCTTTCCATTAAAGATAAAAAGGCGTAGAAAACATCGTTGTCGATAATTTATCGAGGCTTTCTTCTAACGTACCTAGCAATCCTATACCCATAGATGAATATTTTCCAGATGAGAAATTATTTCCCACTTCTTCCCTCCCCTGGTTTGCTGATATAGTGAATTATCTTGTCACATGGTTTGTCCCCCTGATTGGACACAGAAAGAGAAGAGGAAGTTCCTTACTTGGTCATGCATGCTCCTTTATGACGATCCCTTTTTGTTAAAATATTATGTAATACCTCGTAATTTTATTGATTTTATTTAATGGGATTAATTAAATTAAATGGGATAATTATTTGGAAATTAATCCGGATTTAAATACTAGCGAGACGAGAGTTAGAATTTGATTATGATAATAATGTTGAATATTACTGGCTGAATATAGTAATATATGATTATGGAATTTATTAAAATTGTCGCGAGTCATAAATACGACAATTCAAGAAATTTAGTTGGGACGCGCATGTCAGTCGCGTCAGGAATCGTTTTAAATGAATTTAAAAGTAAATTTTAATTTTATCATCCGTATGGTCATTTTGAGTGTGCCATCATGTCCGGAAGGGTCGAAATAGTCAAAAAAACACTAGCCGGGGGTTTAGTTTGGGTCCCGAGGCATTTTTAGACCAAACCGGCAACCCAGGAGGGTATTTTAGTCATTTTAATTTTTAAAGGAGTTTGACCCACGAAATTTAGGCTTTATTTATCAGCCAATATTAGGGCCATTATCTGCCAAAAGAAAGGAGTGGGCAACGTGAGAAGAGAGAAGAAGTTACAAAGAAGGTTACAAGGCCATAACCACCATACACCACCACTATCGCCGGATTTGTGATTGGAGAGAGGAAGAGAACCAACCGTTAACGTCATCAACGGATCAGAACATCAAATTCCCAGGGAAGTAATTTGATTCATTAAGTTTCAGCGAATAATTTATCCATAATAGTTTAGGATTTGATGATATCCATGATAATATTGAAAACTAATGAAACTTGGAGATGAAACCTTAATTCTGGGTAGGAATTGTATGCAGTTTGATTCTGGAAGTATTCTAATAACGAAATCAGAAATAATGCTTAGTTAAAAACGAATTTATGTAGAGCTATATGATAATTCTTGAAGAAAATAGAAAAATAGTGTTTTTCATGATAATGGGATGATTTGATCCAAGAAAAGACTAATTGATGATGATTTAAGAGTTTTGGAACATTAAGAATCATGTAATTAGGTTGTATAATGACCCAATATGCTTACTTTAGGATTTAACATCTTGTAATGAAGATTTGGGACAAAACTGGGCTGAAAATGAGGGAAACCCGTAGCCTGCACCTGCTTGATCGATCGATCGACATTCATAGGTCGATCGATTGACACCCATAGGTCGATCGATCGATCTCCCCCAAAACTGTGACTTTTTCCCTTTTTGAATCGAAGTGATTTCGGTCATCGAACATTATAGGTGGGGATTATGTGAATACATTAGGACTTTAGGGAAACCAGTAAGGATATAGTTGAAGCCCGGAACATGTTAGAAATTGGATGGAATGTAGTGTTGAATTTATGAGTGTTCGAAGAGTAATTTCCTATTTTATGATGCAAGAACGTGATTTGAATTCTTAGGAGTGATAGGTTAGGATTTAGGACATAAATAAGGACCTCGAAATACTGAATTGATATGTGGGGAAAATAGTAGACTTAGTAACCTCTTCAGTTAGGTTTTAAGTACTCTAAACTTTACGACGTGAGACTTATCGGCGAAATATATTATATATAATTCGGAATAATAATCGTGTACAAATTAGACTCATGGTATAGGGCTGAGAATATACCTTTAATAATATAATAGTTATCTATGTTGTGTGAATGCTTAGTATATGTACTATTATGTGTATGACATACCTACCATACTTGCTATCACTGGCGGCTTTCGAAATAGGACCATCTGATCTTTGTGTGGTTATGGGGGGATTAAGATTGGTACCTTAAGGACATAGGACTGTGAATGACTTATTTGTGAGTTGATAAGTCAGCTAACCATGGGAGCGTAGGTATGTGCGTGACCCATGGGTATGTGAACTATGTTCGCCTCCAATATGTGTGATTTTATTTATTGAAACGGTTCCTGAGCGATTTGAAACGCGTAGTCCTTATGTACGTGATGTACCGGGATTCGATAGAAGAGTATGCGTGCACCAAAGCTTAGCCTAGGGGTGCCATATTTGTATATTTATGCTGAGAATGATATACTTGTACTTATATCTGGCTCATTGTTAAATTGTGAATACGAATATTTGAGATATTTGAATGGGATTAAAAATGTGATAATTCATATCGTAATTGATGTAATAATTCTGATTAATGTAAAGGTGAGTTACACGCAGAATATATTAGAATGATACGAATAGACCCCTATATTATAATGTGAAGACATGAAGTGGTATTGACTAGTTAGTTAGAGGCATAACTAGGATGGGTTAAGGGTATACGTTAGGCATGCACATTAGTTGAGGGGTGAGGAACTCATGCGAGAGCCCGTAACTAACATGTATATAATATTTAATGTTTAATGCAATTAAACACTGGCTATATTGTTAATTTGTTTTCACCTCGGGCTCTGACCCGTTTTCTTTCAAATCTATTTTTCTTGTAAAACCTTTTTTGGTGCCCAGCCACAGGGACGCCAATGCATAGGAGTTCCATTACATTGACGTGTTGTAGGTGCTGTGGAAGTTACAGGATCTCGGTATTAGATGCCTCCACATTCTGCACTTGATTCTATACATGGTTACTCATCTGTTAGGGCATGTCGCCCATTTCCATTTAGAGATAGCATTCTCAGACTTTCAGTCTTATTTCAGTTTTGGATTTATTTTTCTATTCAGACTTTTGTATTGGGATTTATTCAGTATTTGGTTTATTCAGGGGGGTGTTACAGCACACTCGTTTTATTTATTCCATTATTATTCTGTTGTGGTTATGGTGTGGATGTTTTATGGTTAGTTTAATTTAATTGGTTGCATGTTAATTTAATTTAATAAAATTTGACAACTCACTTTTTAAATATTAGGTGGCTAGTAATTGTTAAAAAAAATGTTTTCGAGAGTGATGCTATGAACTGAACCAACTTGACATTTTGAACTAATTTGAATAAAGGAGTAGCTACCCGGTATTTAATTAGTCGGGGTATCACAGGTAGTATCAGAGCATCGGGTTCTAGAGTCCTTAGGATCTGTATGGCTTGTTATGCTTTTCGCGTAGTATCCTTTGATATTGAGTCCTATTATTAGGACTGTTGCACTCTTTGTTACATTTCGTAGAATACGTACTTCTGCTACAATGTTATATATGGTCAATGGACTTATATAATTCAAGTGAATTTCAAATTTCGCTCAGGAGGAAGATACAAACTAACACCGCTGAAGAAGAAAGTGTGGGACAAAACCAACAAGTACCTCAAGTACAATAGGAAAGGGCGAAAATCACTGAGATAGCGAACATCGTGGCACAAGTAGTGACTACCGCAATATTGCAGTACCAAAATCACAATGTACAGCTTACAAGGAGAAAAAGAACAAGAGAAGTTGATCAATATGACATTGCTAAGGTTAGTAACAACAGGATAATACCGCAGTCGCAGCAACAAGTGCCTCAGAGTCGTCAAGACTAAGAGGATAATAGAAATGGCGGGAAGAGCCAAACCCGCCAGAGCCAATAAAGCCAAGGGAAGAGGGCTACCACTAAGAGGTATTTTAAGTGTGGAAGAAATGGACACAAATGCCAAGTTTTTTCGCAAAGAGCTGGAGGACATCTCCGACCAACTCAGCAAAGTCAGCTAGACCATCAGGGCCAGCAGAGCAGAAACTGTGTTCGTAAGTGTTTTATTTGCGGAGAACGGCGCCACTACCGTCGAGATTGCCCTAGGAAGGGAATGAACCCAAAATAGTCATTAGGTTTCCACCCGAACCCGCAGAATACCCAACTTGGGGAAACAAGGATATTCACCCCAGTAACACAGACTTCACAACAATAACAAGTAGTACAGTATGGACGCATCTATAATGCCCATATGTGGTTATGCCACTACAACCGCAACTACCACCCACGTTTGGAGATATAATACTTTATCACTTATAGTCATTTCTTTTTAGGTTCAGGGAAAATCTTGAATAACTTGTGTGCGTTACAGCTTACTTGTACTACTTGAGAAACATGAGCGTAGAATGTATTAGCATCCCGATTTCGAATTGGATAATTAAGGTTTGAGTGGTGATAGAACATTAGAGTAATATTAGGTGTTCATTAGTACTAGTTATAAAATAATTTGTGCTAAGTGTCATCCAAGAGGAAACGGATCCACTTGTATATATATAGGTATTGAATCCTATAGAGAATTGAGAAGTACGTCATCGGATTATACCAAATCCCAGTGGGTAGGGATGTTTACTCAAGTTATTCTCAATAGAATAAAATATTTTTGGGCATGGGAATAATTTTATGGTAAATTGAACAGTCTAACGCCAAGTTAGTAGGAGTAATGTGATGAATATTTTGTTCGTAACATGAGAATAGATGCACAAATTTTAGCAGGAAGCAGGGATGTGGGGTACGAGTCAAATAATGAGGACCACAATTTTTGTTGACCGACAATGTTAGTTAGTAGTGTATCGGGGGGTTCCTTGTTTGGATTTCGCTTTGCGAAATATCCCACGCATGAAATCTAGCGAACGTCGGGAGCTGGGGATGGTTGGTCTTTATCACGCGAGTTTGGTACCCTGGTTGTCATCCGCAAGGGAAACCATATCTTTAACTTTAATTTTACTCCTATTCCCGATCAGTAGGACCATACGATGTGACATAAGAAGTGATATTAAATGTTTTACATCGGTAATAAATCAATGAAATAAGAGAAGATGATAACATCACGACACATAATAAGTATTCATTGCCCCGAATCGATGACTTATTCGATTAGTTAAGGAGATCTACTTTCTTCTCAAAGATTCACTTGGGATTGAGATACCATAAGCTGTGTATTAGGGAGTAGGAGGTGTCGAAGACTATTTCTTGACAAGATATGGATCCTATGAGTTCAGAGTCATGCCATTTGGGTTGACAAATGCTCCCGTCGTATTCCCGAACTTGATGAACCGAGTGTTCAGGGAGTTTTTGGATCAGTTGTCATCGCCTTCATAGATGATATCCTGATTTATTCATAGACTGAGGAGGATCATGCTGAGCACTTGAGGCAGGTTTTACAGACACTGCTCCAGAACGAGTTATATGCAAAATATGAAAAGTGTGGATTTTGGCTGAAGAAGGTTCAGTTTTTGGGGCATATCATTTCAGACAGGTGGATATTTGTTGATCCAGGGAAGGTATCAGTGGTGAAAGAGTGGGGACAGCCCATGACACCGACAGAGATACGTATTTTCTTAGGCCTAGCAGGATACTACAGGAGGTTTATTCGGGGGTTCTCGAAGATAGCGGGACCTTTGACACATCTGACTTGTAAGGGTGTGTCATTTATTTGGAGCGATGCCTTATAGTTGTCTTTCGATGAGTTAAAGGTCAAATTGACCTCATCACTAGTGTTAGCATTTCCCAGGATGGGGATGGAGTATCTAGTCTACACTGATTCATCCTTACTAGGACTTGGGGGTGTACTGTAGCAGGAGACAGGCTATAGCTTATGCTTCCTGTAAGCTTAAGCCTCACAAGAAGAATTACCCCACCCACGACTTGGAGTTAGTGGCAGTCGTATTTGCTCTTCAGATTTGGAGACATTATCTCCTGGGGGAGAAATTCCATTTATTCACAGACCATAAGTCCCTATAGTACCTCTTCACGGAGAAGGAGCTGAATATGCGTCAACATCGGTGTCTTGAGTTTGTGAAGGATTATCAGTTCGATATCCAATACCACCCACGAAAGGCTAATATGGTAGTAGACGCGTTGAGCCGCAGGCCAGTAGGTGAGGTGGCCGAGGTGTGGAAAGCAAAATGGAAGGAGTTAGGACACCAGGACGCAATGGCCCAATCACTCACATCTGTGATGACAGTTACGCCCCAGATCATTACGAGATTTATACAGGCCTAGGCAGTAGACCCATTCTACCAAGAGAAGATAGTACGATTACTAACAGAGGGGGTCGAGCCGTACACCGTTAGTTCAGACGGGAGATTACACTTCAATGGGAGATTAGTTGTTCCTGAGGGTGAAGACTTGCGACACAAGGTAATGACAGAGTCGCACGGTTGGCGATTAGAGGTGCATCCTGGTGGGGATAAGATGTACCAGGATATGAGGCGACAGTACTAGTGGAGACGGATGAAGAGGGATATGGTCGAGTTTGTTTCGAAATTTATCACTTGTTAGCTAGTAAAGGTGGACCATTAGAGACCGACAGGACTTCTACAACCATTAGAGGTTCCTATGTGGAAATGGGAGAGCATTTACATGGACTTCATCACGGGGTTACCTACATTACAGAGCGGTCACGATTCCATATGGGTAATCGTGAATCAGTTGACCAAGGTCTCCCACTTTCTTCCCGCTCGGACAGATTACACTACGGGACAGTACGCCCAGATCTTCATAGCTTGGATAGTGAGACTCCACGAGGTGCCTCTCAATATCATGTCTGACAGAGACAAAATCTTTGTGTCATGGTTTTGGGAGAGTTTCCAGAAAGCCATGGGGATGGATTTGCGATTGAGTAAAGCATATCACCCGCACACAGATGGACAGACTGAGCGGACGAATCAGATATTAGAGTACATGTTGTGTATGTGCATCCTCGACTTTAGAGGTGGTTGGGAGAAGTATCTTTCACTAGTGGAGTTTGCCTATAATAACTCCTACCAGTTCACTATTGGTATGGCTCCATTCGAGGCATTGTACAGTAGACCTTGTCGTTCCCTAGCATGTTGGCTAGAGGTGGTGGATAATAATCTCCTTGGATCGGAGGTGATTCAGGATACTTCGACGAGGATAGAGATGATACGGAGCCGTATTCGGGTTGCTCAGGACCGATAGAAGAGTTATGCTGATGCCAAGAGGTCCTTTCGAGAGTTCAATGTGGGGGACCAGGTGCTGCTTAGAGTGACTCCTATGAAGGGGATTATGCGTTTCGGGAAGAAGGGAAAGTTGGCGCCTAGATATGTGGGGCCATTCCCTATCATCGAGCGAATTGAACTTGTCAAGTATAGACTTGGGTTACCGGAACACTTGCATAGGGTCCATGACGTGTTCCATATTTCCTGACTGAGGAGATACATTCGAGATGATTTGGCCCATACTCACATTGATTTAGAGGATATTGATCAAAAGACAAATAGTATGAGGAGGGGCCGATTGCTATTCTAGACCATAGCGAGAGAAAATTTAGGTCGAAGATAGTACCGTTAGTACGTGTTTAGTGGCGGGATCATAATGCCGAGGAGTCTACCTAGGAGCGCGAGAATGAGATGCACGAACGTTATCCAGAGTTATTTTTGCCAGGTATATTTTATTTCCAAATTTCGGGATGAAATTATGTTATTAGGAGGGAAGTATGTAATACCCCGTAATTTTATTGATTTTATTTAATGGGATTAATTAAATTAAATGGGATAATAATTTGGAAATTAATCCGAATTTAAATACCAGCGAGACGAGAGTTGGTATTTGATTATGATAATAATATATGATTATGGAATTTATTAAAATTATCGTGAGTTATAAATACGACAATTTGAGAAATTTAGTTGGGACGTGCATGTCAGTCGCGTCAGGAATCGTTTTAAATGAATTTGAAAGTAAATTTTAATTTTATCATCCGTATGGTCATTTGACTGCCCCGGCGTTTTAGGGAAGGGTCGAAATAGTCAAAAAAACACTTGCTGGGGGTTTAGTTTGGGTCCCGGGGCATTTTAATTCCAAACCAGCAACTCGGAGGGTATTTTAGTCATTTTAACTTTTAAAGGAGTTTGACCCACAAAATTTAGGCTTTATTTATCCGCCAATATTTGGGCCATTATCCACCAAAAGTAAGGAGAGGGCAACGTGAGAAGAGAGGAGAAGTTACAAAGAAGGTTGCAAGGCCATAACCACCACACACTACCACTATCGCCGGATTTGTGATCGGAGACAGGAAGAGAACCAACCGTTAACTTCATCAACGGATCAAAACATCAAATTCCTAGGGAAGTTATTTGATTCATTAAGTTTCAGCGAATAATTTATCCATGATAGTTTAGGATTTGATGATATCCATGATAATATTGAAAACTAATGAAACTTAGAGATGAAACCTTAATTCTGGATATGAATTGTATACGGTTTGATTCTGGAAGTATTCTAATAACGAAATCAGAAATCATGCTTAGTTAAAAATGGATTTATGTAGAGGTATATGATGATTCTTGAAGAAAATAGAAAAATAGGGTTTTTCATGATAATGGGATGATTTGATCCAAGAAAAGACTAATTGATGATGATTTAAGAGTTCTGGAACATTAAGAATCATATAATTAGGTTATATAATGACCCAATATTCTTACTTTAGGATTTAACATCTTGTAATGAAGATTTGAGACAAAACTGGGACAGAAAATGAAGGAACCCCGTAGCCTACACCTGCTTGATTGATCGATTGATCAACATTCATAGGTCGATCGATCGACAACCATAGGTCGATCGATCGATCTCCCCAGAAACTGTGACTTTTTCCCTTTTTGAATCGAAGTGATTTCGGTCATCGAACGTTGTAGGTGGGGATTATGTGAATACATTAGGACTTTAGGGAGACCATTAGGGATATAGTTGAAGCCCAGAACATGTTAGAAATTAGATGGAATGTAGTGTTGAATTTACGAGTGTCCGACGAGTAATTTCCTATTTTATGATGCGAGAACATGATTTAAATTCTTAGGAGTGATAGGTTAGGATTTGGGACATTAATAAGGATCTCGGAGTACTGAATTGATATGTGGGAAAATAGGAGACTTAGTAACCTCTTCAGTTAGGTTTTTAAGTACTCTAAACTTTACGACGTGAGACTTATCGATGAAATATATTATATATAATCCAGAATAATAATTGTGTACGAATTAGACTAATGGTATAGGGCTGATAATATACCTTTAATTATATAACAGTTATATATGTTGTGTGAATGCTTAGTATATAGACTATTGTGTGTATGGCATACCTACCATACTTGCTATCACTGGAGGTCGGCTTTCGGAATAGGAACATCTGATCTTTTTGTGGTTACAGGTGGATTTTGATTGGTACCTTAAGGACATAGGACTATGAATGACTTATTTTTGAGTTGATAAGTCAGGTGACTATGGGAGTGTAGGTATGTGCATGACCATTGGGTATGTGAACTATGTTCACCTCCAGTATGAGCGATTTTGTTTATTAAAATGGTTTCTGGGCGATTCGGAATGCATAGTCCTTATTTACGTGATGTACCGGAATTCGATGGCAGAGTATGCGATCACCGCAGCTTAGCCTAGGGGTGCCATATTTGTATATTTATGCTGAGAATTACATACTTGTACTTATAAGTGGCACATTATTAAATTGTGAATACGAATATTTGATATATTTGAATGGGATTAAAAATGTGATAATTCATATCGTAATTGATGTAATAATTCTGATTAATGTAAATGTGAGTTACACGCAGAATATATTAGAATTATACGAATAGACCCCTATATTATAATGTGAAGACATGAAGTGGTATTGACTAGTTAGTTAGAGGCATAACTAGGATGGGTTAAGGGTATACGTTAGGCATGCACATTAGTTGAGGGGTGAGGAACTCATGCGAGAGCCCGTAACTAACATGTATATAATATTTAATGTTTAATGCAATTAAACACTGGCTATATTGTTAATTTGTTTTCACCTCGGGCTCTGACCCGTTTTCTTTCAAATCTATTTTTCTTGTAAAACCTTTTTTGGTGCCCAGCCACAGGGACGCCAATGCATAGGAGTTCCATTACATTGACGTGTTGTAGGTGCTGTGGAAGTTACAGGATCTCGGTATTAGATGCCTCCACATTCTGCACTTGATTCTATACATGGTTACTCATCTGTTAGGGCATGTCGCCCATTTCCATTTAGAGAGAGCATTCTCAGAATTTCAGTCTTATTTCAGTTTTGGATTTATTTTTTATTCAGACTTTTGTATTAGGATTTATTCAGTATTTGGTTTAATCAGGGGAGTGTTACTCCAGACACGTTTTATTTATTCCATTATTATTCTGTTGTGGCTATGGTGTGGATGTTGTATGGTTAGATTAATTTAATTGGTTTCATGTTAATTTAATTTAATAAAATATGATAACTCACTTTTTAAATATTAGGTGGCTAGTAATTGTTAAAAAAACATGTTTTTGACAGTGATGCTATGAACTGAACCAACTTGACATTTTGTATTAATTTTAATAAAGGAGTAGCTACCCAGTATTTAATTAGTCGGGGTGTCACATATTATACAGACCAAATCATCCGAAAATGTGTGCAGGATGATGAGATTCCTAGTGTCATCCGCTTTTGTCATACGGATGCCTGTGGAGGCCATTTTTCTACGAATAAGACAACCACTATGATCCTTCAAAGCGGTCTCTATTATCCCATAATTTTTCAGAATGTAAATGATCATTGATAATTATGTGATAGATGCCAAAGGATTGGAACCATCACTCGACGAGACATGATGTTGTTCCCACTATTCTTTTTCTCGAGTTATTCAACTGCTAGGGCATCGACTTCATGGGACCCTCCCCCCCCCCCCCCCCCCCTCCTTCATTTTCTAATGCATCCTTGTCGCGGTAGATTTTGTGTCAAAATGGGGTGAGGCCATAGCTACTAGGAAGAATGACAATAAGGTGGCAATAAATTTCATCCAAGAACACATACTCTCTCACTTCGGTGCTCCGAAGTCGATTATTAGTGACAATGGCAAGGAATTTTGTAATAGTCTGTTTGAAAAGTTGATGAGAGATTATGGCGTCGTCCACAAGATTGGTATGATCTATCACCCATAAACAAATGAGCAAGCGGAGTTAGCTAATCGTGAGATAAAGCACATTCTCGAAAAGACCATTGATCCTAACCAAAAGGATTGGTCTAAACGACTGAATGTTTTGCTTTGGGCTTACCCGGTCGCCTATAAGAATACTCTCGAGATGTCCCCATTCCACTTTATCTATGGAAATACTTGCCATCTTCCCATTGAGATTGAGCATAAAACATATGGTAATCAAGAGGCTGAATTACAATTTAGATAAAGCCGATGAAGTTCAAAAACTTCAATTGAATGAGTTATAAGAAATACACAATGATGTGTATGAGCGCCCGTATATCCAAATAAAGGATGAAACTCATGCGTGAGCACACCTGATCAAAAGGTGCTTCTCTACAACTCATGCTTACACTTATTTTTTGAAAAATTGCGTTTAAGGTGGACCGACCCGTTTCTGAAAAATGAGGTATTTCCCCATGTTGCTATTGAATTAGAAAATTCGAAGGGTGGGTATAGGTTTAAAGTGAATGGATAATGCCTAAAGCCATATCTTGAGGTGGGTGTTGAGAAATCCAACACAATTTGGTTGTTGGACCCCGTCTAAGGTGGTGCTTGAGTTTGAAAGAGAGGTCGCCATAGCCCCGATGCGTATAGAGTGAGTAGGTTTTTTATATTAGTGATGAGAGTCCATTTTAGGGTAGTTTAGAGGTCCTTAGATGTCATAATTTAGGAAAATTAGGAGCATCATGTTGGGTTTTCAGGCAGAAGAGAGCAAACACAAGTACAAAAGCAAGGTTGAGGTGTCTCGAGGTCCCGGGGTGTTCAGAGAGATTTGAGATACCTTGGAGTGTAGAGATATGGGGTAGAAAAACTTATAATCTAAAAACATGAAGAAAAAACATGTTGAGGCAGCGGGCTCTGGGAGAACCGCAAGCCAAACCGGTTCGCAGGCAATCCGGTTTGCTTACACAATCCAAACCACCCCCTTATTTCCCCTTCCCTCCATACGAATCCCCCCCCTAATTTTTCACCAATTTCCCTCCTCTCCACCCTTTCCCACCTCCAACTTTTCCATCTTCCACTATTTTCTACTCATTCCCACATATAAATACCCCCTCCCACCCTTTCCTTCACACCAAAATTCCTACTCTCTTCCTCTCTCAATTGCTATCATATTCCCTACTCCCATTCTCCATGTCTCCCCATCACGCCCCTAGATTCCTAAAATATGACTCCAATACAATCCTAGACGAGGGGGTTATCCACATATTATGGTCCAACCAAGAACGAGATTGGTATGTCGATTTCTTGAAGCCAACACACACAATTCATGTCGAGCGCTGCATCAAATGAGAGGAGCTCCATGCCGAGGTCACCACCCTTTTCAACTGCTGAGGGTGGTGAAATTTCTTCAACCCTCTGTTCGATAGATTATATGAAGGGGAAGTACTCATTTTTATTGCCACCCTAGCCATTGCTCGATTGGCCTCGAATGAGGAATGATTTCAAGACACTTTCCTGGTGGGAAAGCTCCCAGAGCCGGTGCGCTACTCCCATCTAATCATTTGTGGTACCGTTCTCCAAACCACCAATGACTAGGTGGTACGTCTCTGACACAGTAATTTTATATACCATTTTCTCCATGAGGTGAGCGAAATCAACCTCACACAGCTCTTCTACACCAAAATTATACGTGATGCATGTGAAACCACTAGCAAAGTTTCTCTTCCCTATGAGCGCCTCATTTCCCCAATCATTCAAGACGCCGGGATGCGGGCCCCTGACTCACACACAAAATATCCTAAACCAATTGGGATATATTCCACCCATCGGAGAGTCCGTCAAAGAGTGGCCCACCCTACACCCTCGATGGTGGAAAAAGAAGAATTTATGGAAGAGGACACCCCTATGCATGGGACGGGGAGCCGAAGAGGAAGAGGACGAGGATGTTTAAGAAGGAGAGGGGGATGAAGAGGGAGACTCCACCTACGAGCCGGATTTTGACAATGGTAATTTTCAAACGACGGTCATTAATCGCCGCATTGATGAGTTGGAATCACGCATTAAGGGATTCATCACCGAGTTGCGCACCGAAAGAGAGTTGGATAGGCGTGACTATAGGAGGGACATGAGCATGATGATACAACTACAAGCGAACATGTACCGCTAACAATTGCGGTCCGATGCATAATTTCCCTCCTACTTCTACGACCCCTACACTCGTGATCCTGATGCTCCCGGACCTTCTCATTAAATCTTCATGGGTTAATTGTGGTTCATCTTTTTATAGTTCTTGGATGTTAATGCAATTTATTTTGTAAGAATTATGTAATTGTTATGTCCTTTCTTTTGTACTTATGTGGTGATTCTAATGAAAATTTGCATTTCAAATATTGGCTTTTTTTTATTTTGCACTTATTATTTTTTATTATTTAGATTTTTGTCTTTTTGATTGAGGACAATGCAAAAGTCTAAGTTTGGGGGGTGACAAGTGCGTCTTTTAAAAAAAATCACAGATTTTTAAAATGCCCCAAAAAAATTGAAAAAAGCAAAAAAGTAAAAAAAAATTGAAAAATTCTTTAAAAAGTCAAAAATATTTTTCTTCAAAATAAATAAAGGGAATTTAAAATTTTCAAAAATATCACTGAATTTTTTGTTTGAAGTCTCAATTTTGTAAAAAATAAATAAATGCCCAAAGCCAAAATTGACCAAAAATGGAAATTGAGCGACAATTGACGACTTAACGAATAAGTGTGGATATTATTAACCCGGTGAAATATGGAGCCTATCATCTTTTGTGAGTAATTAAATCAATTTGAGTTAATGGTTAACTCAAAGTTCAATTTAGCATTCAATAAGTCATGGAAGATCTCTAATTTTTTTTTATTTTGATTGGTTACGGGAAATGAGTGAGATGTCATCTTGAAAACGCGCTAAAAATATCCCTAAACTAAATATAATCTTAAGACACATATGGTAAAATAATTAGTAATTCAGATAAATGATGTTAGACCATCGTTTGTTACCCAAAAAATATGAGCCATAAAAAAGTTGTGAAAAAATATCCCATTGCAAATCCAATTTGAACCTAATAAATTATTCAATTTCATTTGATAACTCAAAAAATCCATGTAGCCCGGAATTGTGAAAAAAAAAATCCATAAATAAAGTCCAACTTGTGCAATAAAAAAGGGGCAAGAAAAATATAGCAAAATGCTCAACAAAAATATCAAAAAAAGAAAAAAAATAGAAAAACGAGAAAAATATGAGAGAAAATTAGAAAAAGAAGAAAAAAATGAGCAAATGCCTGAAAAAGTGCCCATGGACATCGTAAGTAAAATTTACAACTCCAAAAAATTCCCAACCATTCCCATTATTACCCAATACACCTTATAATCTGGAAAATTCCTAACCGAGTCCGAATAACGAAATTAATTACCGCATGGAGAGCTAAGATACAAAAAGATAATAAGAGAGATTAATTGGTGAGGGTAAGATTCGATGTTTTTCATTTCTCAATAACCGTATTTCGATGACGACATCTATTCACCTAAAATATTTAATCTTTCAAATTTTATGCGTGAATTTGTGTCCATTACATTTACTCTTTATATCACGCATACCGAGAGAACTAGTCACATTCTGAGTGATTTGTTTGTGAGTGCGTCCATAAGAAATTGAATTGAAAAGAATTTTCAAAAAGTACCATAGTGATCAATCGGTGGATGTTAGCGGTTTGATTTTCGTCTTCTCACAGACACACTATGAATTGATATTTATCGAATAAAAATTTAAAGTGACAATTGTTTAGAAATTTAAATTTTACCGTTTTTAGTTATATTGATATTTTTTCTTTGAGTCGAAAAATAAATTTTGTGGGTAAATTCACTGCAAAACCTCATTAGATACCACTCATTCTACTAGGGTAGCCTAGGGGTTTATCTACTTATTTCATATGCTATATGCAATCACTTGCCCACGAAATAGGTATTCTATCCCAATAACGTTTTTGCAAGTTTCTTCAGCTTATACTATGATTCTTTTATATTTCTTGGGATGTGCAACGTTCTAAGTTAGGAGGATTTGGTTCGGCATAAATATTTTATATTTATCCGTGCATTGTAATTAACCCGAATTTATCTCATATTTACCCTAATTAATCTTATTGGTGAGTATTTATTATTTTGTGTATATCTCGTGTGTTTTATAAGTATTTCATTAAAGTAATCTCGTGTGAGAGATATCGAAACAACAAAAGAAACCAAGGAAAGGGAGTTGAAGGGAATTTTTATACTTTGGCATCCATAATCCGGAGCCAGAGTCAACTAGAAAGTTGATTAATATGAAATGACAAGAACACTAGAAGAATCGACAACTTAATCCGAGCTATGGAGAAGATGTTATGCGAGTTCAAAGCTGAGAAGAAAATCTAGGGACAAAAGAGGAATTTCATAAAAATATACCTACGAACCGGTTCGGTCCACCTGAACGCGAATTTTAATTATTCTATTATTTTTCCTTAAAGTTGTATGGGTTTAGGGTTCTTGTAAAAACAACCTCATCGAGTTGTAAAACAACATTAGTCATATCCGGATAGTTATAACCTAGTTTTGAGAGGAGAAAAAGAGGCAAGAACATAAGGAATTATTTTGTGCACCCAATTTATGCTTTGTGATCCTTTTCATGGAATAATCAATATAGTTTGTCTTTCTCTCCCTTGATTTTTTCTTTTAATTATTTTTCAACTTTTCTTGCATCATTTATTCATTCTTGCATGCCTAGATACATTTTTATGATGCTTATTATCATATGCAATGTTAAAATCATGTCTTTCATTAGTAACATCATGTTCAGCTAGATTTCCAAGGGTTGAAATGCATGAACCCATCCCTAAGTGTTTCATATGGATATAAAAATAAGTTCTTGAGTTAAATAATTAATTGAAAACATGCCTCTTTATTGATACAACAGTCGTAGGACTTTTAACTCTGTTTGCCCTAAGTAACAGGAGTGTTTAAGAATGCGATGTGTGTGTTAATAATCTTGTCACGTACTTTATTTTTATTCTTGATTATGTATTGTGTGGGTTCATTACTTCATATATTTAATTCTTGAAATAAATAAAGTCTTCGTTTAAATAAAGCGTTTACTTTTTGACTAGTTTTGTAACTGGTGAAATTACTAGGGTTTGGCGGATTGTATTCCGACCTTATATTTCTTTCTTATTAAGTAATCAGTCAATTATTAGTCTCATATGCATAGTTAAGTTAAATAGGATTTAAGTTCTTTTATAGTTAAGTTCCCATCATAATTATCTTTTATTTTTATTTTTCGTGAGTCATTCGTTAAGGTTAGTCTTCTTACTTAGTAGTCGTCACGAGCGATTATCTTAGTCCCCAAGTTCGACACCGGGTTTATCGAATTATTACTTGAGAAACCAATTTACATTTGAATCGTATTCACACGTGTTGGAGACACTTTTAGAGTCACGCCACTCACAAAACACGAGTATAAGGACATATATATTGACCGGGATGTCATTTTCACCTATGATTACCCGATTGGCATTAATATTCCCCGTAAAGATGCATTGGTCCTTATTGTACGGGTGATAAATTTTGACGTGAAAAGGATACTTATTTATTAAGGAAGTTCTTTGGAGATTATGTATGTCAATTTTTACTCCAACTTAGGTATAAGGTCAAGGATTTGGACAACAATGTGGGGCCTTTGATTGATTTCAACTGATATGTGGAGACTCCATTAAGAAATATCAAGTTTCTAGTTATGGTCGACCCTGTCAATTGTGATATCGAATTTTATATAATCCAATCAGAGTCACCCTATAATTCCATTCTTAGCAGAGGATGACTACACACCATAAGGGTTGTTCCATCTTTGTTTCACCAAAATCTCAAGTTTATGAATGATCGGGGAATCTTCAAAGTAAGAATGGACCATGAGGCAACTCAAAGTTATTTAGTAGCCTTCATAAAATCTAATAAATCTTTGCTCAAGAAGAGTTAGGATGATGATGATTTGGAGGGAGACCATTACAGGAAATAACCAAATGGAGTTCGACTGAGGATGGAGTGGATCAGGCTATCCCTACTAATTAAGTAATAAAGGAACTCATTACATTTCCCTAAACTCATCTCATTCGAAAAAAACCTTTCTAACCGGTTCAAAATTATCGCAAGATGAGGCGGAGCAACTCATTCACTTTCTCATAATGAACGTGTATGTGTTTTCTTAGAAGCCTTATGATCTTCCAAGAATTTATTGATCCTAATATCACTTGACACTGAATTCATGTGGATCTTACATGTTGACCAATCAAGCAGGAGTTAAGGAAGTCAGACCTTAAAAAAGTCAGAGTAATGGAGAATGAAGTTGAGAATATGCTTAGCATCAGCTCCATCAACGAGGTTCAATTCCCATATTGAGTGTTTAACACGATTGTAGTTAGAAAGAATATTTGAAAGTGTAGGTTCCTGGTTAATAAAATTTCCCCCATCCCAAGGATTAATTAGCTCGTTGATTCCATAGCAGGGCATTAATGAATGAGTTTCATTGACCCTTGCTCAAGCTACCACCATATACTTTTTTCGTGTACCGACAAAGAGAAGACTTTGAGACTTTACTGTTACAAAGTCATGTTATTCGGTCAAATAATGTCAGGGCTACCTATCAACGTCGGGTAACCAATATGTTCAAAAATAAAATCAGATAAACTATAAAGGTTTACACTAATGACATGATCTTCAAGATAACACATGCGACCACTCATATTAAAGATCATTCCCAAATCATCAAAATCTCAGGGAATACAAGATAAAGTTGAATGCCTCCAATTTTGTCTTTGGAGTAAGCTTCGGAAAATTTCTAGGATACTTTGTAATTCATTAGATCCGTTGTAATTAGTTTTAAACTTAGTACACTTAATATATTTCGTTTGATGTGCTGTAATTTTTTTTTAATTGTTTGTAATAATAAGTGTTTGTTAGCTTGCATGTTAGCATTTAATATTTTCACTCACCGAATCAGAAATTCACGATTGTATTTTTTGGGGAAGAACATTAGTCGACTTACTGAAGAAGTTGTAAAAGTGTGTACAACTGAATATCAAGAAGGTAGCCTACAACTTGAGTACTGTTCTTACTATTTTAGCTATAACTCTATTTACCTGAGTTTTCTCTTCATTTGTTGTACTTGTAAATTTTTCATTTTATTTTAGTGAATTTTAGTTTTTGTGGTTTAGTATAACCACAGTTGAGACGTTTCCTCCCGGCGTTTCTACTGAGTATAAATCTTGTGTTATTTGATGTTATTTATTTCACAGTTCTATATTGTCTAATATTATCATCTAAACTAATAGTTGACTACTTTCGTAAAAAATCTTAATCAAGATTTTTTCAGAAATTAAAATTGGTTTTAGATTATTAGAATAATTGATTAACAATCTTACATCTTGTGAATAATTTTAAGTAACCATATTAATAAAGAAAGATTATTCTGAAGGGATTTTTGAACTAAAAGTATGTTTAAAATATATCAGTATTTAAAGATTATATTTAAAGACTATCACAAATTTTCATATATATATATATATATATATATATATATATATATATATATATAATCTAAATTCTATGCATTCGGATCATATAATGGTTATTATAGATCATCCATCATTTTTTGTTTTTAACTGTTGCTTACTTTTACTAGAGTCGTAACACATTTCCTAGGATTTAATTTCCCATCGTGAGCTATCATGATGATAGATATGCTTTCTTTTGTTTCATAACTAAAGTTCATTTTCAGAATTATCAATTCACTATTCATAATTTTTATCTTATATTCATTATTAATATATTATCTTATGTCACATCGGGGATGCCCATACACCCAGTCCCGAACATAATCTAGTTTACTCTATAGTACTAGAAGGTATCCGCTCATCCATTTCTTAAGTTAAAGATATTCACTTCTCTACCAAGAATCGTATGCAAGGATTCAAGAGGGTAAACTAGCAATATCTACTCAAGGATTAAATCAAAAGATATCTCCATGTATAGTTCATCATTTTTAATGCGTAGCACTAAAAAGTATTTATTTATTTGAAAAAAAAGTAAAGATCATCATCCTAATCTCAAGATTAAATCTTCATAATTCACCATTATTTTACTTTTATCAATAATAAATTATCCAAATACATTTGTAGGTAATATGTAATCCTACTAACACGAAAGGAAAAGATAGGGGTATATATTTCATTAAGCCGAAAGTTTATTCTCAACCTCCAATTGTATTCTTCTTACTCTCTACATCAATTCTTGATCTTAAACTATCCCATGATTATTTCTTGAATATTCTCTTATAATGTTATTAAGATAACTATTGATGATGAAAATTTATGGACAGAGAACAAGCTCTAAATCTACACCATATATTGAATGTGGCCACGGACCTAGGTCATGACCATTTTCGCCATGACAAAAAATTGTGGTCACGAGCTTCATTCATGATCTTAAGTGAAGGTCATGGTCTACTTTGTGGGACAATATTGGATACATGGTCACACACATGGGTTGTGACCATGCATGAGACGATGTTCAAATATGCGCATGGACTAGGGCCGTGACCCTATCGTCACGACCCAAATTCGTGACCCCTAATTTAAAAAAAAATCACGATCTTAAACCGTGACCATTTTTAAAAAAAAAAATTAATTGAGGATCACAGATTTGGACCTTGAACATGTCCATTTACTAAAAAAAATAGGCACCCCCCTCCCCTCCCCCCCCCCCCCCCCCCCCCCCCCCAAAAAAAAAAAAACACACATGTATTAAGTAACCAATTTATGTACAATTAAGCAATATTGTAATAGTGAATTTGACAATTCTAAGTTTGGATATCTGAAAATTTTCATCATATTCTCAAACCGAGAGTCCCGTTACTATATAGCTAGTTGCTACGAGTTACATTGGTCCCGTGCAAGGTGTTAGTGCCTCTTACGAGGCCTTTTGGGGGATGTTTTGGGTATTCATCCTCTAGCGACATGTTTTTAAGCATAATTCTATATATTTGTGAAATTTCATTATATTTTCAAATCGGGAGTCTCGTGACTACGCGGTTAGCTCCTACGAGTTGCATTGGTCCCTTGCAAGGTTTGTCTTGTGCGAGACCATTTGTGATTATTTTTGGTTTTTTCCCTCTACCTGCATGTTTTAAGACAATGTCTTGATAATTGCAAAAAAAAATTCATATTCTCAAACTAGGAGTCTAGTACTCACACGGTGAGTTTCTACGAGTTCCATTGGTCCTGTGCAAGGAGTTGATTATGTGGTATTTTGGAGGCGATTTGGGTTATCGCCCTCTAGCGGTATGTTTTTAAGCCTAAGTTTATATATTTGAAATTGTTTGTCATTTTACCAAATCATAAGTTCCATGACTGTGCAATCACTTCGTACGAGTTACATCAGTCCCATGTGAGGTGTTCGTGCCTTAAACGGGGCATTTGGGGATTATTTTAGATTTTCACCCTCTAACGACATGTTTTTAAGCCTAAGTTTAGATATTTACAAATTTTGTCATTTTATCAAACATGGAGTCCCATGATTATGCGTTGAGTTTCTACGAGTTATGTTGGTCTCTTATGAGGTGTTTGTGCCTCTTAAAAAACCATTTGGGGATTGTTTTGATTTTTATCCCTCTAGCAGAATGTTTTTAAGCCTCAGTCTAGGTATTTGCAAATTCTTTCGATATTATCAAACAAGGAGTCTTATAACCACGTGGTTAGTTACTAAGATTTACATTAGTCCCATGAGAGGTGTTCATGCATGTAGAGGGTAACCTGCTCGCCATTTAACTAAAAAGTCAAATAGGGAGAGAGGGTTAAAGGCTGAAAAGGTCCACCATTAGTGACCCCAGTCATAACTTGGGATAAAATAAGAATTTTGGCGAGGGGAACCACCACGAGTGGCCCCATACCCAAAATAGGACATCATAATTATTTAGGAAGAGGGGATCCACAATGAGTGGCCCCCCATTTCCGTAGCAATACTAATAAAAGATTTAGGGTGTGTGGGTTCACCACGAGTGGCCCTCATTCCTAAAGAAATACCTAAAAAAGATTTAGGGTGAGGGGGTCCACCGCAGGTGGTTCTATCCCCAAAAATGATACCAGGAAGTGTTCAGGTTGGGGTGCCCATGACGAGTAGCCTCATACCCAAAATGATACCAGAAAGTGTTTAGGGTAAGAGGGTCCACCACGAGTGGTCCCATTACCTAAAATGATACCATGAATTGTTTTAGGCGAGGGGGTCCACCACGAGTGGCCCCATCGCCAATTTGTTATTAGGAATAAATAGTTACTAATATGTTTCCCTTACACAGGTAGCCTTGATAGATCAAGCAGGGCTCGAGCAGGCTAGTTGGGATCTCCTAGGAGTTTTGTTTTGGTGGCTGAGAGACGAGGTTTGTTAGGAAAAGCCAATTTTCAACCACTTAACACTTTAGGATATAGAGAGAATACTGGTAGAGAGACCCTAGGGGACACTCAAGCACTCACACAACCCACACTTAGAATAAATTAGTGAGTAAACATGAGGCTTCTCATAGAAGTATTTCCCAAGTGACTATTTGGTGAATGCCCCCAAAGGCCGGCTCGCAAGTTTTCTTACAAATGTTTATACAACTTACCGTTTGAAAAGGATATTTACCAAATCACATACTTTGACACTATTAGCTGACATATTTTCTTTTTGACTTTGGTAGGCACCAAATGTCATCCGTCGGAAGGGACAAGAGGCTAACAAATAGGTAGGGTCAAAGGGTACATTACAGACCTTGTCCCCTAAGATCCCTCTCATTTTTGCCACCAAAATGCTAGTCAGCACTATTATATACTTATAAATAGGACATTTTGGTAAGGTTAAGAACATATAGAAAACTAAATTTTGCAACATCACTCTGCCGAAATTGCACTAGAAATTGTATCCTCTCCCTACTCTATCTCAAAGTGTCAAAGTACTTGCCTCTTCACTCCCCTTTTTATAACCATTATTCTCAAGACATCTCTATCTTTTAGACATCAATATTATTTATGAAATTTGCTATTCTCCACTATTTTCACGAACAAGGTCATAATCATTACTCCATTATTACTTAAAGTGGAAGGTTTACTTTCATAGTTGCTCTTGAGACTTTGAAGGCCTTAAAGACAACAATTATGGAAGTGGGCCATGCCTCACCCGTTCTATAGTATAGACCCCAATACACCCACCCTCCAACATTTGGTGACTCCACTGGGGAAGTATTCTCATTGCCATGGATAAAAAATGACATAATGTTTCAAAGAAGCTAGTGTTTGAAGACACTAATAGGTAATGGAGTTCAGAGTGACTAGACAACCCAAAAGGAGGTTGTAGTGATCGAAGTGAGAGCACTTTCTCCTCAAGGAGGGCAGACTAGTGTAGCAGCGGCCACGCCACTGGAGGGGATGAGGTTAATGACTATGATTTCTAAGTTTTTGGAGAAGAACAATGTTGACCAGCAAGTTTGAGCCAAACTTGCATAATGCCTATAATGGACCTTATTGGAGGGGCGACAACAGCAGCAATAGAGTTGGCAGTGATAGAAAAGAAAATTCATCTCCTGTCTAGATGTCGTTGTTGCAACTCCTTTTCCATCAAAATTCCCTTGAACCTACAAATAAACTCAAAATATGCATCGGGTAAGTAAGGGAGTATCAATCCAACTCTAAGGATGAAACACAAAATATGTGAAGACATGTGTAATCATTTGCATATTATTATCTTTTTATGATTTTTCTATTTTTTATGGATTTTTCAAGAGATTATTAATTAACTAACTATACTAGTTTTTAAAGTATTAACTCTAATAAGAGAAAAACGAGACAAATAAAATTGTGCTAAAAAGCAAACTAATTAAATTGGACTCATGAGGGCTTCAAAATTCATCCCATGAATGGGAGATTAACCCTCAATAATCATCATCCAAAAATAAAAGTAAACAATAAGAGCATGTGAGGATTAAATCGAGATAAATTAAAGAGGAATAGATCAAACCCATTTGTACTTGAATTGGAGAAACTCTTCAATTATACACTAAAATTCTCTCACTTACAATCCTTCAAAACTACAAAAATAAAAAAATAAAAACTAATTACAATATTCAATGGATGAATTCATAAAGGACTCTTAAATAAATAGAGAAATTTGCTAAAAATGCAAATCCTCAAATTATAAAATTGTACATTAGAACTCATCCAAGGAAATAAATTCTACATCATCACTTCATGTTGAGATATTTGCTAAAAATGAAAATACTCCATAAAGGAATGGATTAGAATTTACTTCCCAAGGGATGAATTCAACCACATCACTCTATTTTGAGATAGCTGCTAAAAATGCAAAAACTCACCATAGAGGGCTAGAGTAGAATTCATCAAAGAGATAAATTGTACCACACACCTCTATATTGAGATATTTGCTAAAAAAAGAAAATACTCTTTATATATGAGTGGAGAGAAATTTATCACACAAAGTTTAAAAACTAAATTGGAGATCCCTCTTCAATGGCACCAAGTTTTCAATTTATATGGTGCATATGGAGCTAGGGGTTTGTGCATGATGGGCGATAGGTGTGAGAGGGTTATATTTGGAAATTATACAGTAGTGTACATGTGGGAGAGGTGGTAAGGGTATTTTGGGTACTAGATATTGGACATTTTAAACATGTGACTTCTTTCTTTGGTTTGGTTTTATGTAGTTGGAAAAAAATGATTTTGGTTTTGTGGGGAAATGGGTCTCGGTCGAAATTGAGTTTAAGTGGTTTGGGTCGGGTATGTGGCCTTGGGAGTATCCGGGTTAAACATGAGGTGGGTTTGGTTTACGAAGGAGAGAGAGAATGGGTGAGAGGTGTGAGGAAGAAGATGGGAGATGTGTTTGTGTGTGTGTAAGGTGTATGGTAGTGAGGTGTAGGTTAGGGATGTGTTACGGTGTAGGCTAGTGTGTAAGGGTTTAGTGTGTGTGTTTGTACCTTAAAAAAACATAATAGAAATATTTACAAATAATAATAAAATAAAATTAAAAGCTAAAAATTAAATTCTTACTCTATTAATAAAATATTCAAAATAAAATAAAAAGTAAAAATCTATTATACTAAAAACTAAAGTCCTAAAAAATGTAAAATCTAATAAAACTAAAAATAAATTTCTATAAGAAAACTTATCCTAATAAAAATAAAATAAAAAATAAATAAAATCAAAATCGAAATATAATTACTAAATAAAAAGAAATAGAACAATAGAAAATAAATCCTAAAAATTCTAAATAAATCCTAAAAGTTAAAACAAACTCAAATAAAAATTCTAGAAATAATAAAAGTACAATCTCAACACACACTGAGTTCGGTGTGGGTTTAGGCCAGGTTATGGGGTAGGTTAGGGTTAAGGGAGAGGTGATTTAGCCACATCTTTACTACAATTTACCTCGAAATAACTACAAGTAGCGTATGACCTATAAAATAAACAAATATCAGTATAAGTGTAATTTTTTTGAGAACTAACGATAAAAAAGAGACTATTTGGGGTATAAAATATACACTTTTGGGTGCATATCACACCACCCCCGAACACAACATTGCTAATCCTCGAGCAAAATATTGAAAAAAACGATAAGAAACCAAAAGTGTACCACTTTCGCGGGCACTTGCGCGTGCTCTGTGCATGTGCAACAAGCCTTTAAACCTATAGGCTGCCTTATAGGATGAGTTTTGTCTCTTGAGGGTTTGCAAGGAATATACCCACAAAATTCTTTATTTGCAAATGCTAGTCAATATCTTTTTAGACATAGAATAATCACACAATCCGTCACGAGATAAATATTTTGAGAAACACAAGCTAGAATTGCATAAAAAGTTAGCTAAGTAAATACTCAAGGAACATCCTTCCTAGAACTCAGCGTGTGTGGTTTGAATCAGTCAAAATGGGTCGATATCATAAGAGTATTTCCTAGATTGCCTTTTCAGAATCAATGCTTCAACTTCAAAATCTCATGGATATAGCTCTCTCAAATGAACTCACGAGATTTGGGTAAGTGTATCGCTCTTGTGTAGGAGGTGAGTAAATGTAAGAAAGGTCGAACGTCTCACACACTTATAAGAAAGAATGAACTTTGAGAAATAAAAGTGATCTCATGAAATAATTCTAATCACTATAGTGAGAACGTCGAGTTATTCACCATGTTGACTTTCATTTGCCCGAACATCTAGAGGAAAATATGGATGCATATGGGTGAGGGGGAAATGAAATGAGAAGGATGGGATGAGATGAGGTAGGGTGGATGTAAAGACATATTTTTATAAATGTCCGTCACAATTAATTATGTCATATAACGTTACAACCGTCGAACAAGTACAAGAGCAATCTACATTAAGACGGATCCGAATATATCAAGGTTCTTCATCAAAAAGCCTCCGAAAAGTTTACTTTGATAAGGTTATGTTTTAAATACCTTAACTTTGCACTTGGAGCTTTGGTATATTTTTACAAAATATTTTCTAAGTGTTGGAGAAGACGTTTTTGGTCAAAATTTGAGAATGAGTAATTTTTCTAAGTCCTGTAGCGTTCCTCGATTTTGACGATCAGGTCGTTCAAGCGAGATGACATCTCGTTCGAGCGACATTAGATGTCGCGCGATGTAGTTCAAACGACATGTGTACTTCGTTTAAGAAAGATCCCCTTTTCATTCTAACGATCGAGGCGGCACGATTTTTTTATAAATACTCATTAAATGGTTTCGTTTTCATTAAGAAGTCCCAGCGTTTTGAAAGATAAAAAACTGCGAATCTGCAGAATTCTTTTTGACTTCTTATTTTAGGGTTTTCATCCCTTTTGTCTTCAATTCACAAAAATTTCATATGCTTTAGTGAATTGTTTTGGTGTTCAAGAACACACTTTGCTTTTGTTCATTCTTTGTGGGGAGAGCTCTGCAACCGACAGCTACGTACTATTATTGAGGGAGTCCTTGTTAAGGTTTTAGACTGCATGTTTAGGACTGTGTGTCCTTGTGGTATAGCTGCGTGTGAACCACTGCTGATTTCTAGCCTTCACTTTGGAGGTTTGACGAAGACACCTTGCGTTACTCTTGTGGGCGAAAGCAAGATGGTATGTAAGTCAATGGACTTGTAAACTTGTTAGAGTTCTAGAAATAAAAGGTTTTGCCCTTCGGGGATTTTTTCTGAAATTTGTGTCGCATGCTTTATTTATTTATGGTTTGACACAAGCACACACGTAATTGCATGTTTAGTGGATGAATTAATTTGGTTTAAAAATAGACTCTAATTAAATAAGGTTTAATTGAAAACTTGCAAATTAATTTAAATCGGTATCACACACCGTCGTCATATTTACAGTGGATGTTTTACTGGATGGATGTTGGATGTTTGAGAAGAGTGTAACACACTTGAGGAACAATTGTCTTTATTTCATAAGATCTTGACTGCAACTTTCTCTTTTTTTTTTACTTTTTCCAAATACTCATCAATGTATGTGATAAATCTGGTAAAAATACAAATAATCCGAACATAGACTTATATCAAAGTTTTCTCCACATGAATCAAACTTTGGGAGAGATATTCGCTAAAAATGCAAACACTCTTTATGATAGATCTTGTCCTTTTACTTTCAACACTCTTCCCTTTTTCAACATGGTGGGTGAAAATGCAATTGATATGGAAATGGGTGGTATGGTATATGGTGATGATATAGAAAATGGAGGATGTATGGATGAGGATAAATGTATGGTATGGTTGGTGTATAGGTGAAAGTATGGTGATCGGGACAAACTTTAGGACACATGTTTCTTACAACTCGAAAGTGATGTCGTTCTTAGAGATCAAACAGAAAATTTAGTGAAGAATAATGAGATCATACAACGATTAAGTGTAGACCCAACAGAATTTGAATCAACTTATAACTCGAAGATTGCGTAAAACTCTCTAAAAGGATGAAAGGCACAAATCTCACAGGCTAAAGACTCCACTAGTGATCCTTAAGGTTTTCTGGAGAATTGTAGTACTCTTAACTCTAAACTGCAGTGACGGGAATTTTCTATCATCCATCTTTTAAGTCTATGAATCAAACTAAAGGATTTATTTTTATCTAAATAGCTTATGCAATACATATCAAGGCATTTTGCACCATGAATTTCTAGACACAACAACATTTTTGCACTTATCACGTCACTACAGTTTAGAGTTACAGAGTATTATAATTTCCAAGAAACCCTTAAAGATCACTAGTGGAGACTTTAACTTGTGAGATTCATGCCTTTCATCTGAGTCACAAGTTGATTCAACTTCTTCTGGGTCCGCATTTTAAATCGTTGTATGATCTCATTATTCTTCATTAAAAAATTTGGTTTGATCATTGAGAAAGACATCACTTTCGAGTTGTAAGAATCATGTGTCTTGAAATTTGTCCTAATCACTAGATTTTCACCCATTCACTTGACTCATTACATTCCCATATTCTTACAAATGCCCACATATTCCCCACGCCATCCATTTATCATCTCCATCCATACATCATCCATCAATTATATCACCACCCTTACCATACATATCACCTACACCCTAGCACCCTCACCACTATCTTCAACCTCCCAACTACCACACACTCTCTCTCCTCACCCTCTCTCCTCCATTAACACTGAAACCACCAATCACCTCATACCCATTTACAGTAAACCAAACCTCTAACCCGATCAACCCTTTATCCCACCCAAGGCCACATACCCGACCCAAACCACTTAAACCTAAAATCGACCAAAATCCAACCAACCCATATTAACCCATTTCCAACCTTCACCCCAAATCGAACTCATGCCTACCTAACCATATACAACCAATCCCCTCCATCCCGGAGCTATCCAAAATCACAAACCTTATAATCGGAATCTCAAAATCAGAGCTTTTCTATCCGTAACCCCTTACCTGAGTTTACCCATGATTCCAACCATTACCCCCTGTCCTCTTAGCTCCGACGATCCCGAACAGCCGTTACCTGACCTATCAATCTTGCCACAACCACGAAACCCGAAACCCACCTGCTCAGCCCACCATGAAACCCGAAAACTGTCCGCCTTGTCCAACCCGTAAATCACCAACCATGAACCACTCCTAACCAAAAAAACCCACAATATCCATTTTAACTTCTCATACATTATACCCGATGTTAGCTACTAAAAACAAACCAAAGAAATAAATTAAAAATAAAACCCACAAAGATCCACGTGCATAAATGCCAACTTATTCCCCCAATTCTGAAATTACCCCCAAAACTTCAACTAACTTAATTCCCTCGTCTCTTCCAAAAATACCCGTAACCCTCACCCAAATATCCCCATACCTCACACCCCATGCACACATTTAACCCATACCCAATTTACCCCTTAGCTCCATGTGCACTATATAAGAAGACCCAAGGCCATAAAAAAAAGAGATCACCTAGAAACCCTAAGAGGGTTTTGAGAAAGGAGACTAGAGAGAGAAACAACTTGTGAATAGTTTTTTTTCTCTTATTTTTTTTAGATTGGTGAGTGATCAATTTGTAGGAGATTCATTTGAGTGTGTATATTATAAAAATAATTTGGATGCTCAATTTGAATGGATGTTTTGAAAATTCAATGAAGGATTGGAGATCAATTTCACTTAAAAAAATATTTTAAAAAATCAAAAAAATAATAATATGCAAATGAATTTACACATGTCTTCACTCAATTTGTGTTTCATCCTTAGATTTGGATTGACTCCCTTACTTACCCTATGCATATTTTGAGTTTATTTATAGGTTCGAGGGTTGCACAATGACAAATATACACAAGAGACACATTTTCTTTTCTATCAAATGGCGTTGTTGCCGGGGAGGATTACGGGTAAGGGGCTGAAATCACATTTGTGGCTTTAGTTGAATGGGTGTATCGAGGTGGAAACAGGTAAGGGGATGAAGTCGGGTGTGGAGTTTGATGGAAGGTGGTTTAGGGCTAGACACAATTTTGGCGGGGTTGGTTAGGCAGATGGTTAATGGTGGAGGTGATGTGGTGGATTTTGTGTGGTCTTAATGGAGGAGAGAGGAGAGATGGTGTGTGTGTGTGTTTGTACCTTAAAAAAGAAGTAAAAAGTAAAATTATCTAAACTAAAAAAAACTAAATAAAATGAAACCCTAAATAAAAAAAATAAACTAAAAAGAAAATAAAAATAAAAATAATAAAATCTATTAAACTAAAAAGACTCTAAATAAAAAGAAAATAAAATTAAAAATTAACAATCTATAAAAATTAAAAATAAATTCTAATAAAACTAAAAAATAAATTCCTAAAAAAACTTATCCTAATAAAAAATAAAATAAATAAATAATTAAAATCAAAATCAAAATAAAATTACTAAATAAAAAGAAATAGAAAAATAGAAAATAAATCCTAGAAATTCTAAATAATTCTAAAATAAATCCTAAAAATTCAAACGAACTCAAATAAAAAGTCTAAAAAATAATAAAAGTACAAACTCAACACACACAGGATTCGGTGTGGGTTTAGGCCATGTTACGTGGTAGGTTAGGGTTATAGGAGAGGTGATTTAGCCACATCTTTTCTGCAATTTGCCTCGAAATAAAGCTTTTGAAACCGCAAGTGGCGTATGACCTACAAAATAAACAAATATCAATATAAGTCTAATTTTATTGAGAACTAACAATCAAAAGGAGACTATTTGGAGTATAAATTATACACTTTTGGGTGATTATCAGACAATAAAAAACATAGAGGTGGATCCACTTCGGAAGGTGGTAGCAGATCAGATAGTATTGCCATCAAGTTTAGTGACAATAAAGAAAGTTAGTTTAGAGGAGTCCCCCTCCAAAGTCTTTACTATCGACGAAGCGAAGAAGTTGCTCTCCTCTCAAAAGGAATCCTCTTACATGCATGAGGAGTTACAGAATCCCTATCCAGAAAGCATCAATGAGAAGCCATATCCAGAGGGATACGTTCCTCCTATGATCATCAAGTTCAACGAAAGAGGGTAAGGGCCCTAGAAAGAAAGTGAAAAGGTTTGTAGAATACTTTTGTGTTCATGGAAATGATACGAAGTTGAGGTTGCGAGAGTTCTCCAAGACTCTCATAGGAAAAGCGTGCACGTGGTATTCCCACACATTTTCAAACGACATTCCAACCTAGGAAGAGATGTATAGGTAGTTCTTCTTGAATTTTTTTGTTGGAAGATGAGTTCACGTTGAGGCACATATAATAAGAGGTATAAAAACCTGGTAAAGAATTGATGCAGTACATCAAACGCTTTTGAGAAAGAGCTTTGGATGTTTATGAGGATATGGCAGAAGAAAGGCTACTGCAGATTTGTGTTAAGGGGATGATAGAGGAATATAAAATCAACTTGGTCAATAGACCAGAGATGAACTTTTAAAGAGTTGACGCGAGAAGCTAGCAATATCGCGTTAACTATTCAAACCCCATCATAAAGTTGGAGGACATAGGTGCCCCTGACAAGAGGAAGATTCTAAGTATCCAGACGACAAGCTACCAATTATGTGGATGGAAACTCAAAAGGCAAGATGGGAGGCCAAGGATACAAATGTAACAATCCAATAGGTAAAAGGAAGTTTGGAGATGACATTCCACTACCACTGACTTGTACGATGACGGAAGCCATGGATTATTACCGTATCTTAATGCGAGAAGGGGTAGCAGGCCCCCCTCATTCTACTGAGCAAATACCATCAACAACAGATAAGACATACATAATTTGCGAACTCCACCAAAGGGTTCACACGCCACAAAAGATTGCTTTTATCTATGAAGAATCATTGGCGAGAACGTGTCCAATGACACTTTAAAAATTTCTCTAGTAGATGTTAATGAGAACCCATTGCTCGCTCATCATTTTGCTTTAGCCAACATGGTGGTGGCATATAATGAGGAAAGAACTCAAAAGTGAAAGGATTGTTGGAGCAATGAGAAAATATGTGAAGAATAGCTAGATAGTCTAGATTTAGAGGAGAAAAAAAAAGTGGGGTAAGAAAGTGAGACCATCTTAAGGAATAGCAAATGTGGTCCTTGCCTTTAATAAGGGTGAGACATTTGAAGTGTAGTGCGTGTGTAACATGCAAACACATGAAGTGGAGCTGGACTCAAAATGTGTGGCCAAACTAAAAAGTCCAAAATTCAACTAGTTTTTCGATCAGATCAGAGTAAAATATGATACCCGCGTGATCATTATAAAAAGTATCCTAGAGTTCATTCAACTGCGGGGGGGTCCTTGTCTGAACTGGCAGGTGCCCATAAGAAAGTTGATCAAGAGGTACACTTTTGAGGTATTTACATAACCGTCCTTTATATGTGAGAGCTTTGATAAATAGAATCAATTTCCCTATATCACTTATGGATGGAGGGGCATCCATTAATATCGTGCCTATTATGATGTTTTATGAAATAATCATCTTTTCGAAGAAGATAGTGCTAGCCCTATTGGTGATTTTTTATTTTGATTGTGCAAGGATGTAATCGTTGGGCTGTGTGAATATGGGAATTAAATTGAAAATTTTTACACCCCCCATCAAATTTCATATCATCAATGCCAGCACCAGCTACCCGCTCTTGATAAGGCGAGTGTGGATGCACACACGAGGGATAGTGCCTTCAACGTTCCACCAGTGTGCAAAAGCAAACATTCGAGGAACATATATTGTGATAAAAGCCACGGAATGGCCACTTTCAATAGAAGAAGCTCATTTAGTGTATGCAACATTCTACTGAGCTAGATGAAGAGAGAAGAAGCTTGACTAGGGGTTTTGAGGACCCCCCCGTGGATGGAGAAAGTGATCATCTTAAAAAGTTCATGCATGAAAGATGGGTCAACGAGTGACCCCTTTAGATAAAAAAGTGAAAGGAAAGATAACGATAAAAGTTGAGACAAGGCCTCCAAAAACCTGCAAGAAAGTTGTGTTACATGATGGAAAAGTTATCTACCATTTATAATGGTTTGCGTGGGTGGAATTTTGGGATGAAAGCACTGACCCGGCACTGAAATGGTTTATGATGGATGAGTCCCACATTATTAAACATATAGAGGATTTTGAAGAGGCTCCTAAGTGTATGCCGGATAGGCCAAGGGAACAACTCCAAGAGCTAAAATAGATCAACTTGAGAGTAGAATGGGGAGATGAGAGACCTATCGTTACCTCCAAAATCATAAACCCCAAATAGAGGGAGGAGACCATCAATCTACTCAATGAGTTTGCATACATGTTCGGATGGAAATATACAGAGATGCTTGGGATAGACCCAGAAGTAAGCTCCCATAAGTTGAACATTCTCCCATATGCCTACCAGTGAGACAAGTCACTCGCACTTATAAAGCTGAAGCAAAACTCGAGAAACTATTGGCATCAATGTTTATTAATCCAATTCAGCATCCCACATGGCTCTCAAGCATTGTACCTATAGTTAAGAAAGGCAAGACATAAATAAGGATCTGCGTAGACTTCAGAGACTTAAATCTAGCTTGTCCAAAAGATGAATTCCCACTGCCAAACAATGGTAGTTTGGTGGAGGCCACAATAGGACATGAAATGTAAAGCTTCATGAAGGAGTATATTGGTTACATCTAAATTAAAATGGATCCATTTGATGCTGAGAAAACTTCTTTTCACACACCCTTGGGGAACTTCCATTACATAGTCATGTCGTTTGGTCTGAAGAATGTAGGTACCACCTATCAGCGTACAATGATGGACATATTTCATGACTTGTTTCATGATATACGGGAATTCTATGTGGAGGATCTAGTAATGAAGTCCCAAAAGAAAGAAGCATATTTAGGATCTGAGGTAGGTGTTCGAAAGATTCCACAAATACAAGATGAAAATGAACCCCTCTAAATGTGCCTTTGCGATAACAAGAAGGAAATTTTTGGGTTTTTAGTAAATAAATAGCAAGTTAATGAAGAAAATAGGAAATCCAATTTGATGATGCCATCACTAAAAAGTCATAGGCAGTTCAAGAGCTTCTTGGAAAAGGTTTCTTACCTGAGAAGATTCATACAGGCACTGGCAGAGATAACTTACCCTTTTGCCCCTTTGATGAAAGAGAAGGCCAAATGCTTTTGGGGAGAGGGACAAAAGATAAGAGATATTGTCTTCTTCCTCAACGATGGTACTGCTAAAAGCATGTTCACCATTGCTGCTCTAATCAACCTCAATTGTAAGGTTTATAAGAGACTTATTGGATCAAGAAAATTAAGGAGTATAGAGGCTTGTGTACTACTGTCATGGGTGATTTCAAATGCTAAGTTCAAATATACCAGCGTAAAGAGCCATTGTCTTGCCTTAGTTTTTATATCGCAGAACATGAGACACTACCTGATTGCTTTCACAGTTCACATCATCACCAAGTTTGATCCCATCAACTACCTCTTGGTGTGAACAATCCTGGTGGGGAGAGTACAAGGTGGTTTCTAATACTGTTCGAATATGACTAGAAATGTGTGGTCCTAAAGGCCATCAAGAGCCATGTCATAGAAAATTTATTATCCCACTTCCCCAATTAGACATATAAGCCACCTAGTGAGGAATTTTTAGTTTCGACTTTTTAAGCCTGCCTAACAAAGGAGATGGAGGAGTGGAAGATTTTGACGGTTCTTATGCCCAAGGGATAGGTGGGGAAGGTATTATCCTCTCAAATGGAAAAGAGAAGGTTACTCTCTCTTTCAAGTTAGATTTTAAATGCTAAAATAATGAAGCTAAGTATAAGGATCTCATTCTAGGATTGCTAGAGGCATTGAGAAGAGGAATCAGAATTCTATTCAAATGTGGAGACTCTAACTTGGTGGTAAAACAAGTTAATGGAGAGTTCTCTATCAAGCATGCTATACAAGTTAATCATTTAAAGATTACTTAGTTAGTTTTTGAAGGTGACAATAGAGAGACATGTACAAATGAAGAAACAAGTATCCGGATGTGTTGGCCATGAGAGATCAAAAATTAGAAATGGAGGAGCAAGAAGCTACCATTACAGTGCGACGAAAAATAGTGCAAACCACAGTGAAGTCACTATTTCCAAGTGAGGATCCAGAAGACTAGAGGTGTCCTGCAGTGAACCAGCTGGAATAAGAAAAGGAAATATGGAGATCCCAGAGTTAGTGAATTATTACCTACTTCAGGGAACGCTCTACTATAAGGGCCCAGGAAGGTTCTTGTCAAGGTGCGTAGGGGATGGAGTAGCTAAAGAAAGGTTAAAAGCCATGCATGAGAAGCACTTTCGGGATACTGATATTCCCTTTTACCAACTATTACAATGGGAAGGCTACTATTGTTCCACCATGAGCATGGAAGCTGATCGTCAATAATAAGGATATTAAAAGTGACAAACCCAAGTTGATCAACTTGCTGTGGCGAACTTTGTAGAAAATTTTGAAGATTGTAGACAACCATATATAGACTACCTCAAAGATGGAGAGATACCAGTATAGATGGAAAATGAAATTTACCTTAAGAAGAGAGCAACACATTTCTACTTGATAGAATTAGATCTTTACATAAAAGGATATAACGAGAGGGCACTGAGATGTGTAACAAAAGGGTTATCGAGAAATTACTGAAGGGGGCTCATGAGCCTTCTCATATGGGGGTGCTAAATTGTGTGATCAGTTATTCACACCGGGGTATTATTAGCCGACGATAGAGGTTGATTCTATCCACTTTGTAAAAAAGCGTAGGGCAATCCACGTGCATGACAACATAGTTCATGCCCCTCCAATTATCTTACAAAGCCTAGTAGCTCCCTAGCCTTTCCAAAGTTGGCCATTTAATCTAGTAGGTTAGATCAATACCGCATCTCATGGTAAATATTTCATCTTTATTGCTACCAAATTGTATACCAAGTTGGCGAAAGTGATTCCCTTGAGGAGAGTAACTACTCAAGTGGTCACACAATTTATTAGGGAATACATAATATGTAGGTTTGGTATTCCAAAAGTTATTCTCACAGACAACGGGAAAGAATTCGTATGCAAGGGGATGGGGCTCCTGATAGACAAGTACATGATCATTCATAATAGTTCAACCATATCATACCCCAAAAAAAGGGCTAGGCGGAGGCTACGAACAAAGCATTAATCAAAATCTTGAAGAAAATGCTTGAAGAAATGTTGGGGGCTTGGGATAAAAAACTACCAATGGTGCTGTGGGCATACAGAACCTTGAAATAAAAGCCAACGTGATTTACTCCTTCCTCACTAGTTTATGGGACTGAAGTTGTCCTACCAATAGAATTGGAACCCTCATCTAGAGTGGCTCTAAGTAATTGTCTCATACTAAACCCTAGGCATATGAAGGCTTTGGATGAACACATAAATAAGGCCAAAGAAAATTTCAATGTCTATACCTAGAAACTATCTAAGTCTTATGAAAATTTGGTTAAGCCTAGAGAGTTCCAATTAGGGGACTTGGTCTTATGAACTTTTACTCACCAATTAAGGAGCATGTCAAAGTCCAAGTTCTGGATAGACCAGGAAGGCCCCTTTGTGGTACGAGAGTTAGGCAAGTCAGGCTACTACCAAATATCTGAGCTTGAGAGTGAGTGTCTCCAGTCTATCAACTGTAAGTGACTAGAGAAATATTATGCCTAATTTTTACCCAAATTTCCTTTCGAATGCAGACTTTTTTTGTAAAGGAAATCATGAGCACAGTTTATGTAAACAGTATAGACACTGAGTATAGTAGAAAAATGAATGAATATCAGTTATTTTAACTAAGTAGCACTTGAAATTTTGTGCATACTTTATTTACCTACATTTGTTGCTAATAGACTATGAGTATAAACCCACTAATAAGTTGTGAATTGGGTATACCCATGTAATTCTTTAATTTTTCATTCAAGTATAGGACAAAAGAGATATATTATGTACTAGACTAAAAAGATTTTGGTCCTTCAAAGTTTAGAAAAGGGTCCATGGTATAAGGAATTTTCCTCATTATACTTAGGGGTACATCTATCTAAAAGATAAAGTATAGTGAACAAATCCCTTCTAGACACAATTTGAATATCCCACTAACTAATGGGAGGTTGTCCTTATAAAAAATATATATTAATAAAAATAGTTAACAAATTTGTTTAATTTGAAAACAAGTTCTAAAAAAGTGAAATCGTGTCATCACTTATGTTCTACAAGTTATTTACTTGATTGTTTAACAATATGAAGAGGGGTTTTATCCCCCCCTCTAACTCATTTCTTAAAAGTAAAAAGGTTTAAAATGAAGTGTGGAACAAGGACCCCGCAGGCTATTGGGCAGTAGTAAAATGTAATAAACTCCGGAGAATGAAAAGAAGCATTTTACATGGAAAGGAGAAGGGGTCCCCCTCTAAGTTATTTCCCAAAAAAAAATATATATATATATATATATAACCAAGTACCCCACAGTTAAAGGGGCGGTTTTAAATGATAATCTTCTCAAATCATGTGCAAATATCCCACAATTTACAGGACAGTTCAAGGATTATACTAGCTGAAACTTTGTGATAATATTCTCACAAAAAAAGATACCTGCTCACTGTAAATAAACGTTGAATAACACAGAAAGAAAAGATGAAAATGGACGTAAAAAGTTTATTTTCATTCATGTATAACAACCTTTACATATATAAAAGCTATGAAGAATACAAAGAAAGAAAAATGTACACCACAAAATGCATCAACTAGATAAAACAAAAAAGAGATCCTCTCATGAGCGCATGTCATCATAGGAGGGGAATAAACTATTCCTCCAATCTAACCATCTTGACCTCATCATCAGTGTCACCTGCCTCAGGCTTAGGTAACTTGGCCTCTAGCAATTGAATCTAACCCTGAATCTGAGTGGCCTCGGCCTAACAATGTTCAGCTCTAGACTACCTGAATGCGTGAAGCCTTATTATATTCCTAAAGGGAACGCTTAAGAAGTGGATAACTGCATTGTCAAGCCAATCTAACTAAAAATGGTAGACCCTCTGAAGATCATGGAGAGCCTGTAGATATAGTGAATTCCTGACACTGGTCAGATCGACTGGTGGAGTGGATAAAAAGTCATGGATATAACTGGCAAGGGCCTTCAGGTTGAAGGCATTGAGGCTATTGATGTTAAGAACACTCTGATAGGTAAAAGTCTCAAGATGGTGCTTAAAGTTCATCTCCAGTATCTGCCGCTCATGACTCCTAAACCTTTTGGGTTGCTTCTCGCACCATAAATCCTTCATGAAAGCCTTAGGATCCTCTACATCAATGTCATCATTTCTTGTGTTCCTAGACTCAAGATCAAAAGGGAGGAAGGAGGACTCTTCGACAGAACCCTCAGCACTATCAGAGCGAGTGGGCTTAGAGCTAGGTCCCTCCTCATCAACTGCGTGAATAAGCTCGCTCACAGGATCCTGAAAATAAAGATCATAGAAAGAATGGTTAGAGAAAATAAGAAGAATATTTAAATAAATTCTCCTAGAAAAGAAACTTGAAGATGAAGAGTTTACCCCCAAGATCAAAGGGGTGAGCATGCTATCTGGACATGTTGTGACAATCTAGTGAAGACATGATAAATGTAATGTTATTAGGGTACTTACTTATCAGAGAGAAAGAATCTAATAAACACCTAGAATAAGTAAGGTATAACAGTACAAAACCAAAAGAGTGCCTTATTGCAACACTCCAAGTCTTTTCTACAGGCACAGGAACACTTGCCTCACTAACCTAAAAATAGGGAAAATGGGGTGTGATGGTAAGAAAATTTCACAAAAAGGAAAGAACAAAAGATAAGGGGAAAAAAGATTGAACAACGTATATCATAATACTTCACTCACAATATCCTCCCTATATTGTTCCACAGTGATAGGAATAGTCGTAGCACTAACCTAAAAAATAGGGAAATAGGAAAGTGTTAGCGAACACTTGTGCAGGAAAAGCAAGTTATAAAAAAATCATATTTAAATAAATACCCGAGGAACCGCCTCCGCGGTGCTAACTAGGTGTCCCACGAGAAAAGGGACCTCAGGCACACTAACCTAAAGGCTAAAAAATGAGATGTTAGTAAACTACTCGTGCAGAAAAAGTATGTCAAGTAAACAAAGATGTTAAAATGAGTATCTGGGGAGTCAACTTCGCAATGCTCGCCACATGTCCCGCATATGAAAGGACCTCAATAATAGTGTCAACCTAAAGAATAAAGAAATAAATAATAAGTCACCAAGATTCCTTACATAGTATAAAAATTGAGAAGGGTGAAGTACCAAGTATAATAGTATGCCTGAGAGACCTCTAATGAGGAGGTGCTCATACGTAAGCTCAAAGGAGGGTCCACTGCAACATGGACATATGAGGGACTACATGGAGAGTAGGAAAGGCCATGATCCAAGATACTCTAAAATAAATCAATAATTGAAAGTATAAAAAGACCATGAGAAGAAAGCAAATAACTAAGAAGGAGTGGTAGTTGAGCTGCTCACCTGAACACTAGCTGCAGAAATAGCCAGTGGCAAAGTGCTGACGATGGCGTAAAATATAAACAAACAGGAAGGGAATTACAACTCAAGTAAAGTATATAATAATGAGATGTTAAATAACAAAGACAAGAAAATGTAAATACTTGAACCCTAAGTGGGGGAGACTGGTGCAAACTAACCATAGAGGCCACATGGGTGCTCATACTAATCAGTTAAGAAATAATTTATTAGAAAAGAGACCAAGTAAAAAAATTATATAAAAAAGCAAGATAGATAATTACTCGTGCTGAAAAAGAAACTTGTGAAACGGGTTCACTCGTAGACATATCATAGAAAGGTTGGTTGGGAAGAGGTTGAAATAGTGGCATGCTATCCATGAAAAGACAAACTCTGGGAATAGATATCCTTCTAGGAAGGGGTAACTCCGGAATAACAACTCCTGTGGGTAGGAGTATTCCCCTACTAGTGGTAAGGCTTTCTGAAATGGATCCCTATAACATAAATTTCAAATATAGCAAAGTCAAGAGTGAGAATGGTCATAAGTAAGAGCCAGAACACATCCGAAAGAGAACACTAAGGGGTGCCTCTACAGGTAGGATAACAGAAGGCCCAGTAACAGAACTACCAACTAAAGAAAAAGGAGGAGACTTAACAGGTGGACTAGGAGCTATAATCACGTGTTAAGAAGACAAAGGTAAAAATAAGTTATCAAGAGAAGTTATGAGATAATAGATGAAGAAACTTGAAAAGGAAAATATTTGAAAAGATAGGTGAGTACCTACACGGTTCGAGAAACCATAGAACACTCCCTCGCAGATGTGGGGAACATAGTGGAAAGCTGTAGAATAAATAAAGATAGAAAATGTCAAAGTTAATTAATGGATAAAAATAAGTGTGAGCATTAAAAGTTTTGAGAATAGGCCTATCGAACAAGACTTAAAGAGGAAAGAACCATATAATTCCCCTCGAGTCGAAAGGGAGCCCGACAAATTTAAGCAGGTGAAGATATGGAGGTGGTCCTCGCCCCAAAGGGACTAGTCGTACCTATAGAAATAACCTGTTCAAAAGGAGAAACGAAGTTGAAAGTTAAAAAATTAATGAAAAAAAAAATTAAGAAAGAACAAAGGAAATGATAGAGGCACTCATACTATAAGGTTGAGTGGCTTGCCCACAGGGAAGCTGCCCAGTGGTGGGGCTAGAAGCAGAGGGGGAGTAGATCATGGTATCATCCTCGCTATCACGTCCCCTCAAAATTGGCAATAAAGCACAAGTGTCAAATAAGTGATCATGATGAGTATCAACGATAACAATGTCATTTGAAGAAGAACTATTATCATTATAGGAAGGGATGATTCCATAATTAACCACTTCACCTTCAAGTGAGTAAGAAGGGGAATAAGCAATCGAAACCTCATGACTAATAGTTCACTAAGTAAAACGAAATTAAATAGAGTACCTTCAGTAATAGTGGTTGATGGTATGGATGGTTCATGATTTAAAATACCTAAGGCTTCATATTTTTTTTTTCGCGGACAGTCTAGTAAGTCTCCTAAATCCCAAGGATATCAGTGTATAACCCTTGGTCTGTTCAATCCCAAGGGTATTAGTGTCTGACCCTTGGTTTGGAAAATATGGGGGGAGAAGGTAATAGTCTTCTTTATTTTTTCCTGATTGGACTAAGTCTTAATAAGAGAAGGAGGGGGCAAGAGAATCTAGGGGATAAGGAGAAAAGTTAGTCACATCAGCATCTGGTGTTCCCTTTTAGAGGGAGCCTTGGACTTAACCTTTCCCTTTTGCCTTAGCTAACTAGGGCTCAGGGCGTTTCCCAGAAATGGAATCCTCGCATAAGGGCCTCATAAGGATAGGTATGACTTAATTGAGGGGGTCATGGATATTGAGATACGGAACCATAACTCCTTTTGAGTACTTTTCCCTAAATATTTATCATTATTTGGAATTTTAGTGGGGATGGTTTCGTGGGGGTCATCCATGATACAACTCTTGATCAAAATAATCTGGCGTTGCCAAAGGTTGAACCACGAACTTCTAAATAAAATAATCAAGAGCAAGTAAAAAAAGAACCCCCGGGTTATCAGTCTTGTGAAGCATCTCATAGAGAGTAAAGTTGGCATATGCTTCCAAGTATAGTTCTGAGGAAGAGGTGCTCGATGGATAAGTGGGGGTATGGACTCCCTAATCATAGGTAATCTGCCTCTTCACTCGTTCGGAGTGATAAAACTCTGCACATTGGCGAATCTACATCAGTGAAGGAAAAGCATAAGGAAGGAGCATTACCATAACATAAATATGGGGGCATATAGACACATACTCCGCATTAGCACGACAGTAAAAAGTTCCTCCAGAAGCTGAGAAGCAGTTCCATGAGAAAATACCCGCCACTCGCTGAGAGTAGGGGCGAAAGAAGAATTCATCAACATTGTCAATAAGGGGGCCAAAAGGGTTCTTAGGATATTTTTGTGTCACCATATAATCTGAGCAACATCAATATGACATGCTCATGCTTCTGGGGCAAAGTTTGGAAACCTCTAAAAAAAGGCCATCAAGATGAATAAATTAACAAAGCTGGTCATATCATAATGACCACTAGATCATTCCACATCAACATGTTAAACAATCTAGCCAAGTACACATAGATCCTAATGTAACGACCCGAATTTTTTAAATGGGAGCTTTTAAATTAATTTTGGAAAACGGAGAAAAAAAATTGGATTTTGTAAATTTTATAATTTAAAATGTTGGTTTTTATATTTGAAAAATAAATTTTCAAACGGAATTGGAATCAAAATTAAAACAAGGTTTTTATTTAAGTTTTCATATGTATATAAGTCTTAGAAGAGTCCTCAAAACATAAAAGTCTCTAAGAGTCCTCAAAACATAAAACTCTCTCAATAAAAAAAATATTTAAAAATATTCTACCGTCCGATAGAGATGACATTTTTTGTGCAGCTTCCTCTCGTTTTCAGCTATTATGCCCTTAAACTTCAGCCAATTCCAATGATCTGATTGTCCGAAATGCTTTTTTTAGTGTTTGTATCTGATTAAAACTATTTTCTTAATCAAACTCTTAATCCTTTATATATCAACAAATTCGTGGATTGACTTTTAAAAATCACTTTTTCATCAACTTTTCAACAAGACCTCTCCAAAATTATTTGTTTCATCTACAAATCCTAGCCCTGTTTCCTTCATCATTCAACCATAGATTTGGAGGCCTATTTGGGGTTATTTTCTGTTGGGCTAGAACATGACTTAACTATTTTTCACGAGGGGAACGTGATGGAGCGATTAAATTTTGAGGCTCAAATTATGTGATTATTCATGTGATAATTTTGAGGTACGAGACTTACACAATATTCTCCTAAATTCTCTCGAGAGTATTCCATTTTGATTTATGTGTCGATTGCACTAATATTGAATTGTGATATTCTTTGAAATATGAAATAATTGATGGAATCTAAATTTGATCCATTGTGATATATTATATTGTGATTTGAGCATCGTGTCATGAGATTTTAATATGGCACGGGGAATGGGCACCCGCTAATAGTACAAAATCCGGTTATGCTTGAGAATGCATAGACGCGGTGAGGTGAGGCCTAGTGACTCATTGATGTATTATTAAGAAACTAATATTGATATAATGTTTGAGTGTTGCATTTCATTTGTATATGTGGATTCGTATTGTTGGGATTTATTCATCATGCTAATTATTTTTGGGCATCTCTTCCTATCATATTGTGTACTTTCCTGTATTTTCTCTTAATTGGCAAGTTAGCGTGGATTGGGACGTTATGGACTATTTGTAGAATTATTTTAGAGCATGGATTGGAAGATGCATTCTGATATTTAAATTAGTGGTGTAATTTTTTGTTGGGGAATTTTATATTTGAGAGACTTTATTATAATCATTATTGTGAAAATAGAAGAATTATGGATTTGTTATATTTTAATTGTGGAATCTAGATGCTCTATACTCATTATTTATGGATTTAGTTCAGTTTTATCGTAGTAGCATGCCGCGTGTCTTTTTTTGGGCATGTGGAGCTGTTACAGATGGTATCAGAGCTTAGGTATACGACAACCCTTGAGTTCTTGGGTTTTGGGTCTAGCATGCGTCAGAGATGTGTTTTTTTGGAGATGGAATATTTTTTAAAGACGTGTTAGGCGTCGATGTTGAGATTTGTGATCTTGATGTGAGAACGTGTAGAATTGATTGAGGACTTTAGTGTTGTGATTTTTAGTAAATAGAATCGAATAGTATTTTATTTCAAGCATTAGGTTTCATTGAATTTCTAGGGTGAAATTACTTGTTAGTGGGGAAGTATGTAACAACCTGAATTTTTTAAATGGGAATTTTTAAATTAATTTTGGAAATCGAAGAAAAATGAAATTTTGGATTTATATATTTTATAATTTAAAATGTTAGTTTTTATATTTGAAAAATAAATTTTCAAACGGAATTGGAATCGGATTAGAAACAAGGTTTTTATTTAAGTTTTCATATGTATATAAGTCTTGGAAGAATCCTCAAAACATAAAACTCTCTAAGAGTCCTCAAAACATAAAACTCTCTAAATAAAAAAATATTTAAAAATATTCTACCGTCCGATCGAGCTGACATTTTTTGTGCAGCTTCCTCTCGTTTTCAGCTACTATGCCCTTAAATTTATGCCAATTCCAACGATCCGATCGTTCGGAATGTTTTTTTTAGTGTTTGTATCTGATTAAAACTCTTTTCTTAATCAAACTCTTAATCCTTTATATATCAACAAATTCGTGGCTTGGCTTTTAAAAATCAGTTGTTCATCAACTTTTCAACCAGAAGACCTCTCTAAAATTATTCATTTCATCTACAAACCCTAGCCTTATTTCCTTCATTATTCAACCATAGATTTGGAGGCCTATTTGGGGTTATTTTGTGTTGGGGCTAGAACGTGAGTTAACTATTTTTCACAAGGGGCACGTGATGGTGCGATCAAATTTTGAGGCTGAAATTATGTGATGATTCATGAGATGATTTTGAGGTATGGGCCTTACACAATATTCTCCTAAATTCTCTCGACAGTATTCTTTTTTAATTTCTGTGTCGATTGTACTCATATTGAATTGTGATATTCTTTGAAATCTGAAATAATTGTTAAAATCTAAATTTGATTCATTATGATATATTATATTGTGATTTGAGCATCGTGTCATGAGATTTTAATATGTCACAGAGAATGGGCACTCGCCAATAGTCTAAAATCCGGATATGCTTGAGAATGCATAGGCGCGGTGATGTGAGGCCTAGTGACTCATTGATGTGTTATTAAGAAACTAATATTGATATAATGCTTGAGTGTTGCATTTGTTTTGTATATGAGGATTCGTATTATTGCGGTTTATTCATCGTGCTAATTATTTTTGAGCATCTATTCCTGTCATATTGTGTACTTTCTCGTGTTTTCTCTTAATTGGCAGGTTAGCGTGGATTGGGACGCTATGTACTATTTGTAGAATTATTTTAGAACATGGATTGGAAGATGCATTTTGATATTAAAATTAGTGGTGTAATTTTTAGTTGGGAATTCTATATTTGAGAGACTTTAATGTAATCATTATTGTGAAAATAGAAGAATTATGGATTTGTTATATTTTAATTGTGGAATCTAGATACTCTATACTCATTATTTATGGATTTAGTTTAGTTTTATCGTAGTAGCACGCCGCGTGTCTTTTTTTGGGTGCGTGGGGTTGTTACAGATAATATCAGAGCTTAGGTATATGAAAACCCTCGAGTCTTTGGGCTTTGGGTCTAGCATGCGTGAGAGACGTGTTTTCTTTGGAGATAGAATATTTTTTAAAGACCTGTTAGGCATAGATGTTGAGATTTGTGATCTTGATGTGAGAACGTGTAGAATTGATTGAAGACTTTAGTGTTGTGATTTTTAGGAAATAGAATCGAGTAGTATTTTATTTTAAGCATTAGGTTTTGTCGAATTTCGAGGGAGAAATTCCTTATTAGTGGGGAAGTTTGTAGCAACCCAGATTTTTTAAATGGAAATTTTTATATTAATTTTGAAAATCGGAGAAAAGTGAAATTTTGGATTTTATAAATTTTATAATTTAAAATGTTGGTTTTTATATTTGAAAAATAAATTTTCAAACGGAATTGGAATCGTATTTGAAACAAGGTTTTTATTTAAGTTTTCCTATGTATAAAAGTCTTAGTAAAGTCCTCAAAAAATAAAACTCTTTAAGAGTCCTCAAAACATAAACTCCCTAAACAAAAAAAATATTTAAAAATATTTGACCTTCCCATCGAGTTGAAATTTTTTGCAGCTTCCTCTTGTTTTTAGCTACTATGCCCTTAAATTTCAGCCAATTCCAACCATCCGATCGTTCGGAATATTTTTTTAGTGTTTGTATCTGATTAAAACTCTTTTCTTAATCAAACTCTTAATCCTTTATATATCAACAAATTCGTGGCTTGGATTTTAAAACCCACTTTTTCATTAACTTTTCAACTAGAAGACCTCTCCAAAATTATTCGTTTCATCTACAAACCCTAGCCCTATTTCCTTCATCATTCAACCATAGATTCGGAGGTCTATTTGGGGTTATTTTGTGTTGGGGCTAGAACGTGACTTAACTACTTGTGGCGAGGAGAACGTGATGGTGTGATCAAATTATGAGGCTGAAATTATGGGATGATTCATGTGATGATTTTGAGGCACGGGACTTATACAATATACTCCTAAATTCTCTCGAGAGTATTCCGTTTTGATTTCTGTGTCGATTGCACTCATATTGAATTGTGATATTCTTTGAAATCTGAAATAATTAATGGAATCTAAATTTGATTCATTGTGATATATTATATTGTGATTTGAGCATCGTGTCATGATATTTTAATATGGCACGGAGAATGGGCACCTGCTAATAGTCCAAAATCTGCTTGAGAATGCATAGGCGCGGTGAGGTGAGGCCTGGTGACTCATTGATGTGTTATTAAGAAACTAATATTGATATAATGCTTGAGTGTTGCATTTGATTTGTATATGCGGATTCATATTGTTGCGATTTATTCATCGTGCTAATTATTTTTTAGCATCTATTCCTGTCATATTGTGTACTTCCCCATATTTTATCTTAATTGGCAGGTTAGCGTGAATTAGGACGCTACAGACTATTTGTAGAATTATTTTAGATCATGGATTGGAAGATGCATTTTGATATTTAAATTAGTAGTGTAATATTTAGTTGGGGAATTTTATATTTGAGAGACTTTATTGTAATCATTATTGTGAAAATAGAAAAATTATGGATTTGTTATATTTTAATTGTGGAATCTAGATGCTCTATACTCATTATTTATGGATTTAGTTTAGTTTTATCGTAGTAGCACATCACGTGTCTTTTTTTGGGCGCGTGGGGTTGTTACAGATGGTATCAGAGCTTAGGTATACGACAACCCACGAGTCTTTGGGTTTTGGGTCTAGCATGCGTGAGAGACGTGCTTTCTTTGGAGATAGAATATTTTTTAAAGACATGTTAGGCATTGATGTTGAGATTTGTGATCTTGATGTGAGAACGTGTAGAATTGATTGAGAACTTTAGTGTTGTGATTTTTAGGAAATGGAATAGAGTAGTATTTTATTTCAAGCATTAGGTTTCGTTGAATTTTGAGGGAGAACTTCCTTGTTAGTGGGGAAGTACATAACAAGCCGAATTTCATAAATGGGAATTTTTAAATTAATTTTGGAAATTGGAGAAAAATGAAATTTTGGATTTTATATATTTTATAACTTAAAATGTTGGTTTTTATATTTGAAAAATAAATTTTCAAGAGGGATTGGAATCGGATTTGAAACAAGGTTTTTTATTTAAGTTTTCTTATGTATAAAAGTCTTAGAAGAGTCCTCAAAACATAAAACTCTTTAAGAGTCCTCAAAATATAAAACCCTCTAAACAAAAGAAATATTTAAAAATATTCGACCGTCTGATCGAGCTGAATTTTTTTGTGCAGCTTCCTCTCGTTTCCAGCTACTGTGCCCTTAAATTTAAGCCAATTCCAACCATCCGATCTTCCAAAATATTTTTTTTAGTGTTTGTATATGATTAAAACTATTTTCTTAATCAAACTCTTAATCCGTTATATATCAAAAAATTCGTGTCTTGGATTTTAAAAATCACTTTTTCATCAACTTTTCAACCATAAGAACTCTCCAAAATTATTCGTTTCATCTACAAACCCTAGCCCTATCTCCTTCATCATTCAACCATAGATGTGGAGGCCTATTTTGGGTTATTTTGTGTTGGGGCTAGAACGTAACTTAACTATTTTTTGCTAGGGGAACGTGATGGTGCGATCGAATTTTGAGGTTGAAACTATATAATGATTCATGTGATTATTATGAGGTACGAGACTTACACAATATGCTCCTAAATTCTTTCGAGAGTATTCCGGTTTGATTTTTGTGTCGATTGCACTCATATTGAATTGTGATATTCTTTGAAATCTGAAATAATTTTTGGAATCTAAAATTGATTCATTGTGATATATTATATTGTGATTTGAGAATCATGTCATGAGATTTTAATTTCGAACGAAGAATGGGAACCCGTCAATAGTCCAAAATTTGGATATGCTTGAGAATGCATAGGCGCGGTGAGCTGAGCCCTGGTGATTCATTGATGCGTTATTGATAAATTAATATTGATATAATGCTTGAGTGTTGCAATTGATTTATATATGTGGATTCGTATTGTTGCGATTTGTTCACCGTGCTAATTATTTTTTAGCATCTATTCATGTCATATTGTGTACTTCCCCGTATTTTCTTTTAATTAGCAGGTTAACGTGGATTGGGACGCTCTGGACTATTTGGAGAATTATTTTAGAGCATGGATTGGAAGATGCATTTTGATATATAAATTAGTGGTGTAATTTTTAGTTGGGGAATTTTATGTTTGAGAGACTTTATTGTAATCATTATTGTGAAAATAGAAAAATTATGGATTTGTAATATTTTAATTGTGGAATCTAGATATTCTATACTCATTATTTATGAATTTATCTTAGTTTAATCGTAGTAGTACGCCGCGTGTTTTTTTTGGGCACGCAGGGTTGTTACAGACGGTATCAGAGCTTAGTTATACGACAACCCTCGAGTCTTTGGGCTTTGGGTCTAGCATGCGTGAGAGACGTATTTTTTTGGAGATAGAATATTTTTTTAAAGACGTGTTAGGCATCGAGGTTGAGATTTGTGATCTTGATGTGAGAACGTGTATAATTGATTGAGTACTTTAGTGTTGTGATTTTTGGAAAATAGAATCGAGTAGTATTTTATTTCAAGCAGTAAGTTTCGTCAAATTTCGAAGGAGAAATTCCCTGGTAGTGGGGAAGTATGTAACAACCCGGATTTTTTAAATGGTAATTTTTTAATTAATTTTTCAAATTGGAGAAAAATGAAATTTTGGATTTTATAAATTTTATAATTAAAATGTTGGTTTTTATATTTGAGAGACGTGCTTTCTTTGGAGATTGAATATTTTTTAAAGACGTCTTAGGCATCGATATTGAGATTTGTGATCTTGATGTGAGAACGTGTAGAATTGATTGAGAACTTTAGTGTTGTGATTTATAGGAAATAGAATAGAGTAGTATTTTATTTCAAGCATTAGGTTTCGTCGAATTTCGAGGGAAAACTTCCTTGTTCGTGGGGAAGTACACAACAACCCGAATTTTAGAAATGGGAATTTTTAAATTAATTTTGGAAATCGGAGAAAAATGAAATTTTGGATTTTATATATTTTATAATTTAAAATGTTGGTTTTTATATTTGAAAAATAAATTTTCAAACGGAATTGGAATCGGATTAGAAACAAGGTTTTTATTTAAGTTTTCATATGTATATAAGTCTTAGAAGAATCCTCAAAATATAAAACTCTCTAAGAGTCCTCAAAACATAAAACTCTCTAAATAAAACATTATTTAAAAATATTCTACCGTCCAATCGAGCTGACATTTTTTGTGCAGCTTCCTCTCGTTTTCAGCTACTATGCCCTTAAATTTCAGCCAATTCCAATGATTCGATTGTCCGGAATGTTTTTTTAGTGTTTGTATCTGATTAAAACTCTTTTCTTAATCAAACTCTTAATCCTTTATATATCAACAAATTCATGGCTTGGCTTTTAAAAATCACTTCTTCATCAACTTTTCAACCAGAAGACCTCTCCAAAATTATTTGTTTCATCTACAAACCCTAGTCCCATTTCCTTCATCATTCAACCTTAGATTTGGAGGCCTATTTGGGGTTATTTTGTGTTGGGGCTAGAACGTGACTTAACTATTTTTCGCAAGGGGAACGTGATGGTGCGATCAAATTTTGAGGCTGAAATTATGTGATGATTTTGAGGTACGGGACTTACACAATATTCTCCTAAATTCTCTCAAGGGTATTCCGTTTTGATTTCTGTGTCGATTGCACTCATATTGAATTGGGATATTCTTTGAAATCCAAAATAATTGTTGGAATCTAAATTTGATTCATTTTGATATATTATATTGTGATTTGAGCATCGTGTCATGAGATTTTAATATGGAACGGAGAATGGGCACCCGCCAATAGTCCAAAATTCGGATATGCTGAGAAAGCATAGGCGCGGTGAGGTGAGGTCTGGTGACTCATTGATGTGGTATTGAGAAATTAATATTAATATAATGATTGAGTGTTGCATTTGATTTGTATATGTGGATTCGTATTGTTACGATTTATTCACCGTGCTAATTATTTTTTAGCATATATTCTGTCATATTGTGTACTTCCCTGTATTTTCTTTTAATTGGCAGGTTAGCAAGGATTGGGACGCTATGGACTATTTGTAGAATTATTTTAGAGCATGGATTGGAAGATGCATTTTGGTATTTAAATTAGTGGCGTAATTTTTAGTTAGGGAATTTTATATTTGAGAGATTTTATTGTAATCATTATTGTGAAAATAGAAAAATTATGGATTTGTTATATTTTAATTGTGGAATCTAGATGCTCTATACTCAATATTGATGGATTTAGCTTAGTTTTATCATAGTAGCATGCACGAGTCTTTTTTTGGGCACGCGGGATTGTTACTCCTATGTGATACGAGGGTCGCATCCCTCCCTCGAGCAAGCCTGACAACCAACCTATAGAGTAAATCGCGAGGGCAATCTTCTGGTCTCCCTAGGAATAAAAATCTACCCAAAAAAGTGACAAAAAATGAGTCTAAGTGTGAAGGAGACCTGATTTGGTATCCATGCTGGCTCTTAGGCACTCTGTTCGAACTCTCTTCTTTAGGAATGGACTTGAAGTCCATGAATCAAAACCTCTTCCACTTCATAAAAGAGTTCTTGGTGGCACCCGTCTTGTTAATATTAACATAATGAGAGCACTTAAACAAGGATTGAGGCATATCTTGGTATATATTCTCCTCCTCGTCATCCTCAAAATCATTAGTGAAGACATGGCTCCCTAAGTAAGGGAGGCTAGTCATCTTTCACATATCCTCCATGGTGATAGTAAATTCTCTCCAGCTAGTAATAAAAGTATGTGAGTCCATACTTCAAAGAGAAGACACAAGATTGAAAGTGATGGAGTGTTTTATAATAGTGTAACCTTTTAAACTTGAGATAGTCCTAGTCAGACTCAAGCCCTCGGCGGTGTCCTTATGAGTAAGGTCAGGAAGCACGTGCTCTACCCAGAGGTCCTACTCGTCCATGGCACCTCCATGAACATTAAGGTTAATGTTGGAATATGGTAAGTCACCCGTATCCACCCTAACTCGCAAAATGTTATCAGCAAGGACGATAAGGACATCAGAGTATTCACTAATTCCTAGGTGAGGCTGCTCATTGATGTTGGCCACAAACTCCTCCTTAAACCTCTCGAGCGAGGGCATAAAGGTATCTTTTTACCCAAAGTAAGGGCCACGAAGGTAGAGCCTAAAATCCCTCTTTGAATAATTTTCGAGGAACTCCCTTTAAAATTTTGAAAGGTTAATATTAAAAGAAGACCCACCAATAAAGGCGGCGACAGATGCAACAACAGTGGTGGCCACGGTGGTAACACTAATGGCCAGAATGGTGGAAATCGTCACATGGATGGGAAAAGATCCCACTCAAAGTTCTCTAATGGTGGTGGTGATGGAAATAGAGGAGGTTTAAGATGAACAAACCATGGAGAATGAAAAAATTTGAAGGTTTTGGTTATGGAAATTATGGAGTTTAGGAAGGGGCAGAGTTTTCTCTCTTTAAAACTCGGAAGAAAAATTTTGAATGCCGAAGGTAGAGGGAATTTTTTTTAATTGATCCTTTTATACTAAAGAGAGTATGCAAGATTTGACGGCTAAAATAGGGTTAAATAATTACCCAAATGATCAGATGCTTGTTACTAGGTTAACACTTGTCTCCTCGAGACAACAAACATAGGGTGAAGTGACAGGGTTATTTTATGCCCTCGGAGAAATGATGAAATGGTAAGCAAACCTTGTAAATTCCAAGGCAAGATAATCATTTTGTACAAAATCCTTTGGTCTTCCCAACATAAAGAGTTTTGCATGAGGGCCTAATATATAGGGATACGTGCTTTCCAATTCACTAAGAAGGCATATAGGGCGAGAGAGTTGAAGGATGGAAAGATCCCCCATTATTAACCCCGTCACAAGTTGGGATAAAATAAGGATTTGGGAGAAGGGGTCCACCATGAGTTTCCCCATCCCAAAAATAGCACATCACAATGATTTCGGGCGAGTTATCCACCATGAGTGGCCCCCCATCCCCAAATAAATACCATAAAAGATTTAGGGTAAGGGGGTTCACCACGAGTGACCCTTATCCACAAAGTAATATGATAAACAATTTAAGGCGAGGGTGACCACCATGAGTGGCCAAAAATGATACTAGGAAGTGTTTAGGGAAAGGGTTCCACCAGGAGTAGCCCTATCCCCAAATTTCTACTAGGAATAAATAGTTACTAATGTTATTGTTTTTCTTACACAGATATCCTTAATTGAGAAAGCAGGGCTCGAGTAGGCCAGTTTGGATTTCCTGAGAGTTTTGGTTTGGTGGTTGAGAGGCAAGGTTTACTTGGCAAAGCCAAAGCCCAACCACTTGACACTTTAGGATAGAGATAATACTAGTAGAGAGACCCTAGGGGACACTCATGCACTCACACATCCACACTTAGAATAAATGAGTGAGTAGCCTTGAGGCTGCTCATAAAAGAATTTCCCAAATGACTATTGGTGAATGGCCCCTAAGCCCCGCTTACAAGATTTTTTACAAAAATTTGTATAACAAGTTACCATTTGAAAATGATATTTACCAAATCACATATTTTGGCACTATTAGCTACATATTTGCCTTTTGACTTTGGTAGGCACTAAATGTCGTCCGTAAGAGGGGACAAGTGGCTAACAGATAGATAAGGAAAAAAGGTACATTATCGAGCTTTCCCTTATGATCCCTCTCATATTTGGTGCCCAAAATGCCAAGTCAGCCCTAGTATATAGCTATAAATAAGACCCTTTGGTAAGGTCAAGAACAGATAAAAAACTAAAGTTTGCACCATTACTCTCTCAAAATTGCACCAAAAATACTATTCTCTCCTTACTCTTTCTCTATCTCTCTCTCTCTCTCTCTCTCTCTCTCTCTTTCTCTCTCTCTAAGTTTTAAAGTTCTTGCCTCTTCACTCCCATTTTTACAGCCATTATTCTCAAGAGGTTTGTCTCTCTCGGACATCATTATTATTTATGAAATTTTCTATTCTTCATTATTTTTAGGAATATTGTCATATTCATTACTCTATAATAACTTAAAGTGGAAGGTTTTATCTTATGGATGCTCTTGAGACTTTGAAGGACTTGAAGACAACATCTGTAGAAGTGGGTCACACCTTACCCATTTAAGTTTTTCATAGATCTCAGTACAATCACCTTCCTACAGTGCCTCTTATGGGGTTGTTTGTAGGTTGTTTGGGGATTTATCCCTTTAGCGGTATGTTTTTAAGACAAAGTCTAGGAATGTACAAATTTTTGTAATATTCTCAAATCAAGAGTCCCGTGATTACACGATCAGTTCCTACAAGTTACATTGGTCACATGGTAGGTGTTTGTGCCTTTTACGAGGCCGTTTGGGGGTTGTTTTGGGATTTCATCCTCTAGCAGCAAGCTTTTAAGCCTTAGTGTAGATATTTGTAAATTTTCATCATATTCTCAAACTGGGAGTCCGTTTCTATGCGTTCAGTTCTTTCGAGTTACATTGGTTTCATGTGAGGTGTTTGTGCCTCTTATGGGGCTGTTTTGGGAGTTTATTAGAGATTTCTCCCTCTAGTGTCATGTTTCTAAGCCTTAGTTTAGATATTGAAAGTTTTCATCATTTGTTAAAACCTGATGTCCCGTGAATACCTGATCATTTCCTACCAGTTATATTGGTTTCGTACGAGATGCCCAAGCCTCTGACGGGGCCATTTAGGAGTTATTTTGGGTTTTTCCCTCTAGTATCATGTTGTTAAACCTTAGTTTAGATTTTTATAATTTTTTGACATATTCTCAAATCGGGGGTCATGTGATTGTGCTGTCAATTCCTACGAATTACATTTAACTAATGAGAGATGTCCGTGACTCTTACGGTGTCATTTGGAGGTTGTTTTGTATTTTTTACCTCTAGCTACACGTTTTTAAGACTAATTCTAGATATGTGCTAATTTTTGTCATATTCTCAAAAGTGTAGTGAAGTGACTATGCTATCAGTTCCAATAAGTTCATTGGTCTCGCGCAAGATGCTTGTTCCTCTTACGGACCCGTTTTGGATTTTTACCCTTTAGCGACCTGCTTTTAAGCATAAGCCTAGATAATTATAAATTTTCATCATATTCTCAGACCGGGAGTCCCGTGACTAGGCGGTCAGTTCCTAGGAGATACATTGGTCCCATTTGAGGGTTATTTGGGGTTTTATCCCTCTACCGGCATATTTTTAAGCCTATTCTAACTATTTTCAAATTTTCATCACATTCTAACACCGGAGTCACATGACTGCCCGATTGATTCCTACGAGTTACATTGGTCACATGCAAGGTGTTTGTGTCTCTCACATGGTCGTTTGGGCCTATTTTGGGTTTCCCCCCTTTAGTGGCATGTTTTTAAACCCAAATCTACATATGTAATAATTTTTTTCATATTCTTAAATCAGGAGTTTCGTGACTATGCGGTCAGTTCCTATGAGTTACATCAGTCTTGTGCAAGGTATTAATGCCTCGGCTGGGGTCATCTGGGGCTATTTTGGGTTTTCACTTTCTAGTGGTATTTTTGAAGCCTAATCAAGATATTTGCAAAATTTTGTCATATTATCAAACTGTAAGTCCCGTGACTACGTGATGAGTTTCTACGAGTTATATTGGTCAAGTATGAGGTGTTTGTGCCTCTTATTGGGCAGTTTGGGGGTATATTTTATTTTTCTCCCTGTAGCAAAATGTTTTTAAGCTTCAGTCTAGGTGTTTGCAAAATTTTGCTATATTCTCAAACTAGGAGTCCCGTAACCATTCAGTCAGTTCCTACAAGTTACATTGGTCCCATGCGAGCCATGCCTCTTGCAGCCTCATTTGGTAGTTGTTTTGAGTTCTCTCCCTCTAGTGGCCTGTTCTAATCCTAAGTCTTGATATTTGAAAATTTTCATCATATTCTCAAATGATGAGTCCTATTACTACGCGATCAATTCCTATTAATTATATTATGCCCATTCACGGTGTACGTGACACTTATGGGGCCATTTGGGATTATTTAAAGTTTTACCCTTCTAGTGGAATGTTTTTAAGCCTAAGTCTTGATATTTATAATTTTTTGTCATATTCTCAAATCAAGAGTCCAATGACTATACGGTCAGTTCCTATAAGTTACTTCAGTCCCGTGCATAGTGTCCGTACCTCGTATGGGGTTATTTTCGATTTTCACCCCCTAGCGGTATTTTCTAAGCCTAATTCTAGATATTTTTTAATTTTTATCATATTCTCAAATCAGGAGTCCTGTCACTATGTGGTCAGTTCCTACGAGTTACATATGTCTCGTGTGAGGTATCTGTGCCTCGTATGTGAACATTTGGGGGTTGTTTTGATTTTTTCGTCCATCGACATGTTTTTAAGCCTAAGTCTAAATATTTATAAATTTTCGTCATATTATCAAATCGGAGGTCCTGTGACTGTGTCGTCAATTTTTATGAGTTGTATTGGTGCATTGCGAGGTTTCGTACTTCTTATGGGGTTCTTTAGATTTTTTGCCCTCTCGCAGCATATTTTTAAACTTAAGTTTATGTATTTGCAAATTTTTATCATATTATCGAATCGAGAGTCCCGTGATTATGCGATTAGTCCTACATGTTAAATTGGTCCCATGCGAGGTTTGCATGCCTCTTACGGGGCCTTTTGTGGGATATTTGGGGGTTCTGCCATCTAGTGACATGTTTTTATGCCTAATTCTAAATATTTGTAAATTTTCATCATATTCTCAAGTCGGGAGTCCAGTGACTATGAGATTAGTTCATACAGGTTACATTGGTCCCATGTGAGGCATTCCTGCCTCGAACGAATCGATTTGGGGGGTTATTTTGGATTTTTTCCCTCTAGGGGCATATTTATAAGTCTAAGTCTAAAATATTGAAAATTTTATCATATGATCATATCGGGAGTCCCGTGACTACGTGGTTAGTTTCTACAAATTACATTGGTCCTATGCGAGGTGGTCCTACCTCTTACGGGTTTGTTTGGGACTATTTTGGGTTTTCACCCTCTAGCGGACTACTTTTAAGCCTAAGTCTAGATATTTTTAATTTTTTATCATATTCTCAAATAGAGAGACCCGTGACGATGAAGCCAATTTCTATGAATTACATTGGTCCCGTTTGAGGCGTTTGTGCCTTTTATAGGGACATTTAGGAATATTTTGGGTTTTCTCCCTTTAGAGTCTTGTTTCTAAGCCTAACTCTAGATATTTGTAATTTTTTGTCATATTATCAAATCGGGAGTCCTATGACTATGTAATCCATTCCTATGAGTTATATTGGTCTCGTGCGAGGTATATGTGCCTATAATGAGTCTTTTGGGTGTTGTTTTGAGTTTTCATCCTGTAGTGGTACGTTTTTAAACCTAAGTTTAGATATTTGCAAATTTTCATAATATTCTCAAACTAGGAGTCATGTGATTGCACGATCATTTTCTATGAGTTACATTAGTCCCGTGTGAGGTGTCCGTGCCTCTTACAAGGCCATTTAGGGTTGTTTTGGGGGTTTTCTCTCTAGATATTTACAATTTTTTGTCATATTCTCAAATCGGGAGTCCCCTCCCATGACTATGTGGTTAGTGCATACAAGTTACATTGGTATCGCGTGAGGTGTTCGTGCCTTTATGGGACCGTTTTTCGTCTGTTTTGGGTTTCCCCCTCTAGCTGCATGTTTTTAAGCGTAAGTCTAGATATTTGTAAATTTTCATCATATTTACAAATCGAGAATTCCGTGAGTACACGGTCAGTTCCTACAAACATATTGTATCGCATAATAGGTTAGCACCGTATCTTTTAGATTTTTATCACTTTTTCTAGCGACACATTAGTCTAGGTAGAAATTAAAATTTGGTTGTTTTGTGATAAAAGATTTTCTTCAAATGGATATAAAAAAAAAATCAAAACCGTTGGTGCAGAATTTCTTAAACTCTTTCATACGAAATTTGGGACCATTTTCCATGCGTGCAAGCCTTAAAGAGGCATCACCTCTTTTTAAAATATGCATTTATTAAATAATTTGTAGTAGGGAATGTTTTTACCACACGTGAGTAAATAATCTCACCCATAAGAGGTGGAAATTACCTCTTTTGACACCCATACCCTAAAATCCTTCGTGAAATTTCTCCTCTGATTTTGGGCAATTTGGTTCTTGTACTTCCTAAAGGTAAATTGTGGAGTTTTGAAAATAATATAGAGAATACATATAATCAAGCAAGAACAGTTCAGTTAATTATGTAGGTGATTTTTATCTCAAATTTTTAACTTCATCTTGCAATTCGAAGATGTAACAAGTTGCTTGCTCGTATCGTTAATTTTTGAGTCTCAACACTTTAGGGTTTCCAAAATGAAATTCATCCACAAACTTGAAACAGTCTTTAATCACTCATTTTTCATAAGGATTAAACCTCCTCGGCTCTTTTATAAGCATATGTTCACGAGCGTATAACGATGATTCCACATTTATGTATTCTTAAGAATTGACCTTATAATATACTATGTATTCTTAAAGTAATCTTTGAAGGTTTTCATCAAGTGCTCCAAAGGATACATCCAGTGATTCCCAAAAGGACCACACAACAAAGCATCATCATACCAGTGAACAAGAAAATGAATGTTAACATCGAACAATGATAAAGGAAAATATTTCTCTAATACACAAATTACCTTGGCTAAATTTGATTTTACATCTTTAATGTGTTTGTTGTTTACCACTTTTTCACAAAGTAGGGTAAAGCATACACTTATTCTCATAATTAGCTAATGAAGATCGTTGTTCTCAAATAATAAATGCATAAAAAATAAAGGGATTAATTGAATGATGATGTGTAAGTCGTGAGACTTGCAGTATTTCAGGTCATTTGTTTAGTATCTTACTATTATGCACAAATTACCTAATAACCAATCGAAGTCATCAAGTTGAATAACGTGTCTAGGAGGATGCTTTTCTCACTAGTAATCAAAGTAAAAGAATCCCCCCCGGGGGGGTAAAAATTATTCTTATTATAGGATCATTTAACCATAATTTCTTCTTTATTTTCATCTTCAATAGAGGTGTGCCCGTTTTCCATCTTTTAAATGAGTTCCACCCAGACATGTTCCTATTAGATGTTTCGCAACAATATTCTCAGTGTGCATCACACCAATTACATGCATGACACGATGATATTTTCAACATGGCAAGTAAAAAATATTGATCGTCTGGACCTTAACTTCATTTTACAAGGATCTTTCAGATCCTCCACAACGACAATAATGTGAAATCATTTCTCATGCACAGTGTTTGAGGGAGACTTAAAGGCGCTATGAGAGTTGGACAATAACTCTGATTACTGCTTAAATTATAGAAAGGATTAACCCATATATAACAACCCACTCTAAACCTAACTTAAACATGACTTTAGTCCCTTGAATAGATGGAAATTACAAATAAACCCTAAACTTTTACCAAATGACCAAAATGCCCTTAAAGAGTAATTTAAGATAACTTACACTTTTTTATATCAATTGAACTTCAACTTTCACTAAAAGTTTAATCAAATGACTTATATTTTGTAGGAATATCAAGAACCAACCCATTAGAATTGAATAAATTTAACATAAGCCCCTAAATTTTTATAAATTAACTTAAAACCCTTAAATCTTGTTTAAAAACTATCCAAGGACCAAAACCAAAACCCAAATTTATTTACCCATCACCCTGGTGACATGGCACCCATTGGTCAGCCAGCATGGCTTATACCATGTTGGTTAAATGTGATACCCATTTTATAATCAATAAAACCTTGGTAAAAACTTTTGCAATTTAGCCTCATCTCAACCTCCAAACCTACCCATCAACTCCCTCCACAAACCACATAAATAGCCTCCTTTACCTCAATAGAGAACCCTCCCAGCTGAGATCTATTTAAAAGTAAAAATTTGAGAGTTTATACTTTTTCTATTATTTTATGCATGAATGATTGTTTCTTCAATTTGGTTGTGTTTCTGAATATATATATATATATATATATATATATATATATATAGTAGAATTATGAGTTTTCATGTGTATGTTAATGTAGGAATGCACTTAAATGGCTTAAAAATCAGAAAACTCAATTAAAGCTTGAGCTTCAATGGTGGATTCTACTTCCATGGCTTTGACACAATTTTAAAGCGAGGTAAGTTGACATTAGTTACTCCGGAACCTAGGTGCATAGTTTAATTGGACCAAAACTTGGTTTTAATACCTTAAATCGAAGCTTGAAGTTTTCGGCCTTGAAAATTTTAGAAAACCAATTCGAGAGTTTTACTCCGCCAAAATTCCTCAAATTAGGTTTGTTCTTCCATATTTTTTATATAAAACAAAATGCTTAGGTGCCGGGACAGGAATCATAGCTTTTAGTTACGAATATTTGGTCAACAATTTATCATTTTTATAGATACCCAATAGCTTGATTTAGCCCACCGAAATTCTTAAAAACAATATAGTTGGATTCTTATTAAAAAAATTAGGCAACTTTCATTTAATCAACTTAAGAGGATTTACAAAATGTTTCGAATTTAAGGTCAAAGTTTTAAAACTCAAAAGTCAAACTGTCGAAGGTTGAAGACAAGTGGGTTACACGCACGTGAGTGGGAGGCAAACCAAGCGCGTGATTATTTTGACTCAACGCATGAGGGTGCATCTCCAATCAGAAAATTCTTTTTTTTTTCCAAAAATCTTATTTTTTTAATTATGAACAAAATGGTATATTACATCACCCTGTCTGGATCCCTGAAAAGCATTTTCTCGAGAAAACCAGTTTTAAGTTTAAATATTAAGTTTTAGTCTACACATAAACCCTTGGCTATTTTTTAAGTATTCCAGAATGATCCTAAACTTTTTCCCTAATTTCTTTAGCTTAAATAAAACCAATTTGTCTTTTATCACTAATTTCAAATCCAACTAGAAATGTAGGAAACAATAATGTAAAAACTTTTTAAAATTTAATCATAACCCTCCTAGTTAATTTTACACTACATGTAATTTTAGTTTGGTATCTTACTACTTCACATAAGCATTATATTAGGCCTTTTTGAACTACTTACATTTCCCATGATTTTAGACTCCCAATTAACCTCATGAATTAGACATACACACATGAAATTCGTTAAAAATTTCAAAGTAAGTGATCTTAATTTTAGTAGTAAAATTGAGCTTATGTCCTTCATATTTACTAATTGTTATATCACTCTGTGACAATGTTGAACTCATATTTCAAATACAAACTCATTTGTGTAGTTCAAGTTTATTTCGTACAATGATTCTCTCGATATTCAGTTATCCCTAAAATCGATAAACCGTTATAACTTATGACTTGGTAAAATCCACTGAACTCTTTTTATTTATCCTTAATTGTGCTATAGCCCTAAAACCAACTGTAACTCCGTATTACCTTGTAAATTATGACCATTATTAGTGAAACCCCTAGTAGCATACCTTAATATTTAGGAATTAGATCCCAATATACCACGATTATTATAATTGGCTTGTAGGACACCGATGATGAGTGTCTAGTTTTATTTGATACATACGTATGAGTGCCACTCTATCTAAATAGGCCAAGCCTTTATTATGTTTATTATTCCCCAAATATTTTGGGATTTCCTGTCCAAGTATATATTATGCTTTGGACGATATTATAATGGTATGTCTACCCAATTGAAGCCCTTATAACTGATAATATATGGGTTATCTTGTTATAGTTTGAACCCTTGATTTGTTATACTATACCATATCATTTATTTACATATCATTAACTGTTAGTGTACCCTTGATAGTTATATGATAATTTAGTTGCCTCAAGATGTTATGCCATGAATATTAAATCCAACTACTCTCTCACATTACATTTTTCTCCCATACCATTTATAAAAATAAAATTATCTACTTGGCATGTGTGATTAATTGTACTCCTTCCAGATGGACGAGGAACCTGAAGAAGACGAGATACCACCCGCACATCTGGACTTTTATTTTAGTTTACCTCAAAAACTCTTTTTGGTTACGTACATATGGGAGGTAGAAAACAAAGATTGCAGCCCCCGTTAGAATATCTACATTGTGACTTATCAGATCTTATGATTCCCCAAGTGTTTTCTACCAGTTTTACCTTATATGTGGTATGTATGAATAAATTATGCATTTTCGTTTATTTCAGATTCAGTTATCTAATAAGATGCTAGGCATCTCCCTAGTAAAAAAAAATTAAATTTCAGTTGCCTTTGTTTTATTTGTAATATTTATTTTACTCTTTACCTACCATTATAAACATAAAATTTGCGGATGCGACAACATGATATCAGAGCATCACCAGGTTTTATGCTTGTGCAAGACCAAATACAAGAATGTTTCGCCTAGGATTTATATAATTATTATTCTAAATATTTTATTTTTCACATTGGTTACTCATATTGTCTTGCTGTAATGAATATCTGGAACGATATCTACCTTGACATCCATGATTCCATTCACGAAAGGTTCGAGGGAGTAATTAAATAAGTTGGCTACGCAAAGCTTTGTCAACACATAAGGAGCATTGATCGTGATTGGGCAATTGTGACTGCTGAAATTAAACAAAATTTGCTTATTGGTCATCTTCTAGGAGAGGCTCAAGTACCCTGACAGGCCAAGAGATTCTCCGAAGATCTTGACACTCTTTAACATTCAATCGATCTTGCATGGGATGTATTACCACCCAATGAAGTTACAATTACTCCTCTTGATTTGCCAATCGACTATGGTTCTCTTTCTTCTGCTACCAATATCTTTACACCGGTACCATTTCATCCCCCTACGATTCAGATCCCTCTAAAGATGACCCAGATCTCGAGATTGATCGATTGGTTCCCTAAATATCTTTAAAGCTATCTTTGGAATATGGATGTAAATAAATAAAATCTATAGGTGTGCGGTGCGAGTATATGAAACCCATATTCCCGAATGATTGCAATAGTTTAAACTTATAGTTCGTTTTTTATTACTTATCATTCTTTTGTTATAAATTAGGTTGAACAACTCGGCAATCTTTTTTTGATTTTTTGCCTATATAATACTCTGTAGTCCAACATGATATAATAAAATAAGTACGTTGCTATATCTCTACTTGTATTTGATCTTCTGATACATTATTTATTAGGATGGTTAATACTCGAGAAACTACCAGTGGAACTCAGGAGGAATGATCTATTCCATAAATATCTAATCTAACTATCCCTAATAAAGGAATTTTATGTTGTCTACAAGAATTAACTGTACTAACCCAGTGACAATAACAACATAATATACATCTTCCCCTCGTTAATAATGATCTATTAGAAGAAACTCGAAGAATGAATGCCCTTAGGGAATTTTTTTAACGAAAACCCCTAGAATTCTTTTGGCAGCCCAACGCAATTAAAGTAGAAATATTGATCCATCACTTAAAGTACTTTGCAGGGTAAGAATTAACCCTGAACTTAGGGAAAGATTAGCTTCATATCTATTCGAAAGAGTAGTAGATTGTTGGTGGCAGCCTCTTTTACGTTCTAGAAATTTGAATGAACTAACCTGGGAGAAGTTTGAAGAAATATTCTTCAAGAAGTACTTTTCTGAATGTGTAAGAGATCAAATGATAATAGATTTCCTAAGCCTATAACAGCAACAGATGATGGTAGCCCAGTATGAGGTTAAATTAACTGAATTATCCCGATATGCTCAAGAATATGTGGACACCGAACCTAAAAGGTGCAAGAATTTCGAACGAGGTTTATGATAGAACATCAAATCCTTCATCATTCCTTTAAAAGTTTGAGAGTTTAACCAGATTATCGAAATAACCTCCCTTATAGAAAAACACCTCACCTCTACCAACACGACCTGAACCTCTACTCCTTCTTAAAATCCCTGTGTTATTAGGAACTAGCCAAATCAATGTGATCATCCTTATAACAAAGCCAAGGATGTTCGAGTGCTCAGTTAGATTCGGCACAATCATAAAAGGCCTCTGATGCAATGTCAGGAATGCAACCAAGTAGGACATATTAGACCTCGATGCCCTATTCAACACATGCCTCCTCCTTCTACTTCCCCCAACTTTGTAAAATCTCCTGTTAAGAATCCAACTAATAACTCTAGTCGATTACCGCAACAAAATCTTCATGAAATAAAGCAAGAACCCTTCAATAAGAACCAAGGTTGAAATTCCTCCTTTCTCCTAATGAAAAATCCAAATTACCATAGTGTGGTCAAAGGTGATCTTTATTTTTATAATATTTTTGCACATATATTATTTGATTCTGGATCTACCCATTATTTCATTAGTCATTTATGTATGACTCGTCTACAATTATCCTTCAATCCATTAGCTCGCCCTTTTACTATAGGAATGCCAACAGGAAAGATGGCCATTACCGATAGGATTTTTAAACGCCACCCTTTACATTTTGGAACCAAGACATTGACCATATATCTTATATTCCTCAATTTAACAAAATTTGATTTAATAATAGGAATAGACATATTATCCTCGAACTTTTCTAACATTAATTGTCATGTAAAGATGGTGTCATTCAAACCACTCCATTAAAATTCATTTCATTTTCAAGTACTAAATCCCCACTAACCTCTACTTTTTCAAATGAGTGAAAAGGAAACACCCTACCTTTCCAACATCTTAATTAGCTACAAAGATGTGTTACCCAAAGATTTACCCAAAATACCACCACCTCGAGAAATTGAATTCTTTAACAATCTATTGCAAAATACCTTCCCTATCTCGATACCCCCTTATCGTATGGCTCCTATCAAACTATGAGAACTTCGAACACAATTAGACGACATACTTAGGAAAGGATTTATATTCCCTAGTACATCACCTTAGGGTGGTCCATTTTTATTCGTACAAAAGAAAGATGGATCTTTTCGGTTATTTGTCGATTACCGTAAATTGACCAAGTGACCGTCAAGAACAAATATTTAATGCCAAGAATAGGTGATTTATTTGACCAATTGTGAAGTCCAAATATATTTTCAAAAATTGATTTAAGATCCGGATACCACTTACTTCGTGTTAAGGAAGAAGATATACCCAAAACAGCTTTTCGAACGAGATACAGCCATTTGAATTCTTAGTTATGTCCTTTGGATTAGCGAATGCCCCTACCGCTTTTATGAACCTAATGCATAGAATATTTTTCCCTTTTGTAGGTCAGTTTGTGATTGCCTTTATAGATTACATATCAATTTATTCTAAGACCAAGACATAACACTAAGATCACCTATATGTAGTGCTGAAAACCCTTCATAAACATCAGCTTTATGCAAAATAGAGTAAATGCGATTTTCTCATAAAGGAAGTAAAGTTTCTTGGACATGTAGTCACTAAAATAGGTATACAGGTGGACCCAACCAAAACCATCGTAGTACTCAAATGACCTCAACCGACCACCATCACAGAACTACGTAGATTTTTATGACTTTCTAGATATTATCGACGCTTTGTGTAAGATTTTTTTCAAATCTCCCTGCCCTTAATGAAGTTAACCCGAAAGGATGTTCAATTTATATGGACTTCTGAATGCAAATAGGATTTTTATACCTTGAACGAAAAACCAATCACTTCCCCCATCCTAATTATTCCTTCCAGTAATAACAGCTATAATGATTACTCTGACGCTTCATAATAAGGACTCAATTGTGTATTGATGCAAGGGAAAGTGATCAAGTACGGATCACGCCAATTGAATATTCATGAGCATAACTATTTTGTACATAACTTAGAATTATCCACAATAGTATTTGCCCTAAAAATTTGGAGATGTTATCTACATGGAGAAAAATTTCAGGTTTTTTCGGATCATAAGAGTCTTAAGTACATCTTCACGTAAAATGATCTCGACATTCGGCAAATACTATGGGTAGAGTTTTTAGAAGGTTATAAGTTAAATTTACTTTAACATCTAAAAAAAGGTAACGTAGTTGCTTATGCCTTAAGCCATAAAACCCAGGGAAATATCCTTAGTATGTTTGTGTTCTTAGAAACCATTTGAAATTACAACCTATAGCAAGACTTCTTCAAGACCCAAGTTATTTTATGAAACATTATCACTCATCACATTATACATGAAAGAATCATTAATCTTTAAAACCGAGATGAAGTTTTGCATTACCAAAAGTAAAAACTTAGAAACAATCTCCACCAAAAAATTAGACTTTGGACACCGAGCGTGGATTAAAATTTAAAAATCGAGTATGCGTTCCTTTCATCACCTCACTATGAGAAGAAATCCTACAAAAAGCTCACCATTTTAAATTCATGATTCACCCTAGAGGCACCAATATGTATCAAACCCTCAAGAAATATTATTTGTGGTCCGGTATAAAGAAAGATATTGTATACTTCGTAGCAAAGTGTTTAATGCGAACAAGTGAAAATTTAGCATCAACACCCCAGTGTTTTACTCCAACCACTCCCCATCCCAGAATGGAAATGGGTTCATATAACCATGGACTTTGTCAGTGGATTGCCTTGAACTTCTCAAGGATACAATATGATATGGGTTATCATCGATCATCTTATAAAATTCTCCCATCTTTTACCAACACGATCCACCGATTCGTTCCAACGACTAAGTAAATTTTATATCAAGGAAATTGTTAGACTTCATGGTGCACTTATTTCAATTATATCTGATCGAGACCCCAGATATATCAAAAGATTTTGGCAAGATTTACAAACCTCCTTAGGAACTAAACTCTAATTTAGCATTATTTTTTATCCTCAAACCGATGGACAATCCGAATGCGTAATTCAAACTCTGGATAATATGTTACGAGCCTGGATATTAGACTTTTCTGGCTCATGGAATAATCATATTCCCTTAATCAAATTCTCTTATAATAATTGTTATCAGACCAACATTCAGATCATTCCCTATAAAGCCCTTTATGGACGACCATGTCGTTCGCCCTTATGTTGGAATGAAGCAGTATAAAATCACACACTTGGACCCGAGATCATTATTAAAACCACATAAAAGATATGCCTTATTTGATAGAGATTACGTTCATCTCAGAGTTGACAAAAGAGTTACACCGACACTCGTTGAAAGCCCATATAATTCCAAGTAAATAATCAAGTGTTGTTACGGGTATCTCTAAGAAATGGGACAATTCGATTTAAAAAGTGAGGAAAATTCACACCTCGCTACGTTGGTTCCTTTAAAATCATCAAACGTATTGGATCAATAACATATCGTCTAGAATTATCCCAAAACTATTCAATATCGATGACTTGTTTCGTGTTTCACTGTTGCAAAAATACATTTTTTATCTAAGTCACATGATTACTTGGAAGAATATGACAATTGAATTGAACCACGAGATTGAAGAAATCCCTATTCATATTATTTACCAACAAGAAAAGATTCACCAACATAAAACCATACCACTAGTCAAAGTTCTTAGCGACACTAAGAAACTGAAGAGGCAACATAGGAAACAGAAGACACTATGAGAATACAATATCCTGCACTTTTTTCCTATAATTTTTAGGACGAAATTTTCTTAGGTGGAAAGAATTTAACAACCCACTTTAAATATAACTTAAACATGCCTCTTGTCCCTAGAATAAATGGAAATTCTAAATAAACTCTAGACTTTTACCAAATTACCAAACTGCCCTTAAAGAAAAATTTAAGATAACTTACACTTTTCTATATCAATTGAACCCAAAATTTCACTCATAGTTTATGAAATGACTTATATTTTGTAGGAATGGAAATAAACAACCCATAGAATTGAATAAATTGCACATAAACTTCTAAAATTTTATAAATTAACTTAAAACCCTTAAAACTTATTTAAAAAATATCCAAGGACCGAAACCAAAATCCAAACTTAATCACCCTTTCCCCTTGGTGACATGGAACCAACTGGACAACTAGCATGGCTTGTACAAAGTGGGTCAAACATTATACCCATTTTACATGCAATAAAACCTTAGTAAAAACTTGTGCAATTCATCCTGATCTCCACCTCCGGACCTACCAATCAACTCCTCTCCACAAACCCTATAGGTAACCTTTCTACCTTGTCACACCCCACCACCAAAACTAAGCCTGGCGCGAGTAAATAAAATACCATTCTCAGCATGAGACATATACGAGACATAAATAAATCAATCCACATGATAAATAATTGAATCAATCCCAAATGATAATAACCAACTGTGCGATAAGATAGCCATCACATGCTAAAACTCCAAATAATAATCAAATTTCCAATAATATAAATTGAATAAACTCCAACTTAATCCATAAAGAAATCTGAATAAAACCCATAAAAACTATGGAACCGAATGGCCCAATCAAAACCATAAATTGTGTCTCAATGTAAGTACAACAAAATGGAACCTAAACTCAACTACTAAGCTGTAATATCAAATAAACTCCATCTGCACCTCCCAATGATAATATCCAAATAATCATATGCAGTTTCTCCAAACTTATCCTAAAAAGGTTAGTCAATGCACAAGGTCAGAGCCCCGAGCATGAATGCACATTACTCCCCTTAAATAGATTCTACGAACCCAGACATTAGCATTATACGTGATAAATATCCAAATGGAATATTTTAATTAATACGAGATAATTAAACGCTAGAAAGGTAAATTACTAACCACCCCCAAAGGTTCTTATAAAATCACACCAATATCATTTTAGATATCCCACAATCCCCAAATTGTTAATTTAATTAAATTAACCCAAATTATCATTCTTCTCACTTTTTATTATAGCGGTCCTCCCACCCCGGGTGGTAATTTCCACCAAAGTTTAACACTTCCCCTTGTCAAAATGGTCGCTGATCTGTTTAAACTGTTGATCCCTCAATTTGATAAGGTTCCATGTACGACACGACATAAAAGGTCGACTGACCCGTTTAAACTATCGGCCCTCGCTATTTATGCCGCCCATATTTTAATACCCGTCTTATTATATTAGGTATTAATTCTCAATTCCCAATTTCGTAATTATCAAATCATCCCACCCTTTTCATCGATGTGAGGTCCTCAAAATGCCCCTTAATCCCATACCTAAGGGTCCCCAAGTATACATACGTCCTACCCTACATAAAAATGATGATAAAACACGTCCTAGTCTCAAGCCTAGGCTAACAAAATGACTATAAACGTAAAAATCTTCCCCACCCTGAAATATAAAATCCCCACAAATTTACACTAACTAGTCCTATACCTATCGAGTATAAATTTTAACTAAGGCCTACCCACTGGTTCCATACTTAGTAAGCGTCCTAAAAAATTGGGTTGAGCAACATACTACCCAAAAGCCCCTCATCCCCGCGGTGGAAAAAATGATTAAAACAAACCACACAATACACAATTCAACTTGCACAACATAGCAATTTAATCATAAAGGTCCCAATTTAATTTAAATCAATTAATAACACTGTCGTTGATTTTAACACAATGAATTCCACTGAATAATATTAAATTAATTAACATGCGACAGTATTCAATACGTCATAATTGTTCTCTTTTATAAGACATTTAATTTTTATAAGTGTGATCGCGCCCTAATAACCATATAAATAATCCCATAAAAATTATACATGAGAACCTACACCCAAAACCATAAAAACCCCAAAATCTATCCTACGCACCCAAGGGTTTCAAAGGTTAAATCATATCAAAAAAATTCACAAAAATAGTCCCAAAATGTAGTGTCCACTTTATCTAATTAAGTTACTAATTTATTTTAATAAAAATCATATGATTAAGGGTTCAGGCGACACTTAAAATGCATAATACTAAAGGAAAGGAATAGAGTATTCATGCCTGTGTGAAGATGGATTTGAAATTTTATTAGAAATTTAAACTCCTCTCAAAAAATTAACAAAATGTTGTTCCTGGACAAACTTGATTAGACCCGAATTAAGCCTTCAAAACTTGACAAAAACTTGATTAAGTTGGAGGTTGATGATTATGGTGGAGAGGAAAATATTTTGGAAGAGCTCTCTGGTGAAAAACATGCAAAAAGTGATAATGAAAGGTTCCACCGCGAATTAAAATGCTTATATACCAGTTAAGAATCTTAAACTAACTTAAACTCTACAAAATTAAGAAGTCTAACTGCGCCAAAAACTGACAGGTCGATTGATCGATCGAGCAAGTCTGGTGACAGTTCCACCACGAAAAATTATATAAGGCAAAAATTAAAAACTTAATAAAAACTCCATTTTAAATCGGATTTTAATTACACTTGAAGTTCTATTCCTCGAATATTAAAACCAACATATTTACTTTATAAAAATTATTAAATCCAAAAATTTATTTTTCTCAAAAAATTCCAATTAATTAATTAAAATAATTATTAAAACGCAGGGTGTTGCATACCTTAGTAGAAGACCATCCCAACCAAGAGCTATTTCAAAGTAAAAATATGAGAGTTTATGCTTTTCTATTATTTTATGCATGAGTGCTTGTTTCTTCAATTTGAACATGTTTTTGTATATAGATAGATTATAAATATGAGTTTTCAGGATAATGTTAATGTGGGAATGCACTGAAATGGCTCAAAAAGCAGAAAAACTCCATTAAACTTTGAGCTTCAATGGTGGATTATGCATCATTAGCTTTGAACCAATTTCAGAGCGAGGTAAGTTCAGCTTAGGTTCTCAGGAACCTTGGTGTTAATACTCCAAATTGAAGCTTGAAGTTTTTGGCCCTGACAATTTTAGAAAACTGTTTCGAGAGTTTTACTCCACCAAAATTCCTCAACCGAGGTTTATTCTTCCACATTTTTTATATAGAAAAAAATCCTCATGGTGCCGGAATAGGAATCATAGCTTTTGTTTACTACTAATTGGTCAAAGTTTCATCATTTTTATATAAACATAATAGCTCGATTTAGCCTGCCAAAATTCTTAAAACTAATATGGTTGGATTCCTCTTCAAAAATTAGTCAACTTTCATTCGGAATCAACTTAAAAGGATTTCTAAAATGTTTTGAATTTAAGGTAAAAGTTTTAAAACCCTAAAGTCAAACCGTTGAAGGTTGAAGATGAGAAGGTTACTCACGCGTGATTAGTTCGACTCCACGCGTGAGGACGTATCTCCAATCAGAATTCTAATTTTTTTCCAAAAATTTTATTTTTCAATTCTGAACAAAATGTTATATTACATCACCCTGTTTGGATCCCATGAAAGCATTTTCTTGGGAAAATCAGTTTTAAGTTTAAAAGAATTAAGTTTTCATTTACACATAAATCCAAGGCTATTTTTTAAGTATTCCATTATGACCCCAAACTTTTTTCACAATTTCTTTAGCTTAAATAAAACTAATTTGTCTTCTAGCACTAATTTTAAATCCAAGTTAATTCGACATTGTAGTTAATTTTAGTCTGGTACCATACTACATCACGTAAGCATTATATTAAGTCGTTATGGCCTATTTATCCTTTTGATACTATCAATTAACCACGTGAATTAGACGAACACATAGGGAATCCGTATAAAATTTCAAAGTATATGATTTTAATTTCAGTATTAAAATTGAGCTTATGTCTTTCATAATAACTGATTGTTATATCACTCTATGATAATGTTGAACTCGTATTTCAAATACGAACTCATTTGTGTAGTTTAGATTTATTTCGTATATTGATTCTGTTGATATTCAATAATCCCTAAAATTGATAAACCGTTACAGCTTATGACTCAGTAATAGCCACTGAACTCTTTTTGGTTATCCTTAATTGTGGTATAGCCCTGAAACCTACTATAATTGCATATTACCCTGCAATTTATCACCCCTGTCAGGGAAACCCATAGTAGCATGCCTTACAATTCAGAAATTAGATACGCGGTATACAACGGTAATTCTAGTTGGCCAGTAGGACTCCGATCTTAAGTGCCTAGTTTTATTTGCTACATACGTATAAGGGCCACTCTATTAAGTGTACCAAACCTTTATTATGTTTATTGTTCCTCAAAATTTTGGGATTGCCTGTCAAAGTCAATATTATGCTTTGAATAATATTGTAATGGTATTTCACTACACCAAATCTGCCCATTTGTCAAGGTCATTGACCTTGACAAATTCAACTTGTCAAGGTCAATGACCGTGACATTTCGAGGCGAGACAACTTTTTTTGTCACGGTCGTGTCACGGTCATTGACCTTGACACAAAACTCGCGTTTTGTGTCACGGTCGTGTCGCGGTCAATGACCGTGACACGTTTGTCACGGTTATAAACCGTGAGAAAGCCGTGACCCTTTTTAAAAAAATTGTCACGGTCAATGACCGTGACACGCCCGTGACAACTTTTTGTCACGGACTTGTCACGGTCAATGACCGTGACAATTCTGGGCAGAATTTAAAAAAAATCTGCTGGGCAGTATGGACACTGCCACTGCCCAGCAGTATATTTGTACCTATTATAGCAACGTTGTACCTGTTCCAAACATCATATATCCGAACAAACTAAAGATAATGCAAATATATATTCAATTAAGAAACTATTTAAGAAGAAACAACATCACCATCATTTTATCTCAAATCTACAAACTATTTGCATGGAAAAGAGATTTTGTACCGCGACGCTCAGGAACACCTCGTTATCCTTCCCTTCTCGTCCGAATAGCCACATAAGTATAGAGCATATGTGGCCTACCCTTAGGGCCACTCCCTGTCCCCTGAATTGAAATAAAGTAAAATTAGTATCCGCCCCTCAAATATAGATAAATATAAATCGTAATTGAAATCGAAATCGAAATTGACATATAAATATAAATACATTACCTGTAGTGTCACTCAAATAGCTAACTTGAGCTCATATGGCACCTCCTTCCAACTAATATACCCCGGGCAATCGTGTCAAATATAATTCTCTTCATATCTAAACACTAAGAAATACCATAATCCTATGGAGTTATGCGTTGCAAATTCCTTCCAACCGTTGTGTAGCCAAAAATCAGCAGTTGAAGTTGTCAATTCCACCTTTCAATGGTCTCCCATGTTTTGCTAGAAGTTCCAAGTGGTGGGGTATGGAAAGTGGAATTGACAACTTCAACTGGTGATGTTTGGCTACATAACGGTTGGGAGGAATTTGCAGAGCATCGCTCCATAGGATTATGGAATTTCTTAGTGTTCGGATAGACGAAGAGATTCAGTCTCCTCTCCACAAATAGGACACCCCAAATAACTATGTACTAATCACCTATTAAAGGTAAGAAGCGTATATTCACGGATTAGTATAAACAAAACTTAGATGTAGTTGGAATATTTATGTATTAATCTCCTCTCCACACACGCACACTACACAAGAGTGAAAATGATAAAGTGCAGATCAAGTAAAAGCATTAAAAATGGATGTTTCGGTACAAATTGAAATATTTATTACAAATTGAAAAATTGTTTCAAATTCGGGTTATCATCAAAAATGGATTGATATTCGGTAGGAGCAGCCAAGTCATCCACACTACTATTTAGATGCCTTGGCGCGTGTTGAACAATTGACCACGGCTCGTTGTTGATATACTCCGAGTAAAACACTTGCTTAACCTTTTGAAATGCACAAACAAACGGCTCATCGCTCACGTGGTCGTTGCTCTTCAACTTGGACAAGTCAACCATGATCAAATTGGTGACAAGGTCAACTTTACAAGCATTTTTATCCTCAACTCTTACCCATTCACAGTAAAATACAACCTCTTTGAAGCTTATATAATCCAATTCAAATATATTTTGGATTACACCATAGTAAGTCATTTCAGCTTCAACGAGGTTTTTATCTTTTGCGCTCGCTCGAAAGAAAGTAAGAACCTTGTATGAAATTCTCGAGTTCTGTACATTTGTACTTTCCTCGTACACTTTAGCGCCGCAAATGTAACCGTTCAATCGATACTTTTTGTACTCTTGTTCCACGAACAAGGGTCCAGTGGCTAGACGAGCAAGCCTTGATGTCGCATCACCCATCTTTAGGAGCTGAGAATATAGATAAATTAATTATATTAGTGGTAAAATTTGAGTGTAATGTAACGTTATATAACGACTGTTTTCATTATAATTACCTCTTGTGTCAACCATAGCCTAAATTCGTTGTCTGATTGTACCATTATTTTTCGTCTTTTATTGTTCTCACAGGCTTCATATTTACTGCATATTACAAAATTAATCATGTATAAAATAATCTAAAATAATGTTAAACATTATAATATTCGAAACTTACTTTTTCCATTCTTCGACATCTTCATGTGTGTCAAATAGATAACGAGCTACTTGTTCATGTTTCAAACTCGTTAATTTCACTCGTTTTCCCATCACATTACCACCATCATCGAGGAATTCATCAGTGTCATCAACGCTGGTCGAGTCAGGCATATATTCTCGAGTATATATTGATGACTCCACGGTGATGTATTCCTCTGCAATTTATCCTGCAATATATCGCGTATTCTTGACGTAATCTTCAAAAAATTTCATCAATCTTTCAAACGGATACATCCACCGATATCTAACTGGACCACAAAGAATTGCCTCGTCGCATAGGTGTACCAACAAGTGAACACTTATGTCAAAGAATGCTGGGGGAAAGTACTTCTCCAATACACAAATCGCTTCGTTCACAGCCAATTTTGCGGCCACTATGTGTTCTCGATTCACTACCTTCTCACACAAGAGGGAGAAGGTAATACTAATTTGCATAATAGCCCTACGCAAATCCTTGTGCTTGGAGAAACAGTGCTTAAACAATAGAGGAACCAATTGCATGATCACTTGCCAATCGTGGGACTTACACTTAATGTAAATCATGAGTAACATAATTCACAATCCTTTGCAAGTTGGACGAAAAAGTAGATGGGCCCTTCAAATTATATATTGTGTCTAGAAGCACCTTCCTTTCCTCACTCGTCAAAGTAAACGCACCAGGGGGAATTATTGTCCTTCCCCTACTATCTTCTTTCAACCATAGTTGTGGTTTAAGTTTTAACGTTTTAAGGTCTTTTCGTGCATTTTCTCCATCCTTCGAATGACTCCCCCCAAGGCAAGTACCCACAATATGTTTAGCGAAGTTCTTCTCTGCATGCATCACATCCAATACATGGCGCACCGGGTTTTTCTTCCAATAAGGCAAGTCAAATAAAATTGACCTCCGAGACCATGCCTTTCTTATCTCAGTTTCATTCCCAGTTGGGGTCTTCTTATGCTTGACATTCTTAAATTTGGGATTCTTACCTGGCATATTTGGGCCATATTCAGAAGATTTACTTTCAATTTCTGAATCCGGAAGTTGTCTCGGTGGTAGCCTATGTTCAACTCCGCCCAATAAAAAATTGGAACCTTTCTCAAATCTGAAACTATGAGCTGGGGGTAAAAACCTCCTGTGGCAATGGTATACATTTTTTAAGCTAGAGGATAGAGGAAGAGATTCAGTCTCCTCTCCACAAATAGGACACCCCAAATAACCATGTACTACACATCCGGATAATGTCCCATAAGCTGGAAAATCATGAATTGCCCACATCAACATAGCTTTCAGCGTAAACTCTTCTTTTCTAAAAGAGTAAAATGATTTCACACCCTCTTCCCACAACTCATTTAATTCTTCTACCAAAGGAGCCAGGTAGATATCAATGTCATCACTTGGTGCCTTTGGCCCAGGTATCAATAAAGCCATCATCGAAAATTCAGGTCTCATACACTGTGAAGGAGGGAGGTTGAGTGGGGCTAGGATCACTGGCCATACACTCTGATTGGTGCTTAGATTTCCAAATGGATTGAAACCATCTGTTGATATAGCCAAACGAATATTGCGTTGTTCTCGAGCAAAATCGGGATACTCAAAATTCATCCTCCGCCAGGCAGTAGAATCAATAGGATGACGCATGATATCACCCCCTACTTCTGCCCTAGCATGCCAAGTCATTGCCTCTGCAATCCATGGTACTGTGAAAAATCGCTTTAATCTAGGCCTACGCCAGGCAGTAGAATCAATAGGTTGTTATGAAGGTTGGTCGGGGACAAAAGGAACTTTCAATTCACCGTGAAAACTCCAAAATCGATAACTATCTTGCATACCCGATCTTAACAAATGTAGTTCAACTGTTTTCCACTAAAACACCTTACCATTCTTACACCTAGCACACGGACACGGAAACTCTTCATCATTACGACATCTCTTTGCATATTTCACAAATTCGTTAGCACCTCTGCGAAACACATCCCCCATTCTATTAGTCTCACCCATCCACTCTTTGTATTTCGGATATCCCATCACAGCTACCACAACTAAACACCTATTAAAGGTAAACAAAACTTAGATTTATAGTATGTTTTATTTAATTATCCCATAATTTAATTATCCTATTAAAGGGTAAGTGGTCCTATCCCATTCAAGACTGCATTTTTCTGTAATATGCTTAACAGCTCATGCACATTGTTACGATTAGAAAAAAATTCGAAAGCATATCCCCTTAGTTCTCCAAGTACACGACGTAGATTGGCAGGTGTGAGTGTTATTTCAATTGGTCAATTGAAATAACAATCACACTTGTCAATCTAGTATGTACCCAGAGAACATTAAGATACGACTGCAGAACTTCCTCCAAAAGTAACAACTTTAAGCCAATAAGAATATTATACAGAAATTATACAGTCTCAAACTGTCCAAACAGGACAATTCGAGAGATCTCATTACAGGGGTAATGACTCTCGAACCGGTCTAAGGGCTATTGAATGCGTACGCATAAGAACTAGAATGCTAGTATCTATGCGCACTATATTTAATTTCAAGTATGTTTCATATAATGGGTTAATTCAAATACAAAAATAAATTCATGGGTTAATTCAAATACAAAAATAAATTCATGGGTTAATTCAAATACAAAAATAAATTCATGTATTGACCACATACACACACACACACACACTATCTAAGTTGTTCTATAGGAATAAAAACAACATTTTTAAAATATGAAGGGCTCACCAATTTGATCAAAATTTTCAACAACATAGACTAATTGATCTTTATTATAAGACAATTACTATAAATTTACGCGCATCGCCCGAATTCAAAAAGTAATTTAATGACTAAAGTAATACTTTTTTTAACTTTAGTTATTCACCACAAATCTTAAAAAATATTTTATTTTTCATGCTTTTTTAACTTCGGATGCTTTTAGCAACTTCGGATGACAATTACTACAAATTTATATTTTTGAATATTATTTACATTTACATTTTTGGATATTATTTTTGGAAATTTATAGAAAATTACTTATTTATTTACATTTTTAACCCCCTGCCCCCACCCTGCCCCACCCCCTACACCACTCTGCCCCACCCCCCACACATGCACACACACACGCACATATATACACACATACACACATATATATACACACAAACATATATATAAATGGAAGAGAGAGAGAGAGAGAGAGAATTAAACCTGAAAGTAGAGAGAGAGAGAGAGAGAGAGAGAGAGAGAGAGAGAGAGAGAGGGAGGGAACGGCGCGGGAGGGAAAAAAGAAGGGGGAAAGGGATTTTGCTGTAAACATTGTCACGGTCGTGTCAAGGTCATTGACCGTGAAAATTATTTAAAGAATCGTCACGGTCATTGACCGTGACAAGTAAATTTGTCACGGTCTTGTCACGGTCAATAACCGTGACAATTCCTTATCACGGTCGTGTCAAGGTCAATGACTGTGACACAAAACGCGTGTTTTTTGTCACGGTCAATGACCTTGACAAGGGTGGTCGGCTGAAAGGTGACAATTTGCCCATTTTGGTGTAGTGTGTCTACGCAATTGAAGCCCCCTTAACCGATAATGTATGGGTTATCTTGTTATAGTTCGAACCCTTAATTTTTTACACTCTACCATATCATTCATTTACATATAATTAAATGTGAGTATACCCCTGACAGTTTTATGACATTTCAGTTGCCTCCAGATTTTATGACATGAATATTGAATCCAATTACTTTCTCATAATGCATTTTTCTCCCATACCTTGTATAGAAATAAAAATTACCTACTTGTCATGTCTGCTTAATTGTTTTCCTTCTTGATGGATGACGAACCTGAAGAAGATGAGATACCTCCCGCACGTTTGGACTTTTATTCTATTTTACCTAGAAAAATATTTTCAATTACATACGTATAGGTAATAGAAGGCAAATATGGTATTCCCCGTTGGAATATCTACACCGCGACTTATCAACTCTTATGATTACCGAATGTTTTCTACCAATTTAACCTTATATATGGCATGTACAAATAAATTATGTATTTCTTTTTATTTCAGACTCAGTTATGTAATAATTATCTAAGCATCTCTCTAATAAAAATATTTTAAAATTTTGTTGACTTTGATTTATTTGTTATATTTATTTTACGCTTTGCTTACCATTATAGACATAAAATTCGCGGATGTGACATCATCGGTCGATAATGCTAAACATACATTGCGCAGTTATTTTGCAAATTCATTGTGTCGTGTGCTTGAAATTTTCCAGATGAGTGAATCAACTAGATGTCTCATGAAATTCCCACCCACTTCACAAGAGCGTGCCATGTCATGGCCTCTGCTATACACGGTACAATGAAAATTCATTTTAACGGTGACTCGATGGGAAAAATACTTCAAAACGTTATGTGGAACTTGTGAGAACTTACGATATTTTGAAGTATTGTATTTTCCATCCTCACAAGCCATATATCTAGGCTCGCTGCATACATGACACTCATCCTTGCTCATTGCGATACAATATGCAATCATACTTGCATGCATGAATAAATTTGCACTTCAAACCAAAACCCTTCAAGGTCTTCTTCATGCTAGGATCAAGGTTCTAAAAAACAAAGGGCGTGATCGAGGCGTGGAGGTCAAGCCTTAATCCTTAGAAGCCTAGGCGGGTTTAAGCGTAAAAAGGCGTGAAAAGGCGTTTAGGCCTTCTTAATATATTTTAATATTTTTACACCATAACAAGGCTATTAAAATACTAAAATTGTACATATCATAAAAATATGTTTGAATATATGAAAATTAAAATACTATTTGATTATTTTGGATGAGATAATGGTCCGGTTAGTTAAAAAATTCTTTAAAAGGCGATATCGTTTCACTAAAGCATTATTGTTTTTAGAAAAAAGTGCGCCTTAAGGGTTTTACTAAGCATAAGGCGTAAAAAACTTAAGGCGAGGCGTTTCACCCAAGCCTTAAGCCTAGGCGAATTTTTTAGAACAGTGGCTAGGATAATTGTCTGCTAACATGTTCTCTTATGGGAGAATACCTTTAACCCACTTAAGAATTATGGTTATGCTTTTTCCTGACAAACCAAATTAACTCTTCAAACTATGCAAACTAATCATTACATATAATAGCGAGTAATCTTTATCACGATCTTTACACAACGGTCTAGGTGCGTCGATTTTTAACCGTATGTATTCCCAATATTTTGGAAATTCGAATCAACTTGGTCATAATGCACATTATATATATCCATAGGTCAGTGGACTCTGTAAGAATCATTAATTAGGTCGGTCAAAGGATAATGTGTTGGCAAATCCTGTACCACTTTCACTTAGCAGGGTTCTATAACACAGTCGGGTACTGGTAATTCTTCCATAATAAAAGGTACATTTTTTCACCAGGGTATGTCCATATCTTATAGTCTTGAAAAATTACCCACTTTAACAAATGCTACTCAATGTCCTTTAAAGACTTTTATTTTTCGTTCATACAACGGGTGCATGGACATGAAATCTTTTCACTTTTAAGATTTATATTTCCATATTTAACAAATTCATAAATGCTCTTTACATTATTATTAAATATTCAGTTACTTCCCATCCACTCTTTGTATTATGGTAAATGCATTAAATAATCTTTAAAATTCAATTCACCTATTAAACAAAGGTCATGTTGCATACAAGAATGCACAATTTATAATTCATTCAAATTATTCAACATATTTTAAACTCATATTAGGCAACTTAAATCAAACTCATGTTTCATACACTAAAATTGTCAATAAATGAGCCATAAACTTAAAATAACTTAAATAAACAAAATATAATAATTTGTTCTCAAATTAAAAATTGTACATGCCCTAGTCTTGACTACCAAATAAAATGACCAAGTGATAAAACTCTTATGATGCTATTTTAGCACATTCCCTTTTCTTATATCAAAGTGCACGGGAATTTCTTCGCAACCGTTGTTGTAAACACCCCATTATAATACCCCCAGCCTCTCCTTAGGTCTTTAGAACCTCCCTTCACCATTGCAAACCCAAGTCATGCCATGGGTACTGACCTAAAGGCCATCGGGCACTCTCAGGCTCCGTTTGACCAAAAGTCAAACTCTTCAACTCGAACGAGACTGAATGAATCTTCAAAGGGAATTGAATCCCCTTTCCAACGCTCCACCCCGTGCGTAATTCTCACTTACGGTGCGGACGAACGACCCATTTTCCCTAGAAACTCGATCACGAGGTCACCGGATGCTCCTAGGCTCTGTTTGACCAAAGTCAACTCTTCAGCTCAATTGAGACTAGATGAATCTTCGAAGGGCACTAAATCCCCTTCCAATGGTCCATCCCGTGCACGATTCTGACTTATGATACGGACGAAACCGTTTTACTCCGAAAGGTCACCGAACTCTTCCAGGCCCCGGTTGACCAAAGTAAACTCCCCAAACCAGGTCAAACTCTATGGAATGTCGAAGTACATATCCTAACCTTTCTAATGGTCCACCCCGTGAACAATTCTGACTTTCCATGAGGACGAACGATCCGTTTGCGTCCGAAGTTTCCTTGTCCAAAGGATCGACGAACGCTTCCGAGCCACATTTGACCCAAAGTCAACTCTTGGACCCGGGAGCAGTCCGAAGGACTTTTGAAGGTCTCTAAAATACCTTTTAACGGTTCACCCCATGTACGATTCAGATCAACGGTTCGTTCTCTACGACCAATTTTCCAAAGGAACCTGAAAGACACTACTAAACGGTAAGTTCCAAACCCTGCCTATCGGTAGTGTGCCTAAACACACCTGCCGATTGGCAGGACCATGTCTATTTCAATCGGCAATGCCTTGGGCCTATAAAAATGAGGGAATAACCTCATTCCCAAAGGAGGAAAATCAGAGATCTATCACACTCAGCGAGTTCAGAAAACCCCGCTTGAAGTCAGCATGATTTTCACATCCAAATCCCTTTTCAACCTTCACCTTTCATCACTTTCTTCATTAAACTTGGTTAATTAAGTACCCTCCATCATCATCCAAGTTCAATGGTTGCTCTCCAACATGCAAGATCAAGATCAAGATCTTCAAGAAGGTCCAACTTTCTCAACTCTCTCTTTAAATTCCCTTAAATTCGCATTAACTTGTTTTATTACTTAGCACTTTTATTCTCTCATCTCACATATCTTAATATACTTTTTATCTAGTATTATTGCAAATCTCTTATTTTCATATAAATAAAACCCAAAAAATAAGAAAAATAGGATTTGCTCATAAATTCCAAACGGGAATTCTCACACTTTTCTCACAACTAAAACAATTTCTTACACACACACACACAAATAAGAGAAGTTATCAGTTGGATTCATGGGATAAATCTCACCCCTCATTTTTCATACAAACTGTGGACTTTGATTCCTCTATAGGCTACGTAGGCATCTCAGGGTAAAACTTGAGACTCGAGTCCTTTCCCTACTTTTTTTCCTACTTTTTCCACGTTCTTTCAACTTAACTCTCTTAGATTCTATATATTTACATATACATATATTTGTTCTTAGTGGCATATTATTCCACATGTGTTATCATTCCCTTATAATGATCGACGCTAGGATAATCGCCAAAATCCTATTTTTTAATATTATTTTTTAGGAACATTCATATGGATGACTCGCTTTATCTCTTCCATGATACAAGTCGATGATTCCTATCTTCGCTACGTATACACAACACACACATCACGGGAAAATAAAGGAAAATAGCAACAACCCATGAGAGACCATAAGGGAGGAATGGGTGCCTAACACCTTCCCATTTCGTAACTTAGCCTCCGGACCCTTTTTCGAATCATTTTGGTTTCGTATGTATCAGTATGTCTTTGGATGTTGTCCTTTGGTATGGCTCCCTTTTCTTTTGTCTGTTTTGAGTAAAATAGACTGGCGACTCCATCTCTCTACATTTTTCACCTCATTAATGACCTCGATCGAAGCGCTCCCGAGAGGGACGCGCGGGACCAAGGATCCTCTCTCGCCACGAGGATTGGTGATGGCCACAGTGGCGACTCCGCTAGGAAATTATTTATTTTGAGGGCTAGACTCTATTTGCATGGGTGTTATATTTGTTTATATTTTCCCCTATTCTGCATGTTCCTCATTTACTATTCATGTGTACCTCATGCTTATGCTTCTATTCACACACTTATAGAAAATTCTTCATGTACACTTCACACCACGTGCACCTAGGATCACATATATCCCCATGTTGCACGCATCACCCATACTTGGTATACCATTGGTACTCATACTTTGCTCCCTGTTGGGCATGATCAAGAAAGATACTCTCATAAGATACTAATAAGATAATCATGCATGATTCACACGATATCACCAAAGAGCATTATGATTGACCAAATTGTGTCCAGTAACTGGAGGGTCACTTCGTGATGGGTGCTGGTCTGGCAGGGCGCAGTTAGCCTAAGGGATATGACTCTCACCTTCCATTAGCCAAGTACCTTCGACATATATCGAACGGCTCCCCCATATCGTACCGCTTGACCAAAGTCGTAACGGGAGGTATATCGCAGGAAACTCGTTCACATACATTGACTATATCGAATTCACTCTCACACGTACCGTCCCCACGAGGTATATAGTGAGGCAATTCACGTACACTCAGGTATATCAAATGGCTTGTCCACACGTACTGATTGCCCTCAAAAGCAAGACGTATATCATGGAAGACACGTCAAAGGGGGGAACCCTTTTTCGATTCACCCACCCAAGCTGCATACCCGCATATAGGTGTCAAGCCTAGGACACACATGATAGATTGTCGGTTTTAACCCGAAACTCTGCCAAAATTCCGGGTCGACCTGCTGCCCAAATTTTTGAGCATTTTTAAAATGGGACCCTACCCGTGAGCCTAGTTACAAGTCTAGCCATAGCTTTGCATATGTTACAAACCCAACCTTCCACGCTTGGGTCCCGTCCGGCATTTTATTTTGCATTTAGGAGAATTTAATACAAGTGAGAACATAATAATAATAATAATAATAATAATAATAATAATAATAATAATAATAATAATAATAATAATAATAATAATAATAATAATAATAATAATAATAATAATCATGCTGAGACCTGTCTCCAAAATATTCCTCCCTTCTTTATCAAAAATCCAAAAACATTTCTCCTTTCTTTATCAAAATTCCAAAAATATTTATCCTTTCTTTACCAAAAATCCAAAAATATTTTATCTTTCAATCTCAAAAAGAAAAAAATGTTAAAAATATTTTCCTTCTTTCTTTTTAAAAATAAATCCCGTTTTACGCCTTCTCAAGTCGATCGCACGTCCTTGGCCTAGATCCTCATTGGCTTCGGTCTTCAGTCAAATCACCCCGGAGTTTCGTTCGTTCCCCTGCTACCTCTTCCGAGTCTGGTATTCATCCACTTGCCATGGAGAACACGGATCAAGTACAAGTTGCGCAGCCAGATCTGACGGCAGTTTTAGCTCAACTCGTGTCCAAGATTGACAACCTTCAGACTGAGGTCCGAGAGATGCAACGAAACCAGGTTCCTATTCCTCAAGAGCACGAGGTCTTATTCCCTCGCGCTATGGGTCCACCCGAGCCTATCTGGGTTCTCGAAGAGTATCAGCATGATCCACGTGCCCCTCCTATTAATGGATCGCCACCTGCCCAGCTTCCTATGCCAAACCTTGCCCAGTCTGGGGCTAACTTGCCTACGATCGTTGATTCAAAAGAGGAAGAATTGAACAAGGTCAAAGAAGATCTCAATATGTTAACTAAGAAGTTTGACCAAGTTCGAATCTCCAGAAATTACATGGACTACAGCCACATATCTCCTTATCCTAAGGCAAGGTTACCCTAGAAGTTCAAGATGCCGAATATCGAGAAATTCAGAGGAAGTGGACCCCCGATTGTCTATCTTCGCAGTTATCATCGTGCTATGACTCTCTTAGGGGCTTCTGAAGAAGTGATGGCCCAATTATTTTAGCAAACTTTGAAGGATAGCGCCCTCCGATGGTTTTTATCTCTTGAGGAGTCCAGAATTCGTAGCTGGGAGGATGTAGCCTGTGAATTCATGTCGCAATACAAATAAAACGAAGAGCTTGAGGTCAATTGTCGTGATTTAGAGCTGCTCAAACAGAACTCTAGGGAATCAGTCAGTAACTTCATAGCCCGATGGAGGGAAAATGCATCCACAATGACCAATCGACCATCCGAGGAAGAACAAGTCAACATAGTGAAGAAGAATTTCTTGCCTCATGTCCGAGAAACCATGGGAGGACAATATTATCCCCACTTTCGAGCTCTCAGAGAAGTAGGAGTTGAAATCAAGGAAGGTCTTGCTAAAACAGAGGTTGAACCAAAGAAAGTGTCTGGACAGTTCACTCCTAGAAAATATGACAAACCTGCCAATGTTGCAGTCTTAACCATCAACAACATCTCTCAACCGATCACTTTGTGGGCACCAGAAAGCCGCCCTGTCCCAGTCTGAAAGGAATACATCGAGCTTTATGCTCCCCTCTCTAAAGTTTATCAAGCCCTATTAAAGTCGAAACCTCATCAAGCCCTTGGATCCCAGTCCATTGCCCAATTGACTTCCAAGAAACTTCAAAACAGATGCCCATTGCGCCTTCCACCAAACCGCTGGTCATACCACTGACTCATGCTTTCACCTTCAAAACATAATCCAAGGTCTAATTGATCGGGGTACCATTGCCCCACCAGCCAATCCTAAGCCAAACACTACTCACAACCCACTCCCAAATCATACCAATGCTATTTTCCTATAAATGAACCCAGAATTTTATCCTTCAACTCAAATCACACCCATACACTCTCCCAAACCTCTCCAAATTTGCCCATATTTCCTCCTACACCCTATTAGCCTCACTGATCTGGCACTGTCACTCCTTACCAGAGCATGCATCACTGTCCGTACCCGTTCTAAAAATAGAAGTATGGAATTATCAAAAGCGTTAAACCAACTCCTAGAGTTAGGGCTGAAATTTCCCTCACGGATGATCATTGATTGCCAAAGGTTCAGTACGCTATTCTTGGAAGCACCAAAATGGGCCCGAGAGTAAGAAAAATGGTTGGTACCAACCGATGAAGTCATCCTGGATGATGCCATCCAGATTATGGTAGAATCATTCAGGAAAACCAACGATATTTACAATATGACCGAGTTACTTGATACTCTGAAGTTACAAGGGCACCTGGTCCCTTCACCCTTACATATCCCCACAGAATGGGAAGACCTGTATGAAGATGCCATTGAAGTTGTAGAATGCATTGACTTTACATGGAAAGATAGAGTTGTTTCCACCGGATGGGGGGGAGAATTCGAAGATTCGAACGAAGAACATGTTTTCGAGAAAACTGGCCCGGTAGCTGACATATGTGGGATGATATCATTTGAGGAGATCCTCGAGGAAATAAACAAGGTAGCAAAACAACCCGAGATCTATGAAAAAATAGGGTTCATGTTCTTCCTTTCTTCAGTAAATTACATGACCAGATCAGGGAAGCATTACCAGATCCCAATCTCACTACCAGCCAATGATAAGGGAAAGGGCATTGAAAACCTTCCTATGCAAGAAATGACCCTCGAGGAAAGCAAGATCCTCGATCAACTGAAGAAAACTCAAGCTAACATCACTCTATGGGAGATTTTTATGTCTTCTCAGCTGCACATAAATGCTTTGATCAAGTTTCTCACTCGACCCATAGTTCATCCCTCTACTATACCAAAAAAAGCGATAAATTTAGTTGGATCCTTGACCTCTACCCGAATGTTATCCTTTTTCGAAGAAGAAATCCCCAGAATTGGGCCAAATCACAATCATGCACTCAACATCTCTATCGCAGTTATGGGGAAAATCGTACCACACTCTCTTGTCGATAATAGATCCGCCTTGAATGTCTTCCCATTAAGAACCTTCAGATGCTTAGGATTGAAAGAAAGTGACCTCGCTCCAACTCCCGCTGTTGTACGTGCATATGATAATACCCATCGGGAGGTGATGGGATCCATAAAACTTGTAATATGGGTTGGACCTATAAACCCTATCGTTGAATTACAAGTTAATGTCATCCCATCTTGTTTCAATTTGTTATTTGGACGACCTTGGCTCCACAGTATTAAGGGTGTGTCTTCCTCACTCCATCAGAAATTTAAGTTCTTTACAAACGTACGAGTCATCACCATTTTGGGCGACAACGATAATGCTTAGGATGCAAGTACCAGCAGCCCAATCCTTGAGATACAGCACGGGTTAAATGATATACTCCTATTAGGATTCTGAGTTGAGCCACTCCTACTACCGGTAGGGGACGAATTTAAAGAAAGGGTTTGTCCAGAATACAACCCTCATGACAACCCTCAATGTGATTTAGATGTTCAAAAATATGCACTTCATGCCCGGACTGGGGCAAGGAAAAAGACAGCAAGGGATACTTGATCCCATTGAACTGAAGAACGCTTTCCATCCTTGTGGTTTGGGGTATCAACCATCAGAACAAGATCTCAAAATGATCCTCCAATCTCGACCAAAGAGAAGATTATACTGCATCTAGAATATCCTAGGTGACTCCTTGAATGGACGATTCATCAAAGAGGGTGAGGACTTGCCCTTTTGGGCTTTCTGAATCCATGGTATGACCATACAGATAAGAAGATGAAACCCATAATTGAGATCTTTTTTCAAGACAGCTACCCATGGGTCGAAAGTTCCCAACACCATGAACAAACCCTCATCAGAGATGCCGAAGATACTGAGTAAAGTAACTCTAAGGACTCATTCAAATTGCAAACAATGGGGCTAACACTCTGCATGGTTCATTTAGGCACTACATCACTGGATCCATCCCACATGATTAAATTTGTTGATACACCTCTCCTCAATTGGCATGCTGTACCGGTTCTACCTGTTGAAATCCCACCTAACCCCAATGTTTACCCTATTTCTTCTTTTGTTGTCTATACTTACTCAAATGTAATCGAGACCTCCTTTAATGAGGTTCTCAATGTTGTTTTTCTATCAATGAAATAAACGAAGATTTTGAGTATCTTTTTGTGCCTTACATTAATTGTATAGATTCTAATAAAACTTTTGATGATGATGATTTTACAAATGAATAATTCTTAACTAATCTAAGTAAGGTTAATAACAAACAACATAACCGTGTTCAAGTTAATGAAGAAGAGACACTTATTATTAACCTCGGTTATAGTAGCTAACTGCACAAGATTAGGATAGGGGCTACCCTTAACGAGCATGAGCACGCACAACTCGAAGAATTATTGAAGGAATTCGTGGATGTCTTTGCATGGTCCTATAAAGATATGCCCGGCATTGATCCTGAAATAGATCAGCATGAGATCCCCACTCTTCCAGATTACAAGCCGGTTAAACAAAAGCTAAGAAAGCTCCACACCGAATGGTCGCTCAAAGTAAAAAAAGAGGTGGTCAAACAGTTGAATGTGGGTTTCATTCGTGTGATCGAATATCCCACATGGCTAGCCAATGTAGTGCCTGTGCCGAAATCAGGAGGGAAAGTTCGGATGTGCGTAGACTATCGGGACCTGAACAAAGCCTATCCAAATAATGATTACCATCTACCCAATATCGACATGATCGTGGACAACACGGTCAGTCATGCTCTCAAGTCATTCATTGACGGGTTTGCCAGATACAAACAAATTAAAATGCACCCAGTTCATCAAGAAAAAACCGCGGTCATCACCCCATAGGGAGCCTTTTGCTACACTGTTATGCCATTTGGTCTCAAGAATGTCGGGGCTACCTGCCAGAGGGCTGCCACAACCATCCTACACGATCTGATTCACAAAGAAGTCGTAATCTATATGGATGATATGATTATCAAATCCAAAACTAGAGAAGGTCATGTTCCCACTCTTCTAAGGTTCTTCGAACGATTGCGATGATATCAGATGAGACTCAATCTACAGAAATGTGTCTTCGGGGTTACAAAGGGAAAACTCTTGGGATTCATGGTCAGTGAGAAAGGGATAGAAGCAAATCCTGCCAAGCTAAAAGTCATACTTGAGATACCACCTCCACGAACAGAGAAAGAAGTATGAGGCTTCCTTAGGACATTAAAATACATCATCCAGCTCACCTCCATCTGCGAACTAATTTTTAAACTCCTCTGAAAGGATTCAACCATAGTTTGGAATGAGGACTGCCAAGAAGCCTTCGACCGAATCAAACAATACCTGACTCAAACTCCGGTACTCATGCCACCACAGCCTGGTCTCCCCTTGCTCCTATTCCTGACCATAACCAACACTGCAGCTGGGGCTTTGCTAGCTCAGTATCTTGAAGATTCCTTTAAAGAAAGAGCCATCTATTAAGCCAGTCGCAAACTGGCCGGTTACGAAGTCAACTACACTACTTTAGAAAAAGAATGTGTCGTGCTTGTTTGGGTCACCCAAAAGTTGCGACACTACATGCTCTCCTTCCCCATTAAGCTTGTATCCCGAATGGACCCCATCAAGTACCTGCTTGAGAAACCCGTCCTATCCAGCCGAAAGACCCGATGGTTGATTCTCTTAGACAAGTTTGATATCGTATATGTCACACAGAAAGTCATGAAAGGAAGATCCATCTCTGACTACCTCGCTGACTACCCCATGGAAGAGGATGATGACTAGATCTCCGAATTCCCAGATGAAAACATCTTCTACGCTGCTCAAGATGACCTCCGATGGAAAATGTTCTTTGATGGCATGGCCAACAAAAAGGGATATGGCATTAGGATACTTCTGATTACCCCAGATGACTCCCACACTCCCATCTCCATTAAATTGGATTTCCCTTGCACTAATAAAATGACTGAATATAAGGCATGTATGGTAGGCCTCAAAGTTTTTCTCAAGAAAGGTATCCAATGCCTAGATGTCTATGGGTATTCTGCCTTCATCATTGATCAAGTGCTCAGAAAATGGAAAGTGAAGGACGAGAAACTTTAACCCTTCCATGCCCACTTAGAAGAACTAGCCTCCCAATTCCAAGACATCACCTTCCACTACCTACCTCGAGAAAAGAATAATATAGCCCAATGCCCTTTCTACCTTGGCCTCCATGGTCGACATGCCCAAAGGAATAATAATGGCCCACTTCCTGATCCAAAAGCAAGACAAACCAACCCACTGCTACCACATTGGGCTCATCACCAAAGAAGATCCCGAGCGAGCCAATTGTTGGTATTATGATATCTGGCACCTCCTCAAGCATGGTACCTGGAAGACTGGATGCCCAGTACGTCATCTGTCATAAATAACTGTTCAAGAGAAACTTTGATGGAACCCATCAACACTGCATCGCAAGGGTTGACATTGAAGAGGTGATGCAAAGAATCCACAGCGGGTAATACGGACCCCACATGAACGGTCAAATGCTTGCTAAGAAGATCATACGACAAGGATACTAATGGACCACCATGATCCAGGATTGCACCGCCTATGTCCAGAGATGCCTCAAATGGCAACAGTTCTCCAACCTTCAATACATGCCTCCGTGTGAATTATATAACATGACTTCTCCCTGGTTGTTCTCCACCTGGGGCACCGACATTATAGGAAAGGTTACACCCAATGCCTCTAACGGACATGAGTTCATCCTGGTTTCCATTGATTACTTCACCAAATGGGTCGAAACTGAGTCATATGCAGTTCTGAATGCCAAGAAAGTGGCCAAATTCATCAAGAAAAACATCATCTGTCGATATGGGGTCCCGTACGAGTTAGTGTCAGATAACGGGCTGCATTTTGAGGAAAAAGTCACAGAAGTGGTCAACGAGTGTGGAATTCAGAGACATAAATCTTCTCCCTACCGACCTCAAACCAATAGTGCAGTCAAAGCCGCCAACAAGAACCTCAAATCCATTATCAGTAAGATGACTGAAAGCTGTCGAGATTGGGCCGACTGAATCCCATATGCCCTCTGGGGCTACCGAACCTCAATCCAAACCTCTACTGGGGCTACCCCTTACTATCTAGTCTATGGAATGGAATCAGTCCTACCGGTGGAGCTAGAAATACCCTCGTTATGCGTCATGCTTGAAAGAAAGGTCAGTGAGGAAGACTAGCATCAAAGCCGCCTCGACGAGCTGTCACTCCTGGACGAAAAGAGGTTGAAGGCGTTGTATCACATACAAGGGTACCATCACCGAATATCGTATTCATTTAATAAGAAAGTCAAGGACCGCGGTGTTCGAGAAGGGGATCTAGCCCTCAAAGAAATAATAGAGCCCATCTGGGACCCCATAGGGAAATTCAAGCCCAATTGGAGCGGCCCATACATTATGAAGAAGATCTTGTTCGGCGATGTCGCCATGCTCACTGACTTAGATGGAGAAGAGATGGCTTGTCCAGTCAACTTTGACCGTCTCAAGAAATTTTACCCCTAGTCCGAAACCTCGACGCGCTACGACTCTTCTCATCTCCCTTCTATTCTAAAAAAAATCTCTCTTCATTTCCTTCTACCCAGAAGTACGTAGCCTAATCCTCTGTAAAAATTATTCCTAAAAAAATTGAAAATTTTCAAAAAAAACCCAGAGGTACGTAGGCAGCTCATACATCTCACATGAGCACGGCCCTTTCTTTTTCATAAAAAACTATTCTTTTCTTATCTACGAGAACAACAAAAGGATTAATTAATTAATAAGATATTTGAACAAAAGAATTATGTATGCCTTAGCGATCGGTATAAATAATTCAAAATACAAAACTCATCAAAAGGCACAGCTGGATGATCAACAACTTGTTTATTTCACCAATAAGAAATTACAGTGCAATTACATAAAGTAACGGATAACTCCCTTCCTCCTACCTTCTTAAAAAGCTAAATAAAAAAACCAAACTTAATTCCCGGTACAAAATAAACTCTCCAAGAGTCCTACCCACAACTACCAGAGGAGCGCGCTCCATCATCATCATCTACATCCTGGGGTCCCCAAGCTTCCCCTGCCTGAATAGAGTGCCGCAGATGCTCCATGGATCGATAAGCTCGAACTAACCTCGAAAAAACTACCACACCTCCCTCCATGGTATCAGATAAGGCAAGCCACCTTTGTCCAGTCTCCACTTTCAACATCTTGCTAACTACTCTCCTCCACAACCACTTATATAATCCACAGGATGTGTTAAACTCTCCCAGCAGACCGAGAGAGACGGACAACGGACGCCGACTCTCCCATAAAGAGCCAAGCCGCATGCACAGACGCTCTGTCAAACCTTCTACCGGAAAGAAGTCTAATGTACGAGGTGGCATGACCAGCTCCCAGCCAAATTGGCGCAGAAGCCTCCAAGGGAAATTGAAAGAGGTCTGTCTAACACAAACTAGATGGACATATGGGTATTCTCCTAGTTCCAGAATAGGCAGTAGCTGTTCCCACTAAGGTACTGACCAGTACAAATTTAGAGCCCCATGCTCCACGAACCAGTTCTCCCAGCTCTTAATATCTAGGCCAACACTGCTGAAATGGCACGAAAAGAAGTTGGGTACATTCGATAAAGGGTATTCTGGAGGAGTCACGAGGCAGAATCTTTCAGACAACCACATGAACAGCATCATAGGGCTACCTCTCAAAAAGTCAGAACGACCTTCTCGCCAGGCATCTAAGCCATTCAAAGTCTCTGCCAGTATCACTATCACAGGATTGCGATGGTAGGACATCCATGAAGCAATAGCTGCAAGTTGTGGATCCATCAATAGTTCCCCAGTCACCAGCAGGAATTTTGAAACCAAGCCTAGAATGACAGCTCCGGCATATCCAGCATCACCAACTTCCTACAAATTTATAGACCGTAACACCGCTGAAAGAGAAATCATACCTCCAGCCACCAGTGATCTGGCCGTCGAGGACGAAACATAAAGAAGCCCGACCAACAACTCCCAGGGAGAGTGAGAAAACTCAGGCAAAGCAGCGGTAATGCCGAAATTTATCCCCAACATGGCAGAAAATTCCTCATAAGTCGAACATACTTCTTCTAAGCCAAAGAGGAATACATGGTCTTCGGGGTACCAGAATTGTATCCCCGCCATCAGCATATTCCACTCTATGGGCCGATTATGCCATAAAGAAACTCGACGCATGTTGTAAGCATCATAGTCGACGTGATAGGAGCACATTACCTCCAAAATCTTGAGGTAGTTGACAAACTCAACACTACCAGGGAGAGCCATCTCATAGAACAATAAAGTAAGAATGTGAAGGTGTGAGAAAACACTCCACTCTTACCCCTCTTTTATACTTGAAAACTCCCACAAAGGACATAACCCCTGCAGCAATCGAAGGAAATCCTGCCCCACAAGGTACCAAAGGCTGAAGAGTGTACTAATTAAAGCTTTGAATTGATGGGACTGGACTGACCTGCCGATAGGCAGGATAAGGTGCTTGCTTATCGGCAACCCCCTACTTTTGAAAATTTTCTTTTTTCCCCTTTTATCAAAATTCAGAAAACTCAAAATAAATTGATATTCTCAACAAAATTTCAAAAATTCTCTTTTCATCTTTATATAAATTCTCATTTTGAATAAAACTTTCTTTCAAAATCCCAAAAATATTTCTTTTAACGGTCTCAGTAGTAAAGTAAAAAGCGCATGTGCATGCATTCATTCATCACTAACAGAAGATAATCAAAAAACTTCATTGCATTGCATAGATATTTCTTTGAGTTACATCAGCTTGCACAAAAGAAAAGTAAAAAATAATGGGACTCGGCCTGAACCCACATTCTCTCTCTCTCTCACCTAATCTTCACCTCTCTCTCCTAAGAGCTTCCACCCATGCGACGCGCTATCTTTCCCCGACGATGAGATGACGCACCACCACTACCTGAACCTGACTCCTCCCCAGATAAGGAATACGAAACCAAAAAAGAAGGAATAGGAACCGCATCCCGAATATGGGCAGTCGCCAAAGATATCCAGACCCTAATATCCCTCAGCCAAGTGGTGGACACCCGGACGTGCTGCAAGAAAAGGCAAAATCGGTATCCAGCAAAAAAAGATCAAAAGAAACTAAAGGAGAAGAACAAAAAGATATACCTCAGGACAAAGAACCTCCTCTGTCAAGACCAACTCCTCCGGGTCCATCGCATGAGGACGATGCAGAATAGGCACCATCTCTCCATCAGCCTGTCGGATGTTGTATAAAGGAGTATGCAGCCGCACAAAGGGAACCCCCGAAGTCACCGCCGCCGCCGCAGATATCGAAGGACCGCCACCGCTGTGGGAGGACCCCGTTGGCCAACTCGAACCCGCAGGAGGGAAGGGCAATGAGTCATATATGTTATATGCCATCATCCAGCTCGTCACAAAGTTCATATAATCATAAGGCACAACCATATCGATGTACAGCAGGTAGGGCTCGCCAATCATCACTACGATCCCCGGCAGCAGCCACTCCCACCTCATAGGTGGCACCAACACCTCCCCCTCAGTAATCTGTTGGACCACCCTCTCCCCGAGATACCAAGAGTGTCTAAACTCATGCGCCAGCAAATGCCTCATCTGCGCATTTACTCCAGTCAACCCCGCGTCCTGAACGATCGTCCCCCAAGGGTAAAAGGTCACCTGAAAAATCCCCAGCAAAATATAAGGAAACATAGAATCAAAGCACCCAAAGGTCTTAGACTGAAGAAGAAAAAAATCTTACCCTATCACTGGTCATGCCATTCAAGCCCTGACGCACCGCCTCCAGAGAGAGAGACTTCCTCGACTGCCGATTGTCCTTACGCCATCGATACAACCGACAAAAATCCCCAACAGTCTCATCCTTTAAAGAAACCAGTTGGGTATTACACCCAATCACCTCATAGAACCACATCTACCAAAGACAAGAATCCACAATCAAAAAGAGATGCATAAGGAAAATGTGAATGCATAAAAGGAAAATGAGCAAATTAAAGAATACCTCAAGAAGATACTTAGGAGTCCAAAAGTACTTACCACTGCCGAATGTCACCCTCCACACCATGCCGACCGACACCCCCCTTAAATTTTCGTACAGAAATTCCCAAAAAATACCAGAAAAACCCCGAAAAATCCTCAGAAAATTCCTAAAAATCCCGAAAAAGATTTACAACATTTTCACCAAGAAAATTTCACACTCCCCCAAGCGAACCCCTATTTCCCCAGAAGAACTCTCAAAAGCCAAGCGAATCTCTCCCCGGTAACGTCCGTAGAGGACCTCCAAAATATCCAAAACTTCAAGTTCATATCCTATTTCTAAAAGGTCTCAAATTTCCTCAATAAATATGTTCAAACCCTAAACCACCTAATCACTTCCCTAGCTTTAGATTGGCTTTTCCCCCGGTAAAGTCTCCAAAAGACACAAGGATTTCCCAAGCAATCGGCTGCCCAGCTCAAATCAATAACACAAGGTAATTTTCCCAATAGAGTTCCCCCAAAACTTCTCACCTTAAGCCTACAAAATTGGCTTCGACCCACAGAATTGGTCATCTCAGTCATCTCAACTTAAGCCCACAGAATTGGTCATCTCAACTTAATCCCGCAGAATTGGCTTCGACCCGTAGAATTGGTCACCTCACCTTAAGCCCGCAGAATTGGTCACCTCAACTTAAGCCCGCAGAATTGGCTTCGACCCACAGAATTGGTCATTTCAAACTTAAGCCCGCAGAATTGGCTTCGACCCCCAGAGTTGATCATCCTCAACTTAACCCGCAGAATTGGCTTTGACCCGCAGAATTGGTCATCTCATCCTTAAGCTCGCAGAATTGGCTTCGGCCCACAGAATTGGTCATTTCAACTTAATCCCGCAGAATTGGTTTCGGCTCACAAAATTGGTCATCTCAAACTTAAGACCGCAGAATTGGCTTCGACCCGCAGATGCGATCATCACAACCTAAGCCCACAGAATTGGCTTTGACCCACAAAATCGATCATCACAACCTAAGCCCTCAGAATTGGCTTCGACACGCAGAATTGGTCACCCTCATCATTGTTGCAGGTCCTCGGAATTGACCTAAAACTTTCCTTTAAGACCATCCCCAACATGCCCCTTTAAGCCCTCAGAATTGTCTTCGACCAGCAGAATCGATCACCCTCATATTCAAGACCTCAAAATTGGCTTCGACCCACAGAATCAGTCACCCTCATTTTCAAGCCCTCTAAATCGGCTTCGACCCGCAGAATCGGCCACCCTCATCTTAAAGCCCTCGGAATTAGATTTGACCCGCAGAATTGGTCACCGTTATCTCCAAGCCCTCATAATTGGCTTTGACCCACAGAATAGATCACCCTCATCTCCAAGCCCTCAGAATTGGCTTCAACTCGTAGAATCATTCACCCTCACCTCCAAGCCCTCAAAATTAGATTCGACCCATAGAATCGGTCACCCTCATCTTTAAGCCTGCCGAATCGGCTTCCTAGCCACATTTGACCCAAAGTCAACTCCTGGACCCGGGAGCTTTCAAAGGTCTCTGAAATACCCTTCCAATGGTTCACCCCGTGCAAGATTCAGATCAATGATTCGCGCTCTACGACCGATTTTTCGAAGGAATCTGAAAGACACTGCCAAACGGCAGGTTCTAAATCCTGCCTATCGACAGTGTGCCTAAACACTCCTGTCGATTGGCAGGACCAGGGCTATGCCGATAGGCAATGCCCTGGGCCTATAAAAAGGAGGGACTAACCTTATTCCCAAAGGAGGAAAATCAGAGATCCATCACTCTCCATAAGTTTAGAAAACCCCTCTCGAAGTCAGCGTGATTTCCACATCCAAATCCCTTTTCAACCTTCACCTTTCATCACTTTCTTCATCAAACTTGGTGAATTAAGTACCCTCCATCATCATCCAAGTTCAAGGGTTGCTCTCCAACATCCAAGATCAAGATCTTCAAGAAGGTCCAACTTTCTCAACTCTCTCTTTAAATTCCCTTAAATTCGCATTAACTTATTTTATTACTTAGCACTTTTATTCTCTCATCTCACATATCTTAATATACTTTTTATCTAGTATTATTGCACATCTCTTATTTTCATATAAATAAAACCCAAAAAATAAGAAAAAGAGGATTTGCTCATAAAATCCAAACGGGAATTCTCACACTTTTCTCACAACTAAAACACTTACTTACACACACACACACACAAATAAGAGAAGTTTCTGGTTGGATTCATGGGATAAATCCCACCCCTTATTTTGCATACGAACTACGTGGACTTTGATGCCTCTATATGCTATATAGGTGTCTCGAGGTAAAACCTAAGACTCGAGTCCTTTTCCTACTTTTTTCTTACTTTTTCCACATTCTTTAAACTTAACTCTCTTATATTCTATGTATTTACATATACATATATTTGTTCTTAGTTGCGTATTATTCCACATGCGTTATCATTCCCTTATAATGATCGACGCTAAGATAATCGCATAAATCCTATTTTCTAGTATTATTTTTTTGGAACATTCCTATGGATGACTCGCTTTATCTCTTCCATGATACAAGTCGATGATTTCTATCTCCACTATGTATACACATGCACACACATCACGGGGAAATAAAGGAAAATAGCAATAACCCATGAGAGACCGTAAGGGCGAAATGGGTGCCTAACACCTTCCCATTTCGTAACTTAGCCTCTGGACCCTTTTTGAATCATTTTGGTTTCATATGTATCAGTATGTCTTTGGATGATGTCCTTCAGGACGTCTCCCTTTTCTTTTATCTGTTTTGAGTAAAATAGACTGGCGACTCTATCTCTCTACATTTTCCCCTCATCAATGACGCCGATCGAAGCTCTCTCGAGAGGGACGCGCGGGACCAAGGATCCCCTCCCGCCGCGAGGATCGGGGATGGCCACAGTTGTATATATAATCAACCATTATCTAGGCCTCACCCATCTGCAAAGGGATATTATGAACATGAGTTCCGACATTCAAGGAAAAAAGTGTGCACATGATAATAATCTTTCTATTGGTTAAGTTCCTAAAATAGTACAAATCTCTCTAATCATCGTGACTAGCTGATGATGATCTAGGGGATGTGGTAGGAGGATGCACTAGGGAGGGGTGTTTTGAAGGAGGGAGTATTTAGGAAGGGAAACCTTAAGACAAAGAATAAAGGAAACCTTGATAATGATTGTTGATACCAAAATTAATATACTGATGTGGACGAATAATACGAAGACACGTGTCAATCTACGTGGCACAATAGCAGCGAGGAAGATCATTTCCCGACCAGCAATGTTTCTTTCTGAGCAACGAGAATACACCGAGGAACTCTATCACACCGAGGAACTCTATCACACCGAGGAACTCCAACGCACCGAGGTACTCTAACGTTCCGAGGACCTCCTGATCAGCGAACAACTATGGCGGTCCGAGCTGCATCTCGGTCGTATCATTAATTGCCAGATAATCAACAGCTCAGATATTCATTGAATGCTTATATTCTTGGCACGCACTCTGCATTAAATGTATTACCCTTTCATATGTATGTCATTTAATGTATCGAACCTTTCATGTACAGCCTCAAGGCTATAAATACCATGTATCATCCTCATTGAAGGGGACCGGAATTTCTTGAGAGATCTTGTAATCAAGAATTCCACAAACACTCAGCAATAATATAACAGTGGACGTAGGCTTTATTCCTAGCCGAACCACTTTAAAAATATTTGTCTTATTTATTTATCTGTGATTGAATAATTAGAGCGATCTAGTTTTTTACATCAACAGATTGGCGCCGTCTGTGGGAAACGACTGTTATTATCGTTTTTCATAAAAATCATTTATCACCAATGGCAGATAATCCAGAATCCAGTAATCGAAATGCTGGAAATACTGGAAATCTTCCAAATCCATCCGCATCCCCAGATCTGGCTGGAATTATGACGAATCTGGCTCAAGGACAAACCGCCATGCAAGAATCTATGAGGAAACTCATTCAAACTCTTCAGGGCGGTGCGCCTACCTATTCAGGGCAAAGGAATGATCATAGGCAATCACAATCTAGACGTACTGGGTCATATCGCAATGAGGAGACTAATGATTCTTCTTATCAACCTGGGCGAACTTCATCGATACGGGCTACGGATACAGATCAACGTATCACTCTCTCTCCGGAGAGAACTAGCGCTTTGGAAAGGTTAAGCAGAGTGTCTCCTTTCAGTCATTTAGGACCAAGGAGGAACATGAGTCCACCTAGGGCTCCATCAAGAAGTTTTCGACCACCCCCAGGTTTGAGAGAAGGATCTGCGCAATCACGACCAACTACTCGTCGAGATAAATCTCAGGAAGCTACGTCAGAGCAATCAGTTGCTCGGACTAAGCGGCCCGAGGAAGGGAATGAAGCATGGAAAGGTTCCATTCAACGGTTGGAGGATAGATTGGGAGAAATGGCTAAGGCGAGGAACCCCTTACAGAGAACTTTTGTTCAAGGAACACCTTTTGTGCAAGCCATTGTGGATTTCCCTACACCGTCGAAATTCAAAGCACCCGTAGTGACTCCCAAGTACGATGGAAAGACAGATCCCGTACTTCATATAGAACAATACCAAGCTGTTGCAGATATCTACGCTGTCCCCGACGAGATGAGGTGTAGAGCATTCTCGGGAACTCTTACCGGATCTGCACAGATATGGTACAATAATCTTCCTCGGGGTAAGATTTCAACTTTTGTTCAGTTAGCCGAGCTGTTTATTGGCAATTTTTGTTTTGGAGCAAAGCCGGTAAAGCGAGTAGCACACTTGCTAAGTGTTAGACAAAAATCAGGTGAAAGTACTAGAGATTACATAACTCGTTTCAATAACGAAAAGTTGGAAGTCATAGATTATGAAGAAAAGACAGCAATCACTGCTCTGATGAGTGGTTTGCTGCCTAACAAGCTGTACTACACTTTGGCCAAAGATCCACCTAAAAATATGTCGGAGTTGATGGCAAAGGCGGCCAAAATCATGAATGCCGAGGAGGCTATGGCTGCGAAGAAGAATATGGATAAAGAAGTTAAAGTGGAGGTCGACAATTCTAAGAAGAAAGATCAGAAAGGTAATGGTGGTGACAAACACTCCAAGAATAACAGGATGAAGTTGGAAGCCCTAAAGAAGTATGATAATTATACTCCATTGAAAGTGGGTATTAATCATGTTTTGGAAGAAATCAGGAATAACGAGGAAATCAAGTGGCCAGAGAAACTGAAGACAGATCCCGACCTGAGGAATAAGGCCAAATATTGCGAGTTTCACAAAGATCATGGCCATATGACCAAAAATTGTATAGCCCTTCAGAACGAGATTGAAACACTCATCCGAAGAGGAAAATTATCAAAGTATGTAGATCGCAGGAGTGGGAGGAAGAATGATGATAGAATTAGAGAGAGATCTAGATCTCCTCGTCGTGCAGAGGAGAAAAAGAGGAGGGACCATGAAGAGGATCCAGATGATGACCCCGATCTTCCCAAGAAGCCAAGGAAACCTGAACGAGAGGTATTTTCCATACGTTTTGGATCATTTGATTGTAATGTTATTACAGGAGGAGATGCAGGAGGAGGAGACCTTACTGCAGAAAGAAAAGCTTACCTCGGAGAGGCTCAAGCTTGTTCATACATTCAGCGAATAAACCTGGCCGAGGATGATCGTCCGAGGAAGGTAAACAAAGAGAAGCTAGTGATTGGTTTTTCAAAAAACGACCTGGCAGGTGTTCTTTACCCTCATGATGATCCTCTGGTGATCAAAATGAGGATGAAGGATGTGGTCATTTCAAGGGTGTTAGTAGACAATGGTAGTTCGGCAGACATCATGTACTATTCATGCTTTGATAGCTTGAATTTAAAATTATCTCAATTAGAACCTTATCACAGACCCCTTCTAGGTTTTGCTGGCGAGAAAGTTTTTCCACTTGGGACGATCAAGTTGGATATACTCATTGGAACTTGGCCGGCTTGTCGAACAGAAAGAATACGCTTTTTTGTGATGGATAAGAATGTGCAGTCCGCCTACAACATCATCATGGGAAGAGTTGGATTGAAGAAGTTCGAAGCAGTTCCATCTACAGTACATCAGTGTTTGAAATTCCCAACGAATTTTGGAGTAGGAATTATGAAAGGTGATCAAAAAGTAGCTCGGGAATGCTATTATTCGTCTGCCGAGCAAGAGGAACTTGAAGAATCAAAGAAAAAGACTACTACTTACCAAGTGGAGGAAGGCACAGAAATTGAAACTCTTGACCCTAGGGATGAATCTCAACTCGTAAAAGGGCAGGTTGTGGAATCTACAGAAATTGTTATCCTGGACGACGAGCATCCTGAACGAATAACTCAGATAGGATCGTCGTTGGATGTTTCAATAAAACAGGAGTTGATAACTTTCTTGAGAAACAGGAAGAATACTTTTGCTTGGAGTCATGAAGACATGCCAGGAATAGATCCAAACTTCTTATGTCATGAACTCAATGTGAATAAGGAGATCAAGCCTGTGAAGCAAAGAAGAAGAGTGTTTAGTCCCGAGAAGAACCAGGCCATACAAGAAGAGGTCGAGAAACTCCAGAAAGCCCAATTCATTGAAGATGTGAAATATCCAGATTGGTTGGCGAATGTGGTAATGGTAAAAAAGAAGAACAACAAATGGAGAATGTGTGTTGATTTTACTGATCTCAACAAGGCATGTCCAAAAGATCATTTTCCATTGCCCAGAATTGATCAACTAGTGGATGCTACCTCGGGACACGAGCTACTCAGCTTCATGGATGCTTATTCTGGCTACAACCAAATCAAAATGAAACCTGAAGACAGGGAAAGTACTTCTTTTATTACCCCAAGGGGAACTTATTGTTATAATGTTATGCCTTTTGGTTTAAAAAATGCAGGTGCAACATATCAACGGTTGATGAACAAGGTTTTCACCGAACAAATCAGTCGCAATATGGAGGTCTATGTCGACGACATGCTCACCAAAAGCAAGAGAGCTGCAGATCATTTGGTTGACTTGAGTCAAACTTTTGATCAACTGGATAAATACCAGATGAAGCTTAACCCGACGAAATGTACCTTTGGAGTACGAGAAGGAATGTTCCTCGGATACATCGTCAACCAACGAGGTATTGAGGCAAATCCAGAAAAGATCAAAGCTCTTTTAGGGCTGCGATCCTCGATGACGAAGAAAGAAGTGCAGAGTCTTACCGGACGAGTTGCAGCACTCAACAGATTTGTATCCCGAGCAACTGATAAATGCCTCCCATTCTTCAAAACACTACGAAAAAGTTTTGAGTGGACTGATGAATGTGAGAAAGCCTTTCAAGATTTGAAGAAGTATTTGGGAGCCCCACCATTGTTGTCTAGGCCAATAACTGGAGAGAAGCTGTACTTGTATTTGGCAGTATCAGAAAATGCAGTTAGCTCGGCGTTGATCAGATTGGAGAATGGAGTCCAGAAGCCAATTTATTACACAAGCAAGGCCTTCCGAGGTGCGGAAATCAGATACCCAAAGCTGGAAAAATTGGCACTGGCATTAATTGAAGCAAGTAGAAGAATGAGGCCATACTTCCAGGCCCATACCATCATTGTGTATACCGACATGCCGTTAAGACAAGCCCTTCACAAGCCAGAAAAATCAGGAAGATTGATGTACTGGGCAATAGAGCTCGGTGAATATGATATTGTGTATGAACCCAGATCATCGTTGAAGGGGCAAGCCGTGGCAGATTTTATAGCAGAGTTCACATACCCTGATACCCCCGAGGAGCAAAAGGTGCTTGCTGACCTACCTGTGGACGATACAGGATCAACAGACACAGATCCAAACCAACCAAGGTTAGTAAAAGGACTTGTGGATGTAGAAAAATCATCATATTCAAACCCCGACCAACTCCGGTTGGTAGAAGGGCGCGAACAAATGACCGACGAGGAACGAAGGATACCCGGGGATGATGAAAGAAAACAGATGATATTTCACCGAGGAACTCTAACAGATAAGAAATTTGAAGAAGAGTTACATACATGGAGATTATATGTAGATGGATCATCTTGCACGGCTGGTTGTGGAGCAGGGATTGTTTTAAACTCTCCAGATGATATTGACATGGAGTATGCCTTGAGATTCCAATTCAAAGCTTCCAATAATGAGGCTGAATATGAGGCTATGATAGCAGGTTTTCATTTGGCGAAAGTTATGGAGGCACGTCAAGTAATTGTTTTCAGTGATTCTCAATTAATTGTGAATCAAATGATGGGAATATATGCAGTGAAGGGAGAGTTAATGGTGAAGTACCATGCAAAAGTGATGGAGTTATTGAAAGAATTTGATGCTATTAAATTGGTGAGGATACCGAGAATGGAGAATGCTAGAGCAGACGCATTGGCCCGACTAGCGTCAGCTACGCGCACCGAGCTGCGAAGAACAATACCAATTGAAGTACTAGAAAGTCGGAGCATAGAAGAAGATCTGACGGTGAAGATTATTACCCTTGATTTAGGACCATCTTGGATGGATCCTATCAGAGCATACATTGAAGAAGGAGTGCTACCGGAGGACAAACTAGCTGCCAAGAAATTGAAGTATAAAGTTGCTCGGTATGTGTTAACTAATGGTGTTTTGTATAGACGAGGAATTATGGCAGGTTTGCAGAGATGTGTGCATCCATCAGAAGTCAAAGAATTGATTGAAGAAATCCATGAAGGATCTTGTGGAGCTCATGTAGCAGGTCGGACTCTTCTGCAAAGGGTGATGACACAGGGATACTACTGGCCGACGATGAGAGCTGATTGTATAGCCTATGCTAAGAAGTGTGACAAGTGCCAACGTTTCTCCTCCATCCGAAGAACTCCACAGGCATTGTTGACACCCATAACATCACCTTGGCCATTTGCCATGTGGGGTATTGATCTGGTTGGACCACTGCCGACGACCCGAGGAAGGTTCAAGTATCTCGTCGTGGCAGTAAACTATTTTACTAAGTGGGTGGAAGCTGAACCACTAATTGACATGACGTACGAGAAGGTGTATCAGTTCATATGGAAGAATATCATTTGTCGGTATGGTCTCCCCCACGCTTTCATCACAGACCATGGAATGCAATTTGATAATGAAGAATTTGCTGCCTATTGTCATCAGTCAAATGTCTTGAAGTTTCATTCAGCACCAGGCCATCCCCAAAGCAATGGACAGACTGAAGTGACGAACAGAACATTACTAAATGGGTTGAAGAAGAGGTTAAGTGAGGCTAAAGCAAATTGTATTAATGAGCTACAGTCAGTTTTGTGGGTTTACCGAACAACTCCCCGAGCAGCAACAGGAGAATCACCATATATGCTAACATTTGGAAGTGAGGCTGTGATACCTACCGAGTTTGGCCTACCAACACACAGGGTGTTAAATTTCAATTCTCCGATCAGTGATCTGATGAGAAGGATGGATTTGGATATGCTCGAAGAAGTCAGAGAAGAGGCAGCCATTAGGAATGCTGCTTATCAACAACGAACAGCTCTGTTTTACAACAAAAGAGTAAAGAAATGTGATTTAAAAGAGGGGGATTATGTGCTAAAGAAGGTCATTCAGAAGCAGAATAAACTGAAAGCAAACTGGCATGGACCTTACCGAGTTACAGAGGTTGTTCGACCAGGAACTTACAGAATAGCAACTTTAGAAGGAGAGGAATTTAAGAACGCGTGGAATGCTGAACACCTGCGCAAGTATTATCAGTGATGTCAAATGTAAAGCATTTCTTTCATTATGAATAAAACGAGGATGTTTCGCCATGTTCTTTCTGGTTGAAAATTTTTTGGGGAATACTAGTGTAATACACTACACAACAAAAGTGCTCTAAGGAGCCAACCTCCTTTGGTTAGGAGGACAGCTCTACGGAGCAAAAGTGCTCTAAGGAGCCAACCTCCTTTGGCTAGGAGGACAGCTCTACGGAGCAAAAGTGCTATAAGTAGCCAACCTCCTTTGGTTAGGAGGACAGCTCTACGGAGCAAAAGTGCTCTAAGGAGCCAACCTCCTTTGGTTAGGAGGACATGCTCTAAGGAGCCAAAAAATGCTCTAAGGAGCCAAAAGCTTTAAGGAGCCAGAAAGTGTACACCAACATGATCAACTACGGTTGGTAAGATAAAAATATACTCTCATATTACAACTTATGTTGGTCGGGAGGTAATATTATTACAATGAGTTCTTTGAAGTATAGTTGGTCGGGGATAAAAACCCAATAACTGTAGTTGGTTGGCGAGGACAAATTATTGATCTTAGTTGGTCGGACGCAATTTTATAAATAAACCAAGTATAGCTGGTCGGGGATAAAACCCATCAACTGTAATTGGCCGACAAACATTATTCACCCACCTTGGTTGGTTGGAAACAATTTGAACATTTTTACTCATTACTTTATTATTAAGTGATCGAGAAACATTACTAATACTTGTAACTTTTTATTAAGTTGCTTATTGAACAATAATATTGTTATCTTTTTAACAGATACATAGATACATATGTACAAATATAAAGGTGTTTGATAAACACAAGACAATAGCAAAATTGGCAAACATAAAATGAAAATCTTTCATTAAATTTAAAATAAGATTACAGGATACAAGAATGTACTAATTGTTACATTGATATTACTATTCTATTGGTTTCTTGCCCTGTGCTTTAGAAACAGGTTCCTCGCCGGCAGGAGGGTCTTCTAGGCAAAGGGGAGAATTGATGAAATTAACATCTCTGAGCATTCTGACGTTCATAACAGAAGGTGTATCCAAAATATGCTCAGGACGAGATAATTCAACTTGGGAATGAAGGCTATAATCACCAAGGTATTTTGAAATTAGGCTGCGAGGAATGGAACGAGCTGGGATCCATGCCATATCCAATTTGAAAGGTGGTACAGGCAGGTCTAATAATGATGGAGCATGATAGTCCCATAAAAAATGCCCTTGCTCCAATTTTAATACACCCAGTGCATTTAACCATCCTTGCTTGTAACCTTCATTGTTAGCATGTTCAAAGCGAGCATCCAGGTGAACAAGGGCTTCATTGTATCCTGCCATCCAAAATTCCCTTGGCTGTTTATGGAATTGGAAGATTAATCTGTCCAATTGTTCATGAAGGCTTTTTGCAAAAAGATCCTTATTATGCAGAGAAGATTTCATCGTTGTAAGTTGATCTTCCAAGGATAAATTCTTCTTCGACATTTCTGATAGGGCCCGATCTTTGATGTTTAACTGGAATGCTTGAGTTTCTAAAGTGGATTGGGTACGAGCTTCTTCAACATTGCGACTGAGAACTCTTGATCGGCTCCGAGAACCTCTTCCTCGTCCCCGAGCAGTTCCAGAAATGGCAGATTTTCTTAAGTCCTCCAGCTCTTGCCGTAATTTGGCGTTTTCGACCTCTAAGAACGAGAAGCCTTCATCAGTAACTGGTATTAATGCAGTAGAAGATGAAGCAGCAGATTCATATTGAGCCAATTTTTTCTGCAAATTATTATTTTCTTGTTCCAGGATCTCGGCAATTTGTCTGCAGGCTTCAACTTCACCTTTTAGGGTCCTTTCCCTAATATCATATGCAGCAATGATCTTCTTATGGCCTGTTTCAGAAGAAAGTTGTTGGTATCTATTTTCATAATCTTTGTGTAACAAAGCCATTGATTCATTGTGCTGACCTTGGAGATCCTCTAAGGAACAATGCAGCTCTTCAATCAGGTCATAATAAGCGACATTGTTGGCCACAGCTCGGTCGAGTAAATCTTTCAAGTACCGATAAGCCTCAATAGCCTGCTCTGAAGCACCATGACCAAGAATATCAGCAATTTCCGATGTACTAAGGTCTGTATGACCAGCCTTATAGTATTGGTGACATTGCTGCATCAGCTCGGTATCATGTGAAGAGATCAATTCCATTCTAGCAACAAACTAAGGACGAGAAAAAGACAACAATCAACAAAAACAAGTTATCAACAACAGAGATAAGCAAAGATATATTTTATTAGATCATCAAAAAGTTACATTGTTCGATTACAAGGAAATACAGAAATGATACCGAACAACTTCACACCTTTTCCTTGTCTCCCAAGACTTTCTCGGGAGGCTGGGACGAGGAGCTCGGTTGCTCGGTGGTAACAACAGCTTGATCGGTAGGATTCTTCTCGGAAGGAGGAGGCATGGAAGAAACGTCCTCGGTGGCAGAGGGTTGAGAGGCAGAAACTTAATCGCCCATAGCCATAGAAGACTCATCTGAGACAGGCTCATCTTCTTCTTCTTCCACAATTGGTGGAGAAGGACCAGGGAGATGCCGTTGGAATAGCTCAGAATCATCTTGGACCTTTAGCTCTTGCAGAGCAGCTACCCAGCCATCATGGAAGTATTTCAACTCCCCATATTGAACTTGGGATGTCATTGCAGCTATCCCTCTCTCCCATCCTTTCTCCCAACCAACGCTGAAATGTTTCTTGATTGCAACTTTTCTCCTCGACTTCTCCGAGGAGAGCTTCACCTCCAATTCCTCTTTCTTGACTTTGATATCTCGCAGAGTATATAATTCTTCCTCTGCCTTTTTCAACTTATCATCAGAGTCCTGATGTTTAACCTCCAAAACTTTAACTTTCTCCTCCAAATTCTTGGAGGTTTCAGCCATCCTCATCTTATCAGCCTCAGCCACAGCCAACTTTTTCTCCCAAACAGTTTTCTCCTCGATGTACTGTTGGCGAGATTCCTTCACAGATTGGGTTAAACCCAACAAAGCATCGTCAACATCGGACGAGGAACTGGAAGCTTTAATAACTTGATCTTTCTTCACGATGGTATTGAAGCAGTTCACCAGCTGAAAGATAAGAAAAACAATAAAGTCAACACAAATACAAGAATTCAAGAAAAAGAAAGAAAGACCAAAGGAGTGAGAAATTTACTGAAGAAAGATGACGAGCAGCTAGGGATGTCAGTGTATCCCTAGGAATTTTTTCATCAACCCCGAGAACCTCGGGTATAACTGAGCTCATTGAGGAACTCGGAAGAAGGATGTTTGAAACACTACTACCACCAGCGGGTAGAGAAGATGCAGTTCCAGCAAGATTAACTGAGGATGATTTCCTCAATCTCTTCAAAGGACGGTCAGCAGCATCAACCAAGGAAGAAGTCTTGGTCGGAGAGATGGCAATTACATCAGCAGGAGCATTTTTCTTGCTCGGGGCCACTGGGGGCTTCTCGGCAACTTTGGAGGAACCGGCATCTACTTTTTTAGTCCCCTCTGGAACATCAATTTTGCCTTTTTGGGCTCCAACAGCAGAAGAAATTTCACCAAATAAAGCAGGAGGAGCTCTCTTCTTGCCCATTCTCTGAGATAAGGGGATATGAGAATCTGAAGATGAACTTTCTGGTGTTGAAGCTGGTTCAACAGGGCGAGCAGTATAAGAGGTTGTGTAACTCTTATACTGTAGTAAATATGAAGCAGATCTGATGTGTTCGTCAGCAATCGTCTTATGCAAACCCCAGATAAGTTTCAGATGTTTAATATTCACTTCTGATTCCTTTGGAGTTTTTCTTTTGCTATCAACTGCAAATAAATACATGTCGAGATATCAGTCATACATTTTGTCAAACATGATGAAAGCATAATTTCATAAGTAAAATAAAATGAAAAATAAACCTATCCCATTGCCGTATGGGGGGCATCTGGGACCGTTGTATACTTCATTCCCAGATAAAGGCGTATGTTGCCAATTTTTTATGATCAACCCATGCTCAAAATAATCCCTATTTGAGTCAGGGAGATTAACTACAAGAGCCCTATTCAGATATCTAGTTTTTAAATAATAAATATTATCTAGAGTGGCCCATTTATAACAAAACATAATTTCAGGGATCCCAATACGAGTCCCATGAGTTAGATTTAATTTGTGCACCCCGTTAATTATTCTCCATGAATTGGGGGCTATTTTTGCAGGAACAAGATCAAAATATTGACAAAACTCAAGACATAATGAGTTTGGTGGAAAGGAAAAACCGCATTCAGCAACAAAAAGACTGGGGAACCAATGTCCCTCAGCCAATCGAAAGTAATCTAAAGGCTCAGAAAGAACCTCTAGAGTTACCCACGAAGGAATGGAAAAATCAGAACGGAATTTCTCAACAGACTCCACGATATAAACCATATTGAATAAAAGAGATACAGAAGAAAGGAATAATATCTTACAGAAATAAAGGAGGTATGTTGGCAACGAACGGAAACAAGGATGAACGCACAAGAGAGAAGAAGAGAATAGAAAGCTTGAATGCAGAAAATGGAAAGCGTAGACGACGGTATAGTTACCAAAGAAGTTTAAATACTTTGCATTGGAAAACAGCGAAAGAAATGATTACCAAAAAGAAACTACTGAACTTCCGGCGGCTAAAAAGACAAAAATTGCACGAAGATCGAAGCGTTTATAAAAAAGGCGGAAACTGCGAAATAAGAAGGAAATTTGAATACAATGTTCCTGAAATCCGGGAAGGACATTTAATATTGCCATATACCGAGAAAGAATGTTCCATACTCCTCAAAGTTCGAAATATGAAACATTGGGGGCTTCTGTTGATACCAAAATTAATATGCTGATGTGGACGAATAATACGAAGACACGTGTCAATCTACGTGGCACAATAGCAGCGAGGAAGATCATTTCCCGACCAGCAATGTTTCTTTCCGAGCAACGAGAATACACCGAGGAACTCTATCACACCGAGGAACTCTATCACACCGAGGAACTCCAACGCACCGAGGTACTCTAACGTTCCGAGGACCTCCTGATCAGCGAACAACTATGGCGGTCCGAGCTGCATCTCAGTCGTATCATTAATTGCCAGATAATCAACAGCTCAGATATTCATTGAATGCTTATATTCTTGGCACGCACTCTGCATTAAATGTATTACCCTTTCATATGTATGTCATTTAATGTATCGAACCTTTCATGTACAGCCTCAAGGCTATAAATACCATGTATCATCCTCATTGAAGGGGACCGGAATTTCTTGAGAGATCTTGTAATCAAGAATTCCACAAACACTCAGCAATAATATAACAGTGGACGTAGGCTTTATTCCTAGCCGAACCACTTTAAAAATATTTGTCTTATTTATTTATCTGTGATTGAATAATTAGAGCGATCTAGTTTTTTACATCAACAATGATGGTTTGGGAAACCTTGAGGAGGCATCGGGGGCCAAAAACCTTAAGTAAATAAGGACACAAGGTTCTCGATTTCAACCACCAATACTCCCAGGTTACTCTTAATATCCTGCACATCCCCATTTGGCTTAGACTAACTTACTTCTTCACTCGAGAAACGAGTCCTCACTGAATAAAGCTTGTACATAAGAGGTGTAGGGTGTTTTAATTTGGTTTCGGCATATGTTATCCGACACCTCTATTCCTCCTTCTTTTTTCAATTAGAAAGGTTCAAGTCACGACATCATCTTTAATTTCATCATAAGGGCTCGAAGCATCCTAACTACTAATGGATGTGATCGATTCATGTAGTGTGAAATTATATTTAGTTTTATCGTATATATATATAACTGGTTATACTCACTAGAGTCGGAGCCAAGTGTGGTGAGAATTTATTATCTTTATCTTGTCAAGCATCCACATACAAACTCCCACAATTAGTTTTTTTGTCGGCATTTGGACTGCCTTTTTGTCTTATTTGACCATTAACTCCTCAAATATTCATACAATTAAAAGCCCAGCCTCTAAATGTCAAATTTGTTTGCTATTTATGATTTATATTTCTCCCTCTGGAGCAACTTTTTGTTTATCGCCTCATTTTCCAAAATTTTATTCCACTGATTGATTGACATCTTACATTTGGAGGGACTTTTTCTTTTAGAGACAAAATGTCGGAGCTCAATGACTTCTTCGGGAAATGTTTCTGCTAAAAATTTCTCTGATATATTCTCAGTTGTTCAGTAACCCAAGAAATAACGTTTTGCTTTGAACAGTCCGGGAATGAAAAATGCTTACAATGTTATTCAAAACTTCATCCTAAATGTCTTGATCAACTAAGTTCTAGTTATCTACTTCCCTGACTCCCACATTCATTTTTCTAAGAGACAAACACTGGTATTTAAAGATATGGATGTCAGTTTTACTATTAGTAGGATCATTCATAAGAAGGAAGAGCCCAATGGGATTCTTTTCATTTGATTGAGAGGTGTGAGAGAGGGGGTGGGGTGTTGGATTAAGAAGCATTTGTTGTCTACTCGTAGACATAGTGATAAAGTGAATCAATGTTGGAGAAGATAATTTTTCCCTCCAGTGGTGATGAGAATCCTTGTTGGGGTGTAGGAGTCTAGGAGGTGTCATGTCATCACTCGGTAGATTTTGTTTATTGCCACTTAACATTATCTAAAATAAAAAATAATAAGTAATAAAATCATTCTACTAACATATTTACGATTGACTAATCATGTTTATGACTATATATATGTATATACCTTCTCATAATAAGACTTTAAAATATGTTCAATGTGTCTGACCTCCATCCATTTAGTATTATTTTTTTAAAATATATAGAATTTTTCACGTGGCCAACTAATATGAAGTGTATCTATGATTGATGTATAGATGTATGTGAGATGAACTCATAATCCTTTATTATTTAACTTATTGACAAGATTCAATTTAACGTGCATATATCGCAAGACATCAGAGTCTTAGTCAATGCTCTCTTTACGTAGTTGTACACACAATGAGTGAATATTTTTTCTTCCTCTCTAACACCGTAAGTAACGTCAGGCCTACATCGGTATTATGTACGAAAAAATATTTTCTACTCCCTCATCCCAGCTTTCTAATAGGGAAAATAGAATATGATCGAATAGGTACTCTTGTGAGAGAAGAACTCCGCGATGTTCAAGGTATTGAAACTATTTAATCTTCTTATTCTCATACTTGTAAATATGAGTACCCTCTATATGGTACACACTAATAAAAGATGTGTAAGTGTAGTCCAGTCCAATTGCAACCTCTCGTACTCTTGTTACCATTAATTATCATTGTGCCTCATTTTTATTGAGATAATCTGTGAGGGTGTGACTAGGAGTCCTACAACAAATGGCCATAATTAATCATTAACTAGTTATTTTTTTCAAATAATCAAATTTAAGTTTATATTCTTTTATTTAATCCTAACATATTTATGCGTCCCTACGAGTAGAAAATACATGTAAGCATATCTATGCGTGTGGGTCGGTGCGTATGTGTTATACAAATGCGTGTTTTCTCATTACTTATATTACTATTACTACCATTTTCATTTTCAATTACTTTTATTTTCCCACTAAAACAAATATTTTCTTGAAAACTTTTCTTCAAAATGAGTCTTAAACATTTTCTCGTATTTTGTGGGTTCTATCTTGGTTATTTCTTTTATTAGGGTTTTGGGTGAAGATTGAGATTTAGCAATATAGGTTATTATCTAGACCTTAAAATTTTCATTTGATAGACTAATTATAAATTATAATGATGGGTTTATAACGGTTGCAAAAAATGGCAACAAAATGAAGAAAAAAATAGATAAAGACTTCTAATGTTACTTCTTAGCTAAAGGAGAATCAAGTGTACGGTAATAATCCATATCCCACCCTATATCTAACCCAATAATTCATACTCACTCACTAATTCAACTACATTGGGTCATACTAAGTTTTAATTTGGGTTTTCAAACACCCATAAATACTCACACTAATTTATACTCAATTTTTAACTTAGTTTTCAAACACACATAAACAACCATGGTCGTGGTCTATCGCCGTGACCACGTCCATTGGATGCAAATATTAATCAAATGATGATGAAGATGAAGATAAAGATGTAATCGACGACACTTATCATATTTTATAGTCGTACTCTTTTTTTTTGCTTATTTTTGGTAATATTACTAACATATATGGAAAGACATAGAATACATATTCTCAAATAAATCCTAATAACATACTTAATTTTTATGTGTGTGAGATCAAATTTGTTATAGTATAGTGTTGCATACACATAACTCTTGGCTATAACTAGTAATGTAAGCCTCCTTATTCTTCGCTAATATTTTTTGAATATTTTTAACTCGGTTAGTGTTTGCTTTATTTCAGCCTCATTATTTAGTTGATTTCTGAATGTTTGTTTTCAGTTTTTACATGGATGAATTGTATCAGTTTTAAATTAAGTTCAAATTAGAATTATATTGAAGTATGAATTATGTTTTACTACATTTTAATCTCAAAACAATGAAATATATGGATGCAACATTTGTCTTTCCTTATTGATTCTCCCGCTGTAAGTGCACAATCTTCAATTATCTATAAGGATGGGTTAAGACATATTTTACTTTTCCATGTCCTCCTGTTGATTCCCCTGCCTGTGTTTCTAACAGTAGCTCTATTGAGTAGGTAGGAGAGGCATTTTTAGTTTTTCTAAAGGTGTTGGTCATTTGTCTTGTTGTAATTTATGAGATGTCCATGTTGTTATAATAGCCAAAACCACAATCATGTTGTACCAATATTATCGATCAAGTAAATGATTAAATCTATATTTTAACCTATGGAGAAATTTTAGAGAATGAAACGGACTACCATAGTTGAATATTGGACTAAATTATGCTTATTTTCTCTTCCACGGGACCGAACATCATTTGGTTCAGTATGGCTATCATATGGAATATGTGTTGGTCAGCTATATAATTTTATTGACAAATTCCACCTTAGGAATTTTTTTAACAATTATAATTCTTGTATGGAAAATTTGAGATTAAGTCTGATTGTGCGGGTCAGTGAATATATATGTTGATAAAATTAATTTATGTGCTCATTTGGATCCTTTATTGTTGTTGTTATTGATTTTAGTTTTAATGTTAAAACGCGTTGGTTTTCATGAATAAACAAATATAACTCTGTCGAAATTTTCTAAAAATAATAAGTGATTTAAAAATAGTAAACACAATCATATTATTATTAAATATTGTACTAAGTTATATTTATTTTCTCTTCCACAAGTCAAGACATCATTTGGTTCAATATGCATATCATTTGGAATAGGTGTTAGCCAGCTAGATGATTTTATTTATAAATTGTACCACTTCTATTTTGCACATTTCTAAGTTAGGTGGTTAGTTTTTGGCTTTATTATGTTTTCAAATCGTTTATTTGTTATTTTAGGGGATGATTGTAGTCTGAATCATATAGCTTATGTTTTATCTTGGTTGTTTTACAGTTTGGAGATATTGTGTTGGGAACCGTGAATATTAATGAATTGATTTTTGGAGCCAACGTTGATACTTTGTTCTCTATATTTATTTGTCGTAAGATGTAAATTTGTTAATATTATGGATGATATTGAATGAATTTTGAATATCCTGATTTAAATATGGAATCCACATAAGGGGCAAGCTTTAAAATATGGATATACAATAATAGAAATATTTTTTGGCACTACCCATGTATTTTGGGACAGCTAGAACCGTCCCTCAAATGCAGTCTCACAATCAAAATTTAACATCAATTTTTTCACCAAATTTTAGGGACGGTTAATACCGTTGCAAATAATATAATTTAGGATGGCCAAAATTCCATCCTTAAAAAATGCACCTTTGATAGTTCGTAAGGGACGGTCGAAAAATCGTCTCACACGATTATTAGGGATGGCTAAAATTGTCCTTAATACATTTGATATGCCTATAAAATGTGACCATACCTCGTCGTCCCTAAAATTGTCACTAAATACCTTTAGGGACGGATATATAGTCTTTAGGACGATTTTCACCCATCCCAAAAAGTGAGGTCTTGGGATCAAAGCCAATGTAGTTCCAACTAAGGGTGGATTATAGTTAGGGGGTTTGGACTAAATATGGAGATATCCCTAAGAAATAATACGTCAAGAGATGCATTATGAGTCTTGGGCTTCACCAGTTTGATTCGGTATAGCGCCTATATACCGAAGAGTTCATGGGATCAAACCCAATATGGTTCCAACAAGTGGGACATATATATGGGTGTAGGCTATAGGATATCGGGTGTACAATATAAAGTATTATGGTATTTATGGATCCTAGTCCTTAATATGTAATTTTATTTTTTTGGATTGATATATTTATATATAAAGATATGTTAGTCAATTGCCATTGCTTGACAAGTCTTGATATGAAAATACATATTTGGGGGTGACATCATAGCGACGGGCATTGTTCACTCGGAGAAATGGTGGTAGTAATCGAATTTTAGACTTTGGTTTTACAAAGTTTCGGGTTGACTCAGCTCACTGACAATTTCCTAAGAACGGTTTTGAAAACTATGTTTTCTTGTTTATATTTAGTCGTTATTGCATTTGATTAACATTTAGTTAAGATATGAGCATTTCAATTTAATTAACTGAGGTATTGGGCTAAAAACCAGGCTTTAAAACATAAACGATATAAAGTGCATACCCAGTCCCCTAAACGAGGGACGGTCAAATAGAGATAAACAGATATGGATAATTTATCACTTTATATATATTTATATATGGTGGTTATTTCAATCGAGATTTGGACAAAGTTTCCTTACCCTTGTAGCATGAACCATTTTTTCCCTGGGGAGTGTCCCCACTTGAGGTGCCCAATCCGACAGACCTCGGTTTAGTCAAGTCGAGCTTCATTTTGAAGTGCCTACTTTCGCAGAATGTGCACATAGGTATGCCTATGTTTTTCTCGGAGGAAGAGACTTTTCAAAAGTACAAACTTCACTCGGGGAAGCGACTTTTCGGATGTCTGAACATTCCTCAAGGGGAAATCCTATTCTTCGAAGTACTAACTTCTTTGGGACTTTTCAGAGCAAGCACGAGTATCTCGAGCGCTTAGGATTGAAGAAAGTTAGAAACCAAATCATATTTCATTTTTGGATTACTTTGAAAGGTTGGTGGGGACTTCCTTTTATAGGGGTCTGGCAGGGGGCATTGACGGATCGATCATCCATGGGTGTTATCGATCGGTCATCCATGGTGATACGTGTAGGGTGGTGAGAGTTAAGGGACATGCGTAGGGCTAAGAAATCATCTCCAAAGATTTCTTAATGATTATAGTAAAAGGGGGATGACTGATCGGTCAATGGGGGATGACCATGTGATTAAAGGGTTGGGAGACTTTAATTGATCAGTTAAATGACCCTCGGATGGTTTTTTATCTCTTTTTGGTTATCTTATTTGCATTTTGGTACCCAGATTTTAGTTTCTGAGGTTTTGGTGGGTTGTGGTTTAAAGGGTATTTTTACAAATAAGGTAAACATGATCCACACCTTGATTGCAAATCGGGGTGTCCACACCCATATGTTCCTATAATCACTTATGTATAGTGCATTTTGATGGATATTGTCTTCGAAATAATCCAAAGCCCATAGATGGGAAGATGTTGCCCATTAATTCATGTATAAATACAAGTGTAGTTTGATATTACCCACTGAAACCTTGTATTGATTAAACAAGACATTGGGGAACCTGTAAATGCATTCAACGTTCTTTAGAGAGAAAATTTAGTTATGATGACCACCAATCCCTAAGGAAGGGCACTGAACCATTGTGAAAAAATAATTTCTTTCTCCACATTAGTTGTGTCATGTGTAGTGAGTATTATCGACACTTAAAATGTCTTCGTGAATCTATTGTTAAAATTTAGAAAAGTAGGTTCGGTCAGCCTCTCAAAGATGATCCATAACCTAAAAAATCCAGGTTACTTCACCCCTCTAAAGGTAAAAAAAAATTATTTATTGAGAACAAACGATATGGTTAACTCACTTGAGTCTATACATTATTGGAGTTCCAACTAGTTTGGATATGAAGACAAAATAAGATAGATTTTTTTTAATATCTTCTCCATGGTATTACAAAGCTTCACTAACAATTGATTTTGTCCAAGATATTCTCACTGCCATAAAGGGAAGTAATATGTTGCACAAACAGACTTTAGGACACAATTCATGCATATTATATTGTGATTGTGTGTATGTGTGTTAAAATATTTTTAGGAATTTTTCAAACATTTTTAAAACATTTAAAATGATTTTTTATATATTAAAAATCAAGGTTGTAAAATGTTGTGGGCTAAAATAGAATTATTTTTATTCCCCAAAAACTTTCCAGGGTAAAATATAAAATCGGCAGAGACATTGGGGTAGTAATTTGGATTATTTAGAAATCTAAAACATGCATTTACATCGGCTAAAATCAATACACGTGTTGGCTTCTGGTTTGTTACAATTGTGTTCTTGCCTCTCACATATCTAAGGACGTCTGTTAACCGTTGGATCCAACTTAATCTACGTTATGCATGTAATCTAAGTAAATCCTTGTGAGATTAGAATTGACCAATAGGAGAAAGAGGTTGTGCGGTTCATTTATCACCGTTGGATTAGAATTCAAATGGTCATTTTAATTTCAGTCGTCCAAAACACTTCGAACATCCAGAATGTTCCTCTCACAGTATAAATAAGACCTATGTGGATCCATTTGATAACTTTTGAGAATTCGTCCATTTGAGTGAAAAAAAATAGAAAGAGGAGAAAGTAAAGAAAGAAAAGAGAAAGGTTAGAGAGAGAGAGAGAGAGAGAGAGAGAGAGAGAGAGAGAGAACAGAGTTCTGTATTAGTAAATCCATACATTTTTCCCAAACACCAACCCAAGCACTTTCATAGTTAAATCAGCGCAAAAAAACATCTTTGAGTGCAAGGATTTTTAGGTTTTCTTAAAGGTTTAGTATATTGTATGTCTGAAGAACACTTTCCATATGCTATCTCTCTTAGGAACCCTTATCTAGTTGTAAATATCACATTTCTTACTAAAAATTGTGAGAAATACGTTGAGATAAATTTTTCATTTATATTTAGGGTTTATTTACCTTCTCTTGTTTGGATCTTGTTTTTAGGTGTATATTCTTTTATATCCATTCTCGTTTTCATTTTTCTTGAAAAAGAGACTTAAAAATAGTCCATATTTGAGATATGAAGTTTTGTTTCTAAAAATTAATTTTTATAGTTTGTGAAACTAGTTTGTGTATAAATAAAGTGTTTGAGACATTAGATCTATTTTTTGAAAGATCCACTTCAGATCTGAAATATTCTTTTTGAAATAAGAATCTGATTTTCTTGAAAATGTGAAACTCTACATATCATATAGAAATTTATAATTTGTAGGACTGTATGTATAAATATTTTGAGAGAAGTGAGTTGCATATTAAAATTGTCTACACTTCACAGTCACCAACACTTTCACACGAACACCTAGTAAAAGTGTAGTTCCTTAGAGAGGTTTTATGTTAACTGAGTCCGTCAAAGAAAGGAGCAAGGAGTTAGAGAAAAGAAACTGCCACGGAGATCAAATCCAGAATCAGAATAGGTATATTTATGTTCTTTAGCCTAGGATCTTGTGTTGTTTGTTTATGTGCTTATAACTCTTCTAGAATTATTTATAATGGAAGTTTTTTGTTGTGGCATAGAGGTCACCGTGGATGTTTCCTCAAATTGAGGTCTTACCATGTTAAAAATCACATGTCAACTTACTATTTCCGTTCTTAATAATGCATGGTTTGGTTTTAATACAAAGAAATAGTATAGGTTTTTGATTTACAACCTAAGGTAATTAGGCTACCAAGTCTAACATCCAACTAAATCAGTTTTATACACATCTTATGTTTTAAGATTCTAAAAGGAGTTTCCTCAAAGAGTTTATTTTTGGAGTTTACTTAACATTTTAACTTTGTGTTAAAATTCTTAGTAAACGTCTTTTTAGTTATTTGTATCAACATTATCTCTCGTTGTTCAAGGGCACATAGTCTAATAAATCAGCTACCTATGGACTAATATAAATAACATATTATGAGATATTTCATCCCCTCTCCAAAGTATTACAAGTCATCTACTCTAGAAATGTTCTCAAACCACTTGATCTTAAGTCATTGTTTGATCCTTTACCTCTATATTTCCAAATCAATTCCCAATATCATTACCATTATATGCTCGATCACAGTACTAACTAATGACCAATCCTAAGGGATGTCATGAAAACCCTTATTAACAATGGAATAATTACCCCCCACTAATTTTCCTTAAAGTCAATGCTACTCAAAACAGTCTACCCAATACGCTATAAATTTATCATTACCGATAAAAAGAAAAAGTTTAATCCTTTCACCCTTATCAAAACGTTTCCATTCATTTTTCTAGAATACCTCATAACCACTAGATTACACTATTTATTTATGTCACGCTTATAACCTAAGATAAATATCTCAACTTGTTAGTGCATCTATATTTATTCCCCTCTACTTATGCCATAGATATGTAAACTTATGGTCTATCTCACAAATCTGAAAACTGGTATGTAACTTGAATGAATTCCGTCTAAACGACATAGTTTGAATCATGACTGAGGAAATAAATGAGTTGGGTATAGTGTATAACCATTTCAAACTTGTCATTGATATGATACAAAAAAGCTTGATAGTTCCTTTTGATAACAACCTTTACCCAGAATGGGAAAATCTCTATATCGAACCCTCGAAGAAATCAAATGTATAAACCTCTGATGACAGCATGACCATTCCCATAAAATGGGATAAATAATCTAAATCATCAACCAATATAGAACTTGTCTCTATAAATGAACAAGTAGACATCTCACCTCGTAGCTCTATGACCTCCTTGGAAGAAAATTCGGTTGGGTTTAATGATATGTCTTTTACCCAAAAAGTGGGCGATGAAATCAGGATTAATACTTAACCTTACCTCTGCAAACCAAAGGACTAAGTCTAGTCATTATTATAAGGATGAAGTCACTTTAACAATTGACATTCATGTTGTCAAAGGTAATCAAACACGCATAAATATTTCTACTCCTAAGATTAACATTAAAGAAAGTAAAATCATATAGTCACCCAACAAGATGCAAGTAAACATCATCCTTTAGGGACTCTTAATTTCTATCGCCATAATTTGTCAACAATATAGTAACTCTAATAGCTAAGTGTCTATTTACTTTTCAGATGAGAAAATTTCAAACTTTTGTCTTGACTAAAATTTTTCTTTAAACATTAGAGTAGTTGTTCTCGAGAAGACTATTTTGGTGATACGTGTCAATAATTGGTATATATTAAATGTAAGTCCCATTTGAAAAATTCAATGCCTGGGGTTGCACCTCACCAACATCACGCCCACCCCTAAAATAGTACATCATATGACAACACTCATGGAAAATTCATGGGTACCATCCTCCTCACACTCGGGGATGGAATTATTAGCTCAAATGTTGAATTTGAAGTGATTAACTTCCCATCGTACTTCAACCTATTATTTGGACAACCATAAATTCACAACATTGGGGTAGTTTCCTCTTATTTACATCATAAACTCAAGTTTTTTTGTTAGTATGATACCATACTATAGTTGGGGGTGACAAAAAAATTAATGGTATATGTATTAGCAATCTGGTCTTTAAGATTCAACATAGTGAGAATAACATGTGCCTCACTAATTCTAGGATTGGACATTTTCCCTTCCCAATCAAGGAAAGCTTTAAAGAAAGGGTGCCTCCGGAGTATAATAACAACAACAATGCTAATGTGAATGAAATTTTTAAGAAAATGCATTGCTTACTAAGGCTAGAGCTTAGTCGCAATCAATTGGGGATAACAAAGCCCATAAGGTTGAAAATTCCTCACCCACCATGTGCTATACTTTATTAACCTCCTCTGAAGAAACGCACCAGCAACTAGAGCACTTTTTAAAATAAGTCCATTAAGAGAAGGGATATTATCTTAGTAGATTATATAAATAGAATATTTATCAAGAAAAATATAGAATTCCCCTATAGTGGTTTTCAAAACCATGTTATGATCCTATCAAAAATAAAATGAAGTTATGATAGAAGATCATCTTAGAGGACAAAATCACCTAAAATGGAGAGCTAGTCAACTTTGTTAAACCTCTATTGGCTTGTTGAGTCTGCAAATTGAAAAGGTTGAAGCATTAATGCGGACGAATCCTTTAGGTTTCCTGAATTGGACATTGATATGTGTATAGTCTACTCAAGAGGATTAAGAAGAATCGGGATGATTTCATCCATCCAACTAAGGGACTCTGAACAACTGATGGATCATCACCACGGCCTCGACTAACAGGACTAGTAATTATTATTTTCATTTCATAGTGTCTAATGATATTTATGAAACCACGTTCCCAAATCTAGTTTATCCCTTGCTCACTTTGACTCTAAAATAAACATTATATTCCTCGAGAATTCTGAAGTGAAACGAATGTCAAATTTGAGTATCTTGTTGTGCCTTATATTAATTGTCATGATTCAACTAATAAAATAATTAATGAATATTACTTTTTAAATTCTTAGTTTTTAATCGACCTAAATAAGAAAAAAAATAATGAGCATAATTAGGTTGAGACTATAGATTATGAAATAATTGCCATTAATCGTAGCTTTAGTGGTATCCATGAGAGATTAAGGTCGGGTCTAATACAAATCCCATGGAGCGATCTAGATGAAGAGATACTCCATGAATAAATCAACGTCTTTGCTTGTTCCTGGAGTAAAATACCTAAAATCAACCCCACAATTGTGCAGTATGAGATCTCAATGCACCCTATGTACAAGATTATAAAACAAAACTTAAGAAATCTCCACATAGATTAGTCACTCGAGATCAAAGATGAGATTTTCAATTATTGTAATGTCATATATATCCATTACATTGAGTATCCATAATGTCTCTCCAACATTGTTTAAGAACCCATTATGGCCATCCCGATCAAGATTGCGTGCCCGGGGTGGGGATTCCGAAAGGTCTCGCGTCCCTTTTTAACTTAGGAATGCTTCGATCGTCGTTGGTGTGTGGTAAATGTAAAGAGATGGAGTCACCATCCTATTTTGCATAAAACGGGCAAAAGGCATGTTTCCAAGTTGAGAGAGAGGCATCAAAGACAAACTGATGCATACGAAACCCATAGTTTGAGAGTTCAGGGGCTAAGTTACGGAATGGCAAGGTGTTAGTCACTCATCCTGCCCTTTTGATCTCTCATGGGCTCGTGTTGTTGATTTCCTTTATTTCTCCATGAAGTGTGTGTGCGTGTATATATAACGGAGATTGGAAACGTTCAACTCATACCATGGGAAATGTAGAGTGAGTCCATCCATAGGAATGTACCCAAAATAATATATAGAAAAAATGATTTATGCGTTTATCGTGATATTTATCATTATGAAGAAATGATAATATGTATTGGATAAAACGCTAACAAAATTAATATGTATATTAATGCAAGAATGTGATAAAAATGAAGAATTTAGGGAAATTAGAAAATTGCACTCGAGTCTCAGGTTTAATTCGAAATGCCTACGTAGCCTACAAAGCATCAAAGTCCATGTAGTTCGGATGCGGTATAGGGGTGGGGTTTATCCCATAGATCTGAACGGGATTTTATTATGTGCGTTTGTAGAAAAATATTTTTTTAGTTTTGAAAAAGTGTGATGGAAAATCCCGTTCGGAACTTATGGGTGTAGCCCTCTTTTTGTTTGTTTTGGATTTTTTTATAGAAAATAAAGTATGTGCAATATACTAATAAAAATGTAGATATTAATGTGTATGAACTAAAGTAAGAACTAGATTATGAATCTAATGATATTTATGCAAAAATAAGGAATTTAAAGATAGATGGAAGGATTTGGACCTTCTTCGAAGCTTGATCTTTGATCTTGGATGAACTCCCTTGAATGTGGGATGAATATGGGATGAGAGAGAATGATTTTTTTGCTAAATTGGGTATGAAAACGATGGGAATGGAAGCTTGAATAAAACTTCACACACAGGAACTTCCTTGATTTCGAGAGAATGTTGCAGAGATCACTGATGCTGATTGATCTCTTATGTTGGTTTCCATGGTAGTGAAGTTATGCCCTCCTTTTATGGGGTCAGGGGGTTACTGATCAGCATATTACTAGTCCTTCCTATCGACAGGTGACCCTAGACACACTGCCGATAGACATGGTACTAGACCTTCCCATTGGCAGTCTCGTGCAAATTTTTTTGGAAAAATGGTCGTAGAACGTAATTCATTGATTCGAATCTCACTTGGGGCATATCATTAGAAAGGTACTTCAGTGACCTTTAAGAATATTGCCACTCAAGGGTTTGGGAGTTGACTTTGAGTTAGATATGACTCGAAAGCACATGTCGGTCCTTTGAACGGGAGATCGTCGGGTAAAAATGGATCAATCATTCGCATGGTAAGGAAGAATCATGCACGGGTTAGACCATTGGAAAGGTTGGGATATGTACTTCGACATTCTAAAGAGTTTCGCACGGTTCGAAAAGTTGACATTGGTCCACCGAGGCCCAGAAGCGCTCGATGACCTCTCAAGGTAAAACGGATCATTCATCCGCATTGTAAGTCAAAATTGTGCATGGGGTGGACCGTTGGAAAGGATATTCGGTTACCTTTAGAGATTCATTAAGTCTCATTTGAGTTAAAGAGTAGACTTTGGTCAAATGGATCCCGGGGGTGCCCGGCCGCCTTCAGATTAATTTTTGGCAGAAAACTGATCGTTCTTCTGAACGGTTATGTCATTTCACGCATGGGGAAGACCGTTGCAAAGGGGTTTTAGTGCCCTTAAAAGATTCAAAGAGCTTTCACTCTAACGGTAGAGTTGACCGGAGTCAAATGGGGCCCGGGAGAGCCTGATGGCCTGTAAATCAATACTCGGAGTGCGACCTAGGGTTTATAGAAAAATAAATAGGTGATAGGGACCTAAGGAAATACTTAGGGGGTCCTAGAATGTGGTTTCTAAAGAGCCCCTTGACGTGTGAGTTAAGAACAAGCGAAAGCCATCGAAATTGACACCACGTGATGTTTTTGGAAAGAGGTCGATTTGCATACCTAAGGGATGAGGATGACCGATTCAGAAGGTCGAGGTCGATTCTTAGGACCTAAGGGGATACTAGGGATGGTCGATTCTTCAGACCTAAAATGGAGTGACGGCTGAGGTCAAAGGTAGGGAGTGACCAATTCTATGGGTCGAGGTCAAATTTGAGGACCTAAGTTGCAGTGACCAATTCTACGAGTCCAAGCCGATTCTGAGGGCTTAAGTTAGAGATGATCGATTCTGAGGGTCAAAACCAATTATGCAAGCTTAAGTAAATGTGACCAATTCTGTGGGTCGAAGCTAATTCTGAGGGCTTAAGTAGGGGTGACCAATTCTGGGGGGCAAAGCCAATTCTGAAGGCTTAAGTCGAAGCGACCAATGCTGTGAGCTTAAGTAAAAGCGCCCAATTCTACGGGTCGAAGAGAATTCTATGGGCTTAAGATAGGGGTGACCAATTCTATGAGTCAAAGCCAATTCTGAGGGCTTAAGTAGAAGCGATCGATTCTGCGGGTCGAATCTAATTCTATGGGCTTAAGATAGGGGTGAACAATTATGCGATTCAAACCCAATTCTCTGGGCTTAAGTAGAAGCGATCAATTCTTTAGGTCGAAGCCAATTCTGTGATCTTAAGTAAAAGCGACCAATTCTACAAGTTGAAGTCAGTTCTCCTGGCTTAAGATTAGGGGCGACCAATTATGCGGGTCGAAGCCAATTCTGAGGGTTTAAGTCTTCTAGGGGAAATTCGGAGACTCCACTGGGGATATGTCTTATGTAGTTACACTTGGGATTTAGGGGAGCATTTTATTTTAGGTTCTTCTTAGGAAGAGGGAATAATCTGAGGATTGGATTTTTTCTTAGCTGGGGAATTTCTTGGTTTTTATGGTGTCCTTTGGGGACGTTGATGGGGAGACATGAAATTGATTTTGGAAATTATAATGGGGAGACAAGAGTTCTACCATGGAAAAAAAATTCTCTTGGTGACAAAGGTTCTAAAATCCATTTGGGGATTTGGGGATTTTCTCGGGATTTTTCAAGATTTTCTGGCATTTTGTGGGGAAATGTTGTATGAAATTTTAAAGAGAGACGATCAGCATGGCTGGGAGGGTTCAAAATTTTAATGTCAATGTCTTTTCGAGTACCTCGAGCAGGTGGAGGGACAGTGTCGTTCGGTGGGTGGCATGGAGGTGCCAATCGGCATGTCCCTTAGCCTCCTATAAAAAGGGGGCGGGTTTTCCTCATTTTTCACAGCTTTCTGACTTGCCTTCTTTTAAAATTACCTTCTGCAAATATTCTTAGTGTTCCAAAGTCAAAAAATGGTTGAGTTATCAAGTAGCTCAACACACATGGCATGGCTTGGTGGTGACGATTAGGCAAGCTTGGAATGGAGGGATAGGGTGCCCCTTGCTTTGGGCAATGAAAACTCTTTTGACTCATTCGAGCCAGTGGCTGATGATTGAACTCTATTGTGAGAGCCTTCGCATCATCACTCTTCTAGGGTTGTGAACCCTGGTGGTTATGTAAGTATTGATTACCTTTTGTATTCTCTTCCTCTTTTTCTTTGCGATATTTTCTCATTTCTTGAATTTTGACAAGGGTTTTTTCTTTTCGCTTTTGACAGTCTTATGTTTCTATGTAGACTATGCATGCCTGGGGCTCAAGGATGTTTGGGAGCACCTTCCGTCTATGGTGCGTTGGATGGTGTCATCAGTCGATTTTGGGAGATTGGCGTCTGCTTTGGATGAGACGCCTCGTTCTACGACTGTTCTCTGTGCTCTGGGGGAGAAGTGGTGGAACACCACCCACACCTTTCATTTTGGCTTTGGGGAGATAATGATGATGCCCATAAATGTATAGTAGCTATTGGGGCTAGATTGAGAGGGAGCACAGATTAAGGTGGATATGACTCTGAGGTGATGCCGGAGGCGGTGACGGCAGCATTGGGTCATGTGGAGAGGGTGGTCTATGGGGACTCTCTTCGTTTGTATCTCTTGAGATAGTTATTGCTGAGGAGGAGGATTGATGAGAGTGGCGGGTGGCAGGTGCGACAGATGGCCCATTTGTTTATTCTGCTAGTTTTGGGGGGTTTCTTGGTGGCGACGAGTGGCAACGTCGTCCAATTGTGGTTTTTGCCATTATTGAGGGTGTTTTCGAACATTCAAATTTATGACTGGGGGAGCCTGACCTTGGCAACACTTTATTATTCTCTTGATGCATTCAGTCGGTGCTCCCAAAAATATTTTACTAGGGCCATATATCTTCTTGAGTTATTCTTTATTTTTTGCATTTTCCTTTATGTATTCGCATTTTTCCTTCATTCGTTTTATTCTTTACTTCTTAATTGTTGGACTTTGCCCTTTGCATAAGTGGTTCTATGAGATGATTGGGTTTAACACCCAATTGATGGCTTTGAAGGACGATTTTGTTGGAAACTTTTGTTGGATGTACCGATGGCAGAAGTCCAATCGACAGTCAAAGAAACCCCATTCTCTGGAGGTGGTGCATCGGGTCTTGAATGGCCTGACGAGTGAGTTGGTAATTCCTTCTATTTTTTTATTTTTTGAGATTGTCTTTCCTTTGATGATATTTTCTTGATATTGATCTTTCTGCTCTTGCTGGGGAATTGGCAGGTGACCTTTTATCCTTGGGGGATGGCCATCCAGCATACGGGGTTGATCGGGGACATGCGCAGATGCGGCGTCTGCTTGCGCATGAGTTTGGCCACTCTTGGTACCTCGAGCAGAGAGTAATTCGACAGTTTATGGAGGATGAGGTTGCAGTGCCACTGGTGAATCCCCCGATTTATATGAAGCTAGTGCGGGAGATGTCGAACGATGGTGGGTAGCGGAGATGATCGGTGAGCCTTACTCATCATATACCGGAAAGGCGGTGATGTATGACTATATAGACTTTATGTCAAACTGGTTGATGTCGCCCAGCATATATGACGTGATGCCTCTTCCCCGTGCAGGCTCGAGTCGGCTGGTGGGATCTTCCCACAGCATAGGTGATGCATCGACATCAGCGAAAGCGATGACTTCGTAGGTTCCTTTTGTTCAGCTTACCACTCCTACTTACAATATTAAGTGGGAAAATGGAGGGTCGGTGCGTATGCTGCACCATCCTAATGCGATAGATCTGGAGGAACTGGGCTTGACAGAGGAGGTCATTCGACCTGAGGTATACTTTTCATCTCTTTGTCTTTTTGATTTCCTAATTTCTTTCTTTGCCTCAGACTGACTGATTTTCTCTTTTATGTTTCTCTGGCAGCATATCCGGGTCTCCACCACTTGACTGAGGGATATTAGGGATTGGATATCTTTATCTATTGCCCACATTTGGGATGTGATTCTGATTCCTTCTTAATTTGTGTCATATGCCTCGTTTGAGGAAGGGTGTGGCTCGGAGAGTGGTGGCACGTCGTCCCGTCGTAGAGGAAAGAGAGTGCATCGTAGGGAAGGAAGAACTTAGAGATAGAGAAGGAAAAGAGAGATAAAGAAGATAGAGAGAGGTTGTAGGTGAAGGGTGAGAGAGATAAAGTAGGTGGGTTTCGGCCGGGTCCCGTTGTATTTTCTTATTTCCTATGAAACTGATATAACACGGCAAATATCTATGCAAATGAAATGAAGTTTTTTATTAATTTTCTTTTTTAGTGACTAATGCACATGCTCTTTTTACTTTGCTGCTGAGAATGTAAAAAGAATTACAAGGATTGGAGAAAGATTTTGTTTAAAATGGGATAAGTAAAAACATAAGGATAAGGAAATTCGAAATTCCCTTAGAATAAAAATTATTTTTATTGAGTTTTGATATTTACAGAAAAGGAAAAATGTATTTTCCCAAAAATAGGGGGTTGCCGATCGGCAAGACCCCTGTCCTGCCTATCGGCATATCAGTCGTATCTAATCAATCCAAGGCTTTTATTGAACTTTCTTCAATTGCTTGGTACTTGGTGGGGTAAGTTTTCCTCTGATTTCTGCAGGGTTCCTTATCTTTGTTTGAGAGTTTTCAAGTGTAAATAGGGTTGTAGATGAAGCTTTTTCTTCACACTTCCACATTCCATTTCCTTTAACTTCTTCTTTGCTCACTATCTTCTTACTTTGTAATATGGCTCTCCCAGATAGTGTTGAGTTTGCCAACTACCTTGAAACCTTAGAAGCAATGTGCTTCTACAACATTGACTACGATGCTTTTAACATACGGTGAGTCTTTTTATGGCGTAATCATCCCATAGAGTGGAATATGCTGATGGCGGTGGTTGAGTTCTGGTACCCCAAAGACCATGTATTTCTCTTCGGGTAGGACAAAATCTGTCCGACCTAAGAAGAATTTTCTGCCAAGTTAGGGATAAATCCCAGTAATATTATGGCTATGCTTGAGTTTTCCTAATCCCCCAGAGAGCTGGTTATCGAACTTCTCTATATTTCGCCTTCGGCAATCAGGTCATTAGTCATGGGAGGAATGATTTATCTTCTTGCGGTGTTGAAATTTATACATTTTCAGGATGTTGATGATGATGGCTATGCTAGAGCCGTCATTTTGGGCCTGGTTTCAAGGTAACTGGGGAAATGCTAGTGGACCCCTAACTTGTAGCTGTCGTTTCCTGGATTTCGTACCAACCTAATCCTGTGGCGATGATACTGGCAGATACTTTGAATGGTCTGGATGCCTGGCGGGAAGGTTATTCTGACTTTCTAAGGGGCATCCATGAAATGTTGTTCACGCTATTTCATTAGTGTGTCCCTGAGTATCCTTTATCGGTGGTACCAAACTTCTTTTCACGCTATTTCATCTGTGTAGGCCTAGACATCAAGCGCTGGGAAAACTAGTTCGTGGAGCATAGGGCTCGAGGCTTGCATTGGTCAGTGCCTTATTGGGGGGATTATTTCCCATTATGTAACTTGGAGAATACCAGTATGTTCAGTTGGTAGGCCTCCGATAGGCCTCTTTCTACTTTCCCTAGTGGCTTCTGCGCCAATTTGCTTTGGAATAGATTATGCCACCGCGGACACTGGACTTCTTTCCAATGGAGGATCTGATGGAGCATATGCACATGCATCTTTGACCTTTATGGGAGAGTCGTCGATCGTTTACCGTCCATCCCAGTCTATTGTAAGAGTTTGGCATATCCCAGGGAACTACATAAAGTGGTTGTGGAGAAAGGTAGTTGCCAAGATACTGGCTGTGGAGACTATGGAAAAGCCATGGAGGGAGGTGTTGTGTTTTTTCCTAAGCTAGTTTGGGCTTATCGTTCTATGGATCATCTGCGACACTCTATTCAAGCAGGGGAAGTTTGGGTAACCCAGATGTGGGTGATGATGGGTATGGTTCTTCTGGCAGCTACGAGTAGGATGTGTGAAGCTTTTGTAATGGGTGTGGTTCTGTGTTTGGAAATAATTTGTGGGTTATTTAATATATAGTGGGACTTGTTTTTATTTAGTTTTATGAAGGTAGAAGTAGGTTTTCAAGGAAAGTCGTTTGACTCTCTTTGCTAGTGTAATCGTACCAAAATTTTAAATAATGAAATGAAGGAGTTTTTTATCATCTAGTTGTGCCTCTTGATGATTTTTGCATTTGAATTGTCTAAAACAATCGCTAAGGCATACATAATCTTTTTATTCATGTATACGTTAAAATGAACTGTCATTCTTGGGGATAAGAAGAGCATTGCATTTTGTGAAAAAGAAGGGGGCATGCTCATGTAAAGGGTATGAGCTACCTACGTACCTCTGGGGAGTTTTGAAAAATTTCTGAAATTCATTTTTGAAAACAAAAAGCTTTTTAAAAGATCAGACCCTACGTAGTTCTGAATAAAGGAAAATGAAGAAAAGAAAAATTAGAATATAAGGGATATGAGAAGAATCGTAGCGCGCCGAGATTTCGGACTAGGGGTAGAATTTCTTGAGACGGTCTAGGTTAACTAGATGTTCCATTTCTTCTCCATCAAGATCAGTGAGCATAGCGGCGCCGACTGACAAGATGTTTTTCACAATGTAGGGTTCTCTCCAATTGGGCTTGAATTTCCCTCTGGGGTCCCAGATGGGCTCTATAATTTCTTTGAGGGATAAGTCCCCTTTTCAGATGTTGCGATCTTTTACTCTCTTGTTCAATGATCGCGCTATACGACGATGATACCCTTGTATGTGATGTAGATCTTTCATCCTCCTTTCGTCCAAGAGTGACAACTCGTCGAGATGGCTTTGATGCCAATCTTCCTCCCTGACCTTGTTTTCTAGCGTCATGCACATCTAAGGGATTTACAGCTCTAAGAGTAGGACTACTTCCATGACGTAGACTAGAGAGTAAGGGGTAGCCCCAGTAGATGTTCAAAATAAAGTGCGGTAGACCTAGAAGGCGTAAGGGATCTGGTCAGCCTAATCTCAGCAACTCTCGGTCATTTTTTTGATGACGGCTTTGAGGTTGTTATAGGCTGCTTCAACTGCTCCATTGGTTTGAGGTTAGTAGGTAGAGGACTTGTGACTCTGAATCCCATACTCATCGACTACCACTGTAACTTATGCCTCTAAGTGTAACCCCTTGTCCATTACTATCTCGTGCGGGACCCCATATCGACAGATGATGTTTTTCTAGGTGAACTTGGCCACCTTCTTGTCATTCAGCATTACGTATAACTCAGATTTGACCCATTTAGTGAAGTAGTCAACGAAAATTAGGATATATTCATTCCCATTGGACGCTTTTGGTGTAACTTTCCCTATGATGTCGATGCCCCATATGGAGATCGGACAAGGAGAAGTCATGTTGTATAATTCTCGCCAAGGCAAGTGTTGTAGGTTAGAAAACTTCTAGAATTTGAGGCATCTTCGAACGTAGGTTGTGCAATCTTGAACCATGCTAGTCTAGTAGCAACCCTGTGGGATGATCTTCTTGGAGAGCATATGGAAATTTATGTGGGGTCCGCATTCCCCACTGTGGATTTCTGCATCATCCATTTAATGTCAGTCCCTGTGATGCAGTGCAAATGGGTGCCATCGAAGTTTCTCTTGAATAGTGCTTTGTCACAAACAATATACTGGGCAGCGAGTCTATGAATAGTTGCTCGGTCTTTCTAGTCAAAGCCTTGGGGATACTTACCATGCTTGAGGAGGTGTCAAATATCATAGTACCAGCAGTTGACTATCTCGGGGTCTTCTTCTGTGATGAGCTCTATGTGGTAACAATGGGATGGTTTATCTTACTTTTGGACAAGGAAAGGGGACATGGTTATTCTTTTGGGAATTTCAATTATGGAGGCTAAGATAGCAAGGTCATTGGCTAGGTTATTCTTTGCTCGAGATAGGTAGTGGAAGGTGATTTCTTGTAATTGGGAATCTAGCTCTTGGTGGGCATGGAAGGGTAAGAGTTTCTCATCCTTGACTATCCATTTTCTTAGTACTTGACCGATAATGGGGGTTAAATCCCCATAGACATCGACGTATTGAATTCCTTTCTTAAGGGCAACTTTGAGGCCTATCGTGCATGCCTCGTATTCAGTTATATTTTTGGTGCAGGGAAAATCCAATTTGATGGCAATATGAGTGTGAGAGTCATCGGGGGAAATTAGGAGGATCCTAATGAGATAACCCTTCTTGTTGGCGGGGCCGTCAAAGAACATTTTCCATTGAATATTTTCTTGGGAGGTACAGAGGACATTCTCATTCGGGAACTTAGAAAATCCAGATATCGGCTTCTCCCCTAGGGTAGTCAGCAAGGTAATCAACGATGACACTTCTTTTCATGGCTTTTTGCGTGACATGTATAATATCAAACTCGGCTAAAAGCATCAACTAACGAGCCATTAGACTGGACAGGGTGGGCTTCTCGAGTAGGTACTTGATGGGATCCATTGGAGATACTAGTTTGATGGGAAAGGTGAGCATATAATGCCGTAACTTTTGGGTGATTCAGACAAGGGCGACACTTGCTTTCTCCAAAGATTTGTAGTTAACTTCTTACTCGACCAACTTGTGACAGGCATAGTAGATGGCTCTCTCTTTACGGGTTTTTCTAAGGTACTAGGCTAGCAAAGCCCCAACTGCGGTATCTGTCATGGTTAGGTATAGGTGTAGAGGAAGACCAGGCTGTGGTGACATGAGTACCGAAGGGAGGGTTAGGTATTGTTTTATTCGATCAAAGGCTTATTGGTAAGCTTTGTTCCAGACTTTGGTTGAATTCTTTCGAAGGAGTTTGAATATGGGCTCACAAATGGAAGTCAACTGACTGATGAATCGGCTGATATATTGTAATTTTTTAAGGAATCCTCGGATTTCCTTCTCCATTCGGGATAGCGGCATCTCAATTATAGCTTTCAGATTGGCAGGATCTGCTTCTATCCCTTTCTCACTAACCAATATTCCCAATAGTTTTCCTTTGGTAATGTCGAAGACATATTTTTGTTGGGTTAAGTCGCATCTGATATTATCGCAGTCATTCGAAGAACTTTTGGAGAGATGGAACATGACCTTACCTAGTCTTAGATTTGATAATCATATCATCCACATAGACCTCGAATTCTTTGTGTATAAGATCTTACAAGATGGTTATGGCAGCCCTCTGGTAGGTTAGCCCCTGTAATTTGTAGACCAAATGTCATGACGGTGTAGCAAAAGGTTCCCCAAGGGCTGATGAATGTTGTTTTCTCTTGATGATCTGGGTGCATCTTGATCTGATTATATCCAATAAACCCATCAACGAATGACTTGAGAGCGTGACTGGCCGTGCTGTCCACAATCACGTTGATATTGAGTAGCGGGTAATCATCCTTTGGAGAGGCCTTGTTCAAGTCTCCATAGTCGATGCACATGCGAACCTTCCCTCCTAATTTTGGCACGAGTACGATATTGGCTATCCATGTGGGATATTCAATCACACGAATTAAAACCACGTTCAACTATTTTACCACTTCTTATTTAACTTTGAGTGACCATTCGGTGTAGAGCTTTCACAGTTTTTTCTTAATCCGTTTGCATTCAGGGAGAGTAGGAATCTCATGCTAAGCTATCTCAGGGTCAATGATGGGCATGTCATCATAGGAACATGCAAAGATCTCCACAAATTCCTTTAGTAATTCCTCAGAGTTGCGCGCACTCATGCTCGTCAAGGGTGGCCCCTATCCTAATCTCACGCAGTTGGATACTAGCTACGAGATTAATAACAATAGTTTCATCTTTAGTAACTATAATGCGGTTATGTTGCTTCTCATTAATCTTATTTAGATCAGTTAAATATTGTTCATTTACAAAGTCATCATCATCAAGAGTTTGATTAGAATCAAGAAAATTAATGTAAGGCATACCAAGATACTCAAAATCTCTATTTATTTCATTGATAGGAAAAATATCTTTGAGAACCTCATCAAAGGAGGTTTCGATTACATCCGAGTAAGGAGGAACAACTAGAGAAGCGAAAAGGGGATAAAAATCAAGGTTAAGTTAAATATCAACAGGTGGCACGGGTGCATCATGGTGGCTGAGGAGAGGTGCATCAGTAGCTTTGATCAGGTGGGATGGATTCGACGATGTATCCCCTGAGTAGATCATGCAGAGTGTTAGCCCAGTGTCTGCAAATTGAATAAATTCTCGAAGACACTTCCCTCAAAATCTCCGGTATCAACTGTGGTCTTTTCCATGAGTGGTTTCACTTGATGTTGGGAACCCTCGACCCATGAGTAGCTGTCTTGGAAAAATATTTCCATTCCAAGTTTTATCTTTTTGTCCACATGATCATACCATGATTTCGAAAAGCCGCAAAAGGGGAAATCTCCACCCTCTCTGATGAATCTTCCAGTCAAGGAATCTCTTGAGACAGTTTTGGTGCTTTCTAACCTTTTCTTTAGTCAAGGTTGAAGGATCATTCTGAGTTCTTCTGTCGATGGGTGATAGCCCAAGCCACATGGAGGAAAAGCCTTCTTCAATACAATGGGTTCAATAAACATTAAGAGATGATCCATTATCGACAAGAAGGAGTGGGACAGTCTTTACCATGAATTTGACAAAGATGTTGAGAGAAAAATCATGGTATGGGTCAATCTTTGGGATTTCTTCTTCAGATAAGGAGAGCATTCTATTATAGGTTAGAGATCTTACCAAATTCACTGCTTCTTCTAGCATGGTAGATGGAAGAACTGTGGATACTGTGAGTAGCTTGATCAAGGCATTTCGGTGCAGTTGGGAAGACATCAAGAGTCCCCACAGAGTGATGTTGGCTTGGGTTTTCTTCAATTGATCAAGGATCTTTCTTTCCTCGAGGGTCATTTCTGGCATAGGAAGATTCTCGACACCCTTTCCTTTGTTGTTTGTTGATAGTTGTAGGTTTAGGGTTTGGTAGAGCCTCCCTGGCCTGGTCATGTGGTTCACAAAAGAGAGGAAAAATAAAAACCCTATTTCTTCATCGATCTCGAGTTATTCAACCACTTTGTTGATCTCTCCTAGTAGCTCCTCAAAAGATATTGATGATGCTAAGATTCAACACCACCAGATAAGAGATGATGAGCTCAAACAGTAATAATAATGATAGAAATAGAGTTATGTATATGTATAAGTATGTATAAGGGGATGAGGATAAGAGGAATGAAGATAGTGATGTATAGTGGTTCAGCCAATTATGCCTACATCCACTGTGAGTGTGTGATCCACTAAATATGGGCAATAATGGCCTTGGATACAATGGTCATAAGATCACTCCCTCTTTACTTTGTGTTCAAGTAGAGTTTTCACTAGGGTTTATATGATCGATCCCTTTACAAGGTTGAAGATGACAAATATATATAGGGCTTGGGTGGTGTAGTTTACCCCCTAAGCATGCATTGAGCATGTGAATGATGATGTAGCCAATTCCCTACTGACACCTGGCTGTGCCACTTGTGATTAATGATGACATAATATTCCCTCACGTGAGGGGATGATATTGTTATAACGATCTAGTCCACATGCTATGTGAGTCCCACGCGCATTGTCCCACGCGTCTCCCAAATCACGCGCCATGGTGATGTCACCCTCGGCTTATGATGTCAAGCTGAGGCTAATATTCATGATAAGACTGTTGGATGTAGGCCTCATACTGTCATCCCCTCATATGGTCGTCCGGTCACTGATAGTTACCTTCATCCGGTCGCATGGTCTCCCAAAGGTTCGTCCTGTTATAAGGTCACCCGGCCTATATTGAGGGGTTTCCCTATCATAAGGTCATCCGGCGTATGATAAGACCCCTAGTGTAGTCAGAGTTGGACCCTCGTCCTGGATGAGGATACCCTCGACCAGACCGAGGGCGCCTTTGGTATATCTCCCTTCTTCAGTGAGACCCTGTGTAGTATACTTGGGCCCTCATCATGGACAAGGATACCCTCAGCCTAGCCTATGGTGCACTTTGGTATATCAATCACCCCTAGAACTTGGTCATCGATGTTATTGAGATGGTTGAGGGGTAATGTTGCCTTGGAATGCCAAATAGGTGGTCAGGTTGATGAGTGACATTTGTCAAGTTGATTGACGTCTTGTCAGGTGGTCAGGTTGACGAATGCCAAATGTCAAGTTGAATGCTAAATAGTTTGTGTTTCCCAAATGTGACGGTTGCACACTGCTTGGGAATTTATGCCCTAATGATGCTTCTCCTTCGTGGGTTGTGCACTGCCTTGATTGCAGGGCCCACTAATAAAAAAGTATTTAAACCATTTTTCAAACAATCGTTTCTTTTCTTCTTTGCGGGCACACTCTCTCTCTAGCCTTGGCAATTAGACCTCCATTTTCGCAGTGTCGTGAAAGCTTCGTTCTCTTCCAGCTCCAGTCTTCTCTTCCAGTTAACTCCTTCATCAATCTCTTTATTTTTGTTTGTTTTTTTCTTTGAATTTTTTTTCTAATTTCTTGGTCATTTTATACTTTTTCAGCGTGAGAAACTGCCCTCCTGTGGCGGTTATAGGGCTAGATATAAGGCTTTAGGCTTTACTCAATTCCCCTCCCACTGCCTAACGGTGGTTCTGCCTTGAGTTTTAGTGCTTTAAGGTTCTTCGGAGAACCTTCGGTTTCCTTCTTCAGTGAACTTTGTTCTTCCTGTTGTTGATTACTCATCAATAAAAATCTTTCATTTCACTAGGTTTGATCTAAAAATCAGCTTGGTCAACTGTTCAATTTGTTTGTAGGTTATTTGAGAAAATTCCACAAGTGTGGGGTCTCCCTCTTAATACTCAAAATCCTTTATGATTTAGCCGAGGAATTTCCAACTTTGAGAGATAGGTGTTTTACGGAGATTAGACGAATATAGGAAGAGGACGAGCGTAGACGAGGGGCCGACCCTGTTTGGGTACGACCCATCTTCCCAGTTCCATTAGCCATAATTTTACCCTCTGAGACCTTTGGGTCTTCCAATCGTCCAGCCGAGTGTCAAATACAAGAGGGAGAAATGAACAAAAGAGCATCGTCGCCCACGGGTGCTGGGACCTCTGGGAGAAGAGAGACATCAATACTTAGCCCAAGCAAATAGGCCGAGGGGATAGTTCCTTCTGAGGTTGTCCCTATGATAGCCCTGTCCCCTCTTGCTTTACAAGTAGCCTTTCCAGATGGCCCACCAACAAGCAATGAGGCTGAGAGATCTGGGGATGAGAGGGCTAAGGACGCTAGTGAGAATTCTGATAATGATCAAGTAGATACTTCTAGTGCCTCGTCTTACGTCTCGTTTGTTAGGGATCGTGACCTTTTACTGTGGAGGCACCTCTTTGGTATACAGACCAATGTAAATATGAGCGTCCCAAATAAAGATGAGAGGGTCTTCCAAGGTAATGAAAGGGAAGTTGTTATTTATAAGAAGATTCTCAGGGTAGGTGTTAGGTTCCCTCTGCACCCTGCAATAGTTGATATACTTTTTACCCTTGGGGTTGGTCCTTCTTAACTTCCTCCTAACTCCTGGAGGACCATCCTCAGCTATGTCTCCCTCTGGAAGAACACTTTTACCGATGATCCCTCGGCGGATTTATTTATAGCCTGCTACAATATAACTTCCTCATCCAAGCAGCCTGGATAATTTCATCTAGGGGCAAGGAAGTCTGACAAAAAACTTCTCCATATATCATAGACTTCCACTCATGATTGGAAGAAGAGGTTCTTCTTCGACTCTGGGGACAGGGAATTTCCCATAGGGGATATGCCTCTAGAAGACAGCCCGAGGGTTCCAAGGGAATGGTCTAACACCTCAATAAAAGTAAGGTCAGACCCTAGACTTAGCCTGGGTGAAAGGGATATAGTTGACTACCTGAGGGAACAAGGGAAATAGGGTGGACTTGCCAAATTTGAAGATTTAATGACCCCTCGTTTCCTTAAAGAAGCTGGTCTGAGGATCGGCCCATTGACAGAATTATGTGAGTTGCTTTTTGTTTTATTTCTTTCTAAGTGTTTCCTCATTATTGCCGCTTATTTTTTATGTATCGTCTCGTTTTCAGGTCGGCCTGTAAACGTATGTGATCAACTATGGGAGATGACCGCCCCTAGTTTGATGTCTGGCCTAGGCAAGAAGAAAGGAAAGGATCATCAGCTGCCTCATAAAAGATAAAGGCCATGGGACTGACCCAAGTAGAGCCGACCGTCGACATGTGCAAATGTAAGGAGCCAGAAGTCCCTGCTGGCTCTCGGCCTGACTCGCGTACGAGGGCAAGGGTAGAGGTCCCTCAGACACACACCGAGGGGACCATCTCCTCCTCATGCATGGTCACCTACTGGGTCTCAAAATCCGACCTTCTTGAGGGCCGAACCTTCCTCTCTGATAGCCAACTTAAGGGCAGTCAAGGCCTCCATGTTCTCAGCACCATCGGCCATGGACTATGAATTCTTATCCAAGATGCCCCCGACCAAGGTTTATGACTACAGGCTTCATACTCTGGCTCGGGTATTTCATTTATCTCTCAGCTTTTGATTCACCAATATTTTATAAACTCTTCCCTCGACTCTTTAATATGACCTATCACTTGTCTTATACAGTGTTTCTATGCCTTCACATCTTCCACCAAGTGGATGGCTGCAAACCAGCAGAAGTTTCATGAGGCTGAGAGAGCTATTCAAAATGAGGTCAATTTAAAGACTGAGTTGGAGACTGTTAGGGCTGAGCTAGAGAGTGCGAGGATCGAGCATGTAAGGGTTCTGGACGAGCTTGTGAAGCAACATGAGGTCGGCCTAAAACTGAAGGACGACCTCATAAAAGAAAAGGATGAGGCCTTGACCAACCAGGGGGTCCAGTTCAAAAATAAACTTGCTGACGCCGTGCGAAGAGCTGGGGCTGATGCTGTGGAGGCTTACAAACTCTCCGATGAATTCCAAGGCTTTGGTCTTGAGTACTTGGAGAGGGGAATCAAGACGGCCTAATGGTGGGTCATCTTGAAATTTGCTGACGCGGTGTCATCTATTCTCCCCTCTCTTGAAATGGTGGAGCTGGATGGCCCCTTGATATCTGAGGCTCTAGCCCATGTAGAGTATCAATTCATGTCGAAGGCATTGGCACGTCTGAGGATTGGCCTTCTGTTATGGTCACCGAAGGTACTCTTGTTGATGTTGATGCTTTGCCTTCTGATGTTGCTCAATAGGGTGGCCATCTATGGCCAATACCCTCTGCTTGTAAAGTTTTTGTATTTCACTTTCTTTTGGACAAATACTGTAACACTTAATTTTGTAGTGGAATTTCTCTCCTCATGTCTTCTATATTTGCCTCTTTTATGATTTATCTCTTGGCTATGATATTTTTCAATTTTAAGTCCCCCCTCGTCTTTCTTGAGCGTGAATGGAGGGTCGTCCCTGCCCTTCACCCTCATCATAGCCGAGGGTGTCTATCCACCAAACTAATGATGCTTTTTAATTTCAAGTCCTCCCTCTTCTTTCTTGAGAGTGAATGGAGGGTCGTCCCTGCCATTCACCCTCATTATAGCCGAGGGTGGCTATCCACCAAACTAATGATCTTTTTCAATTTCAAGTCCCCCCTCGTCTTTCTTGAGAGTGAATGTATGGTCGTCCCTGCCATTCACCCTCATCATAGCCGAGGGCGGCTATCCACCAAACTAATGATGTTTTTCAATTTTAAATCCTCCCTCGTCTTTCTTGAGAGTGAATGGAGGGTCGTCCCTACCATTCACCCTCATCTTATCCAAGGGGTCTATCCGCCAAACTAATGATGTTTTTCAATTTTAAGTCCTCCCTCGTCTTTCTTGAGAGTGAATGGAGGGTCATCCCTACCATTCACCCCCATTATAGTCGAGGGTAGTTTCCATGATATTTTGTGTCTTAACACGAATTACCCAAGCAGATATCTAAATTGAATCAAAAGATGGGAAGCCGACAGAATATTTTCATTAACAAGCATTCTATGAAGCAACACATTCATTACAACTGTGATCCGATAGGACATTAACTACAACATTATTAATAGTATTTCTTCAAATGATCTGCATTCCAGGGGTTGAAAAAGGGCTCCCCTTCAAGGTTCTCTAGCCTATAGTTTCCAGGGACAACTTCATCGATGACCTTATATGGGTCGTGCCAATTTGGGTGGAACTTGTTAGGTTTCTGCCATGTCTTTTTGAGGACTAGGTCCCCCACAGCGATTGGCCTTTTCTTGACCCTCTGATTGTAAACCCTAGCAGTCCTCTGCTGGTAGGTTGCTTGTCTGACCTCAGCATCTTTTCTTCTCTCCTCGATCAAGTCTAGATCAAGTATCCTTTCTTCCATATTTCTTCGGGGGTCATACATTTGGATTCTGTGAGTAGGAAACCCGATTTCGGTGGGGATGATGGCTTCCGAGCCATACGCCAGCATGAAAGGGGTTTTCCCAGTAGGAGTCTTTGTCGTCGTCCTGTAGGCCCACAACACAGCGTATACCTCCTCAAACCATCTTTCTTTTGCCTCCTTGAGTTTTTTTCTTAATCCCGTCTAGGATTGTTCTGTTTGTAAGCTCAGTTTGCCCATTAGCCTGAGGTCGGCCTGGGGTCGAGAAGAACTGTTTGACCCCCACTCTTTCACAGTATTTCTCTAGGGATGAACTCTTTAATTGAGTCCCATTGTCTGAGATTAGGGTGTTGGGGAGACCATATCTGCATATAATGTTTTTCCAGATGAACTGGAAGGTCTTCTGCTCGGTGATCGTTGCCATCGGCTCCACCTCCACCCATTTTGAGAAATAGTCAATTGTTACAATCAAGTATCGATAGTTATTGACAGCCCTAGGCAAGGGTCCTACTAAATCAATTCCCCATACTGCGAATGGCCATGGGGATATGATGGAGGTAAGAGGCTGATGGGGATGGTGAGGGATGGTGGCGAACGTTTGACATTTATCACACTTCTTTACATATGCCGTAGCATCCTTCCCCAAGGTCAGCCACCAGTATCCTTAGGTGACTATCCTCTTTGCTAACGACCTGCCCCCAATATGGATTGAACAAAACCCCTCGTGCACATCTTACAAGATGTGTATAACTTCATCCGGGTGCACACATTTGAGCAAAGGGAGCAAGAACCCCTTTTTGTACAAGGTGTCTCCGATGACAGTGAACTCCGCAGCTCTGTAACTCAACTTCTTCCTTTCTTGTTTTGCTTCTAGCATCTCCCCCTCTTTAATGTATCTGACTAGGGGGTCAATCCATGAATCTTCCCTGCTAATATTTAAGCAAGAGCCAAGTGTTCCCTCTGCCTCTTCAATCGTTGGTCGAAGTGAAATTTCCACTGGGACTATCCTCCTGATATATGTCCTAGTTGCTGAGGCTAGCCTAGCAAGCGCATTGGCTCGACCATTATCTAGCCTAGGTATCCTTTTCAACTTTACTTCTATGAATGTCTTCAATAGTGACCTCACTCTTTCAATGTAGTTGGTCATTCTCACATCCTTAGCCTCGTATGCTCCTGGTATCTGATTAACCACCAGTCTTGAATCACTATGGACCCAGATCCGTTCAACACTAAGAGGCCTAGCCAAGGAGAGGCCTGCTATCAGGGATTCAAATTCATACTCGTTGTTGGAGGCTTTGAAGTTCAACCTCAGGGCGTACTCAATGTCTGTGTCGTCAGGTGCTGATACTATTAATCCAGCCCCACTTCCTCTCTCACAAGAGGACCCGTTAACGAAGAGGTTCCACGCAGCTTGTTCTTTTAAGAAATTTCCCTCGGTGAGGGATCCCTGTCTAAAGAGATATCTTCCCTCCTCATTTTTGATAATTTTTTCTCTAGTGGTGCTTGGCTCAGCCTTATTTATGGACGGGTCAACAACTCTGCCTTGTTAGGTATATGTCTTCTCGACACTCTCATCTTCAGCCTCATCCTCTTCCCAAGTAAATTCATCCGTAAAATTCGCTAACGCTTGACCCTTAATGTCCACCCTAGGTTGATACACAATGTCGAACTCTCCCAGCTCTATAGCCCAGGCCATTAGCCTCCTCGATTTTTTTTGCTTGTGTATGACCTGCCTAAGAGGAGAGTTAGTGAGGATGACCATTGTATGGGACTGGAAGTATGTATTCATCTTTCTTGATGCATGGATCAGGGCATAGTCTAACTTCTCCATCCTAGGGTATCTTTGCTCTACCCCTTGGAGTGACTTACTATTGAAATACACAGGCTTCTTCACTCCGTCTTCTTCTCTCACAATAGTTGCGTTGATGGCTGACTCTGAGACGGTGAGGTACACGTATAATCTTTCGCCCAGCACCAGACATGACAACAGCAAGGGAGACCCCAGGTATGACTTCAGTTCTTTGAAAGCCTTGTCACACTCTTCGCTCCATTCAAATGCCTTTCTGAGAGTTTTGAAGAACGGTAAACACTTGTATGTGGCTCTGGATACGAACATATTCAAAGAAGCCACTCGCCTCGTGAGCCTCTGAACACCTTTAATGGTCCTGTGGGTCTTCATTTCTAACAGGGCCTTTATCTTCTCAGGATTGGCCTCAATGCCTCATTGGTTGACGATGAACCCCAAGAACTTCCCTACTATTACCCCAAAGACACATTTGGCTGGGTTGAGCTTCATCTGGTACTTGTCCATCGTGTTAAAGGTCCTCTCGAGGTCAGTCACATGATCCTCGGCCTTCAAACTCTTGGTTAACATGTCATCTACATAGACCTCCATAGACTTCCCCATTTGATCTTCGAACATTTTATTCACAAGGCATTGATACGTTGCCCCCGTATTTTTTAAGCCAAAGGGCATGACCCTATTATAGTATGTCCCTTTGTTGGTAATGAAAGCCATTTTTTCTGAGTCCTCGAGGCTCATAAAAATCTGGTTGTAACCTGAATAGGCATCCATTCAGCTCGTTAGCTCATGCCCGCGGTAGCGTCCACCATATGATCAATGCGGGGAAGAGGGAAAGTGTCCTTGGGTCAATGTTTATTAAGGTTGGTGAAGTCTACACACATCCTCCATTTCCCATTGGCTTTGGGGACTATGACTGCGTTAGACAGCCATTCGGGATAGATGACCTCCCTAATAAACTCGGCCTCTTCCAGCTTCTTGACCTCATCCCTTATGACCTCATACTTTTCTCGAGAATAAATTCTCCTCTTCTACTTCACTGGCTTTACGTCCATTACCACGTTAAGCTTGTGACACATGACTTTAGGGTTAATCCCCGGACTGTCTGCATGAATCCATGCAAAGACATTATGTCTCCTCCTTAGCAGCTTGATGAGGTCTTCTTTTATGTCTGTCTTTAGAGCTTTGCCAACTTGAACGATTTTTTCTAGCTCATCCTCATTAAGGATGATGGATTCTACCTCTTTCGTGGCTTCTCCTTTCTTCAGCTTTATCTCATCCCTGGGGTTGAGGGTATAAATATTGTAAGTAATTATTACCTTCTTGTATGCCTCTCTTTCTTCGGCAGAGTTGAAGTAGCATTCTCGTGCCGTCGTCTGGTCTCCCTGGACTTCCCCTACCCCGTAAGGGGTCGGGAATTTTATCATTTGGTGAACCGTGGAAGGTATGGCTTCAAATTCTTTGAGGTCCACTTGCCCCAGTATAATGTTGTATGTTGAGAAGATGTGTTCGTCCATCACAAAAAAGTTGACCTTCTTGGTAAGCCATCTTGTCCATTCGTCCCCTATTCTAACATCAGCCTCATACACTCTTAGGGGATGAAATTTTTCCCCACTGAAACTAATCAAGGGGTGATGGTATGGGATGAGCCTAGCACGGCTGAGTCCTAAGGCTTTAAAGCACGACTAGAACATCACATCTGCAGAACTACCCCCATCCACCAAGATCCACGGCACCTCACATCCGTGCACCCTGGTGGTGATGACAGGAGGGTCTTCATGCGGGGATAAGAGGACCTTGAAGTCCATTCTTGAGAAACCCGCTATCAGAATATCCATATCAACTTTCTTCCTCTTTTCTGGATTTGCTTCAATAGAGGTCGAGTGTATAGCTTTTGTGACTGCCTTGGCTTCAGCTACGTGGGCCTTTCTGTCTGCAACCTCTGATCCTCCTCTTGCTAGTCCCCAAAAATCATCCCAACACCGAACGAGATCATATTAAGTCTTTTCACAGGGCCGTAGTCATCTCTCGATGAAAGGTCAGGGTCGTCCTCATCCTCTGAAGGGTCGTCTCTTCTATTTGGAGGATCTTTTATGCATGTATCACTTCTCTTCTTCCTGGGGTCATCCCCTCGGCCCCTCTTGAAGGCACCCTTGTCCACATATTTTCTTAACTTCCCTTCTTTTAACATTTTTTCAATTTCATCTTTTAGAGCAAAGCACTTATCGATCAGATGACCATGGTCTTGGTGAAATTCACACCATAGGTTTTTGTTCCTCTTGTGAGGAGGTGCCCTCAACTTCTCAGGCCATTTCAAGGATCGATCACTCTTTATCTCATTCAGAATGTGTTCGCAGTTGTCTGTCAGAGGGGTGTAATCAGCGAATTTGTCATCTGCTAGCCTCTTCTTCCCCTCCTTATTCTTTTTCTGGTACTTACCCCCACTAGTGCCTCCTTTTTATCTTCGTATTTTGCGGCCATCGCCTCTTCAGCGTTCAGCACCTTTCCCGTTATTGTCAGCAATTCATCCATCGTCTTTGGGGGGTCTTTAGCAAGCTTCCATAATAGCTTTCCCTTTTGGAGTCCTCCGATGAGGGTTGTCATGGATATACTTTCCTCATAGTCTTCGACCTCTAACTTCTCTTTATTAAACCTGGCTTAATAGTCTCTCAAGCTTTCGTTCTTCCCCTACTTAACATAGAGCAGGTGTGTGGTCTTCCCCTTTGGCCTCACTCTGAAGCAAAGTTATGGATAAATCGGTCTGTTAACTGATTAAAGCTTTCAATGGAGTTCTTTAGAAGAGGCACGATACCTCATCTCATCTGAGATAGAGTATATTTCTATCGCTGATTGGTACATCTCAATATGATGGACAGGGTTGGTACTCCCGTCATATCTTGGGGTGACCACAGATGGCTTAAACTTGGATGGCGTTGGGAAGTTGACTATCTTCGCCACAAAGGGTGAGCCTGTGGAGTTTCCTCTTTGAAATGGGTCCCAGCTTTTTAGGATATCACCAATTTTATCCTCCAGCCTTTAGATCGAGTCATTCCAGGGCCTCGTAGGGTCAGCTTGGCCGATGTTATCCCCTGCCGCCTCCTTGGGGTGAACTGAGGGTTCTGCTGCGGCAGGTCTGTGTCGGTTGTTCACCTCCACCTGACTGTTGTCCCGTCCATGGGGTCAGCCATCTACTACCTCTCTTCTGGATCTTGCAAGACTTCTTGATTTGGATAATTTTTCCCGCAGGTCATTTACTGGGCCTAGCCTCTCAAAGGTCGACCCTCTACTCAGACGATCAAAAGGTGAGCCTCTCGGGCGATCATCGGGATTTTGCCTCCCACACTTCCCTTTGCTTTCCTGGATAGGTCGTACAGTATTATTGGAGACCTCATATGGCTCCCAACAATCTATGGGGGGCTCTTCCACATCCACATCATCATATCTATCCTCCGGACAAGGGTTTCCTTGCCTCCCCATGCGTATACGCAGGGGGTCAGCAACATCCCTCCGCCACTGTGATGGTGGAAACTCTTTGCGTGGTGCCTAGGGTGGTCCCCTGGCCCCATGCTGCCCTGGAGCTGTTGCCGGAGTAATCATCTCCGATGAGACTCAGGGTGGTCTCAGTATATTTTGTCTAAGAGTTGCAAATTGCTCCTGCATAATCTGCTGACTTACTGCTAAGGATTTCAGGGCAGCAGCCACATCTGCCATCTTAGACTGAGGTGGTATTTGACTAGAAGAAGGTCCTACTCCACTAGTTGGTGGGGGAGTCGTGGTGGTAACTCCGGTGCCATATGCCTGAGCTGTGATGATTAAAAGAGCTTGAGAACCTCAATGGGTCTCTTTCAATGGTGAAACAGCTCCACACGAAGGGGGGAGAATTGGTTCACCACCAGAGTCTCCGGTAAGGTCAAGCTATAAAAATGAAAGATATAGCTTCTCGTTCCCACAGACGGTGCCAAACTGATGATGCTAAGATTCAGCAACACCAGATAAGAGATGATGAGCTCAAATAGTAATAACAATGGCAGCAATAGAGTTATGTATATGTATAAGTATATAGAATGGGATGAGGATAAGAGGAATGAAGATAGTGATGTATAGTGGTTCAGCCAATTAGGCCTACATCCACTGTGAGTGTGTTATCCACTAAATATGGACACTAATGGCCTTGGATACAATGATCATCAGCTCACTCCCTATTTACTATGTGTTCAAGCAAAGTTTTCACTAGGGTTCATATGATCGATCCCTTTACGAGGTTGAAGATGATAAATATATATAGGGCTTGGGTAGTGTAGTGTACCTCCCCCCCCCCCCCCCAAGCAGGCATTGAGCATGTGAATGATGATCTATCCAATTCCCTGCTGACACCTGGCTGTGCCATTTATGATTAATGATGACATAATATTCCCTCACGTGAGGGGATGATATTGTTATAACGGTCTAGTCCATGTGATATGTGAGTCCCACGCACACTGTCCCATGCATCTCCCAAATCACGCACCATAGTGATGTCACCCTCGGCTTATGATGTCAGGACGAGGCTATAATTCGTGCTAGCACTGCTGGATGTAGTCCTCGTATTGTAGTCCCCTCATAGGGTCATCCGATCGATAATAGTTACCATCATCCGGTCGCATGGTCGCCCGGAGGGTCATCCTGTTATAAGGTCGTCTGGCCTATGTTGAGGGGTCGTCCTGTCATAAGGTCGTCCGGCCTATGAAAAGAACCCCAGTGTAGTCAGAGTTGGACCCTCGTCCTGGACTAGGATACCCTCGGCCAGACCGAGGGAGCCTTTGGTATATCTCCCTTCTTCAGTGAGACCCTGTGTAGTAGACTTGGGCCCTCTTCATGGACGAGGATACCCTCGACCTAGTCGAGGGTGTATTTTTATATATCAGATATCATCCCACATATGTGGACTATCGGACTAGCCTTTTCTGGACTCTACTCTGATTCATTAAATTCGTCCCCCGATTCGGTAGCAACGACATTATCTTTCCATGAAAAGTTAATACATTCCATAACTTCAATGCTTCTTGGAATAAATCCTCCCATCCGATGAGATGTAAAAGCAAAGGGACTAGACTCCATTGTAGTTTCAAAGCATCGAGTAACTCAAATATACTACAAATATTACCAGTCTGTCAAAATAAATTCATGATGATCTGGACCATATCTTCTAAACTGACTTCAACGATCGATACCACCCAATTATCTGACTCTCGGGCCCATTTTTGAGCTTCTAAGAACAACACACGAAATCTCTGACAGTCAACGGTCATCTGAGAGAGCAATTTCAGCCCTAACTCTAAGAGTTGGTTCAATACTTATGATAATTTGATATCTTTACCTCCAGAACGGGCGCGGATAATGATTCATGCTCTGGTAAGGAGTGATAGAGCCTAGTCGGCAAAGATGGTAGGGTGTAGGAGAAATTATGGGCATGTTTGAAGAGGTTTTGGAGAGTATATGGGTATGATTGGTGATTTGTTTGTTATGATCTGGGTAGATGGATCAAATTCTGGGTTTTCTTCTAGGAAAATGGCATTTGTATGATTCGAGAGGGGATTGTGGGTAGTGTTTGGTTTAGGATTGGCTGGTGGGGTGATGACACCCTAGTCAATCAGGACTTGAATCACATTGCGGAGGTGGAAACACTAGTCGGTGGTATAGCCAATAGTTTGGTGAAAGTCACAATGGGCATCTAGTTTGAAATTTCTTGGAAGTGGGTTTGGTAATGGACGAGGTTCAAATGGTTTGATAAGGTTTCGGCTCAAGGGGGCTCGGTAAATTTTGGAGAGGGGATCATGAAGCTCGGTGTATTCCTTTCGGACTGGGTTAGGGCAAATTTCTGGTGGCCATGAAGTGACAGGCTGAGAGATGTTGTTGATGGTTGAAACTGCGGTATTGATTGGCTTTTCTAACTTTCTCGGAGTGAATTGTCCAGATATTTTCTTTGGCTCAACTTTTATCTTATCAAGGCCTTGTTCGATCTTCACTCCTGATTCTCGAAAGGCTCGTAATTGAGGGTAGTACTATCCTCCCATCGTTGCTCATACATGGGGTAAGAAGTACTTCTTCACAATACTGACTAACTCCTCTTTAGAAGGTCGGTTGGTCATGGTGGATGCTTTCTCTCTCGACCTTTCTATGAATTTACTAACTGACTCTCGAGGATTCTTCTTGAGCGGCTCTAAATCATGGCGGGTAACCTCTAATTCTTCATTGTACTTGTGTTATGGTATGAACTTGATGGCACCATCTTTCCAATTGTTGATTCTGGACTCCTCGAGAGATAAGAACCAACGGAGAGCACTATCCTTCAAGGTCTGTTGGAACATTTGGGCCATTATTTCCTTAAAGGATCCTAGGAGAGTCATGGCTCAGTGATAGTTGCGGAGATGAATGATCGGGGGTCCGTCACCCCCGAATTTCTCGATGTTGGGCATCTTGAACTTTTTCGGTAACCTTACTTTATGATAGGGAGACATGAGGGTGTAGTCCATGTAGTTTCCAGAGAGCCTGACTTGGGTGAATTTCTTAGTCAACATCTTAAGTTCATCCTTGATCTTATTAAACTCTTCCTCCTTTAGACCAACGGTCAGGGGTAAGTTATCCCCTGGCTGGGAAAGATTCGGCATAAGAAGCTAGGTTAGCGGTGGCCCATTATTAGGAGGAGCACGTGGAGCGTGTTGGTATTCCTCGGGAACCCAAATAGGCCCGAGTGTAGGTGGACCCATAGCGCAAGGGAAGAGGACCTCAGGATCTTTGGCGATAGGGACCCAGTTTCGTTGCATCTTATGAATCTCGATTTAAAGGTTGTCAATCTTGGCAGTAAGTTGGGCTAGGACCGTCATCAAATCTGGTTGTACATTCGGCATATGGTATGTGTTCTCCATAGAGGGAGGATGAATTTCAGACTTGGAGGAAGTGAGGGGACTGGTGGAGCTTTGGGGTGGTTCGATTGAAGATCGAAGCCAATAGGGAGTCAGGCCAAGGGTATGCGATCGACTTGAGAAGGAGAAAATTTTGGATTTATTTTCGGAAAAGAAGGAAAAATATTTTTGAGATTTTTGGAAAAGATGAGGACGAAATGTTTTTTTGGGTAAAGGGAGGAAAATATTTTTGGTATAAGGAAGGAAAAATATTTTTGGTATTTTTAATAAAAGAGGAAAAATGTTTTTTGACACTTTTGGAAATGAAATTAGGAGAAAACGAGAGACGGGTCTCAGCATGATTATTATTATTATGGTTATAAGGTTCTCACTTATTAGGTTTACCTAAATGCAAAAAGAAGTGTCATACGGGACCCGAGCCTGGAAAATTGGGTTTGAAAAATATGTAAAAACTATTTTTGGACTTGTTACCAGGCTCATGAGAAGGGTCCCATTTTAAAAATCGCGTAAAAATTTGCGTGGCATGCCGACCCGATATTTCGACAGAGTTTCGGGTTAAAAGCGGCAAACTAAATATGATTGCCCTTGGTTTGACACCTATATGCGGGTATGCAGTTGTTGGGTTAATTTGAAGGTGTTCCTCACTTGGCATGACTTCCACGATATACGTCTTATTTTTTAGGGCATTCGATACGTGTGGATAAGCCATTTGATATACCTGAGTGTACGTGAATTGCCTCACTATATACCTCGTGGGTATAGTACATGTGAGAGAGAATTCCATATACTCGACGTACGTGAACGAGTTCCCTACGATATACCTCTCGTCATGACTTCGACAAAGCGGTATGATGAGGGGGAACCATTCAATATACATCGAAGGTACTTGGCCAATGTAAGATGAGAGTCATATTGCTTAGGCTAACTGCACCCTGCCAGACCAACACCCATCACGAAGTGACCCCCAGTTACGGGACAAAATTTGGTCAATAGCAATACTCTTTGGTGATGCAGTGTGCAATATGCATGATTCTTGATTACTATCTTATGGAGAGAGTATCTTTATCGATGAGCATCACGCCAAACAGGGGATAATGTACAAGAAAGTAAATCAATACTAAGCATGGATTATGTGAGACTGAGTGGTGTGTAATTATCTACGAGTGTGTGGTAGTGAACCTAAGCATGGATTAACTACAAGTAGTGTGTGATAAGTGTGATTGAGCATGGATATATATAAGTGTGATATGTGGAATTGTGTGTTAGTGACACGTAAGCATGGATTTCTAAGTGTTGTGTGCAATATGTGGATATAAGTGATCCTAGGTGCACGTGGTGTAAAGTGTATATGGAGAATTTCTACAAGTGTGTGAGTGAATAGTAATACAACCAAGAGGAATATATGTGCAAGAAATAATAGAGGAGAGAAAGGGTAGATACAGGTAAGTGCATACGCACACAAGAAAATAAAACGCTCATGCAAACAGAGTCTAGCCCTCGTATGAATAAAAAAATCCCCAGCGGAGTCTCCACTGTGGCCATCCTATCGAGATCGCGTGCACGAGGGCAGGGATTCTGAAAGGTCTTGTTCCCCTTTTTAACTTAGGGATGCTTCGGCCATCGTCGATGTGGGGTAACTGTAAAGAGACGGACTCGCCAGTCTATTTTGCACAAAATAGGCAAAAGAACATGTTGCCGCCTCAAGAGAGCGACGTCAAAGACAAAATAATGCATACGAAACCAATTGTTCGAGGGTTCAGGGGCTAAGTTACAGAATTGGAAGGTGTTAGGCCCCCATCTCTCCCATTCGGTCTCTCATAGGCTGGTGTTGTTGTTTTTTATATCTCCGTGAAGTGTGTGTGTGCATGTATATATAATGGGGATCAGAATCGTTAAACTCATACCATAGGAAAGGTAGAGTGAGGTCATCCATAGGAATGTACCAAAAATAATATATAGAAAATATAATTTATGCATTTATCGCGATATTGATCGTTATGAAGAAACAATAACACGTATTAGATGAAACGCTAACAAACACAAAATGTATATTAATGCAAGAATATAATAAAAATGAGGAATTTAAGAAAATTGGAAAATTGGACTCGGGGCTCGGGTTTTAATCTGAAACACCTACATAGCCTATAAAGGCATCAAAGTCCACGTAGTTCGGACGTGGCATAGGGGTGGGGTTTATCCCATAGATCCGAACGGGATTTTATTATATGTGTGTATAGAAATATATGTTTTAGTTTTGAAAAAGTGTGACGGATAATCCCATTCGGAATTTATGGGTGTAACCTCTTTTTGTTTGTTTTGGTTGTTTTATAGAAAATAAAGTATGTGCAATATACTAATGAAAATGTAGATATTAATGTGTATGAACTAAAGTAAGAACTAGAATATGGATCTAATGAGATTTATGCAAAAACAAGGAATTTAAAGATAGAGGGAATGATTTGGACCTTCTTTGAATCTTGATCTTTGATCTTGGATGAGCTCCCATAAATGTGAGATGGATGTGAGATGAGAGAGAATGAGATTTTTGCTAAATTGGGTATGAAAAAGATGGGAATGGAAGCGTGAATTGAACTTCACATAAAGGAACTTCGCTGATTTTGAGAGAATGTTGTTGAGATCACTGATGATGATAGATCTGTTCTGTTGGTCTACTTGGTAGTGAAGTCATGCCCTCCTTTTATAGGGTTAGGGGATTACCGATCGGCGTAGCCCTAGTCCTGCCTATCGGCAAGTGACCCTAAACACACTACCGATATGCAGGGTACCAGACCTGCCAATTGACAATCTCGTGCAGATTTTCCTAAAAAAATGGTCATAGAACGTAATCTGTTGATCTAAATTGTGTATCGGTCCTATCGTTAGAAAGGTAATTCAGAGACCTTCAAGAGTCCTTTGGACTGCTCCCGAGTCCGGGAGCTTACTTTGGGTCGAATATAGCTCGGAAGAGCATGTTAGTCCTCTGGATGGGAGATCGTCGGACGAAATGTGGTGGCAGCTTTCTCCCTCCACCTTGCTATGAAGTTGCTGATAGTTTCTCCAGGATTTTGTTTAATAAGCTCTAGATCACGGCGTGTAACCTCTAGCTCTTTGTTATACTTGTATTGTGACATTTTGCAAAATAGAGTGATGTAGAGCTTAGGGTGATGTAAAGCGATAGAGTTGCCTGCCTATTTTACAAAAAATAGGCAAAAGAAATATTGTCGCCTCAAGAGAATGACATCAAAGACATATTGATGCTTGCGAAACCAATTACTTCAAGGATTCAAGGTCTAAGTTATGGAATGGGATGGCATTAAGCACCCATCCCACCCTTTCGGTCTCTCGTGGGCACGTGTTATTATTCTCCTTAATAACTTCGTCAAGTGTGTGCGCATGTATATGTAAATGGAGAATTGAATTTCTCGACTCCCGGCATGGAGAAAGGCGGAGTGAGGTCATCCATAGGAGTGTTTCCAAAATATAATGTGTTCATTTGTCGGGTCACCGATTGTTCATAGAAAAACTATGGTATAAATTGGACAAAACGCGAGCATAGATCATAAATATAATATGTGAAAATAATATATGAATAAAATGAGAAAGGAGGACTCGAATCTCGGGTTTTAACTCGAGACGCCAACGTAGCCTAAAAAGGCATCAAAGTACAGGTAGTTCGCATGCAACACGAGGGTGTGGTTTATCCCATCAATCCAACCGGGGATTTTATTAGATGTGTGTGTGTAAAAAAGGATGTTTTTGGTTTTAGAAAATGTGGTGAGAAATCCCATTTGGAATTTATGAGCAAACTCACTTTTTTCTCGATTTCGAGTTTTTTATAGAAAATATAGTATGTGGCATATTATTAATAAAAAGTGGGATATTAATATGTGTGAACTAAAAAAGATGAAATTCCAAAATAATAATTTAAATGACTAATATGAACATAAGGAAATTTAAAGAGAGAGAAAAATATTTGGACCTTCTTTGGAGACCTGAAGGTTGATCTTGATTGTTGAAGGGTTGTCATTGCAAGTGTATGAAGGTGGTAGGAGGAGAGGGATGGGTTTTTGCTAAATTGGGTGTGAAAGGGATGGAAATGGAAGGTGGGGAGAGGTTTCAAATGAGGAAACCATGTTGACTTCGAGAGAATGTTGATGAGATCACTGAGAGGGACGTTTTATGGTGCCTTTCGAAGTGAGTGCATGATTTCCTTATATATGGTCACACTACACCAAAAATAGGAATCTGGCACGGTTTAAAACTGTGCCAGATCAAATCTGGCATGGTTTTGAACTGTGCCAGAATCAGGTGTTCCAAAATGGCCATTTTTTTCTGGCACGGCTCAAAAGTGTGCCAGATTTGGCCAAACAGGAACACTTCTGGCACACTTTTAAACCGTGCCAGAATTTGATGTTTCTGGCACACTTTTGGCACAGTTTTTAACTGTGCTAGATTCAGCACAGTTTAAAAAAATTTGGCACGGTTCAAAACCGTGCCAAAATATGATACACTTTTGCCACGGTTTTGAACTGTGCCAAAATTTTTATAAAAAGAAAAAAAAAATTATTTGAAAGCACAAAAATTCACAAATTAAAAAATTGTACGTTGTTGATAAACTAATGTACATACAAACTTCAAAATATTACAAGTCTTTAATAGTTCACAGGCCAAAAAAAATTGGGCAGAGTTTTCTCTATTTTCTGGACATTCCAAAACCTGCTAATACAAAACCTACCTAATATAAAGCTCGCACGGCTGCAAAATATAACAATTAACTTACAAAAGTCCGCACGGCCATAAAAGTTAACAATAAAACTACAAAAGCCCGCACGGCCATAACACAAAAAAATAGAATCATGAATAAAACCCTTGTTGTAAACCATTGAGTTCCCTGTGTGTTCCACGTGAGTAATGCCAACGATAAACTGTTATCCTACAAAACAAATAGGATACAAAAAAGATACGATATTAGTAACCCAATAATTTACAAAAAAAAAATTACTCAAACTAAAAAATTATATATAAGAGTGGAAATTATCGTCATATTCTCAAACCGGGAGACCCCAGACTACGCGGTCAGTTCCTATAAGTTACATTGATCCCGTGCGAGGTGTTTGTGCCTCCTACGGGGTCGTTTGGGGACTGGTTTGGGTTTTCACCCTTTAACGGCTTGTTTTTAAGTCTAAGTGTGATTTTTGTAAATTATCGTCATATTATCAACTCGGGAATACGCGATCAGTTCCAACAAGTTACATTGGTCCCGTGCGAGGTGTTCGTGCCTCCAACGAGGTCGTTTGGGGACTGGTTTGGGTTTTCACCCTTTAATGACTTGTTTTTAAGTTTAAGAGTTGATTTTTGCAAACTATCGTCATATTCTCAAACCGGGAGACTCGGGACTACGCGATCAGTTCCTACAAGTTACATTGGTCCCGTACGAGGTGTTCGTGCCTCTTACGGGATCGTTTGGGGTCTGGTTTGGGTTTTCATCCTTTAACGGCTTATTTTCAAGTCTAAGTGTGATTTTTGCAAATTATCGTCATATTCTCAAACCGGGAGACCCGGGACTACGCGGTCAGTTCCTACAAGTTACATTGGTCCCGAGCGAGGTGTTCGTGCCTCCTACGGGGTCGTTTGGGGGCTGGTTTGGGTTTTCCCCCTTTAACGGCTTGTTTTTAAGTCTAAGTGAAGTTTTTATAAATTATCGTCATATTCTCAAACCGGGAGACCCGGCCGGGACTACGCGATTAGTTCCTACAAGTTACATTGGTCCCGTGCGAGGTCTTCGTGCCTCCTATGGGGTTGTTTGGGGTCTGGTTTGGGTTTTCACCCTTTAACGGCTTGTTTTTAAGTCTAAGTGTTCGTTTTGCAAATTATCGTCATATTCTCAAACGGGAGACCCGGGACTACGCGATCAGTTCCTATAAGTTACATTGGTCCCGTGCGAGGTGTTCGTGCCTCTTACGGGATCGTTTGGGGGTTGGTTTGAGTTTTCACCCTTTAACGGCTTGTTTTTAAGTCTAAGTGTGATTTTTGCAAATTATCGTCATATTATCAAATCGGGAGGCCCGGGAATACGCGGTCAGTTCCAACAAGTTACATTGGTCCCATGCGAGGTGTTCGTGCCTCCAACGAGGTCGTTTGGGGACTGGTTTGGGTTTTCACCCTTTAACGGCTTGTTTTTAAGTTTAAGTGTTAATTTTTGCAAACTATCAGCATATTCTCAAACCGGGAGACCCGAGACTACGCGATTAGTTCCTACAAGTTACATTGGTCCCGTACGAGGTCTTCGTACCTCTTACGGGGTTGTTTGGGGGCTGGTTTGGGTTTTCACCCTTTAACGGCTTATTTTCAAGTCTAAGTGTGATTTTTGCAAATTATTGTTATATTCTCAAACCGAGAGACCCGAGACTACGCGATCAGTTCCTACAAGTTACATTGGTCCCGAACGAGGTGTTCGTGCCTCCTACGAGGTCATTTGGGAGCTGGTTTGGATTTTCACCCTTTAACGGCTTGTTTTTAAGTCTAAGTGTGGTTTTTACAAATTATCATCATATTCTCAAACCGGGAGACCCGGGACTACGCGGTCAGTTCCTACAAGTTACATTGGTCCCGTGCGAGGTGTTCGTGCCTCCTACGGGGTCGTTTGGGGGTTGGTTTGGGTTTTCACCCTTTAACGACTTGTTTTTAAGTCTAAGTGTTCGTTTTATAAATTATCATCATATTCTAAAACCAGGAGATTCGGGACTACGCGGTCAGTTCCTATAAGTTACATTGGTCCCGTGCGAGGTGGTCGTGCCTCTTACGAGACCGTTTGGGGGCTGGTTTTGGTTTTCACCCTTTAACGGCTTGTTTTTAAGTCTATGTGTTCGTTTTGCAAATTATCGTCATATTCTTAAACCCAGAGATCCGAGACTACGCGGTCAGTTCCTATAAGTTACATTGGTCCCGTGCGAGGTGTTCGTGCCTCCTACGGGGTCATTTGGGGGCTGGTTTGAGTTTTCACCCGTTAATGGCTTATTTTTAAGTCTAAGTGTGATTTTTGCAAATTATCGTCATATTCTCAAATCGGGAGACCCAGGAATACGCGGTCAGTTCCAACAAGTTACATTGGTCCCGTGCGAGGTGTTCGTGCCTCTTACGAGGACGTTTGGTGGTTGGTTTAGGTTTTCACCTTTTAACGGCTTGTTTTTAAGTCTAAGTGTTATTTTTGCAAATTATCGTCATATTCTCGAACCGGGAGACCCAGGGACTACGCGGTCAGTTCGTACGAGTTACATTGGTCACGTGTGAGGTGTTCGTGCCTCTTACAGGGCCGTTTGGGGGCTGGTTTGAGTTTTCACCCTCAAACGACTTTTTTTATTAAATTAAGATTTCGTTTAATTATTGTTTTTACTTCTATAAACCTAACACTAGCGTAAACTCATCTTTTTGTTAAACCTACATGAGAATCACTTTAGTAAACCTACATGATAATTGCTTAGGCCATGAGAATTTTTAGTTGGTTGGAGTGATAATTGAAATCATAAAGAATAAGGGAAAAAAGGAGTCTCTCATCTTTAGTTTATGGAATCAGAAAGTTAAAAAATGAAAAAATCTTTGGTGGTGAAAAGCTTCCCGATTTTTAATATAATAGTAAGTAGTAATGCTGCTAATTCATAAAACAAGCGTAAGGTACCTGTAGGATGCCGAACCATCTAATACACTTCATGTTCACTCCATAAGATAGATCATATGGTGCGTGAAATTATCCTTCTGCAAGCCCAAAAATAAACTGCAGAAGCAATATAAAGAACTCTTGAGAAGGTTACACAAAATAGGCCTAATTGGGAAACAAAGCAATTGCACGTAACTACTCGGTGCTACTCTCTTCTTAGTTTGCGTACTAAAACAATGAAATTTGAACAGAAACAAAAATGACAACGCTGACCATCCCTGACATAATACCTCATATTTCTGGTAAGTTTGAACATATTTCTTTTGAAGTTATGCCCCACTAAAACATGAATGAACTTATCCCTGACAACGCTGACCAGGAATGGCAACGCCCCACTAAAACAGGAATGACAACCTGCACCGTGTCATAAATAAGCATTAAGGAAAAGAATGACTTCTTGAAATTTGGTAAAAGTAAATACTTACATAGCTTATTGGTACATGCATGTTACATCGGCTCGTGCCGTAGTTAATAAGTATACAAATGCCAACAAAATGACATCTAGCGTATGTCCGTTCCAATGGCCTTACTGAATTGCATCCTCAATTATACACTGACCTATGTGCATAAAATAAAATAAAATCAGTAGCAAAATCAAATAACAATTCCTAATATATACTTTTGTATAATTGGTAAACTAATAATTGCATAAATTCCATAGAAGACCCCATATATGTACAATCCCTTTACATCTATTTTGCTCATATTCACATTTCATAAGTTCAAAACAGATGTACACAATTCTTATGATAATAATATGAAGGATAATGATAAGGAGACACGCATTGGGAACACATTTGGGGCTTGCAGAGATGTGTTCATGTGTCATTTGTAGATACTCGAGTGAATGTCTCCATTAAAAATGGGTTTGATGGTATGAAAATTATATAGCACACCCAATCGAAATGGTAGTACAAAAGGCAGACCGCCTATTCATCGGCATGGGCATTGTCTGCCTCCAAGATTCGAGAAAAAATGTGAACTTTGAGAATCTTCTGCAGAATAATATTAGATTTACCTCTTCAATTAGCACCTCCAGTGAGGACGAGCACCAATCTGTCAAAGGACACTTCACCTGATGTATATTTACATTGGAGCTTTTGTGGATAGCTGATATTCTGAAACGAGGCATTCTCATTGAGATGAAATTCAAGATTCATTTTCTCGCTTTCAACAAAATCCTCGACATTTGGTTCGATACGATGCATGCAAGCTTTATCTGCTTCACTTGACACCTGTCGCTCCATCAGTATCTTCTGTATACGTAAAAAATGAATCATGCAAGTGTGCATAATAAAAACTATATAATATTACAGAGAAAGAAACAATTACCTCTTCAATTCGTAGTTCCATTAAGGATGGACACAATTCTGTCAAAGGATATTTCACCTGATGCATATCTTCACCAGAGATCTTGTGAGCATCTGATACTGCAACATCGATCTCATGGGGAACAGTAGAGTCTTGTTTATGTAAGTCAGACTCTAAATCATCTTCAATATTCTGCAACATGGCATTTTCATTGAAATGAGACTTAAATATCTTTTTCTTACTTTCAACAAAATCCTCATTATTGGATACGAAAGGATTCTTGCAAGTTCCATTTGCTTCGTTTGACACCTGCAGCCCCACCGGTGCGTGATTTTTCAAGAATATGTTATTAGGTTTGTCAAGATTTACTTTATCTCGTGATGCTGCAGGTTCCAATATAGCAGACATTTTTACTAATGATTTGTCCAACCTCTCATTTTCAGAAGAAGGACTAAATAATTTATTCAAATTGAATTCTTCTATGTCATAAAAGTTAAGTTTCTTGGGCTTCACAATCATATGACCTTGAGAGGGTGGCTGCGAGGCTAAACCTTCAGATGCAACTCTTGAGTTAACACCGTCCAAGTTAGACCTAGAAAAAAGTGGGCAAGCTTCAACTAGCCCATCTGAAGCAAGCTCAGGCGGCACAGCAATTTCAGCCAGTCCTTCTAAATGTATTTAGCACCAATCTAATATAAGGAAATTCAAAGCTTTGACACTTTAGAATGGACTTTTCTTTTAAAAGTTCTTTCTACTTTTGGACTTGATGATAGACTTGTGAGTTGGATCAATACTATTTTTCAATCCACCTATCTTTATATCCTAATCAATGGTACTCCTTGGGGCTTTTCAAATGTTCCAGAGAGGTTAGGCAATGATATTTATTATCCCCTCTCCTATTTGTTCTTGTAGAATATATGCTTAGTAGAGTAATCATTCATATAATTTCTAGAAATAAAATTCAATCGCACAATGTTGCTGCAATTCAGCATTATTTCGTAATCGTTCATAATTTCTAGAAATAAAATGCAATCCCCCAATGCTGCTGCAATTCAGCAATGTGTCTAAATATCATATAATCCCAAAATATGGCAACACTTAAAAAAGTAATAGACAGGGTTCCTCGACTACGAAAGTAAACACTGGGAAAACAGTTAACCTATCATTTCAATTTGGAAAAATAATTTCATTATATCTGCTGCACAAAAATGATAATTACTTTAGTTTGTTTACGCACCCTTCATTTGTTAATATTTACCTTGTTTCGCATGACTTCAAATTTTTATACTACTAATAGTCTTTAAAAAAATGATTTTGACATAAATGTTAGTTGCTACATTCATAGGAGCCGAGGAACTTGCATTGAGACAGATACTTTCTGGTATTTTTTATACAATTCAATGTTTAAAAAAAGGATTTTAGAATAGATGTTAGTTGCTATAGCAGTTGCACTTTAGTCCCGGATCAACTATAAGTGTTCTTTGATAGAGCTTAAATCGGCAACCAACCTATAATAAGTATTTTCTTTGCTGTCTTGAGCGCTCGTTATTTATCAACCTTATTAGTTTAGTTGTACATAATCCCTACTTATTGTTGCTAGAAAATGAAAAAGTAATTGACTTTGACAGTGGCCGAAAACTAAGGTAAGAGTAATTGACTTGAACTGATAGTCACCATTGTTTCAATCAGTAGCTTTGGAATCATCGGGAAAAGCAAGCATATACCACTTCCATTCTTGTTCTAAAATGTAGCAACTCATCATTGAAACTTGGAAGCCAATTCAAAAATGGGATTGCTGGTGAACTTGATTGAAAATAATGACTACTTGAAAACTTTTTTGCTTCGTTTTTATCGCTTGCAATCTTATTTTGTTGCCTAGCATCAAAATCTTCCCATAACTTCTTTATGGGCTGTGAACTTTGGTATAGTACATCTCTAAGGACTTAAATCTCCCTATCCGAATGAGAATTCCTTGCATGTCTTGGGCTACAACAACCTTGAAATTAGTTATCGCATTTGTCAATTGAGGCTGAACTATTGTGTCCAGTCTGTCCTCTATCCTCTAGGACTTCAAGTTTCTTCAGAACATTGGCAAATTCAGCAACCTCCCCAATAACAAAAAAGTGGTGTAGAATGTTGGCCAAAGTCTTCGCAGCCCAAGGAAGATAACCGTTTGCAAAAACATCTTCCACGGTGGAACTTAATTGAGTTAACCCCGCAGCATCCTGCAAGTTCTCATATGCAACTTCTATTCCCTGTTTAAGTGTATCAATACTATCTAGGGTATCTACAGATTCTTGAAAGGTTCCCTCTACCTTTATGAGATTTAGGAGGATGGAAGCAACAGATTGATGGAGAGAGAGGACGTCGTCATGAAGACGGATGACGTCGCGGGTGGCACGAGGTTAAAAACTTAGTTAGAATTAATGATACCTTATTTCTTATACTCCAATCCAATTCCTCTCAAAAGTCTCGTAGTCTCAAAATGATCTTCCTCAATAGAGTTAGAATGACCTCCCCCAAACCTCACTTCAACTTGTAATTTCACTGAGGACTAACTCCAACTACTACGATGTAGTTAACCATAATCAAAATCTAAGATTTATACCAAGTCATTAAGTTATTTTAATTCGAGTTATCATAATGTTGGGGTTTTATTGCAATACCCAACAACAACTACTTATCAAAATAGAGTGTCTTTGGTTGCCTAAAAAACAGAGGTAAACGTAAACCAAATAATAGACAATAAGGCTTGAAAAAAATAAAGCTACTTGTAGAATATTGTTCAGTCAAATGTAAACCTAGAGAAACTTCTAAACGAAGCATTCCAGAAAACAAAATATTAATAAAGTGAGAACATTAGTCCCACACTTGTGTTAATAAGCTAATAAGGAACTTCACAAAATCTAACATTGATTTCTGCACAAATATATCTAAAACAAGTATGTAGCAACTAGACTAACATCACTTAATTCATGGATATAAGCTCAATTGAGGACTTTCGTCAAGCAACTATTAAGCCAAATTCATATCCAATTATAATCCATCAAACGGTTGAATCAAATCCAAAACTTTTCTGAAGCATTTTACACATCCACACGCATGAACCCAAAATATTCTAATCA